>OX291540.1:19352062-19977062 GCA_946406115.1 Apoda limacodes
GAAATTGCAAAATCTTTTCTTAGTGCTCGTCAACTTTAGTGTATCAGGAACATCTGCGCAAAATTTGAAGTCTGGGTTCAGTAGTTTGGGCTTTGCGTTGATGTATCAGTCCAGTCGGTTATATATAGATAGATAAGAACACTTGGTGTGCCGAAATAACTTTTTTTTGACCAGTGTATTAGTATTAAAATTAATATACTAGGCTTATTTTTAATTTGCACATGCTTTTTAAAATGTCGTAAATTCATTATGTAAATATTACAAAACATATATAGATGTTTACTTATTTTTATTAAGTATTGGTTCTGGTCCACAGAGGTTCATAAAAATTTATAATTTACAAACATAATTTGAAAGATCGTGCTTTCATTGTGTGGCTATCCTAATTAAGGAATTCGATCAATATTTCTTAAACTATTCGTAAATAAAAAAAATAGACGTATGACGTTATTACTGTTAAGTAGTAATAAGTTTTCGTCACTTGATAGTTTTGAAGCTTTGGCCTAATTTGGCGTATCCTTTTTGGACACTCACGTTGCACCTTTGCGCCTAATTGTTGACGTACGCTACGAGCTATTTCTTCCAAGTTTTCTAAGCTAGATACGCTTAGATGTGGCCTGGCGTGTAGTTCGACAGTTTAGTCACAGTGTATACTTGGGTATCGTCATGAAATTAAGTACGTTAAGTTACATAGTTTGATGTTATTGACAGGTCCGACTTAGTCAAACTAGCTGCGAGATTGTTATTTTGAATTTTGGCACTAACACATAATAAATGTGAATATTACGAACTGCTTATCTATATCTACTTGAATGCAGACCATTCTTGGTCAAAACTGGTTTGACTTAAATTCGCGTTATTCTTAAATAAATGTATGTATTATCTAATTATGTACTGTGACTTAGCATTGTCTTAAACCATCAACCCATTTTAAAAATAATCATTAAAGGCTATTCAAATAATGTTAGTTTTCACTTTTTTAATTATTTGTAAAAAATAGGAGTATGTAAATATTTCATTTAGATAATTCTACGGAACCCTACATACGCTTGATCGTTTTTTTTTATATTACAAATTGCGTTATGAACCAAGGCAGTTTGTCTCCAGGATCAGAATTCGGAATATATAAAATCAGAGTAATAATCAAAGAGGTGTGAGATATGGAGATCTCATATCTCCAAAAACTTCTTACAACTTCCTTGAAAGGCGTCTCCAAGCTTCCAGAGTAGAGCGGAGGTCTTTGATATCAACGTAAATAGCAAGAACATCACTCATTTCGGGTTGCCGACGATATTGTGGTCATGGCATGATCGCTAGAAGAACTTGGCGCAATGCTTGGCGTATCCAAGGAGCTTAGGCGGGTCTCAAAATTAACAAGAAAATGAACAGAAGCCTGACTATGTACCTATACTATACCCAATATGACGATGGGGAACTGCGCACTCTTTTCTTGTCCTTAATAATCCAGTGCTTGAAGACAAAAGTCTTCAACCTGTGTGTGTTCAAAATTTTTTACGTGATCTAATCAGAATAAAGAGCTTCGTAGGAGAACTACAGCAGCCGATACAGCTCACCAAACTACAAAGCTGAAGTGGTATTGGGCAGGGCACATAACTCAGAAGACCAACGGTCGATCAGGGTATAATATTCTTGAATGGCGACCATGTCTCGTAAAGCGCATCGTAGGAGGACCCGGGGGGATTACGGGTAACGCAGTAAAAGTTGTGAAGATTCATTTTTTTCATGCGGCACAGAGTACAAGTTATGCAAAAAGTTCGATAAGGCCATGTTAGACGTCTGTAGGCTGATATGAGATCATGACAGTGAATATTATAAATGCAAAAGTTTATAGTTGATAGTTATGTTCAGATTTTTAATTTGATTTTTTTTTTAATTTAGTTATGTAAACAACCGGGCCGAACTAATAAACGGATTTGAATGAAATTAAATTTTATCGCAACTAATACTACCAATAGCGTGTTTTTCTGTAACTATAATCACATATTAACTATGTCTTAACTATATCAGAAATTAAAAAAATTACCATTCTTTGAATAGCCTTGTTATATTCACGAGTTCATAAATCATCCATTATCGTTACTTTTTGATATTTATTTCAGGGAGTAGTGAGGTGGCGGGACTATATTTTGACAACTATCAAACAGTTATAGTTACTGTTATCATACTGGTAATAACATTTGTGTGCACGTACACGATACTAACAAGGGCTGAAAATGGGGTGGGAGTGGATTCTACGGCGATAGTTGCTACATTTGAGAAGACTAAGTCACGATCTTCAATAAAAAGTAAGAAAAAGTCAGGTACATTTTTGAATGAATGTATTAAGTGTGCAAATAGCAAAATTGTAAAAAATTAAATTTTTTGAATTCTAATTGTAAGCTTGGCGCGTAGTTCATATCTTGAACTACAGATTGCGCTTCTGTACATACATACTTAATAGAATAGATAAAATAGTACGTAAAGTCTACGTACTATTTTTTCGTACCAGTAATAAGCGCATCAAAATTACAATTCATACAGTCGGCTACCAGCTGTCCTGCAAGGCATACGCCATAAATGTTTAGACTGTCAGAGTTTCATCAACATCGAACGCGGTGACCGGCTGTATGAGTGCTTAGGCTGTGGTATTTACACTTGGCTTAGGGCTAGATTACAAATTTTCCTAAACTTTTTTGAGTCTGGCAAATCAGGCTGATATCTTCATATCTTGAGAATTCTTTAATTATCTAACTGAAATGGAAGTCATATTCTCAAAATTTAGAAATTCTCGATTTTAAATTTATGTTTAATATTTAAAAAATATCAACTTGTGTTCTCCATCTATGTAATGTTGTGATATATATAATATCACGCCAGCTTCCCAAACGGGTTAGCAGGTATCAAATACCTTAATTTGCTTCTTTCCTTGCGCACTTTGCTTTACCCACTCGCATCAATGCCTTCATACACCTTCGACGTACGTTTAGAGTACTTTTAACTAGCCTTACTTGAGATCGGGCTTAATTTGATTGAGATACGTTTGACAAGGTCTACTTACCGATCTTTACATTTACATTTACCTCATAAATTTGTTTCATACATCGTTCATCCTTTCAATCTCTGCTGGTCTGCTGACATATATATATATTTACCTTTCTCAATTTTGTTACTTTTATCCCCGCAAATTCTTATTTCTTAGTATTTATGGTATAAAAAAATTATAATATATAAGTATTTTTGAAATCTTAAATTAACCTTTAGTAACAAAAAGCGAGTAAAAAACCATACCTCAATACGGCTTTATTTTCGGTAGCATACAAAGCAAAAAGACAAAGACATTTTCTTTTTATGCATTTAATTATGATTAACAAGTTTCGAATTAGTACTTATGTCATTATAAAAATATTTTTAGTTTTGATTTGTTTATTGAGATTTTTTTTGTTATGAATGTTTTAAAACTGAGTGTTATCGGAAATTACTACACTATGTTGTGCTGTTTTTTTATGGTTCAATAAGTTGGTTTACCATACCATACAACATTTTTACACAAAAATTGTAAAAGTTAGAAGGTTTAATGTCGCGACTCTTGATGAATTTTTAATTAGAAAATCCAAGATCCTGTTGCTCTCTTCCTAACATGGTATAGCAATAATCTTAAATAATTAATAAATCTTTAGGCAAAAAAATGAATATGATGAGCGTGGTTATATTCGTACTTACATGGCATCATGAGTGCGTAAGTCAGATAGCAATGCTTATATCTCAGTCTTAGTATAAATACAATGATTAAAAAGCATAATGCTCAACTTGACAAGATGTAGAAATTCCAAGGAATCAGCCGCTTAAAACTATCTAAAGAATAAACGTTTAGTTCTAAAACACATTTATTAACCAATTAAAATTACACTTGTCGTTCTATCCTAAAAACGACAAGTGTAATTTCAAAACGATGCTTATCTGAAAGTCGATTATTGATACAAAGAAAAAAATAATACCACAACAAAAACTCCAACAAATATTAAATAGAAAAAAAATCATAACCGATGTCAGATGGAAATTACGACAAAAATCATAAAAAAATGTCATCTCCTAAATAGCCAATGATCGCGGGACACTCATGGGGTGATTCGGATACCCCTCTCTCTGTATAGGACATCTAAATTTTACCTTTAGACGCCAGTTTTACCACGTCCCTTAAGTGTAGAGGTCATCATCCGCCATTTTGTTTGCTGATGTTTATTAAAACAAAGTAGAAAAGGATATGAGACCTAAGCTCCGACTCTGTCACAGATTTGCAACCATTTAGGAAATGCGCTGTCCAGTACTCTGTCATGATTCGCACCCATATTTCAGTTTTTTAAACTCGACAACTCTATTCAATACAGATTTTTCACCACCGATCACCGTGTTCGCAATTAAATTATTTTTATTTTGACATAAGGTTTATTTATTAAACAGAAGAGTGCGAACTATTAGTATCTACTTACCTGTTTATACCTGCCTACCAAATAGTTATACAGTGGACGAATAGTTAACCTAGCGATTGCATATTCTAGGCTTTATACTTTCGATTGTATTGATAACATCCTTGTTTAAAAATTTGCAGTTAAATTTCTTAATATATTCAATATGTGAAGGTCGTTTTCTACTTGGATTCTCTACTATTGCATTGCCACGTAAACACCAAATTGCATTGTTTTTAATTATACCACTAAGGTGGCAAAACAGCTTACGGTCCAACTGATGGTAAGCGGTCGATTCTAAATTGCAGCACAATCCGATAGCGAGAAGTTGTTCGAAATTAACTTTTAATACAAACAAAAAGACAGATAGACAGGCAAATATTTTAAATTGTTTTGTCACGTAAATCCAAATTAACTTATATTAAATTCATAATTTTCATTCGTATTAAGGATAAAAATAAATATGACTAGTTTACAGCGAAGTAAAAATTCGTTTTCCGTTCCAAAAAAAACTTAAAAAAAAATATAATCCCTAACCATATCCTTATAAAATAAAAATTAATAATCCTGAAGAGAAGATTAGAGCCTGTATCAATTAAGTTCTAATATTATAATTTAAATAAATATTTCATTTTCGCAGCGGATCAACTTCTAATTGCTCCAGGCCATTTGCGTATAGTGGAGAGACAAGATTGGTTAGCGCAACCACCAACTGGAGAGTTGGACAAACTAAGGCTGCCTGCTCCGTGGGTAATAATAGCTCACACGGCCACGGAAAACTGCTTTACTCAGGTCTTTATATTTTTAATTTGGACATTGCCTTGTTGTCATAAGCTATAATTAAATTACTATTAAAGCTCGTAGCGTACATCTTTTACCTAATGACGTCGTTGGACTGGAATATCTTCATTTATTTGAATTATATTTTTATTGTAAGATACTGCTTTTACAAAAACGATTAACGGAATGCATCTTCTTGCCGTGTCACAGTTTGTAGGCCCGACCTCAAAGATACTGCAGAGTTATTGTTTACGTGCGCGGTTATGGTACTGGCAATGACTGAGAAGGACTTGAAAAGGATTAAGATTTGAGTTAGACTTATTGTCGCTTCTTGGATTCGCAGTATCTAGGATTTCGGGTAATTTGTTTGAATTTGTTTCTTGTCACAAGAAAATCATCAATAATGACCTAAGAAAAATTCATTGAAATTATAAAATTTAGTACTTACGGCAACTTAAATCCCGAGCTTGCGAAGTAGTCTAGAATTGAGTATAGACTTAAATGTAAATAGACAATAATCTTATAAAGACTACTGAGCACAGCGAGGGATTTAAAGGCACAAGACATAAAATAATTTGCTCTCGTGTGAAACATACAACTTTTCACCTCTACCAGTGCGAAAAAATAGGTCTTAGACAAGGAACACACTGAGGCCATATTAAGCAAAAAGTTTATTCTAATTTACAAATACTACCGACTATACTCTGTTCTTATCAAAAAATAAACAATAGGTAGGTAGTAACTGTTGTTTTTAACATAAGTACCTTTTGAAAGTCGCCAATCATTGAACAATTCATATGCTTTGAGATATTTTTAACGTGACTTCTCTGGTATAAGCTAAGTTCAGCATTAGACACTAGTTGTCTTAGCTCTTCTGGTGTTAGAGAAATATCTTCGTAACTCGAGACTCTCATTTAAAATAAATACAATATATACATAAATAAACAATCTAACTTAAAATAACTAGTTGGTTTCACGCTGTTTCGCTTTCTTTTTGCGTTCAGAAATTTAATATATGACACTTTTATCGAAAACAAAACAAAGCATATTTTTTTCGAAATAAACACTATTAATTATTAGTGGGTATCATCAATCATAAATATTAAGTACGTCAACAATGAAAAATGTAGTTATGGTTTCCATTACAATAAATTTGTTTCTAAACCAATTATCACGTTGTTTTTCAAAGGATACAAAACGGGACCCTATTACTAAGACTTTGCTGTCCGTCTGTTTGTCACCAGGCTGTATCTCATGAACCGTGATAGACAGTTGCAATTTTCACAGATGATGTCTTCTGGTGCCGATATAACCACAAGTATTAAAAAACAGAATAAAATAAATATTTAAGGGAGTTCCCATACAATAAACGAGCTTTTTTGGTCGATATTGATAACGGCAACAGCAGACGCATTCACATTCACAGAATATTAAGTTATATATTGACTTTAAAAAAAAATAATTAAATTAAATAACCAATATTTGAGGGGGGCTCCCATGCAACAAACGTGATTTTTTTGCCGTTTTTATAGATAATGGTACTGAACCCTTCGTGCGCGAGTCCGACTCGCACTTGGCCGGTTGTTTTATTTTAGTATCGTGAAATTCCAAAATTTAATATTCGAACTTTGCATTACTTTCACGCTTGCAGCAAAAATCGATTTTGCCCACTGTTTTTGAATCACTTTTTTTATAACCACACTTTTTTTTAATTCATTGTGAAAGGCATGGTTTCAAATCTTTTAGCCTAGCAAAACACGTAACTATAGAATTTACACTTTGTAGGACGGTGTAACCCAAATTGGTAAATAGTAACGGTATAAGTAATTGTCTAAGTTATTTTTAACAATCGTTTATGTGCAATTCAGCCTAAGATACATGTTGTCAAAATAACAATTGTAAAACAGTTACCATTTGCGCTGACGCTGAAATGGTCAAAATATATATACATACCGTACCACTTGGTATGCAAATTATAATATATATTTTAATTGCATAATTTGGACAGGATTTTAATTTGTCTATTTATTTTATGATATTAGGTATTCAAATCTAATTATTTTTTGATGTGTGATAGTTTTATTTACGATATGTATTCTTGCCTAGTTATCAAATCATTAATATTACATTTTTTTTCTTCAATGCTGATATCGCTAAATATGGGTGTTGTTCCTAGAAATAAATGAATTTTAATATTAAATTTAATAATTTATTTGTTTCAATTGCAGAGCAAATGTGTGCTACGAGTTCGTCTTATACAGTCGTACCACGTTGATTCTCGAGAGTGGTTTGACATTGGATACAATTTTTTAGTAGGCGGTGATGGATCCGCATATGTTGGTCGTGGCTGGGACTACGTCGGGGCCCATACGAAGGGCTATAATAGATATAGCATAGCCATAGCCTTCATAGGAACATTTACAAAGGAATCCCCGCCAAAACAGCAAGTTGAAGCTTGCAAGAAACTCAT
This sequence comes from Apoda limacodes, assembly GCA_946406115.1. Classification (NCBI taxonomy): domain Eukaryota; kingdom Metazoa; phylum Arthropoda; class Insecta; order Lepidoptera; family Limacodidae; genus Apoda; species Apoda limacodes. Next base: position 19,359,776 of record OX291540.1, read on the forward strand.
TAAAGAGGGCGTAGATAAAGGCAAGATAGCCAAAGATTATAAACTTTTTGCCCATAGACAATTAATGTCAACTGAAAGCCCAGGGGAAACTGTGTATGAGATTATGAAAGAGTGGCCCCATTTCGTTACAAATTTGACGGACGTTTCTAAGTTGCTTCCTAACTATTGAACAGTGAAAGGTCACTTCGTGCGAACATTTAACAGTGAATTCTATATCTAAAAAAGTTTTCTCTTTCAATTGATATTTGTTTAGGATGTAACGATTGTTTTTAGCAATAAAATTTCACAGAACTTAATTGTCTCAGACACAAGCTGTACGACAATATGTAGCAGCGTGTTTGATATGTGATAAAGTGTCACAAATTTATTTTCAATGCAGTAAGAACTATAAGCAACATTTAGAGATTTAGAGAAACACATCAAATATTTTTATATCAGGAAAGAGGCAGACAGACGTCTGAATATCACATATTTAGATTTTTTATCTTGTGCCTAAAAATATACGTAATATATTTACACAATAATTATCTATTAAGTAAAACATGATTTGCACAGTATGTTCCTGTGACATTTATCAGTAGATTGTTTAATAAATAATAAAACAAAGGCAGTACAATTTATAGAAAATATTTCAAGTTAGAGTATTAGTATATAAGTATTATAATAAGTATTTTAAATGTTACCACTGTTAAACTTATGCAAATTATAATTTTATTATATTTTGGTGATAACTTTAAGTATAGGTTTTGTAAAACATGTAATGCCAACCGTATTTTTGTTTGTTTTTTTGACGCATTGTCTACATTTCGATTTAAGAGTGATTGAACAAATGCTTTTGCAAAAAAATTGTCTTTATTCTAAAGGGACTTGCTAATTTGAGCTTGTGTTAAAGCTTAAAAGCTCTATATACCAAAAAGCGAAGATATTAACAACAAAGAACTACTTATGTAAATGCAAATTATGTGTTATGTGTATTAAAAACACGAAGTCAAATATTATTCTTATAATAAATAATATGAGCTTGCTAAACATTTACTGTGATTGATTATGGTGCTACTTTGTAAGTTTATTCTTTGTATTTTTTTCAAGTCAAAGATTAGTATTACTTAAGTGCCTTAACTGGAGTTAATATTCCTACTTATAAGTGTACATTTTAATATAGTTCATGTGTCCGTTCAGTTATCTAGTGTAAGACTTAAAATATCTAAGATTTTTTTTTTGATTTTCCAATTTTTATGTCTTCTGAAATGTTGTATCACATTAATTTTTTTAGGACAAAAGTAAAAAAAAAAAAACTGTTAAAACTGTGACAGCACACGAGGGGGTTTTTCCATATACGACATATGCTGTAACCCCAAAATTAAATAAAAACAATCGAATGCTAAGTTATCGAGCTAAATCTTACTCTTTGACCTACTGATCAACTAAGTTGAGCAAAAAAGTGTTGAGCTGTAGAGAACAAAATATTCGGTAATACAAACTATGTCCAACTGCCCAACTGCTCAACTAGTTGAGCAATCTAGTTGAGCAGTGGGGAAGAAGCGATTTAAAATATACGAGGGCAGAGTGATAAGTCTGGTAAAAACTAAACAAGGGATTAAATTGTAAAAGTTATTATTCTTTTCCAGCATAGCCTCCCCATAGCTTAATACATTTTATCCGGCGTTATCTTGATTTTCGATCACTTCCATATGATTAGATTTTGGTAACTAATTCTTCAAAATAGACATTGATTTCGTGCATGGTCTCCTCATTGGAGCTAAATCTTTTTCCATCAAGACATTCTAAAACGTTGGGTACAGAAAATAGTCGCAGGAGGCTAATATGGTGGGTCAGAAAGCAACTTGTATTGTAACTTATGGAATTTGACCACGGCAATATCGCGTGTCATACGCATGCGTTATTGATCCACAGTGAATTAAACGTGGCACCCACCGTTTAATGGCTGTCAAAAAAAATACTGACGAAACAAGCTGAAAATCATTATTTATTCATTTGAAAGAGTTTCAAAGAAAATGTTTTTATGCCATTTCCGATAACTTTATACCTAAGTAAATTTTTAATAGACAAATTACTCCGCCTAAGTATATAAAGCCTCTTACAACTTTACAAATTTTTTCTCTATGTAGAACAAAAAGACGTTTCTTATAGTAAACAATTATAGTAAGTAGTCAGTCAACAGATATTTGACTCTTTTTCGACGTTATGCCACTGACATGGTCCGAAAATATTCGATGTATCATTAAACCTAGGAATTTATAAATATTTTATTCTTTTACTATATAACATAAGTCGTTTGAAATAAGTTAAGAATAATACTGTGTTAAATACGTTTATATTTTACTATTCGCATCAATTTCATCGCCTTTAAAGTTATAAACGTAATAGTTACAGAATATTTCATGACTCGTTTATGTCGTTGTCGTTGGTCGACGTGCGTTTTCGTCGTTAGGGGTTTCGTCATTAATTACGTGAGCCGTTTTGGCGATTTTCGCTAAGATTGGAATTTGGCTCTCAACCCTCCCCCCATCTTTATCTCGTGCCTCGTGAGATTTTGCAAAAGGCCGTATCTTTAGTATTAACGTCTATTTGTGCTTAATTGCGTTGGATGAGATCTTTGGTAAGACACCCCCCCCCCCCCTCTCCCCCACGTGAGATTGGGTGAGTTTCGGCTCGACCCACGTAATTAATGGACGCCCCCTTATGAGTATATTAGTCGACATGTGGTCCAAAGCATATATTGGTCCACATGCGTATTGGTCGGCATCCACTTACGTTTTGGTTGTTCTGTGGTTTTGTTCCAGCGAGTGAAGGATTTGCACGACCACCTTTTTAAAGATTTAATTAATGACATTTATTGGTAATCTGAGTTGTGTAAAGCATTTATGAGTATTTTTGTATAGTTTTGTATACTGTTCAAGTATAAATATTACAAGTGGCCGTAGGTACGTGGTAACATACAGGGTTAAATAAGGTTTTATTTTTGATAATACGAATGAAATGTTATGTGATGGAGTTTTTGAAAATGTTAAAGTTATGGTGTGATTTAAAAATAAACGTTTAAAGCCTTATCGTTTTTAAATTAGACCATTTAATGACAGATATAATTTTAATAGGTATTGTATGATTGTTTGTGTAGTATTAAGTTTTTATTTCTTTTTTTAATGTTGTATGTACTTCACTTAGCAAAAGAAAAATACAATAAGTGTTTAATTTTGTCTTACTATTAATTAATCAATTGATTTTAATTAGTTTTTTTATTTATTTTAAGTTTTAAAGTATTACTTTACTGAGCATAGATAAAAATCCACATTTCCTTCTAAAAATCCACATTTCCTTCTATAAATCCATATTTGTGTTGAACCCAACTACTCTAATCGAGTTTCGTTCAAAACAATGCGCAACATCATGTTCAAAATTCTGTAGTGTCTAAGAGACGAAAGATTTATCCAGTGTGTTAACTAGTTATGACTTATAACAAAAAAAATTTGTTATGAGAATATCTGTAAGAAAAGCATATTTTCTGAGGTAACTAAAGTTAATAAAAAAATATTTATTGGGGGCAAACTATGCAGCCCAAAGGAATGTAGCTGTAAACCGTAGCGTAGGCAACTAAGAAGGTCGAATAGCAATAGAACAATAACCATTCTCTATATGTGACTGGACTAGGTTTAAGGTTTTTAGTTAGCACATACTATATTTTGTTCGCCTTTAGAAATAAAACAAAATCAGCTTGAAACTGTCCAAAAACAGGTTAGGGAAAAAAGGGTAACAGGAAGTACAAGATTTGAAATTATATCCGAGTTTATGTAAATCTTTTGTAAACCCTGTCCAACGATCAGGTCATACTCAGCTCCACAATTCCTACCTGAGGTTTTTTTAAAAAAGAGTGGAACTTTTTGTGTATTTTTAAGGTCTCTATTTACAGTTCAAATAATTGAAACGACATTGATCGTTATCTTGTAGCAGCAGGTCTTCAGTAAATGATACTCAACTGACCAGATACTAATTAAGTATATTCTGTAGTAATTTACTTATATTAACTACAATAAACGTATCTCTAGAGTTTCAAGAGTATTATGGTATTACTATATTCAGCTAGCAACTACATAATAAAAATTTGTTTCTTAAATACATAGCTATTAGTGCGTGATCTACGTGTATATATTTGTCTATGTTGCAACTAACAATGCCGCAGTTATGCCCTGTGAATTTGCTGATTATTTTATTTTCTTATTTTACTTATTACATATACGTGACAATTAACACTTACAACTAAAAAAAATTGACTAACTTTATTTAAAAAAAATGTCTTGCCCAATCTTACATTCGGTTTCGATATAAATTAAATATAATGAATCACGTCGGGGTCACCAATGTAACGATAGACATACCTATGTGCTAACATTTACAACACTCTACATAATGTTATGTAATTTTATACTTTGATATGGTATTAGTGTCATTATGAGACTCGATCATCACTTACTCATAGTCTAGAATGACACATGCGCCACTGATAAATTTCGCCGCAGTTCTGTAGAAGAAAAATAAAACCTTAGAAGAAATCGTATGACGTGTAGTAGCTGCATTGTCATTGGCATACCTCATTCTTGCTGCACAATAATTCTAAAATATAGTTTTATTCACGTAATAAGCTTCCATGTTAATTTCAAGTTTACCACGTCTATCAAACAGGCTTGAAACGTGAAATTAAAGCCCATTATGAGCCTAATAAGTGGGTTATGCGGGTCAGAGTCGCTGGCAATCTCAGATTTATCGAAATATAAAAGCTCAGAATAACTCTGATTTCATACTCTGCTCTAACTAAACCTCGCGATTCACTTACCAAGCGCAATTTTTAAGTACTTACGTTATTTTATGTGGATATTCAGCATCTGCGAATCTAAGTTGTTGTCCTCTGAACTATGCTTAATGTGATAGCAAGTTTAGCGTTACACGTGTACAAGGAGTAACGTTATTTGTTTTTCCTGTACCTTAAATTTATAGACCCTATCCCTATTTTAATACATGGTAACTTAGGTTTGATATTGTAGTATGGATTAAAGATATACGTATAGACGACTTACGCCTAATCGGAATTATTGTCATCCTTTGTAACAAAACTTAGCAATAGGTACCAAATGTTATTTGTGCAGATTTCATAATTCTTGCATGGCGAATTTGAATTTGTATTTTGTTTTAAAAAGTTTATTATTTTTTTATTCTATTAACTAAAGGTAATCTTAGTGCTTACCATACAACAAATAGTATTTACAATTAACAAATAAAGTACATTTAAATTAACAATTGTGCTTTGTCTATATTTAGTCAACTAAAATATGTCCCTAAAGCTATGCTATTTGCGATTTTGCATTTTTCAGCTTGCATTTTAATACAATAATAATATATTAATGCAGGAAATAAAGCGAAAATTTTTTGGTTTTACCATTGTCACCTATGCTAGCGTCATTAAAACATAAACAAACCACAAAGCGAAATAAAACTACAGTATATTTTACTCATTATATCTTGATTATTGAGCATGCATCTTTACATATAGTATTTAAATTTCCTATATCTTTTAATATATATGCTTTCGTTTTTGTCCACTGTTTTTATACACACGCACGCCATTGTCATTGAGTGCTAGTGATGGTTGAACATATGTGCAAACTATGTATAAATATACCTATATAACTAGGCTAAATATAGTAGACCTGGCTGGAATCTGACTAGTCTTGATTACTAGTTTTATAGTTAAGGTAGAAGGTACTTACCCAAAATTAAGGCACTGGGCTGTTCGCGACCTGCTTTATTTAAAAAAATGATTCATAAGGCTCTGATATTTTGTGCTATGTCTTGCAGCGAATAATTTCAAAAAAGCATTTGAGGATTTAGAGTTATTTTTTCTCCACGATGTATATTTTGTAACTTATTGGTTTCTAACTTATAAGAAAATTTGTGTGTGTCTGTGTCCCTTCTGTTAAACAGCTTGTTCTAGAAATGAAATCACGGTTATAATACTTTGCAAATACCGAGGTACATATTTATTAACGGAAATGGTTTTGAACAAAATCGGTGCACAGGTGTTAAAGTTATTCAAAATGATTTTCTTTCTGCGGAACCCATAATTAATGCATGTGCGACACCGACTGGCCGGTTTTATATGCGTATTTTAATGTTGCCCTATTTGTTACCCAACTGCCAAGGAAGGGTTATGTTTTACGCGCGTATCTTGTATGCATGTATGTATGTATATCAATTTCTTTATTAAGTCCTATTTTCCAAACGGCTGAATGGATTGTAATAGTTAAGGTATCCTTAGATTCGTTTAAAAACCCTAGTATCCCTAGATAGGATAAAAAAAACAAAATGACGGATTTTTGGCGCTGAATTGTGTCTTTAATTTTTTTTCAAAAATTAATGACAAAGATAATAAAATAAAAAATATAAGTCATATGTTTAGTTTAAAAATGAATAATAAATTGGCAATCAATGCATTCAAATGGTTGTATTTATGCTTTATACAAATAGCGTATTTTAGCCAGTACCTATTATATCCTCTGATGCCGCTGCCGGATTTCACTTCAGACTAGAATAAAATAGTCAAGAGCGAGATGAAAAAAAAGCAAAAAATATATATAAAGCTGTAAATAAAAATAATAAATAAAAACCCCCGGCCACAAAAACATTAGAAACTAAATATGCACCTTTAACATACCAAATATTTATCTATAAGCAGGCTGGACTCATTTCACTGCAAGTACAATAGTAGTACCTTCTGATTGCTCAAACTGCTCGTATAGTACCTTATTACCTTAAAATGACTTCAGTCTGCTTGTAGTTAAATGTTTTAGGTTCAGTTTTTTTTTAGTTTCTAATTTTTTTGCAGTCGGGTTTTTTATTTATGTAATTATTTATTTTCATGGTTCGGAAATTAAGATTTATTATAATATATTTTTTACCGATTTAGTTGAATTAATGTAGATTGATAGATAATATAGATATGCAACATCATAATAAATACGAAAGTAAGTTTGTTTGTTTCTCCTTTCTTCACATCGATACGGAGAATACAATTAATCTGAATTTTGGCACAGGGATAGGTTAAAAACAGACACACGTAGTATATGTGCTTTTTATCCTGGAAAATACAAAAGTTATTGCAGGACCGTATAGTTTGCTATAGACAACTTTCTATAATCGAGAGTTGGCGTAAAAATCCCACGCTGATAATCAAATTTAGGACGAGCGGAGCCGCTGGGAGAAGCTAGTGTTTCGTATAAAACAATTGAGCACAGAACTCAAGGCTCCTTAATTACTTTTATAAATATTGTATTAATGGCGCTATGGCGAGGGAAAATGCAACATATCGAAGGTTGTGAATATTTAATGGATCATTAGTCAAAAACCATATATATAAATATATATATACCTATATGATCGTACTGTAGCGGATTTTACTAATTTTTAACTTCAAATAAAAGGAGGTTATCAATTCGACCCGTATGTATGTATGTATATAATATTGTCAGAATATCACAGTTTTTGGATATGTTTGTACCAGCTTCTAATAATGTGTGCTAAATTTCATAAGTGTAAGTATGTATGTTTGTCCGCTCATAGTTCAAAAACTATAAGTCGGATTGCAAAATATCTTTATTAGTTTACCCAGTATAGTCCAACTTAGGGAACAGTGCAAGTTTCATTAAAATCGGTTCAGTAGTTTTTGGGATAGAGAGTTGAGTGTGTAACAGCGTAATTCTTAACATGTCATTATGCTTGTTGTTTTAATGTTTGCATGCAGTGAGGCTCTAGCTAAACAATCTCAATGAATTTTTTTTAAAGTGGCGTAGCAATTTAAAACGAAATCGTGTTATTTTTAGATGGCAACACTTCATGAATTATAGTATATATTATAATTTTCATCTAAAACTTACGTAATAGACAAATAAATTATTGAGTAAAGGCATTGGAACACAAGATGATTAGGTAGGTAATTAGTTTTCCCTTCGGCCGCTTTCGAAACCAAGTTTTAACATATTTCTTTTACCGAAACCAGGTTTCCTTATAAGAACATTAATTCTTTTTTCGAAACCAGTTACCAATTGAAACAAAAAAATCCTGTTTCGAAACTATTTCCGAAACTCGAAATTCCTCAATATAATACGAGAAAGATAGTCTGTTTTTAATTTAAAGAAAAAGTCATAGTAGGTATACTGAATTAATTTTGTTAAATATAAACTGATATTTTTTGAGGTCGGTGGCACCACCACCACTCAGAAAGTCCGCAGGCAACGACGTGTGTCCTCACGTGTGTGCCTGTTCGGATTAAGCTCTCTCTAACATCGAATAAGGCGCGGTCGGCGGCGCTTATCGCCGCGGCTGTTCCAAATATTAAAGCTGGCACCGAACTCAATAAAATAGTTATCATATTTAATTTAATTTTTTAAAAGATAAAACTTTTATTCCTCACTTTTTTGGTTATTAATTAAATAAATTACAATTTTGAAGTCGGTTTAATTTTTTTTTGTATTTAATACTTTTGAGTTTATCGAAGTAAATGTCATCCCTGAGAAAACATCTGAGAATTATAGTTTTTACTCTTTTCCAAAAAATTATTAAAATTGCTAACGCCGCCATCTAATACAATATTGAGGTATATTGATATTAGCTACTCAATAACAAATGACACTCCCTGACGTTGTGGTTTTAGCAACTGAACAAATCATGGTAACTTTATTCAAAACTCCATAAACACCTAGCGCTCGGTTTCAAATAAGTTAGTCATAATCTGTATATTAAAATAAGAATGTGACTGACTGACCGATTCAATGACATATCAACATGTGCAGCCCAAGCCGCTGGGTTTAGAATATTGAAATTTAGGGGTTCCTCACTTGACGTAGGGCTCCAATAATGAAGATTTTTTCAAAATTCATCACCATAAAGGATAAGATGAGAGTTGGAGGTTTATATGAAAATCCGTCAATTTTAAAACTAAATGCATAAAAACAAGTATTTGGTCTTGAGGTTTAAAATTAAGATTAATATAAGATATTTTACCGATTTTGGAAAATCACTCTCTGCAAGACAGGGTATTAAAATTTGTATGTAGTTAAGACAGTTAAAAGTATTCTTTTTTTGCAAAAGTCGTAGGAAATATCTGGTTATAAATAAATCAGTTGTAAAGTGAAGCAAACAGTAATTGTGGCTTTGGCTTTCAGAATAAGTTTGAGGAAGATGATTTTCTTAGATTTGTCAGTATGTTAATTACTTCCTTTTAGTCGGGGGTTTCACAACAAATATATTTGAGTAATCCTTTTAGAGTTCTGTAGACAGCGCTCTCTGTCTGACTGACCAACAAAAGTAGGTCGCTTTCTTTTAGACTGAAGTAGATTAAAGCCTGAAATATTCACAGAATATTTGTTATAATAGCGGATTACCTAATAGCAAAAAGTTTAAAAAGTAAAAATTAAGGGGGTCCTCTTACAAAAACAAGTTTTCGTTGATTTGGCTTTGACTTAAAAACAGTAATACACACCATCTTAAAACTTCCTGTGATTATGGGTTCATAGTATAACAACAAATAAATAGGCCAAGTGTGAGACGAGCCCTTACCATTTTTAATTACCGTATCAGCGCCACCTAGCGAAAATATTCTAGATTTAGTAATTTGTTTATTCGAAATATTATTTAAAGCTAAGCAACGTTGAGCTTGGTTAGTTATTGAATGAGTAACCACTATATAGCTTAGGTCCCCTTAATATTTTTTTTTTGTTGTTTTGTCAATTACTTCGGTGACAATGCAATGATATTCTGGAGCTGATCTAATGATGGAGCAGAAAAGTGGCTACAGGAACTCTATCGAAACGACACAACCCATATCGAGTTCGGGCTTGTTTGATTTGTCTTGATCAATCGACCCATAATCTTTAATATAGTAAGGTAAGGAAGAGGTTTAGTTAGGTCTCGGCAATAGATAAAGTAATGCGCACAGAGGTAATAAAGAGATTTAAAAATACTTCCAATGATAACTGTTAAAAGAAAATCAGTTCACAAGTTTGTTTCAGATATTTGCAATAATTATAATTCTGCTTTTTAGTGCATCTTTTTGAGGCCGATTCTTTTTTTATTATGAAGTTTTTTTACGGTGTTCGTAACGATTTATGGCTTCTTTGAATAAAAAGTTATATTTATTGATACATTAGGTAAAAAAACTTCTTATTTGAACAGGCTCTAGGTGTAGCCACACTTGAACTATAGCCGGTATGTACAGTCGGCTTAAGTGTTAATCGCTTATAACAGCCTAAACATTGACTTCATTCATATAGTCAGCCAACGCCTTTAATAAATCTGATAAATTTTATAAAATCACAATAGCGGTGCGACCAAATATACCTATATTTATAACTGGACAGCACCTCTTGCCATGCCGCGCATCTTACCTCATGATTGCTCTGTCTAGACGCCTTCCATTGAAGGCCATTGCCAACTGAATTAAATGATTGTTTAGGTTGTGCTTGTAGCTTACATTTATATTAGAGAGTGTAAAGTGTGAATGGGTACTGCATATTATGTAAGTAAGTAGGTAGAGTTTGCATAGTCTACGCTTTACCACTTGCAAAAAATCTCATGCAGGCAATCTGTACTAACAATTTCGCAATAGCTGATAATTTTATTATAAAAACGAATTGTGGGAAAAAGATATCATTTATAAGACAATAACTTACTACGGAACAAACATATTAAAATGTTTTACTTCTGAGTACCCGCGTTTTCTGGGATTTTGGCTGACAAATATGGTTTTGTTTGATATATTTTCAAAGTGTATAGATCGATATAGAGTTCCGGAGGCTGAAAGCAGATAATAAAATTAGCGTTATTCTCTTTTTTATCAAAACTATGTTAGTAATGCCCAAAACTCTTATTATGTCACTACATAATAAACGAGACCGACTCGCACTTGATCAGTTTTCATTCAATGTTGTTCTAAATCAAAGCTTGCACGTATTAGGGGAGACCGAGGAGATGTATGAGAATTTATTATATTATATATTATACATTTGCCGATATCTCGAGAGCAGTTTGATCTGTGTGAACCCTGCACTCAGCATATCTAAATCCTTGTACTGTATTAACCAGAGAAAAAATAAAATAGGGTCTTGAATAACTCTGACCAACAATTAGTTGAAATATTTATAGGTTGGTGTAAGCTTTATGAGACTAAACCTTACATTAATTCCCTAGACAAATCAAACCAAATCAAAATCTTTTTATTCAAATGGGTTACTAAGAACACTTTCGAGTCGTCAAGTAAATTAAATAACAATACTGTTTTATTACGTGCGTCCAGTAGCTTTGTAAAATCACAAACGAAACATAAAATTATAGTTTATCAACTAATAAATACATGTTTTGTATTGAAACATCAAATAAACAAGATTTACAATGTAAATAGTTTGATTTAGAAAAAAAAACAATCAATATTTATGTAATATTTCAATTGCCTATTGTTTTTCAGATTGCATAGGGGGGAGGGGGCGGGGGGGCACCATGTGATACGTTAAAAGTTTTCAATTATTCTGTGACGGGATTTAAAGTAACTTCCGAGAAAAATATATTCATATAACATATACTATTACATAGCAGACGTATATATATATATATATATAATAAGAATACAAAGAAGTTGCAAGGGCAGACCAGACCAGCCTCCGCAGGCTGTTTTAGCATGCATTTTAGCATGTTTTAGGGAACGTAACTTACCCGACGCACATGCCACCACCGCAGAGACTTTGAGAGAGCATGACACACTCAAGCAACTCCAACTTTTAATAAGGCTTGATGTTGCTCTTGCAAAAAATATGGTTATTCGCGTTATTTACTTCTCTGTTATTGGCTTCTATAGCCGCGATATTATACTTCTGTTATACATCTTCACAAAAACCATCAGCCATTTGCATACTTAGTTACACTCGAAAGCATTATAGTTAAAAAAAAAACCAAAACTAAAGAAGAGAGTTGTGACGAAGTCAAAAGCTGTCTTTCCTTTCAAAAGTGCACGCGGATGAAGTTGCGGGCAAAAGCTAGGCCTATTTATTTTAATGAGCAATTTTTGTACATATATATACACATTTGCGTATCTCGGAAATAGCTAACGATTTGGATGAAATTTTGTATGAAGATAGGGTTTTTAAGATTACCTATTCAGTCGTATTTTTGTAAAACCGCGGTTATTTGAAATAACACGATTTTTCAGAAAAAAAATACCAAAAAAATTCTATCATGCCCACACACACACTTTAACAATTATAATAAAATTCACATTTATATTTATGCGTTATTCGGTCACTGCCACCTGATCCCTGATCAACTAATGATTTTGTCTGCAGAAACATTTTTTTTCTTTGTTATTACAGCTATGTCCGTGCCACGTCTCCATTACGGCGTAAAAGAATAGTGCCCTTGGAAATAAATAAAACCTATGTAACCCTCAGGCCTTTAAAAATCTCTCTTTTACTTTTCATAAGTTTAAATCTTTTGCAAAAAATTACTTTGATACATTGCTTTGTTGCTGAGTTAGAGAAAGACAAACTTATCCCTAAACTAAATGTCATCAAGACCGTAAGGTCAATATCGGCTTAGTTGTTCAACCGAATACTTAATACCTCTCTTTCGACTTACACTTGTCGATTTTATAAGTAGTTATGTCTTTCCTCTTTTCTCATATTTTTTTATTAAAACCGGCTTGGTGGTATTACTCAATTCGTCTTACCCCTCTGACCGCTAATCTGAGTCACACTTGAGGTTTTTAGGTAGTCTATGTCCTTACTCGGAAAGCAGTGAAAAGGTGACAAACAAATATAGAAACCGATACTTTTGCATGTATAATATTAGTATGGGTGGATATCGATAAGGGTTTTTGGTTTCTCGATGTTTTTTATTTCTCGAGGCACGATAATTCTCAACCAGGATATCTCGAATTTCTCGAGTATCTTGAGGGATTTTGAATTTTTTTATTAAAACGCGATGCTATTTAAAAAACCTATATTACAAATAAGACTGATAGGTGAGATCAATTAAATGAAATGGTAAATTTTTAGTTACTATAAATTGAACTTATTAATTAACAAATCAACAACAATAAATTAAACAAAACATATATTTGGCTGGTCTATATAAAAGGTAGGAGTAGAGTAGTACTTAATTCACTATTTAATTATTAGGTACAAGCTCCCAAATGTACGGTCATTTGCAATAGTCCATACATAGTGTAAAGGTTAAAATTGCGTGGAGCCATTCTGTGAATCTCGCACTCATACATTAACATTATAAGAACTGTCAATAATATTAACCTTAAATCGACAAAATTAGTTTTAGTTTTCTTTATACTAACCAGTTTATTTAAACCGTTCTTTTATCTTTTGGTTTCTTAACCTAACAAATTAATTAGGTGTAAACTGCAGTGTTGTTCTTCATAGGTATTGTTTATTTCGCAATTAATGTTATCTGCCCGGTGGTGTGATCCAAAGGCGCTGTGACTTGAATTGGCGAGCCTATTTTCAAATCACGATATTTCCGTATTGAGTATTTTTGTTAGGAGTTACTTTTTTATGTTTTGAAATCTAGTTCTCTCTGAAAAGGACCAATTAAAAAAGTTTTTATTAAAATTTTATAAATCATAAATAATGTTTTTGATAAATGTCTCTTTTTCTATATATATATTTCCTATGGTTATAGCTTAAGTATTCATTTTTGTAAGGAAAAGAAAATTGAAAATTTACCATAAGAATAAAAAAAAATACAAGTCACCATTAATTCGGTAACGCTGCTATATTTTGAAAAACAACAAAGTAAAAAAAATGTTGTGTCTTAAATATATTGAAATGTAAAATAATCTGCAAGAAAAATAGTACTTTATTTTTAGGGTTCCGTACCCAAAGGGTAATTAGCGGAACCCTATTACTAAGACTCCGGCTGTATCTCATGAACCGTGATAGACAGTTGAAATTTTCACAGAAGATTTATTTTGGTTGCCGCTATAACAACAAATACTAAAAAACAGAATAAAATAAATATTTAAGGATAAAATCGCCAAATGCTTATATTATTATTAATAAGGAAGGTAAATGTTGAGTTTAAATTTCAACTCCTATCATTCTCAATCCATAAAATATAGTAAAGGTATAGAGTTTTTTTGAACACGGTAATCTCTGCAACCACGAGACGGATTTGAAAAAATCTTTTTGCATTTAAATCACGTTACGACCCCTAGGGGCCAAGCAAAAAGAAAAATGTACGCTAAGCGAACGAAAAGGGCAGAACAACGTTTGCTAGGCCAGCTAGTACTGTATAAATTAAATATTGATAATATACACGCACATAAACTAACGCATACAAAAGCACTTTGGAGCTACATTTAAATGTATATTATTCTGATCCAGAGTTATAGATTTCTTGACGGCGGGACACTGATCGTGTACATCTTACTAGGATTATACTAAGGGTAGCTAAAGGGATATAAAATAACAGGAATCCCACAGTATAAACCAAATTCCGCGCGGGAGACGGGCAAAAGCTATACCCTAGCAAGCATTGCAGAATACGTGCACCAGTGTTTTATAAGCCGTTTTTATAAACCACACAGCGTAGCCGGCTTCATACAAAAAGGGTCAAGTGGCGATTGTGTAACAAGGGGCTTAGTAAAAAAATGTCATCTTTCTTATTTTTCAAATTTCTATATATATATTTTGTTGGACAATTTCACACACTGCCATCTTAAACGTTTGCCATGATCTAGTGTACCTACGTATAGTTAAGCTTAACAATATGTTGTTTGGGGAAAAAATCATGTCGATTACTATTTTCGAAGCTTTGTTTTTGTTGAAAAGCGTATAGTTTCTGGTAAGTAAAAATATTTTATACTATTCATTTGTTATTTCATATGTCGATAAATGTTTGCGGTCTATGTAATCCGTAAAAATTTAATTGCTTTTTGTGTTGTAAGATAAGGTATACAGGAACAGTGTAACATGTCATCGTTTTATGTTATTTTAATATACTCTAGAATTGCAACTGATTGCAAAGAAACGTTACGACTCCACGGATTGAAAGATGCAGCGCGAGACGGCGTCATTCCTACCGGGTGGATAGAGGGATAGATATATTCTGTACTAGCTGCTGCCCGCGACGTCGTCTTGTATCTCGTGAACGCTGTACAGCATCAAAAAAACCTATGATTATACCTTTTAAAATAATATTCATTTACCCGTTTCTTCTTTACATTTCATATCTACAGGAAGTGCAGTAACAGAGGGACACTGTCTTTTATAAAATTGACCTTCAAAAAGTGCTGATTTTCAGCTTGCTTTAAATAAACGACTTTATGGTGCTTCTGCTGAATTAAGTCATAAGTTGTGACTGAAGCAGATGGAAAAAAAAGCATAAGGAATACAGAATAGGGTAAAAATACATACTAATAGGACTTCTCGATAAACAACATTAGTGGTTTGGCTCTCCGCAGCCAAAATGTAAAGTTTTCTAGGCATTTTGATTATTTTATTGATAATAATGATAGCTAAGCAGTAGTCCGATTGTAGTTTATTTAAGTCTATATTTATTTATATTTCAAGAAAATGTTTTCACGTTAAATTCGACCAAGCACACGATAACTTATAGCAACGTAGGTAACTCAGTTTCTACAGGTTGAGGCGGCGACATGTGTACTCATAACATCACTGTTTGTGAACGAAACCATAGCGCGATCTAATTCGACGCAATCGCCATCTAGTTAGAAAATAGGAAACCTTTTTTATATGGTGAAAAATTATAACACATCTAAGTTACGACTTTACACGATTTATTAACATAAAAATAAAAACAACAGGCTTCAAAAAGATGCACTAAAAAGGTAAAAATAATTACTAATTTTCAAAAATCTGATCTGAATTACAGTTTAAAGGTGGTGTCATGCAAGAAAAGTGTGTTATAAACTGTTACAAAGGTACATAGACACCAACTTTAAACTTTGATTCAGATCAGATTTTTGGAATTTAGTACCTAATTATTGTTACCTTTTTAGTGCATCTTTTTGAAGCCGGTTGTTTTTTTTTTGTTAAAAAGTTTTTATTTTTTTTCTTTTGATGACGAATTGCTTTTTATTTCTTGTACACTAAAAACATCCATACTCGTAACAAAGTTTTATACAATCATCAACATAAAAGGCGTTTCACCAGTTCCAAATTCACATTTATTATTTTTTTTCTACAAAAGTTTTAGTTTTAAATTCACCATAATAATATAGGACCACCTGGAAAGTATACTCTTTAAATAAAAAAAGAATCTCTAATCGGTCCAGGCGTCTTCGAGAAATCGGGTAACATACATAAAAAAAAAGATTCCGACGAATTGAGAATCTCCTCCTTTTTTTTAAAGTCGGTTAATAAATGGCTATGTGTGAGTGGAAAAAATCTATCTAGTTCCATATCTGCGACATGAAATTAGATAACACGTTGTTACAGAATGCGTTGCAGAAACAAAGGTTCACTGCTCGTTCCCCGTAGGTGATAGCGAGATAATATGTAGCCTTTATGTTGACCCGACTTCTTAATAATATTCGTTCCAAATTTGCAGTAAATCCATGCAGTACTTTTTGAGTTTATCCCGGACATACATACAGACAAACAGACAGAAATTCTAAAAACTATATTTTTGGCTTCGGTATCTATTGTAGATTACACCTCAAGTATTCTTTTAAAAAAATATTCAATGTTTCCTACCATTTTATTATATATATAGATATTATTATTAATTATTGTTAAAGATTGCTGATTCATTTATCATCTAAATATAATGACTTTTATATAACACTGTTCTGTTCTGCCTATTTTTAGAATTAATATAAAACGTTATTCATCACATGCATTTACAATGAATAAATAAATTAAAGTAACTCTTAAAATTGAGTTACGCTCGTAGGTCTTAGTCCTCTAAGTCCCCTTCATACTTGCAGCAAAAAAATTGGTTTCTCTACAGAACTGCTGATTGTTTAATTTCATTAATGAGTTGACAAAAAGTAACCACTTACCAGCAAAGTTTGATCGCTGAAAACTTCACCGTCTTCATCAATGGTATCGGTTACGTGAGGCAGACCTTTATTTATATTTATCATGAGACTTAGGCTGACAAAGAACATACAGACGATGACGACAGTAAACAACAGCATTAATAGCCTTCTCATCGTAGGAGATGTGTTGCTGATGGCAATGGCAGGAAAAATACTTGTATCTTCCTTTTTAATTCCCGTTTTAATCTTACAATTATGTTATTAAGTATATTATTTCACTACCTTTGTAATAAAATGTAAAATCTATATAATTTTGTGATATAGACTGATGTCAACATAGATTATACACCTGTCATCAACATAGATTACTTAAGTGATTTCTTAGTGCTATTCAAGAAGCTTATATATTGATATAAGCTTCTTGGTGCTATTGGTGACACAATATCATAGAGTATTTCGAGCTTTTTACGAGCTTTTACTTGGTATTTTCGAGAACTTCCGGAAATGCGTGGTTTTCCGAAAATAAGAAAAAAACTGATTTCTGGTCTGAAGTAATCACAAAAAAAACCGAAACCACTACGTTGACAATTTTAAGATTAGTCTCAGAATTTCAAGCTTTAGGTATTAAATTAGGTGTAATAGTCTATTAAATAAAGCATTAGGGATCTTGGAAGAGATATAAATATAAATATTTCTATTTTTATCCGTTATCGTTTTTATATTTGTAGAGAGCTGATTGATCTTGCAAGGGTTTATTTTTCCTTATAAGGAACTACAATCATGAATTTCTAAATATGTAGTAAAATTTTAACACTACAGCTAACAGGTCAAATGCGGTATCGAAAGCGGACGGACGAACATGACGAAAATAAAAAGTTTCCGTTTTAGACATTTGGCCACGATTTGGAATCCTAAAAACAATTTAGATAGATAATTAAATAAGATCATTGGGTTTAGTTATCTCAACTTTCTACTACCTACCTTCTCATTTTAAATATGTTTGTCATTAAAGTAAGTAAGTCCAGTAAAATAGTTGCTTTGGCATAAAAGTAGGTATACCTACGTAAAAGCGAAAACGGTCGGAAATGTTTGATAAATAATAGAATATATTTAATTGAAAAATGTTTCATGCTTTAGTGAATATATCACCATCGAGTACCTTTTTACTTGCGTGCTGCTAACCTTATCGTATGTCAAATCTACTGACCTTTATAATTATTTATTGTGGCCACTTCATGAAGCACAACATTCTATAAAATAAAGTCATACCGACTGGTCTCTGTGATAAAGAAATGTTAAACTATAATTTTCAACGGACTTTAAATCTTAAGAAGAATGAATTTCCAGAGTTCAAAAAAATTAATAAAAATGGAACCACTAAGTTAGGCTTTTTTGCTACAAAGTTTGTTGAGTTTTGCAAGAGAACCGATTTACATGGATACAAATACATTGTGATGGATGAACTACACTTATTTGAAAGGTACGTGTATAAAGATATGCATACTATTATATTATTATTGACCTAACTCTTATTGTTCTTTGTAATATTCTTTAGATAATTTTCTAAATTTAAACTAGGAAAATGGATCCTTGAAAGATGACAGGACACGTTCAGCGATTTCGGTAACGAATGAAAATGTCGCAAAGTAAAAAAAAAATGTTTAGCAAAGATCCAAAAATTACCTACAAACAAATAGGTAAGAAACTGAAGTAAGAAAGTTAAATTTCCTTACCAAGTATGAAATTCTACATCGCCTTTATGTCAGGAAGAACGATGGTTTCCCAGTTAACTAATTGCTAAAGAAAATCAAGTATCTCCATTCTCTTCGTTCTCCATTAACTAAATCAATGGTTAAGGTGGTTCCAGCTATTAGGTCAAATGTTGACGCAGTAAAGCTAAAATGTATGAAATTTAGTTTTGCCGGTAACTCCACTCAGCAAGATTTATTTTCAGTATATATCGGTTCGAAAGCATAATATATTCTTGCGCATATTCATATAACCATGCTATTAGAAATTATTTTTACATTTAGCTATGACAATCATCAACAAAAATCAAACGGGGATTCCTTATTTGTAGGTGCTGGTACGAAATGAGCAAAAGCCTTAAGTACACCAATAAGGAGCAAGATACGAATGTCACCAAAAAATTAACAGATCGAAAAGAAATTAACAAAAAATTTATGGTTTTTGTTTGTTGTTAGGTTGGCACAACTGTTGTCCATTTTGGCGCTGAGTTTAAGTTGCATTTGTAATTTATATAAATACAGTTCTCTTTTTATTACCTAGTGTGTATTGCGAATTTCATAATGGACAAAAACATCTAACTAAGAGTTTGCTTAAATTTTTCATCGCCATTTGAATTTCGTATTTGGAGTCACTGAAAATGTTACAGAAAGCTTACGGTTTATCAGAAACACATGCTTATAAGTGGTACAAAGCTTTTGAAAGCAGTCAAGGTGTGATGAAAGATTTGCCTCGAGAGGCCATCAACGTCTTCAACTGAAGCTAATATCGCAAATGTGAAGGCTTTTAAGGCTTAATAGTGGCTGAAAATCATCATTTAAGTTTGAGAGAGATAGTCGCTGAACTTTTGAACTGAACGAGTGAATTCCGACTCAACATTTATGAAACGCATTGTTACTGGTGACGAGACGTGGGTTTACGAGTTTTACATCCAAACTAGTCTACAAGCTTTGGAGTGGCGCCTTCCAATCCAACTGAACCGAAACCGAAAAAACCACGCCAAAGTCGATTAAAAGTCAAAGTCATGTTGACTGCTTTATGCGACTATCGCGGTGTTGTGCACTTAAAATTCTTTGAAAATTAATCTGACACGCCAGAGGTGCTATCCTTATCAGCCGAATACGGCCCCACTGTGGGGGCACGACTCATCCACACGCAGGTCCAGTGCGGACTGTTGACTTCACGTACGTCTTTTTTAACATATGCAGGTCACAAAGTTTTCCTTTACCGAAATCAATGTACTTGAGAAATTAAATAAAAGACTTTGGTTCACGCTAGGCTCGAACCTCCGCTACTCAGGAGGCAAACTGAAATCAAAACCCCAGCCAACACCGTCTACGCGGTGGAGGGTAACTACTGATTAATTTTTACTGGGGAACTTTTTGTAAGCTTCCTCCTTAAACCGCGGCTAAAGGCCCTAAAGGCATTTTAAGTCGGGCACTACTACTTATTATTATGTGGATCTGGCTCGCTTTTAAAAAAACATTGTTTTATGTAGTAATTGTAGGTACATACATGACAGACTCAGCTTCTTAGTTAGGGTAAGAATAAGTTTTTGCAATCCCTAGTAGTTAGGTTGTTACTAAGTATTTTACAAGTAAAAACTTTTGATAAAAGATCCGCGAATTTTTTTCTTACGCACACCTATATTAAAATTATATGTGTTAATTATCTTGTATGTTATGGCACGTTTTGTTGTCAGGTGTTGCTGGGCCATTGCAGTTTTAGTGAGCACGGTCTTCGCTTGTATATTTGTGGTCACTGCGTACAATTGGTATGCCAGGAATCCTATAGTCACTGTAAGTAAAAAGCACGACACGTTTCTTGGCAAAAAGTCTTAATTGCTACATTATCACAATTCTATTCAGGTGATCGAGAGCACTCATGGTGCTATCTGGGACATACCATTTCCATCTGTTACTGTATGCGACCTCAACGTGATATCGCGTAAGACTGCAAAGGAGTTTGCAAATAATTTGTTAGTATATGTATAACGTGGTATGTTTACAAAGTTAGTTACCTTTAAGTATTTGAATGTTTGAGTATGAAAATGTTAAAATCATGGAAATATTAATGTTAGAGCATTAAATCTTAATGTGGACTGTATTAAATTGAAATTTTATGTTGGGTGGCTCGGGTGCAATTGACTTAGTTTAGAACGGTGAACTAATACAGTTGTTCACATAATATTAGAGATGGATGACTTACCATAGTTCTTTCTGTGATGTGCAACTCGTCGGCAATCTTACCTTGTAGCTACTAGGCCGTTCGCTTATAACGTTCTCAATCGCCAACACAAGCACTCGAAAACTATGATGTTTATTTTCAGTATTTATATTAATTAGTAATTATCTCAATTTTAAAACGGGAATGAATATTTGCGTGCCATCTACTACCCACGACAACAACAACAACAACCCAATGCTAGGGATGTTCTCATAACGATCTAGTGATACGAAAGTAGTGCATGAACTTTATAATCAACTTAATTTATACGAAAAGTGAACATTCCGCCCACCTAAATGCGATTGTATTTACCTAATCTACTACTTAAAACTAAATAACATCTCTAAGAAAATTTTTAACTCTGTAAAGGTAGTGGACAAAGCTTTACCACTGGGCGACGATACTGGCCAGATGAAGTCTTGACAGTAACCACACGGCAAATACCATCAGCGCCAGGGTGCAAAGTAACAATCCGACCTAAACTCCACTTCAGAGGGCAAACCACTTCATTTATAATTAGGACCAAAGCTCCGACAACGATTTCACGCTGAACTGTATTCCATTTTGCCCTTTGCTGTAGAGTATGAATATATTCACTTTGCCACCGGCGCCAGAAATCCTGGTGCATCTTCTGAATCAGTTTCCAACGCTGTATAGGAGTAAGCTTTGAATCAACTAAGTCTTCCTCCGGAAGCATACATAAGGGTTCAAGAGTCAGAAAATGACCAGGAGTTAAGGCTAACAAATCATTAGGGTCCGAACTCAAGGGCGTTAAAGGGCGGGAGTTTAGCATCGCTTCTATCTGTGTGAGTACTGTCAGAAACTCTTCAAATGTTAGGCGCTGTTTGCCTACGACCCGCCGCAAATGTGTTTTAACCGATTTTATTCCGGCTTCTGCTAGTCCATTAAAATGGGGGCTGCCGGGAGGATTAAAAGTGAATTTTATCGGTAGCTCCTCTGACGCGTTTTTAACACACTGAGAAAGGTAGTTGGCTGCGCCTACAAAGTTCCTACCTTGATCTGACACAACTTCGGAACAACGACCACGGCGAGATAAAAATCGTTTTAGTGCAGCCAAAAAGGCGTAAGTCGAAAGTTCTGTCGCAAGTTCTATATGAACAGCTTTAGTGCTGGTGCAAACAAAAACACAAATGTATGACTTATAAGTTTTAACGCCGCGGCCGCGGCCGAGAGCTATGTCAAAAGGACCACCGAAATCAACAGCAACCTTTGAAAATGGTTTTATTTGGTTAACACGGTAGGAAGGTAAATTGCCCATCAAGGGAGCTGGAGCAGGCTTAGGATTAGCGCGAAAACATTTCATGCAAGTGTTAATCACAGACTTTACTGCGCGTTTTCCCGATAAAACCCAAAAGTTTTGCGAGATCAAATTTAATAAAGTTTGAGCACCCGAATGCATACAATCTCTGTGCAGCGAATCGATAAGTAACGTCGTAAATGGATGCTTTCCAGGTAAAAGCAAAGGATGCTTAGTATTGAAATCAATATCAGCATGTGCCAAGCGACCGCCCACCCTGAGAAAACCCGAATCATCGATGAAAGGTGACAATTTTCGAAGACTTTTCGATAGTGAGTTGGGTAACCCATTTTTTAGAAATGCGATTTCATGTGAAAATGAATTATCTTGTGTAATTTTCACTAAAAACATAAAGGCTTGATTAACTTCTTGTGGCTCTAAAGCGCCAAGAATTCTGTTAGCAATATTTTTTTTCCTCGAATTATGTAAAAAACGAAAACAATAAGCTACCACTCGTTTGAGTTTCGACAATGACGAAAATCTTTCGACTAATGTGTCCACCAATGGTCTGTCAATAGGACCTGTTATTAGAGCAAGAGCCTTCCGTTCTTCTTGCACAGTTTCAAGGGGCACCGCCACTGACGGCCAATTATCCTCAGACTTAGAAAGCCAAGAAGGTCCATGCCACCAGATGGTTTGATTCAGAAAATCACTAGGGAGACTGCCACGTGACCCACTATCTGCAGGGTTTTCCAAGGTACCAACATGGCGCCAGCACTCAGGAGGAATTCGCTCATGAATATGGCTGACCCTGTTAGCAACAAAAGTTTTCCATTTGGACGGACACGACTTTATCCACGAGAGGGTCACTGTTGAATCAGACCATGCGAAAATTTCAACTCCTGGCGAAAAAGGTTGCAGAGCTTCCACAAAGGAGGTAAGCAGATCCGCCAACAACACAGCTGCTTGCAATTCAAGTTTGGGCACAGTGAGTTTCTGAAGGGGAGCAACCTTCGATTTCGCGCAACAAAGTGCTACATTTGTCTCAGTACGGAGGTACAAGGCGGCACAATAACCTCGCTCAGACGCGTCGCAAAACCCATGCAGCTGCAATGACTCTGTGGATGTGAGCATGCGGCGAGGGATAGAGACGATAGACAAAAGTGCCAGCTGTGATTTAAACCGTAACCACTCCGCAACGAGTTCACGGGGCAATTGGTCATCCCACGAAACACCGCATGTCCACAACAGCTGCATAAAATATTTAGCATAAAATGTTACAGGAGTCAAGAAGCCCAATGGGTCGTATATTCGAGCGATATCCGAAAGAATTGTGCGCTTTGAACAACGACGTTCATCTACTGACACGTTGAAGTGAAAGCAATCATTCTGAGGTGACCACTGTAAACCCAAAATTTTGAGAGACACATCCGAAACTTCTTCAAATTTCCGAAAATCCTCCGAATACAAGTCCGTGGGGGGCAAAAATGAAAAAATCTTTGTGATTGGATGCCCATTTCCTCAGGTGGAAGCCACCCGCCGACAAAATATTGGACAGTTCGGTCCTTAATGATAAAGCTGATTCGATTGAATCAGCTCCGGAGACAATATCATCGACATATATGTCACGAGATAATATTGATGAACCGAGAGGAAACTCACGTTTTGAAAGTTCTGCAAGTTGAGCAATCGTACGCAGCGCCTGATATGGAGCAGAAGAGACACCATAAGTTACGGTCTTCAAACGATAATCACGTACAGGACCGACAGGATCTGGACGCCACAAAATACGTTGATATTCTGCATCTGAACTGGGAACAAGAATCTGACGATACATTTGTTTCACGTCGCCGGTGAAAACAATGGCGTGCCAGCGAAAACGAACAAGCAAATCAAATATATTTGTTTGAAGTTTAGGCCCCGATAAAAAAGTGTCATTAAGAGAAATACCTTTTGAATCTTTGGAACTTGCGTCAAAAACAACACGAAGAGGAGTACTAATAGACTCTGGACGCAGGATTCCATGGTGAGGTATGTAATAGAACTGACCTAGTTCATCGGTAGGGGGCTCCACCTCTTCAAGATGATTACACTCTGCATAATTTTCCATAAAGGAAATATATGCCTCACGAAAATGAGAATTGGATTCGAGCCTTTTTTCCAAAGGAGCAAATCTTTTAAGTGCAATAGCACGAGTATTCGAGAAAACAGGTTTGTTTATTGGATCAATAAAAGGCAAGGGAACGACAAATCGACCATCACTTATACGGGAATGGTTTTTAACAAAATAGTTTTCACATAATTGTTCATCCATCGACAAGGGTTTCTTTATGGAACGATCAACATTTTCTAACTCCCAAAATTTTTTAATAGAGTTATCCAACGACAAATTTGAAACGAGAAGGCAGTTTTTAGCGACTGCGCGACAGTGAGGACGATATAAATGATCCGTATCACAACCACCTAAAAGGATCCACCCAAATACAGTTTGAAGAGCAACTGGTTGACCAGCCTTCCCCCGTCTCAGACCAGGCAGTAGAGCCGATGAAAGAATATCTGCATTAAGTAGCATGTCCACATGACCAGGACTAGCAAACGAAGAATCAGCAAGACTCAAACCTGCAATGTGTGACCAATTCGATGAATCAACAGGTATAGTGGGTTGATCAGAACAGATTGACGACAAAACTAAAGCTTCGAATTTGAATATGTGCTCTGAGGTACTAACAGGCTTTATTTCACAGGACACTGATCCAAGTGGTTCTGCGACGGAATGACCAATCCCATTAACAACTTGTTGCGAATAATTAATTTTAAAACCCAAAGATTTTGCACAAGGTTCGGATATAAAATTACATGCACTTGCTGAATCTAATAAAACCCGAATTGATTTGTAAGTACCAACTTTGTCCTTAATAAGAACCCTGGCTGTCGAAAATAGAATATTGTCATTATTTGCCATAGAAGTAAGAGTAGTTTTATGTTGGGTGTTATTTGTTTCCAACATATAACTATTATTACTCGGTACCAAATCTTTGTTGAAATGTAGCAGTGAACGATGAGGCTGTTTACAAACACAACAAGATGAAGCTTTACAAAGTCTAAGTCTATGTGACGGTGAGAAGCACTGAATACATAAATTGTTCTCTTTTATAAAGTTGAAGCGAGCAAATGGATCTAACTTTAAAAAACTCTCACATTGTGTAGTCTTATGATCTCCTGTACAAAAACAACACGATTCATTTGCAGTTGATACTACAAATGCAGTCCTATTATAACCCTTAGCTACATTAGGTTTAGAGGCTGCGGCAACAAGAACAGATGTTTCGGATGCGTGAGAATGTTTTTCCAGAAAATCTTGAAGATCTTCAAATTTTGGAATATCATCAGGATCCTTCATGTCCAATAGAAATTTCTCCCGTAAAGTCCTATCTAATTTCGACTACAACAAATGCACTAAAATGAAATTTTTATCTGGCAGTTCAAATTTTTCCAAAACTGAAAGATTTTCCTTAAACGTTCGAGATACCCGTTCCATCTCAACACTTGATTTTGATTTCATAGGATCACATGCCAATATATTTCCAAAATAAGCATCTGCTATTTGACGTTTTCGATTATAATGTTTCGATTAAGTATTGTACGAATCTAAATAACTTTCCTCAGTAAGAGGAAAATTCTTAATTAAATCATAGGCTATACCTTGTACGCTAGACAAGAGATAATGCAATTTCTCAACGTTGGATATATCACGTTTGTGTATCAGTGAATCAAATAATTGTTTAAATGATAACCAATTTTCTAACTTACCATCGAATGGTCTTATGTTTATTTTTAGCAACTTGGCTTGGTTGGTCATTTCACTCACCTTAGGTTTTTTGTCATCGGTAACACACTCAGTTCTCAAACGATGTTTAACACTTTTCATGAGACCTTCAAAGTTTGCTGACACCTCAAGTTCTGCACTTCGAAGTCCCTTCGATAATGAGCCTAATAAATTCTTTTGAGCAGAGTGAAATTCCAACTCTAAGTCTTTCAAATCAACCTCTGCATAACCTACTAAATCCGTTTTAGCCATAAACTCAAGTCGCATCAAAGCGTAGTCTCTTGCAATCCTATTTGCATCAGCACTTGATTCACTGAGATTTTCCCGTGACATATTTGACTAAATATTATTTAAAACTAACCGAGCAAATTAACTTCCTATTAAAATATAAATAACGTAACAAAATAAAAGTTAGACTGATGGCTTTTAGACAATGCCTCCAATTTAAAAAACTAACATCAAAGAAACTACAATTTAATTGTAATGGCAACGCAAATACCTTATTCTTATCTCAAAATCTCATCCGCCTAAAATATTGACAGACCGCGATAAAACGACGTCATGCACTCACGAACCAACCACCACAAAATTATTTTGTTTTACCCTCAACTTTTGTTTTGATACAAATTCCTACAAAATTTAAAAATTCTAACGAAAATTGAGGATAAAAATGCGAAATGAATGAAACAATAACCAATCTTCAATAACAAAACGAAGTTAGTCGTTCTAAAGGTCACTTTTTCCGACAATTTGGCTCGAAGACCAAAAAATGTTAGAGCATTAAATCTTAATGTGGACTGTATTAAATTGAAATTTTATGTTGGGTGGCTCGGGTGCAATTGACTTAGTTTAGAACGGTGAACTAATACAGTTGTTCACATAACATTAGAGATGGATGACTTACCATAGTTCTTTCTGTGATGTGCAACTCGTCGGCAATCTTACCTTGTAGCTACTAGGCCGTTCGCTTATAACGTTCTCAATCGCCAACACAAGCACTCGAAAACTATGATGTTTATTTTCAGTATTTATATTAATTAGTAATTATCTCAATTTTAAAACGGGAATGAATATTTGCGTGCCATCTACAACCCACGACAACAACAACAACAACCCAATGCTAGGGATGTTCTCATAACGATCTAGTGATACGAA
This sequence comes from Apoda limacodes, assembly GCA_946406115.1. Lineage (NCBI taxonomy): Eukaryota > Metazoa > Arthropoda > Insecta > Lepidoptera > Limacodidae > Apoda > Apoda limacodes. The sequence goes on from OX291540.1 coordinate 19,387,058, forward strand.
AGTAGTGCATGAACTTTATAATCAACTTAATTTATACGAAAAGTGAACAATTAAAATTGAAACCAAACATCACTTCCTTGGTGACCTGACCTGATTTAAATAAAAAAATGTCTAAAATAATTTGTAATAGTCCATTATACATTCTCACTATTAAACAAGTTTTTCTTGAAGAATATTTAGCTTAGTCCATTTCTGTTTAATTACCAATAATATGAAATAAGACGTTTGTAAATCAAATGTTTCTGCTCTTGCAATAATTGTGACAAAACTTGTGAGGAGTAAGCAACAATTTTATTTTATAATGAAAACAGAATGACATTTGAGCATAAATAGACTGATAGAATAAAACTAAATTACCGAAGACACGTAGAAAGATGTGTTGAAGCTTCTGAAGTAGAACGGATATATGCCATCAACATAGATAGCAAGTACATCACTTACTTACAATTTGGTGACGACATAATGGTAATGGCAGAATGGCAGGAAGACGCTGGAATGATGCTTGGAGACCTCGGCAGAGTTTCCCTTATATTGTACAATTCTTCAATGTACATGTTGCTCTCGTGCAGATTGATGTTGAAATTGCTGCTCTCAAAGTTGCTAGTGAATGAATATAACTGGCGCAAGTAGTACTAATTGTTATAAATTGGCAAGTCAAACTTTTAAAAAGGAGGCTATCGAAGCATATCCGATACAGCTGGGTAAAGATTAAGAAATTGCGTAAATTTCACCATAGATTTTGGACGACAGACGAAGGTCTACAATTAGTCTGTTGCTAGTGATGACTTACGGTGCAAAAACGTAGTATTTCCAATTTTTTTTAAATCTGACTGTTGTTATGGAAAGAGTTGTGCTAGGGCATTTCTTTGCGGTATTGAGTTTAACATGAAAAAAATCGATTAAGAACAAAAATCACCTACATAACTACAATAGTTAGCAAATTGAAGTGGTAATCGGCTAGTACGACCCGGATCGATAAATTTCATGGGAAAGAATGATTCTCAAAAGGCGACCACGGATTCGAAGCCACAGCGCTAGACGGCCTTCTACCTTGTGGGTTATATACAACAGTGGATGACTTAAGAATGAGACGACAAATGAGACTGATAGTGAGCATTGAGGTTAATTGAAACGAAATCGTTTAGTAACTTTACCAGTAGATCGCTAGCAAAATTAACATAATCCTTGACCTAATGACCCGTCAGATATCACTTGATGAGCATCCTATATAAGACTTATTTTCATGTTAGATAAAAACCTAGTAGATCACTAGTCACTTTTGTAGTCATTGGCTGAAGTACCCAGGAAAGGGGCCGTGCCCTAACAGCGAGGTCGTGTGAAGGCTGGTAATCTACATTTATTTTTACCTAACTACGAAAAGTTATGATTTAGTAGCTATGTATGTATATAATTTTTGATCTGTTTCTTCATAACTCCAAAATTACTTACGGTATCAAATATTTTAAATATTGATGCGTCAACATAATAATTCGGGAAATTCAGATTATGTAGAAATCAGATATTGGAAAGATTTAAATGTGGAGAATATTTGAACTTGGACAATTTAGAATTTGGAAAGAAACTCTGACACCGGTATATTGTCAAGTAAGGTGTCATCTATCTAATACCTTTAAACGAGCAATTCTTGTATATATAAATATAATCTGAATGTCGGCAACGGTTCCAACGATTTTCATGAAATTTAGTACGCAGGGGGTTTCGGGGCCTTAAATCGATCTAGCTAGGTTTCATTTTTAGAAAACGTCGTTTTATCCGTGTTTTTAAGCAATGAAAAACTGAAAAATATGAAATCTTCCTGAAATCTATTGGCGAGTAGTAATACTATGATTTATACCGACACAGCAACACTAAAGCTACCTGACAATAGATTGCGTTGTTAAAAAAACGAGCAGAGCTCGGTCTTCCAGGTACTATATATGAAAATGAATTGCTGTTCGTTGGTCTCGCTAAAACTCTGGAACGACTGGACCGATTTGGATAATTCTTTTTTTGTTGTGTTCGTTATTGTTAAGGCAAGGTTCATAAGGAAAAATAGAAGGTCTAGTACGAGTCGGACTCGCGCAATAAGGGTAAACCGATTTTAATGAATTTTGGTAAGTTGTTTTGCACACACCGGGGAAGGTTTCTAAGAAAGAAAAAAAGGGCCAAGTGTGAGTCGGACTCGCGCAATAAAGGTAAACCGATTTTAATGAAATATTGGTAAGTTGTTTTGCACACGCCGGGGAAGGTTTCTGAGAAAGAAAAAAGGGTCAAGTGCGAGTCGGAGTCGTTGGTCTCGCTAAAACTCTGGAACGGCTGGACCGATTTGGATAATTCTTTTTTTTTTTGTGTTCGTTATTGTTAAGGCAAGGTTCATAAGGAAAAATAGAAGGTCAAGTACGAGTCGAACTCGCGCAATAAGGGTAAACCGATTTTAATAAAATTTTGGCAAGTTATTATGCACATGAGTTAAGTGCGAGTCAGACAGGGTCAAGTGCGAGTCGAGTCGCACAATAAGAGTAAACCGATTATCATGAAATTTAGGTAAGTTGTTATGCACACGCCGGGGAAGGTTTCTGAATTAGTACAACCCTTTCACAATAGGTTGGTGCGCCAGTTGATTTAAAAAAAAGCGAAATAACGTTCGCAGGGTCAGCTAGTTCCAAATAAAAAAAGGCTAAAATAACTGTTTCAGAACGCTTCCAGAAAATATTACAGCGGATAATGTTTTTGAAATAATTCGCATGGCGCCACTGTTGCATACAACTTTTAAAATAGAACACAAAATCAAACAAGAGCTGTACAAGTTACAAACGGTTCTAGATCTTAATAACATTGGAGTAGAAGCATTGTTCAAAAAAGTAAGTAAAAAAAAAATTAACATTTGAGTGACGCAGTGCTTATTTTTCTTGTTAACTTAAAACATCGATACTCGTAACAAAATTTTATAAAATCATCAACATAAAAGGCCTTATTAACACCAATAATTTTTTTTGACCAAACTTTTTAACATCACCTCGGAAGTATACCCTTTAAAATAAAAAAAGAATTTTGAAAATTGGAATAATTCTGAATATATGACGGAGTTATGCCCGAACATACATAAAAAAAAAATAGAAATAAATACATCCGAATTGAGAACCTCCTTCTTTTTAAAGTCGGTTAATACAGTACAGAGCGATTTTAAAGGAACGTTGTTCTCCCTCGAACGTTGTGGAATGAGCTATGCTTAGGTTTTCTCTAAGAACTACAATATAGGGTTCTTTAAGAAAGAAGTCAATAGATTTTGACAGGGTCAGTAACGCGCATCCATAGGCTGCGGTGACCCCTACCATCCGGCGGACCGTTAGGTTGTTTGCTACCTTATTGGTATAAAAAATATATGTACTTGCGTATATAGTTAGTATCAAAGATTTTAGTTTTTCATAAAAATGGGCTTAAATAACATTTCAAGTAAATAAAAACATTTCTCGGGATTTAGGAAAACCTTCGGAATCTTTCAATTGGAATCAAAAGGCTTTGGAGCATGACAAAAATTTATGATGTTTCAACCTTTATTTAAAACTAGTGATTAGAATATCTGCTTAGTGCATACTGTTCCAATTTCGTGTCTCTGACTGCAGTAGATTCGACTCTGCGTTTATGAGTCATTCAATCAGGACTTAATTCTTTATTATGTACAATTTTAAAATTAAAAGTTCTTAGTGTCAATCGATAAAACCTAGAATCTTTGATTTTCTTGCGTACAGCTGTCTCCGGCATCTTCCTGTAGCCGGTTGGTGCAGCGCTGCATGTGGAAGAACTCCATGTATCGTTGTGACCAGCTGTTCCAGCAGGTATTTGTCCACACCAACCTTTGCTGCGCCTTCAATTACTTTGCTGTTGTAGACCAATTCCAGAGGGACGCGTAAGTGTACAAACAGCAGTGTTTATAAATCCTAATTATATTTTACGTTTGTGCACAAAGAGTAGGACTCGTTTTCTTAAAGGTGCGTTTTGTTGACTGCTTCAATGCGTTTAATGTCATAATCCTGCCAAGTTAAAAAGACATACATTCTGTATAACACAGTACAAATCTTGGTTAATTCTCTTTGGTAGGATTACCGCATTATGTACATTATGTCGGCCACCAAAACGCCACTTAAATGGTAACTGTTTGTTGGTATTTACTGTATTCAGGGTACAAATAATAATACTGTGGATCTTGTGTACTATGGTACATTACTGTCGCGGCCCACAAATGCAGTATAACCGGGCGATCATAGCCGAGTGATCATTGTGGCCAAGGATTGTATAGTGCTTTTCTCAAATATGCGTAAACACTAAAACCATAACATAATAACGTACATGTTCATTTGAAAAACTAATTATATTGATAAGTGTACTGACAATAACAAAAATAGTTAAGGTAATTTTGCCGCTAATTCACCGCGTTCAAATGTCGATTTCTTTTTTTACTTTTTTTAAATAATTTAATGGCACATTCGTTGTCCCAGTTCGAAATAAAAATAAAACTTGATGAGTAATCTCTTTAGTTATCAATGTTTGGGTTTAAAAAAGTTCGTTCCATTGTCAGATTACATATTCTACGGCTCGAACGTGCCGCTCTCTGACACTGTACTGCAAGTATGATTTATCCCAAAGAAACTTGTGCAAGATATGGTACCATATCGCAGCATGTATGAGAAAATAAAGTATAAACAAATAATAATATGCGTCTTTCGCATCTGTCTGTCTGACTGTCACAGCTGTTTCTGAACAACGGAAAACGATATCGACTTGAAATTGGTATGGGTACTGGTAAATTTGTTTGTTCGCATCATTCCTAAAAGATATTTTTGTAATTATTGGAGTTTGTATTGGGGTGTTAAAATCCGAAACTATATAAGATAGCGTGCCAAAGGTTTGTTTGCACATTTCAAATTTTTTTTTTGATATTTTTGTGTCATTGAATGATTGTACCACCGACTTTACAAAAAAAAATTGCGTTTTTTGTAGGACAAGTCAGTTTCCAAGGCGAGTTGCTTCTTGTGGCTACCAGACAGCCCTGACAGTGCTTTTGAACATTGACACGGATGACTACTACAGCTCGTCTGTTGCCTCCCAGGGAGTTTTTGTAGGTTCAAAATTGAATTATTTGTTAATATTAAATTTAACTATAAATGTAATTACTAAGAGAAAGAGCTAAGATTCACATATATGTGTATAATTATGTAGGTACACGTGTACTGTATGTCACGGTTTAGAATCTTGAATGTTGGGGTGACCTAAGGATGTAAGATATCATTTTGTTATGATTCATTGAAAGCATTTTTTTGTGTAAAGCATACAAAGACAGAAAATCAGTACAGTTTTAAATAGGTCTTCGTATTTTAAATACAAATTTAAGAACTATCTTTGCGCTACTTAAACTGACACTGCTATAGGTACAGAAACGTCACAATTCAATCGATACTTCACGTCATGTTTTTTAAGCAAAACGGTCCAGCGGTTGGATTTTTTTAAGGACGCAATAATAATGAATGTATAAATTCTCAAATTTTAAAATGTTATACACACCTGCTTTGTCTCCTTCTAAAGGATGGTAAATTTTGTAAGTCCAGACAGATTTCAGAACACTAAGTGTATAGGTGCAACTTCATATTATATACATCGCTCGGTAGGTAACGATATTTTACACGCAAAAAGATGTTTTACTACAAGATCAACTCAAATTAAGTTACAATACTCTGTGTAAGTTAAGCTTAGGGAATTCTTTTATCCATAAGGCGGTGGTTGTTGCGCGGCATGGAACATAATGTTTTGTTTATTGCCTGACTAAGCAATCCCGCCAAAATAATTAATGTCGTCCCAGGAGTGCCTCAAGTAAACCCTTGTCCTTTGAACCTTGACAAATTAAAAACAAAATTCTGCTTTTTCTTTTGACTGTATTGTTTTTTGTTTTGAAAATAATTGTAGAATGAATTGAAAAAATGAATTTGATTGTTTGAATGTTTTAATTGCAACTAATTTGAAAACACAAATAATTTGAAGTAACCCGAAAAAGTAATTAAATCCTTTTGCAAATATCGAAATCAGTAGGTACTTATTTTGCAATAATAATGTGATTCATGCTTTATGACCCAAATACTAATTTAAAATAACAATAGGCTGTTAACCACATTACCTAATAGCACATAACATATTAACTAACAACAACTATAAAGGGAGAAGAGCATTTAACTTACGGAGAAAGGCCATTTTAGACCTAATTTTTTTTAAATGATTGAAACTAATTGGATTCCGTGTGATATCTAGGACATTGTTTCAACCTAGTTTATATTTATAGATTAGCCTTTGTCTCTCACCTATGGATATATCGTGAAGAACATTTGGTACTCTAGTAGGATTAAGACTTAACTTTAGGGATAAAATAAGAAATTTCAAATTCTGTTTGGTCATATATATATATATATATATAATAAAAAGTGCGTTTCAACTCCGTTGCACGACTGAATTGACTGTGCGATTGTCTCAGACCCTGGATATCATCTAAGACCAGAGTGCTTGTCACGACCAACCAAACAAGCCCAAATTAGATGGGGTTGCGTTGTTTTATTACAAAGTTCCTGTAGTCATCGTCCGGCTTCATCATTAGACCCTAGACATCATCTAAGTACGTGTCACAACAAATCAAACGAACCCAAACTCGATGGGGTTGCGTTGCTCCGTGTTATAAATGAAAGTGCTGATTGCTGAAGATGTAATGGTTAATTATTATTTTAATTTACTATTTGTTTAATGAACGCTTGTTATTTTACGTCTCAATAAAAAGCACTTATATTAAAATCCATTAAACTCATGACTCAGTGAAAAATTGCCAATTTTTTTATTTATATTTTGGCTACACAAAAGTGCTATTTATTTTTATTGTTTGTCTCTTAAAGTAACTCGTAAGAAGCTGATTTAACATACATCTCTGAAATTACCGAAAATACCGGCAATACCCGGTTCCAGTAAAGACCGTTACTGAAAACCCCGATATTCATGACACAGTTCCGGTTCTGTATTTCCTAAATGAAATTTTGATAGCAGATATTTTGTTAAGTAAGTATTTCACAGGTTTTTGTTTTTTCTGTAACAAAGTTTCAATAACCATACGGTTATATGGCCGTGGTTGTTCGTGTTGGTGGGGTCACTTTCCTATTCTTTCATGTACTAGCCATGTAGAGACTAAGTCAAGTCAGAGGCTTGCACTAGATCGATAAATAACACCAACTAGGCCAGCGCAGCGTGAGGAACGCTGTGTGGCCTGGCGTATAACGGCTGGCGCAATAAATATTGCCTAAATTATTTTATGATGTAGAGACTCGTCGATTAAATAAAAATTTATTCATTGTTTTCAGGTGCTGGTAGACAACGTGTATAATGTTCCTGAGCTGGATTCGCCTATACGTCTGGTAAACCCTTCCACGGAGGTTCTGATAGCCTTATCCCCTGAACAGACCTACGCAACTTCTGGAATCGAAACTTTTAAGCCTGAGCAGAGGCACTGTTATTTCCAAAATGAGGTGATGTTCTAACATAATTTGCTTTGTCAGAAAATTAATTCAGATTGGGTGGTTATGTGCTAGTAAACGTTGCAGCCTTGAATCGCAGTGAGAATATTATTGAGTGTTTACTTCGATTGTTCCTGAAATAAAATAAGAGATCTTGCAGGTATGCGAAAACTTCTAGACCGTTAACAACTTGAAAATAAAAATGTTTTGTGTTTTCATGGATTTTATCGATGATTAACTTTTGTGAAGAAACTCCTATTCATACAATATGTAAGTATTAGACGTACTCATATTTACGGGATTTTTGCCATGATAAGTTGAAAATTGAAAATAAATACATTTGTAACTAGGTAGGTAATTTATTTCTTTAATAAATTAATGATTTTTTAATATGGCCTGCTTCCTACTGTACTGCAGGTACCTGCAAGCAAGTTTCAGTACACCTCTAGTGGCTTTAGAAAAATACCTGTGTTAAATGTTGTTTAGATGATCGATATAATATATATATATATATAATGTATGTACAAAGAACCTTGATCTTTTGTGTTGTACGGCATCGGGATTCATTATTAAAACCACCAAAAGACTACCTTATGAAAAAATTCTCGATGTCATACTGGGTGGACATGGTGGCCACATATATGGTATATGTACTCATTTGATGCCCCGGAAACAGTATTTTCGTACCGAGTACAAAATGACAATTTTCCTTAATCGAGGGAAAAAGCTAGTTTCGACGTGAGCTAAAGGCGAAAGCCATTTTATACTCGGTACGAGCGTTGCTATTTCTACTAACTGAAAGTCCTATATAGTAATAAAAAATCGACATGTTTTCCCACCAACATTTATGTCTTTTATTACAATGAATAACCGATACGAAGCGGCCAGCATCATTCTCGCCAACCGGCGATATAACTATATCGGCTGCCTGCTGGCCACGTCATATTTTTCTTGTACGGCCGCGCTAAAAATATAAATCGAGTACGAAATGTGATTTCATACGGTTTTTCGAACTGACCTGGGAGCTATTTCGCATTGGGGTCTCAAAAACTAAGATTTTCGAAACTGAGTATGTTTGGAACTTTGAAACTTTTATTGCACGTAGCAGATAAATGATTTTTTCGTCTGAGTTCTGAGCGGATTACTTCGTAATTAGTGGTGATTTTACCTGTTGTAGTTGGACCGCTGTTAAGAGACATAGCAATCGCTCGTACAAATTATCAGATTTGGGCAGAAAATGAGTCTGTGATACAAAATCACAAAATGATAATTGGCGGTAATTATCTCCAGGAAGTACATAGTGGTTATGTAAACTGAGCGCACTCAATCCGTATTGATATAAAATTCACCTATGGAACACTTTTATAATGATTTGTATGCAGTGAGAGATTGTCTACAAAATTCATATGATTGTGAAGTATTAAGAAAAGAACTATATTGTAATATTTGTATAGTTTGTTGTTTACTAACACATACTTAATAACAGTTTTACTTACATACGCTAAACATTTATATTCTTTGGAATGTTTTTAGTAAGATTTTGTCTATGATTTTAGTAGATTATTGCATTGCATCCTCATACTGTTTGAAAAACATTTGAACAACTTCTGTTGTCCTAATTTTTTTCAATGAATCCCTGTTTTCCGTTGTTCACGCCAAATTGGATAATTCTTTTTTTTGTTGTGTGAGTTAATTTTTACGGCAAAGTTTTTATGAGAGAAAAAAGGGTCCAGTGCGACTCGGACTCACGCATTAAGGGTAAACCGATTATAATGAAATGTTGGTAAATTGTTGTGTACACGCTGGGTAAGGTTTCTGAATTAGTACAACCCTTTCACAGTACGTGGCACGTCAGTTTTAAAAAGTTTTAAACAACGTTCGCCGTGTCAGCTAGGGTACAACAAAATGATCCTAACATGAAACTGAGTCGATTCGCTAAAAAAAAGTCAAATGTATAATTTGTTTTGTAGGGCAACTCACGCTTGACCGAAGAAACATCAAACGGTTCGTAAGACAGTTCACTTGTATCTTATATGGTTTCGGATGTTCCAATACTGTTCCAGTTGAAGAAAATACTCTTAGTAGTGCATAATATTTAGATTTATCAAATTCCTAGCTACAAAAGATTTTGTTTAGATCCCCCAAAAAATTTGGTCTGAAAAGGACAACTTTGTTGGTCGGCTACACTGCAGCAGCAAAGTAACAGCAATTCGCGCAACGCCCTTTGAATACGTAATTCTAATAAACAATATACCTTATGTATTTTTTTATACATACATATATAATTCTTTTGTACGTGTGTATGTCACTGAACAGCTCCTAAAGTGACTGGAAATTTGTTAGTGTTTTAGTGGGTTACTGAATGGTTTAGATTCTCACTTGGACCCACTGGTGGCTCTGCAGTCGGGTTCTAGTTTTTTTTTTTTTGGCAGCTCGCCGCACCGCTGTGCACCCAGCCTTAGAATGTTGAGTTGTCAACTGGAGTGCGCGTCATATAGGTTTGCACGTATTTAAATGCGAAGCGATAATCTATCGTATATTTTTTTGTTAATCTCATTAACAGTGGTGTCTCCGCCACGCAAAAACTTACAAGGCGGGAAGTGTAAACAGACAGTCATATTAAGAAGTCGCCTAAATAATCAAAGTCTAAAATGATACAATTCATTCAAGTCATTTTCTCACTGTACTCCGATTTTCTTAACTTCTTCCTTAATTTATATGGAACTAATCCGTGAATTAACCTTTCCATTTACATATATATATATATTGGTAATTGAAAAAAAGACACCCAAATTGAGGACCTCCTCTTTTTTGGAAGTCGGTTATCAATACTAAATTTTAATAATATGCAAAACAAATTCTTTAAAGTAGGTACATTAGTAATACATATTTATGTATGTAGGTAGGTAATCATATTTTGCGAACATAAACATTTGCATAAGGTATTCCTTTTAGCGAACAAAATAAGCTTTGTTCAGCTTGTAGCCAAAGATTTGATTTAATATATATTTTTAAGAACAGCCGGAATCACGCTTAAAATGAAATAAATCCATAAAAACAAAATAATTTTGATGTGCAAGTTTAGAATAAGTACTTAGGTACATATAATATTACGCTACTTCAAGAAAATCAATTCTGCGATTCTGATGAATAATTTGAATTGTAAATTTTAAGAAAAGCAAGCAATATTATGAATAAAATATATTTATAAGAGAGAACGGGGATGTAAGGCTCGCTTTTTATATTCAAGGCTGTAAAACATAAACACATATATTAACATTATAAAAAAAAACATTTATTTAATATATTTCATTTATCTATTAAAATATGAATGAGAACTAGGTACTAGTACTTCCATAATTGGTTTTAGGGTTCCGTACCCAAAGGGTAAAAAACGGGACCCCATTACTAAGACTCCGCTGTCCGTCCGTCTGTCACCAGGCTGTATCTCATGAACATGAGAGTTAGACAGTTGAAATTTTCACAGAATATGTATTTCTGTTGCCGCTGTAACAACAAATAGTAAAAAACAGAATAAAATAAATATTTAGGGGGCATTCAACTAACATGATTTTTGGGCTCGTTTTTATTATTTTATTTTTTATTATACACAGCATATTTAGTTATATATTCATTTTAAAAACGAATAATTCAGGAAGGGAAGGTCTCTTTTATATTCTAAGTTGAAAATGCCATCTACAGACAGAGACTTTGTTCAGAAAATCTTTTTACTAGTCTCGCCGTCACCACATCTATAGTAATATCTTGTTTTCCAAAATTACTTTTCTCCACACTGATGCTTTCTTCAACTTCTCGTTCATTATTTAGACCAAAAGAGCTCAAGAAAACACTATCGTTTAATCTCGGATTCTCTTTGGTTTTTCTTTTTTTAATTTCTGATGCTTTTTGAAGAAATATTATGCTCTTTGGAAAAGTTTGAGATTACTTCCCAAAGATAATGAAATGCATTATCAGAGCGTTTATCCTTAAGTGTTGTAAACAGCCCTTTTAATTTTTATAGCAGCCGACGTGGAATTTTCTTTTTGAAATATTTGGCTATTTACTTAAATTAAAGTTAATATTTCATGAAATATTAATAGATTTACAATGAGTTCTGGGATTGTTATTGAATTAAATAGTTAGTATATATGCCTCAGATAATTTTGGGCAAGCCCCCCTATAGTGCTTTAACCACCAAACATTTGGCGGACAGCTTGTTGGTAACCTTAGTGGTATGAATACTTATTGTGTTTGATATACAGTAAAGTTTATTCCTCGTTACAGCCTTGATGTTTGGACATTGATAAAAATAATTCTTAAATAACCCTTTCCAGAGGTTAATTTAGTTTCTACTACGTGAATTAGGTTCTAGTTACTATATAGGCAAAACGGTATAAATAACCTTAAATTTAGGTAATTTAACCTTTGTATCAGTTAATTCATCAATCAGCCTGTAACAGTATACTGTCGGACATATAAAGGCTTTATCTAAAGAACACCACCACACTTGATCCTTCGCCTTTTCCATCCAGCCACTTTCGGCTAGCTTTTATAGGTCTTCGGTCCATCAGGCCGGAGGGTAACCTAGCTTTGCTTATCAGTTATTTTTACAATATTTTGATATCAGACCGGTCTGTACAAATGTTAATTCAATTATACCCTTTTTGGTTTAAAATGCGTAAGTTTTGTGTAGCCAGTAACTGAAGATTTTTGCCTAAACAATTTGCAATAACAATTCACGCAAGCTGTTTGGCACTCCTTGTGAAAGCTTTTTAGGAATATCGATAACCCAACTGGGAAATTCTAAATTAAATAAACCTCTTGATTTGCATAGGAAGCCATTCTGACATCGCAACGTGGCCTTACTTCCGTGTTGCGATGTTAAAGGAAATTCGTAAATAAGAGGGAAGTCCGTAAATATGACGTATATTTGACGTATATCAATATTATCAGAAATGAATTTTAAATCATGACGTAATTTTGTTAGTTCGAGAAAGAAATTGTTAATGAAAGTGCGTGGAACCCCAAGTATCTGCTATTTTAAAATATCATGATATCAAAATGGTCTATAATATCAATATGCGCTTTGATTATGCGGCAATGCTAGGAATAGGTTAAGGTTTCGGAAAAAAAATTACATACAAGAAATAAACTAGAAGAAACACAGTATTTAAGGATATAAAAAAATCGGGATGCACTCCGGGAGTGCCGGCAGAAGAGGAAACATACAAGCTTTTGACTTTCCATCGCTTCGTATACATATTTATTTTTTTAAAACAATAATGTTCGTTTATTTACTTTTTTGACGTAGTATTTGACATCTCAATCTGTCATAGAATTAAAATCGCCATATACTAAAAATAAAAACTAACCTAATGTTAAGAACGCGAGTTCCGTCTTACGAATTTCCGATCAGGTCACATGTTTTGACGCGAGTTTAACATATTTTACCCATCACAAAAAAGGGGATAACACTGCTAAAAGTAGTTTTCACTACAAAAAAATTTTTTTCTTAACCTCAATTCCATTTTTGAATCCCTATTCAACAGGTACCCATACATTCATTTCAATAAACAGCAAAAAATGAAGATCTTGATGAGATCTATCACTTCTGTAAAGAAACTACAAGTCTACGATCAAAAGTTACGGAGATAAAGCCATTGATGGTTTCCGTTTGACGAATTTTTTGATCAGCCTGACGCGAGTTTATAATTTTTTACTCATCACAAATAATAATGTTTGATTATTTATTTTTTGACGTAGTATATTTGACGTTTCAATCTGTCATAGCCTAATGCAAAAAAAGCCGCGAAGTCCGTCATACGAATTTTCTATTAAATTTCGATCAGTACCTGACGCGAGTTTAACATTTTTAAACTAAAAATGTATTCACTTCAAAAATATAAAAGTAAATAAATATTCTTAGTTTTACGTACAATCAACTTTGGTGTTCAACATGCAGTAAAATTATATTTTAATAGCTTTTTAAAAGATATATAAAAAAAATTTAATAATACTTTCAGAGACGTTAATGAGTTTCTTGTTATATCAGTATTATAAGCTAGTGACATGAAGTAAAACAAATATATAGGAGTAGTTTCAGTGATTCGAAAGTATGTATTTCTAAAAAAACTGATCAAGTGCGAGTCGGACTCGCGTACCGAGTGTTCCGTTAAAGGTAAACTGTATTGAGGGACACTTAACTTTGCCGTTGGACAGCAGTTGTCCTAATACATAGACATAGTTAGTTTACCAACTGCAAATAAGTTTATAATAAAAAAAAAAACTTGTATATTTGGTTTGTATTTTGGGTATATTTTTTATTGCATTGACTTAGAACCTTGATTTTCTTACAACTTTGAGTGACCGTACATAATACATTATTATTTGGTATTAATTTAAACTTGATACATCCACGCGTTCTTAAATAAAAGGGTCTTGACGGACAGACCAGGTTTTTTTAATGTGTTAAACCTACACGTTATGGAATTTCAGAATTTTTACTATATTTGTGAAGACCTCGTGTGAAATTTCATGATTCTAGGACAACAGGAAGTACCCCATAGGTTTTGATTTATTTGTGAATGCCAAAACGGCTGTATTTCGGCCGTATTTTTTTATTCCGAAAATCGTTGTCGATGAGTTATTAACGTCAGAAGAGACAATACCAACAACAAACTTTTAATTTTCACCTTTTTTATTTTTAGTTTTAACTTTTATGTTGTTAGAATAAAGAATATTTTTTTTATTTAGCTTAATATTAATACTAAATAAGAATTTTTATTGAATGAAATAACCTAAGCATCATAATATATTTTTATTTATTATGGAGCATTAAATTATCTTATCATTGATACTTGGTTTCTTGTCGCAATTTTTAAAAGTTTTTCTGAAAACAATCAAATGTTCAATATCCCTTGATTGTGTCGATGTGTGTAGTTTATGTTTAAAAATAATTTTCCATATCTTTTTTATCGGTTAAATAAAAATATATAAACTACTTAAGATATAAACTAAATATTTTAGGGTACAAACAAAAAAAATATTTAGCCCTTTCAGAAATCACAAAAACTTATTTCCGTCAAAAATATTTATAATTTTCGATATGATTAAAATGAACATTGTAAGGCGAACATTGGTCTCAGTATATACAAAATCAGAATAGGATCGTGCTTTTTCCAACGACGATACACGTAACCAATAGCAGTCTTGTGATCAAGAACCTTGTCGTAGTCACTTCTTTAATAATTTTCTTCTATTTTTATATTATTTTAAGTTTCTAATTATAAAACAAGGTTTTATCCTATTTTAATATAGCGTATCACTATCTCAAGATCACAGCAGATTCGATCTGAACGATCACTGACGTGTTTCCACATTGACGCAAATTGTCGTTGATAGTGTTGTACTTGCGAAGAATTGTAATCCGTTTATCTAGCATATGAGTCGTGATTAATATACGATATAGTTTTGCAACTTGTTTCTTATGTTCGGACACAGCTTGTATCGTAAACTATTTAAAAATAAGGCATATAAGTATATAAGTATTGCATGAATGTACTTTTTAGGCGAAATAGAAACTTCATTAAGTCCGTATATTGAATAGTATCTTTCTGTCTATATGTTATTAGAGACCTATAAATATATCTCAACAACATGCTGAAAAACATGGTGTAAGAAATCTGCCAAGTATGGATAGAGATGATTTGTATATTTATCTATTTTATTGATTTGTCTTTCTCGCAGCCTAGTTGTTAGTGTAACCGGTTGCTGTGCAGTGACTTTGCCGATTTTTCTTATATTTACAAGGTTCACTCACGTACTGCTTTATGAATAATTCTACCATTCGGACGGCTTATATTCTACATTTGGTACGGAACCCTAAGTGCGAAGTCCGGCATGCACTTGGCCGGTTGGACCTTGGTTCTATTTTTCGTATTGCTCTCTGGATGGAATTGAAGTTTTAATTATGGAATGGTTGTGGCGGTATTGGGGCGATCTACGTCAGTTTTCCGTTATAGCTGAACCTAAGCTCCTAAAGCTTTGATGACTGTAGTCAAGATTGATAAGAAGAACTCTACCGAGAGTAGTGACTCTTGAAAGTGCTACGTAGATTTGACCACACGAGAATACAGAGGAGCCAATATGTATATCTATTTTAAAGTTTGAGTGCGCTTTATGGGCTCCATATCAGGTACTCCTGATCATTGATTTTTAGGGATGAATGTTTAAAAGACGAATATTCACATCAATAATAATTAAATAAGTTGTTAAAAACGTTTTGATTATTATTTATAGCTTTTACCGATATGGGTTTTCGCTTCTTTTACGGTACCCTGAATCAGGTCTTATGACTTACAGCTATAAGATTTCGTATAATTGTTATCATAACTACATATTTGCATTAAAATAATATTAAAAAAAAATCATAAAAAAAATAATTAATGAAAATAATAATATAATTATTTTCATAAATTATTTTTTATTTTACGATAACAAAATTTGTAAACAATTAAATATACAATAGTCGAGAAATTAATTTCCAAATGGAAATGAAGATACTAAGAATTTAACTTTTATAGTAAATAATATACAGTAAAAAACATTTTATACAAAACATAATTAGTCTGACATAGTGATGGCAGTTTTTAAATATTGTAGTGCCCGTCTCACGTTTGGTGAACTGTGTTTTTGACATCAAGGATCCGTGTACAGGTTATGCCAATGTTACACTTTTTTTTCTTTACTTTAAATGACGTCTATTTGATCATCATACGAATCATACTTGCCGCCTATTTCGCGTCATATACAGGTTACATGATTGTTAATGAATAAAACGGTCCAAACTTAGGTTGCAACTAAAACGTTGTCTTAATCATAACACGATCAAATGTTGTTCAAAGAAGCCTGAAATTTTCACATGTGTATTATAATTTCGGAATACGTAAACAATATAAAAAAAAAGATATTTAAGGGGAGTCCCCATACAACAAACAGATAAAGATGAGTACCTGCTATTGTCGTTCCTTTTTTATATCTATAGCAGTGACTCAGAAATATTTTCAGAAGCCTGTACAAAAGGTTTGCTTTGTGATAAGAGGCTGAATGGTGTTTTGCTTTATTAAAACTGTCAAAGTCTACAAAGTATCTAAGACTAATAAAAGCGTAGTCTAGAATCTAGGCCGCAGATAGGTAAATGTATATTGAAATTAATATGTAGGTACAGCATCTTACTGGATATTTCTAATGTCATTGAATTATTCCAGGTGAAGCTAGGTAACATTCGTCAGTATTCCTATCACAATTGTATCATCTATCAAAAACTTGAAATAGTCAAAAAAGCCTGTGACTGTGTGCCATTCTTCTCTGTATTCAAAGGTAATTTTTTTTTTTTTTTTTTTTTTAAATGTATGTAAAACACTTAAAAACTAATGAACACCCTGTAATTTGTACTCAGGGCAATTACAGTGCAAAAAACTTTTCTGACACGGTGTCTGTTGCTGGTGTCTCGTTAGTTAACAGCATTTTAATATGCCGACTGTAGTCTTGTTGTTGGACCACCAAGTATGTTGTGCTCTGTAGTCGCAGTTAAATAATAATATTTAATAAGTTTATCACATATTATTACTAGCTATCATTACTACTAGTTAGTAATAATATGTTAGTAATGATAGATAAACGGAACTAAAAGTATATTAATAATTAAATAAGTGATTAAATATGCTTCTGTTCCTTTGACTTCATAGAGCTATCATGAGTTTTTCATTTATGAAATATCGTCGTCTATGTGAGCGACTAGGTATTTTTGCTCGTCAGTGTATATTAAATGTGATGCTAACAAACTTTTAAGCACCTGGTTAGTTTAATTAGGTTTGTTTTTGTCTTGAGTTGATTTCAAGTAAAGTCCCTAAAAGTAAAAAATAAATATTATTTTAAGATGCTATTGCATATCTATACACACCGGCACAATTAGCGGAACACAAAAAATGGATTTGAACGAATGGCAGCAGGTTCTCTTTACTGATGAGTGCAGAGTTCTTTTAAAACAGATCGATGGGAGACAGCGAATATGGAGACGCAAAGGAGAAGAGAGGTAGGGCACTGCAAGTACTCGCTCGAATAAGCCACCCGAACAACTAAGCAGGGCATAGCGAGTACTTGCTCGAATGAGCGGCCCGAACTGGGGAAGTACCTCCACCTTACAGAAAACCGCGGCCATAATAACACTAACATTGAGTAGTGTTGTGTTCCTGGCGGTGAGTAAGGTTGCCAGAGCTCTTTGAGGATTCGCTGCGCGGACAGTGGAGGACCGGCGGTGCTTGTTGCTGTCATACTCGGCGTAGACGCGGCGTGCTGGTTCGGCGGTCAGGGAGACCTGATGAAACGGCTGACCGCTGGCCGCCCGCAGGTTGAACGGGATCCCGAACCCAGGGATCACTTAATCTCCGCCCTGGGAGGCTGATTCGCCAGCCTGTGTAAAGTATCTGAAGTGGTAGTCGTGCCGGAGAAGGAGACCGGAGTGGACCCGGCTACTACAACAGAGGGGGATCAGGGGCCCTTCCGCCCGCCGTGACAGCAACCGTATCATCTGTGTTGAGCTTCGGCAGTCTTAGAACCGCACCCTTTGTCCTCTATGCTGTCTGTGCAGTGAATCCTCATCCTTAGTCTTAGTAACTTTTTTTTATATATATTATGGCCAGAAGACAGAAAAAGAAAAGAGTTTGCACAGCGGCTACTCCATCCACATATAATGTGGATTTTTGCAACATCAGGGGTATTCACGCAAATCTTAACGCAGTCCACCACCATCTCGAAACTGCGCAGCCGACCATTCTTTTTCTAACGGAGACGCAGATATCCTGCCCGGCCGACACATCATACCTTCATTATCCCGGCTACAAACTAGTTATTTTGGGAGACTTTAACGCCCACCATCGCGAGTGGCTCAGTTCTCGAACCAATAACTATGCTGGGATATCTGCTCATGAATTTGCTCTGACCTATGGATTCTCTCAGCTGGTACTTTCTCCAACGAGAATACCAGATATAGAGGAACATACGAGCTCCTTACTGGACCTTCTGCTGACTACTCGTCCGGACGGGTACTCCGTCTCAGTGGATGCGCCTCTTGGCTCCTCAGACCACTGTCTCGTTCGGACTCAAGTGTCATGCACACAACCTGATCCTTCTGGGCCAACTAACTGGCGTCGTGTGTGGCACTATAAGTCGGCAGACTGGGATGGATTGCGTGAATTTTACGCATCGTACCCGTGGAGGCAGATCTGCTTTAACTCAGAAGATCCTGACGTCTGCGCAGCCGCAGTCACTGAGACAATCCTTGCTGGTATGGAATGCTATATTCCTAACCCGCGAGTAGCTGCCGGCGTCAAAAAACGACCGTGGTTTAATAGGTCTTGCAGAAAAGCTAAAATTCTTAAGCAAAATGCATATGAGGCTTGGACCACGGCTCGTTTTAATAAGGATCCGAATATTTCTGAGATAAAACGCAAATTAAATGCTGCCTCGAGGTTCAGTAAGAAAGCAACTGTCAGAGCAAAATTCCAATTCATCGGCAAAATAGGTGGGCGACTTGCGAGCTATCCTTCTGGGAGTCGTGCTTTCTGGTCGCTTGCCAAAGCTGCCGAAGGGAACTTCTGCCAGTCGTCGTTACCACCACTGCGAAAGACCGATGGTGACTTGGCCCATAGTGCTAAAGAGAAAGCCGATCTACTGGGCAGTCTCTTTGCCTCGAACTCGAATATGAACGATGAAGGCGCTGTACCACCTACTATACCGTGGTGCGGTAAGTCCATGCCGGAAATCTCCATAACGCAGCGGGAGGTCAGGCGGGCGTTGCTTTCTCTAGACGTTCATAAGTCGAGTGGGCCAGACGGTATACCAGCAGTGGTGCTTAAGCAGTGTGCTCCTGAGTTATGTCCTGTACTCACGCGCCTCTTCGCGCTTTCCTACCACACTAGGCAATTTCCGTCTACATGGAAGACTGCGAATGTGCACCCGGTGCCCAAAAAGGGCGATAGATCAGATCCATCGAATTACAGGCCTATCGCTATTACCTCTCTCCTCTCTAAGGTGATGGAGCGTGTGATCAACACACAGCTTCTAAGATACCTAGAAGTACACGATCTGGTCAGTGACCGTCAATATGGCTTTCGCCACGGTCGCTCGACTGGTGACCTTCTAGTGAATCTCACACACCGATGGGCACTAGCCATTGAGAGTCAGGGGGAGGCATTGGCATGTAGCCTGGACATAGCGAAGGCGTTCGATCGGGTCTGGCACCGCGGTCTTCTATCGAAGTTGCCATCTTACGGAGTGCCCGAGGGTTTGTGCAAATGGGTGGCTAGCTTTTTGTCCGGCAGACGCATACGAACCGTAGTTGACGGTAGTTGCTCTGATAGCATGGACATTAATGCTGGTGTCCCGCAAGGCTCTGTGCTATCGAGACCACACTGTCCCAGGTCTCTGACTGGGGACGGGTAAACTTGGTCCGATTCAACCCTACAAAGACACAAGTGTGCGCGTTCACCGCTAAGAAAACTCCATTCACCGTGGTCCCACAATTCCAGAACACTCCCCTCTCCATCTCCAAGAGCATTGGGATCCTTGGTGTCGACATCTCCAGCGATGTTCAGTTCCGAGATCATTTACAAGATAAGGTAAAGCTGGCGTCCAAAAAACTTGGTGTACTCAACAGAGCGAAGCAGTACTTCACGTCGGGGCAAAGGTTGTTACTTTACAAGTCGCAAGTTCGGCCCCATATGGAGTACTGCTGCCATCTCTGGGCAGGTGCACCCGGATACCAGCTTGGCCCTTTTGACTCGGTTCAACGACGGGCTGTGAGAATTGTCGACGATTCCAAACTCACTTGCGGTATCGAGCCCTTAAGTCTGAGGAGAGACTTTGCCTCACTGTGTGTGTTCTACCGCTTGTACAATGGGTTGTGTTCTGAGGAATTGTTCGAAATGATGCCCACGGCTACTTTCTACCATCGCACCGCTCGCCATCGGCAGGGAATTCATTCTCACACTTTAGAACCTAAATGGTCGCGTACAGTGCGGTTTCAGAGAAACTTCCTCCCGCGAACGCTTAAGTTGTGGAATGAGCTCCCTGCCAAGGTTTTCTGCAAGGACTACAGTATGGAGTTCTTCAAGAAAGAAGTTATTAGATTTCTGAAGGGTCGGCAACGCGCAAGTGATACCCCTGGTGTTGCAAGCGTCCATAGGCTACGGTGACCGCTTACCATCAGGCGGGCCGTAAGCTTGTTTGCCACCTTAGTGGTATAAAAAAAAAAAAAAAAAACGCCACATACAGTCTAATTTTGAACACACAGTGGCTTATGGTGGCGGCTCGATTATGGTTTGGGGAGGCATATGTTTGGGAGCTCGCACGGAGTTAGTGATAGTCACAGGAGGAACCATGACAGCAGATCGATACATCAGAGACATTTTAGAAGAACATGTTGTACCATTTGCCCCATTTATTGGTGACGACTTTATTCTAATGCAAGATAATGCTCGTGCTCATAGTGCACAATCGGTACAGGCATATCTGAGCCACGTAGGTATACCGGTGATGCAGTGGCCAGCAAATTCCCCCGATATGAATCCGATAGAGCATGTCTGGGACTTGCTAAAAAGAAGGGTTAAATCCGGAATGCCACCCCCAACAATCTGAATGAACTTGGAAATGCATTACTTGAGGAGTGGGAGCGGTTGCCTCAAGAAATCATCGATAACATTATCTGTAGCATGCCCAGACGAATGGAAACCGTAATCAGAGCAAGAGGGGGAAACACTCGTTATTAATTTTGCTTTAATTTTATTGTTAAATCATTTAATGCTTACTTTTTTTTATTTTTTTGATGGTTCATAATCATCTAAAAATTTCACTTATTTTAAATTTCTTTATTTTTCAATAAATTTTTCAATAACGAAGACTTTTCAAAGTCGTTGTTAAAAGATGTTAATCACTTTGTTATTTTGTGTCTAATTACATTTTCGTCAAATATATGGGTTATTATCTCATAGTCTCACTTTTTTTTCTGTTCCGCTAATTGTGCCGGTGTGTATATTTTGAAAAATATGATTATACATAATCTCGTTATAAATTAAGCGATATGCCTTATATGGTTTTATTCAGGGCATATTTGACTAGAAAATGAGATTCGTGTTTGCAAAGTTATTTTGGTGTAAAATTACTTGACAGTATACAAATATAAGGATTGCAAAATATATTCAATGTTTCAGAATCATACCGTACCTGCACTTTTCGAGATGTTGAATGCCTTGAAAACATTGAGAGTGAGTAAGTTTTAATATACCTTTATTTAATGTCTATGTAGATTATGCAACGTCTCTTATGCCATGGTCCCACGGCCTCTCTAAACACAGGCTGTGACAGATCATACCACGCCTATCGAGGCCTGCGAAGACGATCGCGCCAATCACGTAGTTTGCTTTTTACCTGAAATTAATTATGTGCCATGGACGACAGGCCACAGACAGGCAGTTGACAGAAAAAATCGTTCCCACAGCATGTAGGCATATCAGTTACCGGGCCATGGGACCCTAACATTAGAAGACCAATGCAACATCGCTAAGACGCATGCACTCACTGCTACGAGAGTTACCGTCTCACGATGGCAATAAATGATCGTCCTGATAACTCCCTTTCCTTAATAGTCTCCTATAGAAATCCAAAAAAAAACTGCTGCCTGTGTCACTCGTCCTTTTATCCTCTATATCAATTTCCTATCTACATTCTGGAGTTGTAATCTCTTTGAAAACGAATCTTGTGATTTAACTAA
This sequence comes from Apoda limacodes, assembly GCA_946406115.1. Classification (NCBI taxonomy): domain Eukaryota; kingdom Metazoa; phylum Arthropoda; class Insecta; order Lepidoptera; family Limacodidae; genus Apoda; species Apoda limacodes. Next base: position 19,409,423 of record OX291540.1, read on the forward strand.
AAGAATTATACGTCTTTTTGATTTACTTATCAACCTCTGATCTCTTATCTACTTAAATATAAAGCGATTAATAAATTAACAAATCAACGCAAGTACCGGAGAATATGCGAATCTGAGTGTTCTCCTGCAGCGCACGATTTTTGCATTACCAAATATCTACCTATCTCCTATTCGTCATTTTTTCTTGAGCAAGGAATTAATTTAGTATCGACCTATTTGAGTATTAATAAAAGTGGGAAACAATGGCAGGGCAATACGAGTACCAATGTAGGTATTTACAGATACTGAGTGTTTTTTTTTTTTTTTTATACCAATAATGTGGCAAACAAGCACACGGTCCCCCTGATGGTAAGTGGTCACCGTGGCCTATGGACGCTTTTGCTTTTTAAATATTTTTATTTATTAAATACATACGTAGTAGTTTTATTATATACAATGCAGTTTTTCTAAATTAGTAATTTTTTATTTAGATTTTTTGATTAATACATAAGTTACATTTTTTTAATTATTGACGATTGATAAAATTTATTGATTTTTAATGACAATATAACTATGGCGCCAAATGTAGAACATGTGCCTACTTAATTAGTTTCAATTATTAGTATGCTTGGTTTGTCGAGTATGTGTGTGTACGTGAGCTTGTAAATCGATACGCTTGACTCAATTTGGCCTGGTTGGTAGTGAGTAACTCTTGCGAATATTTAAATAAAATTGCTGAAGAAACAGAAGCAATTATATAGATACTAAAATGCTACAACTTTTATTCGCTCTTAATCGTCAAAGCCAAGAAATCTATTCTCCAACAGGAAGTACACGTTGGACATTTCATACACAGATCACGTTCCTCGTGACTAATAACACTACAAAAATAAATTACGTATGAATAGAAAATTGTGCGTATAGTATACGAGCGGTAACTGGATCGTGAAAAAGAGGCGGTGAGGTCGACACTGCAACCTGCGCGCCCCACGAATTAAGTACATAGTATTACCGACAGATGGTCATGCATGAGTCATAAATCTATGAAGTGAAGAAACGCCATGTTTTTGTTTCAGGTCCAATAATAGACTCTGGACATATACAAGATCACGCCAGAGAATTATCCTGTCTTCCAGAGTGTGAACATTACGAGTATCCACTAGAAGTCGCTCTTGGCGTGTTGACTAACGATGAGCATTTAAAAGGATTTACCTTCTTGTAAGCTTCACATAATTAGACTAACACACACACACACGAGTGCGAGATGAGCTTTTTTGCACTAGTTATGCACTCTGGTTTTTACGATGGACTATGAGATAAAATCATTAATTAACTAACCATAGTCTCATACTTACTTACTTTCTGTGTATATGATTATTATTTATGTTTTAACTAATGACGCCCTCACAAGCAATTCTTGTATAAATGTATATATATATGTACACAATCTGAATCTCTAAAACGGCTACAATGATTATCATGAAATTTAGCAAGCGGGGCTAGGTTTCATCTTTAGAAAACGTCGTTTTATCCCTATTTTCAGGCAATTATAAACTGAAAAAAATGACATTTTATGGCGACTAGTAATACTTTATTTTTTACTGACCCAGCAACAATAAAGCTACCTGACAATAGATGGCGTTGTTAAATAAAACGAGCAAAGCTCGGACCCCAACTACGTTTTATATTACATCAAAAAAACAATCCTAAGACAAGACACGTTAGAAAAATAGGTATAATTTTTAGACCTAGATTACTATCAAATTATAACGATTAAAAACTTTTCGCTGTATTGTCATATGACTGAATTCGGAGTGCCTTATGGGCAAAGACTACAATATGCAATAGTAAAGTAACGGGCGATGGGTGGCTAAAAACTCTAATAGTCGAGTGGCAATGCAGTAAGTAGCTCGACAAACGTCCGCCGAATTTACACTAACGTCCTAGTTGGCCTTTGGAATGGCATCGGCAAATTCACTTTCAGCCGAATAGATTTTGGAATGCATCAAGTGTATGTAGGTTTTTTACGCTGATCAGTAGGGAAATAATTAAATATCCTTTTGAGTGAGAATGGAAATACCTAACAAACACCTTTTATTTTTCAGTGAGGATATAGTTTTGAGGAACCACTCCGTGCTCAATGTGTTCTACAGCGATTTGGTCTCCACCAGGTACCGACGTGATGTTTACTTGAACTGGCAAAATATTTTGGGTTTGTATATTTTATTTAGCATAGTAAATTGCTTAGTCTGCCATTGTTTTGTGCGGATTGTTCTATAGGTAGTTCGTGTTAAATGGTCTATTATTCTAGACACTGCGTTACTTAAAACAGCTTGACTTAAAATTTTTTACTTTTAGACCATTTTTGTCACGGAATTTATATTAAAACCTAAAGTAGGTAGTCATTTGGAATTTCTTTATAGCATATACCATATTTAAACAAAATATATAGATTTAAGATACAGTTTGTAAGATGAAACATTTGTTTCCTACTTAGTATGATACGTCGTAGAAATTGGTTTTTAAAAATTGAAATGTATAAACTATAAACCGGTCAAGTACATGAATGACGTACACCCATTGAGTTAGGGTTCCGTAGAAAGATAATTATTGCAGATATTTAAGAAATTTATGAACTGATTTCGTCCAAAAGAAAATAGTATGTAGCCTTATTGTCGTGATTTTTTTTAGATTTATGATTACGCGGTTAAAAAGTAAGAGGGGCGGGACACTAATTATACAACTTTGGAAGCCAATAACTTGCAAAATATAAATTTCAGATAAAAATCCTTATATGCATTTCGAAAATGCTAACCAGTGATACCCCAAATGCAGGATTTTTTTTTTTTCATTCCTCGGTTTAATGTGTGGACAGTTTTCAAAGTATTTTTTCTCAGTTTCCTGACCATAGGTGTATAGCGGTTTACAAAAAAGGCTGTGGCATACAGATCCGTCCCGAACGACGGAACCATATTATCCTATTTTTAGAACTTAGTCTTGTTTTGTTTTTTTTTGTTTGAAGAATTATGTGAGGTTAAGTTATTTAGTAAAGAGTAGTAAGGAGTTCTGTAATAAAAAGAGAAAATTCGTCCGGTTGGTTCTTTAGCTTAGTGTATTTAGTATATCCCCTTTTAACTATAATATCACTGAAACTAAAAATATCCGCCTTCGTATGAGTCATATAAGTCATACAATCTATAGGTACATATTTTTATCACACGCCTTATCGCGGTGATTGGTGGGTCGATTGTAAATTATAATATACATTCAAGTGAGATATTTTACCAAAACCCTAAATATCAGTCTAATTGGATCGTACAACTGTAATTTTCAATAAATTTGATTACCTATCCAGTCTTCATATGTCTCTGTACTGTTTGGGGCTCTGGCCTACCTTCACTATGAATAAAGGCGATTTTTGCCATAAGTCCATCACGCGTGCCCAGTGTGGACAGTAGACTTTACATACGTATTTTGACTTATGCAGGGATATTTACGATGTTTTTATTCAGCGAAAAGTAAGTGGTGTAAACAACAATATATTTAAAAAAACACCTCTCCAAAATGCGAGGCAGCACTCCCCAAAACAATTTTCTATTACATGGGTAATGACCACAACTGCTACACCGAGGGGCGTGCGTTCGATTCTCGCACAAAACAAACAATTTTTTTTTGTGTTTGTCTTGAGACTGGTTGTTTTCTATACATATGTATGTATGTATGTATTTACAGAAAAAATTCTTATACGTTGTCTGGTATCCATAACACGAATTTTCCTTACTTTGGGACCAGACGGCGTTGTGTGTAATGTTCAAAAATATGTATTATTATTTGTTAGCCCTGATTTATTGTCTGAGTAGTAATACCTTCTGAATAAATCTATGGAATAAAATATACCACTTATAACACAAATAATTGTCTGCCCATTTACACACAACTTCAAGCATACCTAATATTCTATCAAATATGTCCGCTCTACAAGGAAATTGCGTTATAAAAAATCTAATATTTACTTACACTATGCATTCATGTAAAATTACTACCAGCTGACGTAGGAAAGAAAAAGAACCAGAAATAGAGTGTTTTCCTATTAGACACATACTTACAAGTGGATATATATACTTGTCTCGATTACTCGAAGGTTTGAGCTTCCGATATTTAAATACTGTTATTATGCTGTAGTTAAAGGCACCATGATGTGGGTATGAATTGCTACTCTAAACGATGATGCAAGTAGAGATAGCGGCAGTCTTCTCACCATTATTGCAATATCGGGATTACAAACCTTCGAGTAATAGTTTATTACCAATAATTTATTATCTGCTCCGTGACTCTAGAGGTAGAAGTGACTGCCTGTCGATATGAGGGGCGCACCGGGTTTGATACTCGCACAGGGCAAATATGAACATTTAAATGTATGAAATGCATGTAATAATAAAAATATGTCTATATAAGTATTTGTATCCGTTGTCATGTATTTAAAGTGCAAGCTTTGCTTAGTTTAGCACCAGATGACGGTGTGTGTAATGTCCAGAAAAAAATATGTAGCTATGACATATTTTTGTATAATTTCTTTCATATTTAAATTATTTAATATTATACAGCATCGTTCGGAGGACTGCTCAGCCTCATGCTTGGTTTCACTCTCATCTCTGGTGTGGACCTGATCATCTTCTTCTCCTCCAGAATAGCTTACGACGCCGTCGTTACCGTTGTACGGAGAGACGATCTCAAGAAGTTAAACGGAAATAAAATCTACGTTCAAGAGCTGCAGCAGAAAAACAATTGGGTCGACCAAAACTTAAATACTAAATTGAGGATAGATAATGTACTATGGAACAAAGCTAAACAAATCGAAAACACGCGATTTTAATTAAAACATATTTATAATATCGACCGATGTGTGAAATCAATTAAATATTCTTTATATGTCATTTGTGTTTTATGGTAGAACCACTGCTTGGTATTGACTGTCACGTCCTTGCAGCGTGCTTCATACAAATGAATTTCCCATTTTTTTTTTAAATTTACTGATGAAACACTGTGGAATTTTGTAGACGTTACCTAGCGCCGCATAACTCTGTTGTGGTTTTCTAGAATCTTAAAAAATCAGCCAAAAGTGAGAGTTGGACTTGCGCACGAAGGTTATCTATAAAAAGATTAGATATATTGATTTTATTCTGTTTTTTAGTATTTGTTGTTATAGCAGCAACAGAAAATACATCTTCTGTGAAAATTTAAACTGTCTAACTATCACGGTTCATGAGACAGCCTGGTGACAGACGGACGGACATGAGCGGAGCGGAAGGTTAGTAATAGGGTCCCGTTTTTACCCTTTGGGTACGGAACCCGTAAAATGATTTCATTAACTTTTAATCTTATTTAAGATTGTATGAAAAATTTGAATCTTGTGTAACTTTTAAACTTTACAATTAAATAAAAAACTGGCTCAATACAGACCTAAAAATTTATAGATACCTAAAACACATCTTCAAAATTTCATGGTGTTTGATAAGTAAGTGTCATATATAAGTTGGAAATTCGTTTGAATAAGGCACGCTGCGAGGGAACACCTGCACAGGGAAACTAATCGTGATATTTTATGACGGTTTAGTAATTTAGTCAGTAGAAGGTTTGTGATAAAATGTAAAACGATATCTTTTTGCTTGACGGAAAATAACAGAGTCCACTTTCAAATTTAATCATTTTATAGCCTCTTATTAGTAACATCAATTATCAACTGGGTAAACAAAGCTCTTATACGCTTTGGAGTCAAACTTTAGCATGACCCGAATGATGCTCCTAAACTAGCAAGGGTAGCCTAGACGGTGATAATATTGTTCGTATTTGTATCGTTGTGAACGCACAGGCGCTACCAGGGATCCAATGCTCAACGTTATCTCAGTGAAGTTGTTTCGTTTCTTCTGGGGATTGCAATCTAGCTGCATTTTCAATTCAGCTGAATTTTCGCTGGAACGACATGAACCCAGCTGTCTAGATACAGTGCTACATACACAAAAGCAGATTAAAACTTTAGATTAGTTAGTTACTAGAAAACAGATTAGTTGGTGCTAGCAGTGACAAGAAGGCTGTCTGCTACTTTGCCCAGAGGATAACTGTCGCGATCTAAAGGGGAAATGCAGCCAGAGTTCTGGATACTATGCCACTCGGGTCTAGTTTGTATATTAAATAGTTTTGCCCACCTACATTTGGTTATCGGAGTCGGATTTAAATTTCAATAGAAAAAATATTAATTTAATATTATAAAAAAAAAACTTACTCACACTTGACTTTTTCAAGTAGCCTATGTCCTTTCTCGGGACTAAAACTATCTCCGTGGCAAATTTCATATTAAATGGAAATTGGTGGTTTAAGCGTGAAGAAGTAACAGGTTACGACACAGGTTAGACACAGTTACTTTCGCATTTATTATATTATTAATATTTATATGTATGATATTTATATATGATTATTATATAAATGGTTAGCGGACCCGGCAGACGTTGCCCTGTCAGGAAAAGCAGCGCCACATTAATTATATTATTTTAAATTTATCATTTATATTTTGAAATTTCACGACAAGTAATGCTTTCAACGAATCTACGGTTGAGTCATTATTTTTTTTACTATGACCTCTATGTCTAAATAATTAAATTGTACATTTTCTTCCAAATTTATCTCCAGTATTGGCAATAAGCCTTTCTTAAAATCCTTTTGATTTGAACTTCCCCTCTTGATGCGTTTTTTACGTTCTATGTAACATGTCGTTTCCAAGCCACAAATTTTACAATGATTGAAGTTGTGAGATATGATAATATGCAGCGAATGTTGAAATCATTGTCGTATAATCAATCTTTGCCGTTTAGAAGAAGATCAGACACACACCGACTGCAGCGCCACCTAACGAGTCTAATTGTTAATTCTACCCTTGCAGGGACCCATTCGAACGCACACAAAACATATTAAAATCGTCCCTGCTGTTTAGGAGATAATTAGTGACACACCGACTGTAGTGCCACCTAACGACTCTAATTGTTAATTCTACCCTTGCAGGGAACCATTCGAACGTACACAAAACATATTAAAATCGTCCCAGCTGTTTAGAATATGATCAGTGACACACCGAATGCAGTGCCACCTAACGGGTCTTATTGTAAATTCAAACCTTGCAGGGACGCACACGAACGTCCCATAAAATATGATTAAAATTTTCACCGACCTTTAGAAGAAAATCAGTGACACACCTACTGCAGCCCTACCTATCGCGTCCAATTGTGTTTTCAAAACATCCAGGAACCCATTGAAATATTTAGACTAAATTTCACAGACAGAGTTACTTTCGCGTTTATAATATAATATACATTTTTTTTTTAAATATACTATTAAAAGGATTAGTTTAGGTTTGTTTTAGAATTTTTTTTGGGTACGCAATCTTAGAGTAATTTATTTAGCATTTTTTTTAGTATTTATTATTTTGGATTTTTGTGTATATATATAACATGGGTACATCTACAAAATCTATATATCAGTTCAACCTGTAGTGTTGACGCTACAACCTTAAAAGTAACTCAGTAGTCTTAGTTTTTCATTAATTTCCGCAATAAAATTGCCTAACACACTTTTCAATTAAAGTAATATTTTTTGTAAAAATCAGAAATTATTACTTTATTACTTTTTCGACTTTTCTGAAAGAATGGATAGAAATATTTTATATTTGCGGAAGGGGCTTTAGCTAGCAGCCTGAAAATGCGCTGGATTCAGCTGGGTTGCTGAACCGCGGATCCAGAATTGCAATCTCTTGCTTCAACCTCGATAGTCATGGCTCTGGGATTCATGCTTTATCTTCTCATATCGCCGCTATTTGTGCTTGTCTCGGTCGTGCTAGTTTTACACTACTTCGAATCGAAGTAATGGTAGATAAGAACGTTGTAAGTCACTGTGTATTCATTCACTGCTCACCTACAGCACAGAAGTATGGGTATAAGCAGCTAACAGAAACCGAAACTTTGTTATGCAGTATCCTGTAGTGCGGGGCAACAGCCAGGGACGACGTCTCAGCCACAAAACATTATTTAAAATACAATATATTTGAAAAATAATGTCATTAGCGTTAGCAATATTATGAATGCCATTATAAAATTAACGCGCTAAGTTGTAGCTAAACCAAAATTGTCGAGAAGCATTATATTTCTTAAGATTACCGTAAGAGACAACCCTGACGTGATATCCATGATTACGATATAACGAAATGGTGTTTGCATTTTAAGCAAATTAAATTTATCTTTGATTTTTATTTTGTCTTTATCTCTGTCACTAGTCATATTCTTAGTGTTTTTAGCAAACATGAGATTTAGGTTGTCTGAATAGGAAAAAAACATAAGTTATCTAATTTTTTTAAAACAGCAAAGGTCCACATAAAACATAATAAAAAAACCGTCCATGCATTTATTTGCTATATGAATTTTTAAGGCTCAAATTTGCAAACAAAAAACTCGTATACTAAGTGCGCGTGCGGATCCAGTCAAAATTTTAATACTGTGTTAAGTCGTTATTTGCTTCAACACCTGTCCTGTTTTGAATTCGAATTCGAAATGAGCACTCAAAAATATCGTAAGATACCTGTTTTAAAACTAAACTCAAATTTATGTCCTTTTTATCAGTACTTTGACGTCAGTCTTTTGTCTAATATTGCGTCTGAGGACTGACGTGTTTCCAGGGTACTGATGTTTCTTTGTTGTAGTTCACTCTCATAATTCTGTTATACTGTATATCTGTGAACTTACTTCGTATGTTTGTTTTTGTATTAAAATTTAAAAACTCCGTCCATTGAACTCCCTTTACGATGATATAGTTAGAGACTATTGCTGTCCCACACCTAATTTCATTAAAATAATCCACCAGAAGTAAGAGATCTGCATGGTTCTCTGGAATTGGCACTGTTTTTAAACATATTTTTCGAACAATGGATTGATACACAAAAAAATGCGCCATTGATACATTAAAAAATAAACAATATAAAATGGCTCCATTGACAGAAAACGTTTTAGTTACATCGTCTGTTATAAAGAGTTTTAATCAAAAACTTCACGAAATAAGTATCAATGAAGCTATACTAAACGACGCATTGGGAAGACTAGAAAACATGTCCTATGGTAACCAATTTAGAAGTTACTTAATAATACCCCTAAAGAACAGAAACAATTCCACCTCCAACTCCGCCTCAAACGCGAAAGTTTACTCTTGAGAATTAAAAAAATGAGTGATTCAACGTAAATTTTTAAGATGACTAATTTTGCAAAAAAATATGATTGAAAATACTTTGCTCGATAGAAAAAAAAACATCAAAACACAAGAAATATATATTGTAAAACATCTAACAGTCAATAGCTATTTATAACTTTCGCCATTTAATTTCAGGAATGTTAGTTTCCCCTCTGCGTACATTTATGTCCTGAGACTAGTGCGCGGGAAAGCTAGATGGATCTGTATTCGTTCATCATATTACCGCGTCGTAATATTTAACGTAAAATACATTTTCAAAAGATATATATCGAAATAAACCATGTAAAAAAATGTACCCATAATATAAAGCTATTTTAATTTGCTTTTTACAATAATAATCATGAAGATTTATGGCCTTTTAACTACTTCAAAAAATCATTTTAATTTTAATTTTTTTTTATGTATTTGCGCGCTATCTACTAAAATATTTATAGGTTCTACTTGTACTTGTGGGTACTTTGATGATCGCGGCGCCATCGGTAGCATGGCACGCAGGCGGGGGTGGCGATGGCTTGGTGCTGGCAGACACCGACCGGGGTACCTTCGTGACTCAGCTGGTTACCGATTTCCTTCCCCGTTTGTTCTTGGGTGGACGAAATTGACGACGTCGTGATCAAGCAGTTGTACACACTGTGGCTGACTGAGATTACCACAGAAAAATGACATGTTGGAACTAAGTAATTCATATCTATTTTAGTATTTCTCACTTTTGCTTATGACAGAAAATGTTTTCGCCAATAGAAGGCTTTTAGGTATTAGGTAATTTTTGTACATTTAAATGTGTTTCTGCTCACCAATGTTTTGTAACATTTGATTTAGCGTGAGCTAATTTAATCTCAAGATTTAAAAAAGGCGCTATTATGTATTCAAAACACTTTAGTTATAATTCTCTATTTCTGTATTTATCGTACTACAAACTTAAAACAGTAGTCAACGTAATTCTTTATACTATATTCTTTTTAAGGTTGCCAGATTATAAATTGTAAATATACTACATCTATTCCTTAAAAATATACAATAAGTAATGTCTATTAAGTCTGGTTGTGATAATGAAATGGATTCTGTGAGTGAATTCTTGAATACTAGGCAGTCCTTACTAAAAACTCTTTGTTCAATGATACTTTTATTTTCATTCCCTTCATAACGAGGCTTAAAATTTCCAATATGATAATGTTTTAAATGCTCCTCAATCCGTACAATGTGTCTTATACTACCAAGACATTCACTTACAACTTCTTTCAAATATTTTCTATCACCATTAAAATTCTTACACCATACCTTGTCACCTCTCTTAAACATCCTTATCTCCTTATTCCTTTCTTCCGCCTTTTTAGAAATGATGTTATTAGGTTTCAACGAATCAAATATTGTTCTAGGTCTTTGTTTAAGTACCATTCCATTTGGGCTAAAAATAGTAGAGTTTGGTGTATTTCTCTAAGTGAATAAAAGGTTTTGTAACAATACTTCCTTAGACATTTTACCTCTCTCTTAATCTGTAATCTAGTTAATGATTTTTTTGTAGTTTGTCCTCCAGCAATACCCTCTAATAAGAATCTTCGTTTGAACGACCCCTTGATGTGATTTATGAAAACTATTTTACACGGATACTCTTAACTGTGTTGGTATAATGACTCTATTTCCCCATAAAAAAAAACATTTTTTTTCTACCCAAAATTCTGCCCGCTTGGAAAAGAATGGTTTTAATTTCTCACATTTTATACTATTAGGCCACCTTGTTAAAATATAATCTAAAACTCTGCTCAGCATTGGGTCAGTATGGGTATGTTTGGATATATCTTGAAAATCAATTCTGGGCTCCTCACTGAAATAGAAATAGTTAATACAATCTGTAACTACTGCTACTTTTGGTAGAGGTTAACGTGATAAGGCATTTTTTTGCAGGATCAATTTTTTATATAAATTTTTACTATTCTGTAGCCCCTGGTACGACTGTAATTGTGTAATTGTTTTAAGGACAGATTTGCTTCATTTTTTCTGGCAATGGTTTAACACCCTTGCTAGGTGTCATATGCCCAAGGAACTTTATTTCAGTACCAAAAAAATTTTCATTTTTCTAAATTTACTTTAACATTATATTGTGCCAGCAAAAAGAAGTTCAACGTTATTGTGGCAATCTTCTATATTGGACCCTTTAATGACCACATTACCAATAAAATAATTAACAGATTTTAATCCCATTAATATTTGGTCTATTACTCACTGAAATGCAGATGGCCCGCTAGATACACCAAATTGAAAGCGAGCTGGTCTAAACAATCCTTGACGGGTATTAATAGTTAAATACTCCCATGACCTATCATCTATAATAATAATTGTTGGTACGCACCCGATAAAACAAACACACAAAAAACATATCCTCCAGACAACTCACTAAAAATGTCCTAAGGTATAGGTAAAGGATAATGCTTAGTGCCTAATACTTTATTCACAGTGACCTCATAATCTACACACACCCTTTTTTTTTGAACTAATATTTATAGTATTAGTCCTATAGAACTTGCCTACTCACTATGACGAACCCTAGTAATTATGCTTGATATTTCAAGATGTAACCATTCTTTTTCAGATTCCTCTTTTTTTGAATAAGGAATAGTATAATATGCATCATGAAACATTGGTTTTCAATCGTCTTTAAAAAAGGAGGAGGTTCTCGATACGACTGTAATTTTTTTTTTGTACCTCAGAACTTTCGACTGGATGAACCGATTTTAATGATTCTTTTTTATTTGAAAGCTGGTCCCATTTTAATTTGGTCCAGTTCTGACAATGACATCCATGAGAAAAGCATATAAGTCTTAATTTTTATGTGGTTGATCGTGTAACATTTTGTTACTAGTATGTGTGTCTTAAAACCTTTTTAACAAAAAAAAAAAACAACCGGCATTCCAGAGATTGCTTCCTTACTTAATCCGCAATCCGTTTTACTTTAGGTACTGTCCTTGATTTGATATTGATATCTGCATTTATGAGCAAGATGTCCAATCTTTTGCCAAATGTAGCATATTCAGGTTAGCTTAAAACATTAATCAGCCCCATGCATGCCACCCTATCGATAGCAGTCAATGCTCTTACTGTTAAAACTTGATTTTTACCCATACTCTTTTATAGCTACTGCATTTACGTGCATTACAGCACGTCGGGCTGCATTTGTTTGGATTCTTTCTCAGCACTTTCCCACGCTGTAACTAATTTTACCGCGCTGTCAAATGTCAAAAGATCGTCCTCTGATAACATTTTTTTAGAATGTGTTCACTGTTGATGCTGCAGACTTAGCGATCCCTTTAATGCCTGTGTTAAAAAAGTACCAAATTCACAAAATGCAGCACGCTTCTTTATTTTCACATTATACTCGTTAATGCTTTGATCTTTATTATGTTGAAGTTTGTAAAACTCGTAACGTTCCGCAATGGTGGACATTCACTAATTGTTCATATTTTTTTTCTGCCGGTTTATAAGGTGATGCTAAGTTTTATCAGGTGATGCTAAGTTTTTAACAAAATTTCTGGTACAAAAAGAGTTATAAACATGAGAACTCTTTTTTCCGTTTTTACCTCGTTAACGATAAAAAATTGTTCCATTTTTTCCATGTAAGATATGAAATCTTGTTCTGGTTTATAATATTCAATTGAGCCGATCATTTTCCTTGCGTCGCCAATATTTGGGTATTTAAAACAACAGTGTTTGTTCATCATCATTCCATACATAGACGTATGATTTTTTCACTACGTTCAAAGACCAATAAAGCGTGGAAGCGAGAAATCCAAATTAAAAATGGCCGAAAATGTCAATAATTACATCGATAAGCGGTGATATGAGCGGTATATTCTGTTTTCCTCCTTGAATCCTTGATTTATATTTAAGAAAATTTGAATTGTTAATTTGGTATCTTTTTTGTGAGCCACTGTGAAGTTAAGTCGCAATAATCCGAATGAATACACGTTTTACCGGTAATTTAAGATTTTTTTACTACTTTGTTGTTAGTTTTATTTATCGATATCTCTTCTTGTTTTAATAAAATAAAATAAAGTTTTATGGAATAATACATTTTTGCAGGCCTATTTCATACAACGACAACAAAAATAATGGGGTGCGTGAAAAAAAAATCACACATAGCTCTATGTAAGCTAAAAACATCTTATTTGATAGTTTTATGACAAAACTGTATAGCGGTTCACATAACTTTCCTTATATATACGTATATACCTTCCTGTAAAACTTTATCAGAATCGATGCAGCAAAGACGGTAGATTATAAGGACGGACGGAGTGATGCACTAAATTGTAAGGATTCAGTTTTTGTAACGTAAATCGCTAAAAATGGACTCCAAAACTTAAGACCTTGTTGCGCCTAAAGCATTAATTCTGGCACTTACTATAATTTGCTATCCTCTTTGTTTTTTTCATCACCACCTACTTAAAAGTTTACAATAAAGATGGCTATGGCATACACTAGCAAAAGCATGCTGTTTCGACCAGTGTACAAAGCAAATATTACACTATTGAAGCAAACAAAGAGACACAGTTCCACGTACGATAGGCGCTAGCACGTGACCGCACGTTGAAAATCTCGATTTTCTCGGTTTTTTGCCGGAATAAAATTGAAATATTTATTTAGAACTATTAAATTAGCAAATTTACTCGGTCATATAAATATATATTCTATGAAATAAGAATAAAGAGAATATTACTTTTAGTTTTCCAAACAATTTCAATTAAATCCCAAAAATAGTCAGTTTTTTTTTCAAATGTTAAAATATAGGCAAAATATTATAATATTAGCAAATTCACCTCATTAAGGTATAAACTATATCATTTATTTCAACATCAAAAATTGTTCTAAGGACTGTAACAATTAATCAAATTCTTACAAACTTCACTTGTTTGGGTATGCCATCACCTCAATAATACTTTGGCGCTAATAGCATGCCAAATGGTATCGGATAATAAGTAAAATTCATCCATTCCTGAAATTCCTTGTTTGTATATAACGAGAATTATTACTTAGAATTGGTACTTAGGTAATATCTTAAGTATCAGATAATTATTAAGATAAGATTATCATGATAAAGTAATGCGTCACAACACAACACAAAATATTTAAGAAAAATTGAGAACGCTCATAATATTGGTTAGCCAAAGCCTAAGTGCTCAAAGATATTAGTGTAGAGTGGGTACAGTGCCTAACAGTTTTTTAAAAATATAACCAAACCCAAGACAAATCGATTTCTGTCTGATTTAGGAGATTAATTTCTTTTTAAAAAAAAATCTTGATAAGATCACTTGCCTTCTGTCTGCCTGTCTGTTAAAACTATTTTTGCGTTTATGTTTTTTTTTTAAATACCATTAAGATGACAAACAAGCCTATGGACACTTGCAACCACGTGGAGCATCATTCGCGCGTTGCTGAACCTTCCAATATCTAATAACTTCTTTCTTGAAGAACCCCATACTGTAAGTCCTTACAGAAAACCTTGGCAGCGAATTCATTCCTCAACCTTAGCGTTCGCGGGAGGAAGTTTCTCTGAAACCGCACTGTACTAAGTTCTAAGGATGGATTCCCTGCCAATGGCGAGCGGTGCAATGATAGAAAGTAGCTGTGGGCATCATTTCGGACAATTCCTCAGCACACCCCATTATACAAAAGGTAGAACACACACGGCAGGCTTCTTATTATTAATACGGATTGTGAGTTTAGGATCGTCGACGATTCTCACAGCCCGTCGTTGAACCGAGTTAAAAGGGCCAAGCTGGTATCAGGGTGCACCCGCCCAAAGATGGCAGCAGTACTCCATATGGGGCCGGACTTGCGACTTGTCAAGCAGCAACCTTAGATCCGAAGTGACTCTGTCAAATACTCCAGGTTTTTTTAGACGCCTGCTTCACCTTGTCTTGCAAATGATCTCGGAGCTAAACATCGCTGGAGATGACAACACCAAGGATACCAATGCTCTTGAAAATGGTGAGGGGAGTGCTCTGGAATTGTGAGACCTCTTACCATCTATGAAATTAGATTATGAAGATTTTGAAATAATGCCGTTAGCTTATTTGCCACCTTAGTGGTATGAAAAAATGTTTACAGTATCTTGAAGTAGTAAAAAAATCAAGCTTCTAAGTCAACGCAATAAAATACAGCAATTTGCATATTTTGTAACTCTCAAATATTAAAAATCTAAAGGTTACCCTGTCCCGTAGACATAGAAAAATAAAATTTGACAAGAAGTAAGATCGTGCATCAAAGTAAAAGGGAAAAAATCCGCAAAACGTTATTATGTTTGTTTTTCTACCACATAAAAATATTCCTATTTCTGTCTGTTAAGATTTTTTTTTCTTAGGGACACGTGAATTATCATCAAGGAATTAAGATCAATTTGAGATGTGGAAAATTCTAGCTTCTAAGTCAACGCAATGAAATATACGACCATATTTTATGCATATTTAAGTATTGTGAAAATATTAACAAATTACAACTTCTTCATCATGACACCGAAGGAGTTGTCAGATCGGACAATGCTCCTAACATTCATACTTCACCCATTGTATTCCGTCCGTCACAGACACGTGATAACGGGTAGGTGGGTGAGCCATTGACCGGCCTCGGCACAAACTAAATAGAAAGCATTTCTGTTCCAATTAGGGACATTAATATTCGTCCATTTTAAGCCGCAGCTACATGGCGAAAACGGAACTCTTACCAATACCCTTAGAGTTAAAGAAGGCTCCGTGGTTTGTCCGTCCGTATAACACTACCTTCCTTACATCGATGCTGGTAAAAATTACAGAAAGGTGTGTTGCATACATGGCCATAAAGTTAAATAAAAGTTTTTTTTAGGGGTTGCTCTACATGCACTAAACAGTTTTTTTTAAGCGCATTCTATTGTGTTGGTTGTTGTTTGATTGGGAAGCAACTAGGTGAAAAGGTGGCAAAAAATGTGTGGGAAATAATATTTTTATACTCTTTACTCTCTTTTTAATAATAATTTTAATTTTAATATATAAAACAAGTATTTCGATGTTTTCTAAATTCAATTTCTTGGGGAGAGAGTTTGTATGGAAAAATATGACTAATTATAACTTGATATAAATGTTTACATACTTAATAAATAAAGTATTTCAGGGTTTGAGAAAACATAAACCCTAAGAGGAAAAAGGTGGCAAATTCACCATTAACACAATTAATAAATTGTATATGGGGTTTTAAAAATTGAAAGGGCAATACGCAAATGCTTTTGCTAGCTAAATTTGTTTACGAAATAACATTGTTATATTTAAAATAACATTGTTATATTTAAAAATGTGTCAATCAGTATGAATCCTCTCCAACCAAAAAATAAAACACATATTTCAAAATTCTTCCACTTAGGATAGAAAGGGGGAATGAGAGTTTAAGTTGGAAATAATATTTTAATAATAAATTTAACTTAAATTTTGGTATACTTGCTTTTCAACAAAATTAATGTGTTTTATAAGATTTAAAAAAATAACTGTAAGGTAGTGAGAAAGTGGGTGCCAAAGTTTGTACAGAAATACAAAACTAAGAGTCTTCATCATTAGGTCCAAATTGCTACGGACAGAATCTTGAAATTCGTTAAAGGGATTGTTTTAATATTGTAGGCATAGCTAAGGAATTTTATTTCGTAGTGTTGCAGTAGGGGCGTAAATATCGCTTATCTGTGTGGGAAAAATAAACATTTTTGAAATTCAAACTCTAAAGGATGTGAAAGAGAGTAACTTGACAGTATGTTGATTAAAAATACTATGCAAATCGTATATCGTCAATGAAAGCGAAGCCGCGGGCACAAAGCTAATAGTAATGTATATCTCAAATATATTATTAGTAGTTTTTTACTATTGCCACTCGAAAAAGGGCATTTTATTTATCGACAACAGTGAACAAAACTCATTTTTACTCCCTAGCGAATTAAAACATAACAGTGAATAATACTTACTTTTACTTACTAGAGAATAAAAACATTTTTAATTTGGTACAATTGTTAAATTGTTTTAATTGTTACTGTGGTTGTTTTATGTCATTCTTCTCTTCTCACCTGATAATAGTTACCGAATAGTACATTTATTTGCTTGCAGTCAATGGTTTAAATTACAGTATACAACGCGTGAAAAACAACATCTCGGTCCTTTGTAACCCTCGCTCTGCTCAGGATTCTACCCTAGAATCCCCCCCTGCTCTCGGGATCCAACTTAGTCCCTCGAATTAAAACCCCTTTTTTTCACTTGTATTATCTTCTATTAAGTCATAGTTATCTAAAATCATATGTATAATAATTATACTACTCTAAGTAAAGTTTTCTGAAGATAATATTTTGATAGAAGATAATCCAGACTAATTTGCTTTTTTTGACATTATCGCTTACCAGAAAAATGGCTTTAAGTATGTTTGGGTTACAATAATCTTATGGCCAAAGTGCAGCCGATAAAAAAAAAATTGGTAGGTATTTATAATTTCAAGTGCATTATTGGCTGGCTGGATAAACCATTAATCTTCACTATCGCATTGTTGCAATTTGGGTGCAATATATAATGCTATGCAATGCACGATTATCGCTTTTTTTTGTTGCTAACAACGATAACTTTATATATAATTATATTTTAGGTAGTGAGCAATCTGTTACCTACCAAATCGTTAGCAGCTAATTGTTGTATTAAATGAAGTATTGTAACAGAGCTCTGCTACCGCTAATATAAGAATTTTGAATTGAAATTAGTACGTTTTTTACTGCTTCCGTTTCCGTTTCTGCTTCTGTTATGTCGGAATCAACACAACGGAAGCATATGACACTATTTATATAAGTGTTAATTGATTGTCGCTGTATTTCATCTAAAGCACTGATCTTACACAATCTACATACTCGTAGATCCAAACGGGATCAAATTTGTATTATTTACAAATGACACTTATGATTTACTTTTAATATTTATGTTACAGAGGCTATCCACATTTTTTGATAACATTGATGATAAGATGGCGTGGAAATAGATCAAAGATCTATGTGTTTTTATTAGTTGACAAAGTTATTTCTAGTTTAGAAGGCACCTAAACATTAATTTCGAAATACAAATCTGATGTACAAATACATTGTCCGTACCGCACTATACCAGTGTAGTTAGGTACGCTGCAAGAACGCAGTCGTAAATGATTGGGCTTGGGTTGTCGCTCTTAGACCAGCGTGAGCCTCGAACCCGAAGGTGAGTCAGCGCCAGGAAGGGAGTTCCCCGTTAAGTGATTGCGATTGCTAGAGAGCGGGGGCGAGAAGCGCCCCGGCACAATTTGATACGGTGTGTATCCGTGCGGTCGCCGAGGAACCCGGGGACGTCGGCGTCGTGTTAGGGGGAGGCTCTATTAGGGGAGGTCGTTGAGACTAGTCTCGATATCCGGATACCGAGATCGTCATCTGGGGCCGTTAGTACGAGCCGAGGCCGCCTAACAATAGTTTTACGACCGTGCCGAGGTAGGTTTTGGATTGCACAATTAATCGTCGTAAATAAAACTTCGCCCGTTTATAAACCCCGGTATGACAGCAGGATAGGAAGTGCATTTTCTACAGCAGAAAAAGAGACGGATAGGGATTTGCAAAAAGTATCGAAACCTAAATATACTCGATACCTTTGTTGCGATGCCAAGTATTTTGGAACTCGATACTTTATTGTACGATTCTGAGTAGGACTCGTTACTTTTAATGGTACTATCATCTTTTCACTACATACATCATTAATCATTCTTTCTTGTTCATGATTTTATAAGGCCCTATAGACCAAAATATTAGGAATCTTTCATGATTTGTAAAATCCGAATGGGCTATCTTTGTTATGATCTTAGGGAAGGTTGATTACAGTTATTCAACAACTCAAATATTTCTATGCCTACGGTATATATTAACAGATTTGGACGAAATAAAAACAGTGTTTTTAAGACTACATAAATTATCACGACTTTCCCCGTTACTACAGAGACAAGTCTAACACCGGAAAACGTTTATTTTGCAGTGCAAAAATGAAAAGTTTGGTGGAGAGCCTACTTTACTCGTAGTATTTACTCGTAGTAAAGGCCCGGAGTTATTTTTTTAGAGATTCAAATAATGGAAACAAATTAAATCCTTCATAATATTATGGTTCAATAAGAAATTATTGTTTTATGTTTTATACTAATAATAAATAAATGAAATCAAACTAAATATTGGTGTTTTTGTTAAAACTAAGTATGGGAACAAAAAGTACTCGATATCTTAGAAACTTGATTTTCAATACCTACTTTTGTTATGAAGACTATTAATAAATACAGTAGCGATGCTTTTGTTTCAGAAAGACGGGAAAAAACTCGGCCCAGGTGGAGTTAGATTTTGAACGCAGCCTTGGGTATTTAAGAAAATATAGTAAATAGTTAAAGTAGTAGTGTAGAAAAGTAGTTTGTTAGTTCAATTCAAGTCGGTAACTTTTTATCGTGAAGAGAAGTTCATTTTTCAACTAAGGAAGCTAATAACTCTTTAATTTTTTTTTGTTTTTTATATATAGTATGCAATACACCTACGAGCGAGATATGATTGCTACGTACAATACAATAATAATTGGAGCTAATCACTAAGAAGTATTCTTATCAAATTAGATTATCTTGTTCAAAAACCCCAGCCTTTCCTATCTGTCTTTCAGTGTCGTTCTCGAGATCCTATTATATGCCGCCGAGTGGCTAGTAGTCATCCGAGACATTGTTTTTTTGAAAAGATTAATGTTATTGTAGAGAATTTTAAGTGTCAGTTAACCACAAAGTAAGTTTAAGTGTTATATATTTTTTATATCAATATTTTGTTTAAGAAAATTTCCTTAACAAAAAGGGAATAAATCCACATTATTCTAAGTTTTATTAAAAGTATTTTGTAAATGCCAGAAATGTTGCTATTTTGAAATAAAGACGTAAGTTCTTTAGTCTTTTACGAATCTTGTTTTCGTTCCATGAAGCGATTATTGCCTTTTTGTTATGCCTAATCAATGTTTCGTCCTAAATTAGTATTCTTTTTAAATATGTAGGTATTTATTTTTATTTACTTTATTATTTATGAAGCTTGATGAACAACATTAAAATGATAAATATTTTATCATATTGATTTTGATTTTTAGATTGTTATACAGTGTACAGGTCCATTTCGTTACATTTTTATATATATTACGAAAATGCTCCGATTTAAATATTTAGAGATATGATATATTGATTGCACAGCGAATTATGTATAACTATTTATTTGCGATAAATATTTGATTTTTTTTTTATAAAATTAAGGAGTCTTTGAACAACATCTTGATAAACAGCATTAAAAGGAAAAATTATGCAATTTCGAACAAATTTTGAGGCTATTAAAATTAATATATAATGTATAAAATATGTTATTAAATTAGGAATACCTTCTATTCAAAAAGGAAACAGAAAGAAGTAGTGTGTAGTAAGAAAGTAGAAGGGTGTTTCAAGAAGAAAGCTTTATATAACACGCGCTTAACATTGTGGTATAAATAAATATATTTTTTTAGCATTTTACACGCAAGCATGTAAGTTTCGTGAAAATTCGTTTTAGTTAACATAATTATTAATAAACGTATTGAAATACGTATGTGGTGAACAGTTTTTTTTCTGGTTAGCGATGGTCGTCTTGTATTTTTTGTTGCGCAACATTAGAAGTTAGTTATTCATATGGCGGAACCCTGACTACAGCCAAATCAATGACGTTGGGATTTATAAGCATCAAGATCTCGACTGTGATATCAGTAAAATAATTGATGGCTTAATAATATGAATGTAATTAGGTATTTAACATATACATATATTAATGAATTTGTGATATTTTAATAATGAAGTAAGTAAGTAGTGTATTCTTTTGTTTAGGGTGACGTAGTTACACCAGGAACCCTTATAGTTAGTCACCATGTCCGTTCGTTTTCAAATCATGAAATAATACTTTAACAACAATTTTATGAAGGGTTCCTTCCTGCACAACCATTTTATTTTAAAATATTCGGCTTAAACTCAGCTTAAAGGTATATATAGCCTGGGTAGTAATTTTATCAGCGATAAAGCCACCAAATAAAATCTGCATGTTTTTTTTTTATTTTATTTTCGCTCGAAATTCATTTATAAAAATCCATTGGCTGTTAGAGCTAGGAAATTAGTAAAGTAAAAAAAGTTTGCGATTAGCTAGGTAATTCAGCTAATACCGAGTGTCCTACCGATTCTATTCTGTACTACTAGAAAAAAATGAAAAACTCTTAGAAAATTAAGAGGCTACTGTGAGTTCCTAAAATTATGGTTTTCAGTTTTCAAACAATAAATTTAAAAGAAATATGAAAAATATAGTGTGAGATTTATAAGCAAATGAAGTGTGACAACATAACACTAATTTAAAGGTAATGGCATACTTTTTATGAGGGACAGTAATTAGGCACAGTTTGTAAATAGCAAAAGTTTATTACATCGTAAAATGGATATTATTAAAACACACAACGTGCACAATGTTTTTCAGATAGCAATAGGATACAAATTTATATAATGTACTAAATGGCAAAGTCGCCTGTTAATAATAAAATTAGCAATTTAAGAATTTATGCGTGCAGCCTGACGAAAAAATTACATTGTTCGAAAACTAAAATTTGATTACTTTGTGTTCTCCAAGTGTCCTGAAATTGTTTTGCGATTAAAGCTACTTACAAACTCATGAAAATCAACGGTCTTTAAAGGGGCAATATAGGCCAGTGACCTTGCTCGAGTGTAAAGCAAGCTTTGTGTATTCGTGTGATTATTTAATTTTCATTTTCTTAACTTCAATACGTCTTTTTAAAATTATGCTCGTTTTTTTTTGTTTAATATAGGTATATTTCCTTAGATCTGTCATGTTTTACATGCATTATAAGTGTTACTTCTGAACCCAGCTATCTCCTTGACAAATTTTACCGCGTTTCGATCCACTCTAAATTCGTTTATCGGTATAGGATTTAATGGCAACTCCTCAAATATAGAAAAAAAAAACCGACTCACACTTGACGCTTTCAAGTAGCCTATGTTCTTCCCCGGGACTCAAACTATATCCATACCAAATTATATCTAAATCGGTTCTGCGGTTTAAGAGTAAAGAGGTAACAGATAGACGGACAAAGTTACTTTTATTTTATTTATTATTTATAATATTAGCATGGATTTGTGCCTAAAATGAAACTCTTTTTAATATACTTTTTGTTCCATGAAGCTATCTACTAGTTTATGTAAGTGACCAGTTATGTTTGCTCGCTTTGACGCAGAAAAAGTAGTAACTAAAAATGTTTAGATATATTTGACATGTCATCAGAGATTTTGATGTATTTTAAACCTAACTGACTAATACTATGCGTTTATGAGTGACTTTGTAGCTTATGCAATTAAAATTATTCCTCACTTTTCAGTAAAAGAACTATTGAAACAAGTGGCAACACGGGTTTTTAACTGTTGTCAGGATTTTATCTCCATTTAAGTATTTTAAGAGGGCGATTTAGGCCAGAAAGCTTCTGTCATTCGAACGTTGTGTATGTAAATGTACTAAAAATCATTAGATAATGTCATATACATTACTATGAGATATATATGCTATATACTTCTTAAGTAATTTATACCGTAATGACGCCTTGAAACTTTAAATTTTTTGTATGGAATTTAAGGTTATTACCGTTTTGTAGTCACATTTATTGACTTTTTGCTACAAATTAGAGTCAATGCACTAGATAACAAGATATTCTAATTATTTAACCAACTTTCATGACAATCAAATGCAAAACACGCTTTAAAAATTTGCACAATTGTCGAAACAATGGTCACTTCCAGATTTTTTATTACATTAAATAAAATAAATGAAAATCATCCAGTAAGGTAATGCACTAGACAAAAGCAAGTTTTATAACATATATTTTTTTCAATGCTTTAGATGCTATAGTTTAGCCACAAAATTTGCACAAAAACGGCGTATTTTCGCGGTCTAGCCTATACCGCAGTCTTAAGACTGATGACGACGCTTGAGAATGAAAAGTGTAGTAGTATTTTAAATTCAAATGATTTTTATTTATGCATATTAAATATTATAAAAGCAAGTACTGCAAAAACCTGTAAACATAGATATTTCTATTCTTAATATACTACATATACTGAGTGGTCTTTCTCGTCACTTTAAATAGATAGGTATAAAGATTTTTCAAAATATCTTTCGTAGACGTATGCTAATTTTTATATTATCTATTATCTAATACGCAGTATTAAATTGAAATCGGATCGTATGCATGCGATAAAAAGTCCGACATTTCGCGATCTCGATATCAGACGGACTTACTGTACCTAAAATAGCTACGATATCGCCAATGCTATGTTAATCACCGCTTCCGTCTTTGTCATCAACAATGGATACATTATTCAATACTTTGAAACTATTGGAAATAGTTTTTTATGTTGGTAGTGTGGCTAACTGCTCTGCAGAGGGTGTGGGCTCGATTCCCGCACTGGACAAACATTTATGCGATAAACTTTTGTTTTTGTCTTGAGTCTGGTAGTATTTATGTATGATATGTGTATATTTACAAAAAAAAGTAATATATATGTATTTGTATCCGTTGTCTGGTATTCATAACACAAGCTTTGTTTACTTTGGAGCCAGACGGCGCTGTGTATAATGTCCAAAAATATTTCACTTAGGCAGTCACTTTAATGCGATATTGTCAACATAATTTTAAGACACCCTCAAAGATTCCTTAACATAAATTACCCATTGTATGTCTTTGCCGAAAGCTGGAATTTTTTATGACACAAAGTTTCATTGTAATATGTATAGTAATAGTGCTAATAGCACCTTTACTGTGGTAATAAGTAGGTATGCGTAAATTCAGAAACTACCTATATTGTCTCCGCCTTTATACATCAGTGGTAGGAAATTGGTGAAACGAGATCCAATAAGGATTGGCTCTAGTTCTCCCAATTCCCTACCATGAAAATTCATTAATTCATTATTAAAAAACTAGCATGAATAGAGAAAAAGCAAAATTTAGCAATAAAAACTCAGTAATTCATTAAAAAACTTGAATAGAGAAAAATCAGAATGTATCGACAAAAACTCATTAATTAAATATTACCTTGAAGAGGAAAATATAGCAAAAGGAAAATGTATTCGGAGATTTTTTTTAAAATGGTCTTAGATTTTACCGCAATAAGCATCTCAGAATATGTTTCTCCTTTATATTAAAAGATGTGTTGTCACTCATAATATATATATAAGTCACCTGAAGCAGGACAACTTTTTTTATGTAAAACATAAATATAAAAAAAACATCGTGATATATTTTTATAAACATACTTTATTACATTGAATATATTTTTTTAAACATAATAATAATAACATACATTTTTCAAGCACAAATAGAAAAATGATAAATACAATTATACACATAAATGACTTAGATTTTTACTTGCTTGTTTTTAGGGTTCCGTACCCAAAGCGTAATTAGCGGAACCCTATTACTAAGGCTCCGCTGTCCGTCCGTCCGTCCGAAAGCTCGTCTGTCACCAGGCTGTATCTCATGAACCGTGATCGTTAGACAGTTGATATTTTCACAGAAGATGTATTTCTGTTGCCGCTATAACAAAAAATAATAAAAAACAGAATAAAATAAATATTTAAGGGGGCTCCCATACAACAAAAGTGATTTTTTTGCGCGATTTTGCTCGATATTGATAACGGCAACAGGTAGACACTTAAAATATTCCCAGAATTTATTAAGTTATACAGTCACAAATAAATAAATAATTTAAAACAAATTTTTAAGGGGGGCTCCCATACAAAAAAAGTGATTTTTTTGCCATTTTTATAGATAATGGTACGGAACCCTTCGTGCGCGAGTCCGATTCGCACTTGGCCGATTTTTTAATAATGAATTATTGAGTTTTCTTGGTAGGGAATTGGGGGAACTAGACTCAATCTAGTTTCAACAATTTCCTACTACTTACATCCCACTGTAGGGGAACAGGCCGCTCTTTAAACAAAGTCCCCTTGCCCACACTGGCCTAGGGTGAGTTGACAGACGTTGTCGAGCTAGTGGCCTCTCGACTGTCAGAATTTTCAAGCCTCTGACTTGGCTTAACGCTGTCAATATGAAAAACAGCCGGGACCAACGGTTTTACGTTTTAAAAGTTATAAGGCGGGAAGACACCATTTTTTGCATATTTAGGAGCGGAAAATTCGCAGAATATACCTACATCCTAGAAAAAAGGTTACTTTAAAACCTCAAATGCATTTTGAATTTTTTAAATTTTTAAATTTGTATGAAAAGCTACCCTTAGTTTTTTTTTCTCTCAAGTTTATTGCCTAATTGTAGGTGGTTTACATAACACACTGTCATCATAATCAATGCAAAGACTGCAGAGTTATAAGGCTAGTTACGAACAGCCGCCGAATAGACGGACGTACACCACTAAACAATAAGGATTCTGGTTTTTGTCATGAGACTACGGAACCGGCGCGATTCCCATACAAGCTTTTGTCCCTTATTTTATTATCTTTTATTTATAATCAGAAGGTTCAACACCACTTACAACATTTCTTTACTTTAAAATACGAACTTTCTAAACTGTGTGTAAAAACAATTTCATACCGTATTTAACCCCCTTGGAAGATAAATTAAAAAACATTCTTTCTTAATTCTCTCTGAAGTTACTTATATCAGTAATTCCTTTGCTAAATTTCATGCTTCGAGCATAATCTAAGAATAATGCCTCGTTTACATTCAGCCCCTGACGCTGCTACTCACGCTGCCTGCAGGCTGCCGAAAGTATTGCCGCAGGCAAGATCGAGGGCAGTGAGTGTTTACATACTTTCCCATGCCTCACTTCGTGTTTGACTCTATATACAACAAAAAATAAAATATTTATAGAGTCAAATTTTTTATCCCTCAGTTCAGTATGATGGAGAGCCCTTAAAGGTGTTTTTCTTTTAATTATATTACAAAACTGTATGGTGGTTTACATTAGACACAGACAACTGTAGTTTTTTTTTTAGAATAGATGCAAAATGCACATACACATCAAAAAAAGTTTGCGTTCACTTGAAAATCTAAGGATTTTTTATGGTTATTATAAAATTAAAAAAAAATAAACAACAATGCTATCTTATTTAAAAACTTAATTAATTAAAAACAATAGAGGATCCTAAAGAGGATATAACCACGTTACGCTAACCATGGCTGCCGTGGTTGACGTATAGATTATGTCACTGGTTGGCGTGAAACATATCACCATGTACAGGTTATTGACAGTTATTTTGTTTTGTGTGTACAACATAACAACATCTGACAGCGCCACAGACTTCGAGTTTTATAATCTGTCCCATGGACTGCGCCCATTTTGTTTTTTTATGTTTATTAAATTCGTCTCTGTCACACTTTTGCGACTTTTTTTACAGCTGGCTAGGAAGGTGCGCTGTCCAGGTCTCTATGTCTATGGACTGACGTAACCGTATTTTAAGTTTAAATTTTGTGAAGAGTCGCCAGTACCATACTTACTGGGTGGGTCGAAGTAGTCATTGTATATTATATATTGTCAAATACCGGCCTAAGTCTATGCTTACTTAAGTACTTTGCTAGACCAACCAATGTTACGAGTTTTATTAGTCGTTATTATTTTTAAGGAAATAAAAATAAATAATAATTACATACTTTATTGTATCAACAAAATAATTTTAAAAAAAAAACATATTGGCAACCTTTAAGTAGAGGAAATAATAAAGTTAACGTAGTATAGTAGGTGTGTGTCGATACAGTAATTAAGAACTATATACATCATACAATAATGCATAAAAAATAAATAAATACAGATAAATAACACAAATAATATATAAATATAAGTAAATAGATGTACATACATAAATAAACATATATAATTAATATAATTATAATATATATTACGTATAAGTAAATATAAAAAATAAAAAAAAATATAAATTTATAAAACTTGAAAAATGCTATTTTATTTGTTACAGAATTGACAACAGAAAAGTTGTTAATCGGGGCATGGGGATCGGCAACATGGCATCGCTCGGATATTCTCTAGCCCTCGCAGTATTTGTCTGCTTATCTGTATCTCTAACTGTAGCGTTCGAAGATTTCAGTGAGTAAATTATATTTGGTAGTATTATGGCTAGAGATAAGTCAACCGACCCTAGCTTTACTCTGCTTTCTAACAAGAGGTTAACCGACTAAGACAAGTCATAAAATTAAACCAGGGGAATCATGCCCGAAGTATACAGACTGCGGTGGGTTTCCTTTGTATACTGTTACAGGCAGTAGTGTTGTATATTATGTCTATGAGAACTATGTTACAAAAAATATTTTAAAACTAAATTCCTAAAAATAAAATATAGTTACTTGTTACCACCGTTTCGAATTAAAATGAAATTCTGGCGAAAAGAAGCAACGAAAGAAACTCGCCAGCAGAGTTTTAACGGCAAATGCGGCATAACTAAGTGTTTTCAAAAATCTAGCTATATGTGGGCCCCTATTAAAGCTTTGTGTCTATCAAGGGTCTAGGGTAGTACCTAAAATATCGTGTTATCTACAAGATCTAACGGCTCCCGGCTGCGTTTATAAGTACACTAGTTCTTTCCTGACTGAGATTTGGTATTCTTGCTATTTAAAAGTAAATTATTCTCTCTCATAAAAAATAAACCCTCATTCTGTAGGTTCTTTCATGGATAGGAAATCGTTAAGGAAATGAGCGATTTAGATCATAATGAATTTGGTTAAGACACAAACTTTTTTTGCACTGTCATGATGAGTGTTAACATTTTGAAGACACCTTATCCTGTTTCTTTATAGTCTCCATTTTATACGATGAGCTCTAAGACTTCCTCGACGGTTTACTTTATTTTGTGCGCAGGCGTTTCTAATTTGATAACAGACTTGCCGCAGCCAGAAGTATACCTTGACAAACCGCTGCAGACGGTATGTAATATCACTGGGCTGCCGCAATTGGTATTCTTAACTTTACTTATTTGAAAATTTTGGTTGAAAATTAGAAACTTATTTTTTCTTTGATAACTTTTTAAATGAAATGTAAGTAGCAGGGAAATGATAACATGTCCTCGATAGAACGTGTGCCAACAAGGCAACGAGTTTAAAATACTTATCTACACGTGTCTTCTCATCAGGAAAACAATTTGAATTATAGGTATCCACAAGTAAAACAATCACAATAATTTCTTATCAATGCAAATGATAAACTACATCATACATTACAAGTATGAATATATGTAATACTGTTCAGTAAATATAAATGTTTATTGATAATAAAAAAAATATTAGATACTAAAAAATATAACGTAAGTAAGAGTCCTATATACAGTAGACAACTATTTGAAATACATGTTTGTTTATTGTAGCTGACAATAGCCACTAACCAAACATATTACGTTACCTATATAGGTATTTGTTTGATTACGCATTTAAATTCAAGGAGGATAAGGATTCTTTTGAATTATTTTAATAAGAGCTTGAAATAATAAAGGCTTTTTAGGGTTCCGTACCCGAAGGGTAATTAGCGGAACCCTATTACTAAGGCTCCGCTGTCCGAGGCTGTATCTCAAGAACCGTGATAGCTAGACCGTTGAAATTTTCTCAAAATATGTATTTCTGTTGCCGTTATAACAACAAATAATAAAAAAACAGAATGAAATAAATATTTATGGGGGCTCCCAGACAACAAACGTGATTTTTTGGCCATTTTTATAGGTAATGGTACGGAGCTCTTTGTGCGCGAGTTCGACTCGCACTTGTCCGATTTTTTATTTTTAAAATGCCACTGGGGCTAATTACTAAAGTATTATTGGTAATCATATCATACAGGCACGCACAAAAGTTTTCAATTCTTTATCATAAATAAAACAAAAAATTTGAGCATTCCAGTGGAATAAGTAAAGGTTAATCATTGTTGTAAACCTACCAGTAATAAATACATTATCTTCGATTCAATCATTTTAAAAATTTCATAAACAATATGTGATATAAATTAGAAGTCACAATGAGTTATACTATGACTCTATATACGTATTGCTCATATTATTGATACCCAACAAAATTAAAAGTCTAATAGAAACACAATCATGATTGCTAGTCGTCCGGTCAACCTGTGTTATCACAAATAACTGATTTCCAAATCCCCACAAAATCGATCTGAGGATGGGAATTCATTTAGTCGTCGCCAATATTCCTGATAATATGTTTCAGTGCCGAAAAACAATGTCCATATTAATAATTTCTCTTGCAGATAGCACCGACAGTAGTTTTATGTCACTTGTGAACAAAAATGGTAAAACTGTTTTTATTAGTGAAGAACTGTTGAAGAAGTTGGACAAAGAAGATGAAATATGGCATTGGACACCTTGGCTCCGTACAAGGACCGAGGTATTTGGTGACCTCGTTCGAGAACTAGACTGTAACGAAGGATCTTCTTTGGACAGTTTCCCCGATGGCATATTGGACGGTAAATTGAAATATTCCTAGTGAATTTTTTTTTACGGCATTATTGTATTTAAAAAAGCTTACAAATATGAGGACCGTGCAAAGTGGCGCACTTTGGAAGAAGCCTATGTCCTGCAGTGGTCTGAAGTGGCTGAAGATAGTTATGACTTAATATAAATAGTATCCATTTTAGTTGCTGATTAAATTAGCGTAATTGTTAAGTAACTAAAAATAGGCGCGAGTTGATTATGCAATAGTTATGACATTAACATGTTCTGAGACATTGAATTTGATGGTCAATGTTTAAATCGGACATTGCTATCAAAACACGAGTAGTGGGTGATAAAGATAATAGGATTACCTATCTATTTAATTATTATGCCCTGATAAGTATTTGCAATATCGACTGAAGTTAAATATTACCAGATGCCTCGGAAGACGTTGTACTGCAAAAAAATCATGCTGCCACGGAAATATATTATGTATGTCAATTTAAATCTTTCGGATATAAAACTTGTATTCAATATAAAGGGGTGCTCGAAATAATTACGTACTATAAATAATATGTAGTGTCCGGCCGAAACAGTTTTTTCGCCGAAACTGAAATTTTGGCCTTGGTTTTAGAGAAACTTACTTAAACATATTTAAATCTTCTATTGCATACTGAAATCTAGAGTTTTACACATTTATTTGCACATTCGTACAGATAGTTAAAGGGATTTAAATACAAAAAACCCTAATGAATATGTTTATAGGTATATATATATGATATGTTATTTTTGTTACATACTTTAAATTATATTAATGCTGTTAAAAAGAGACTGGTAAGAATTAATCATACTGTCAAAGCGCACACTAACAAAAAAGTTTTTTATTCATGTATTTTTGTTGAAATTGGTAACTTGGTTATTTTTATGATTTGATTTTAGGTTATTAGTTAGGATTTTTTTAATTGATAAACTTGTTAAACGTGTACTTAGCTCGAATTTTAACAGATAATCTGTTTTTGGTAGGATTAATTTGTTATTAAATATTATTTTAAAGGAAACTTTGTCATTGTAACCACCACTGCGAATCGGCGACTTGTCCCATGGTGCTAAAGAGAAAGCCGATCTTCTAGGCAATCTTTATGCCTCAAACTTAAATATGAATGACAAAGGCGCTGTACCACCAACTATACCATGCATGAAATCTTTGCCTTTGCCTTTTTTTTGTGTTCTATGGCTTGTATAGATAATGGCTATGTGTTGTGTTACCTTACCTTACGTCCCGGGGCTACAAATTAGCCGCGAAGTTAGCTAAATGACGCATGATAATTCACGAACACTGAGTTTCTGCGCGGCCAAACTAAAGCCGAAACTAGGTTTTTTGGCCGAAACCAAAACCGAAATTTTGGTCAGTCATTAATAATATGTCGCTTAGGTGGCATGGTGGTAATGTTGTGTACGCGGTTATCGCAGTCTATGGCTGACTTGCCTTCATTTGTGGTTTTCATCTTCGTATTAATATACCAATTAGTAGAAGAAATTAATGCATGAAGGTCGGATTTTTACATTACATTGACTTCATTTTTGAACAAATGGGTTTGTATAAGTTGAAAAATGAAGTCAATAAATAAAAGTTTTATTTTATTTGGTACTATTAGACAAAATTCCGAATTTAGGGCCTTATTTTGTATTTATTTCCTCTACAATATATATATACATACACATATACATTCAATATGTTAAAATAATCCTGTTTATAGGCTTGGCCTAAAATGGCACAACCCATCTACCTAAAAGAGGAACTTATTTTATTACTTTGTTATAACAAAATTGCTGAATCCATTTTAAATTTTCAGATGATCAGTTACGGCAAGGAGGTTTCATTTTGTATGTTTTATTCGGAATATATGCATTCACGCTGCTTGCTATAGTCTGTAATGACTACTTTATCCCTTGCGTGGAGTTCATTTGTGAAGATCTCAAGATACCACAGGTTACCACCAATTATTATTATATTTTTTTTTGTGATGTATTTAAGATACTTGGTTATACCAGATACCCTAATTTATTAATGCCCTAAGAGGGTAAAACTGGAATTGAAAATAAACAATAAACCATTTTTTCAAGTTAAAACCATCGTAAATGGCTTTTTTGTTAAAAACTATGAATAGCGTGTTTCACTGGTTCCGAAACTTATCACTTATGATTAAAAATAGGTTATGAAACTTTGAAAGGGAACCCAGTTAATTTCAAGAAAAACGAAGAATATTGGCATGAAGAAGTAAAATTGCAACTGAGAAGTCATTTCTCATTTTTCGATTTGTTTCTGTATTCTTGGAAAATTATCAAAGTGAGAAAGCATGGAAAAAGTTAAATCATGCGGGTTACCAGTTAGTAGATTTATGTAGCTGTAGATAGATAATCCAGATAATACAGAAAACAAGCATCCTATTAACTTTTTTTTTATTTACACAATTTATTATTAACATAAATCACATATGCAAATGCTTACAGAATGTAGCTGCAGCAACATTCATGGCGGTAGCAACTTCCTGTCCAGAGTTTTTCGTCAACGTGATCTCTACTTTCCTCACCGAGTCCGATATGGGCATTGGAACCATAGTGGGTTCTGCCATATTTAACGCTCTCGGCGTTGCTGCCATCGGAGGTGTTGCTGCTATCAGGGTAAAGTTTATTATATATATATATATTGTTATTTATATATGTTATGGATTTATACACAAATGAAGTATTACCTAAAAATAGTAAGAACATCGGCCAGCTTCACCTATAATTTGGAAGGAAGGAAGGCTTTTTAAAGAAACATCACTAAAACAAAATTATAAAGAATTGAAATTTGCGGAAAATTGCGCCTAAAAGAAAAGACAAGACTTTCATAGTTATGTTATAATTAATATCACCTTATGTCAGAAAATTAAAAACAACTATCATTTTTAGGGTTCCTTAGCCAAATGGCCAGAATCAGAACTGTTATCAATTCGTCATGTCCGTCCGTTCGTCCGTATGTCACTGTTTATTATTCCGCTATTTTTGGGCAGATTCTGATAAAGTTTTACAGATATGTGTCTGTTGTGAACCGCCATACGGATATCTTGTATAAATTTAGATAACTATTTAGAGCTGGTTTACCATACATTAAACCGATTTTTTTTCGCGCACCTCATCATGTGTAGTTTAATTAAGCATTAAGTAGGATTGGATGAATGTTTAAAAATGCATTTAAGGTTTTTTTTTAAAAAAAAATGAATATTCCGGCAACCCAAGTTAAGAAATCATGTAATCTAAAAAAAACAATGGTGATAAATACTACCAACAAAAAATATTTTAAACAAAATTGTTTCATAGGTTTTTTAGACATTTCCAATAATTTTCTACCTACGAAACCCTTACTCAATGCGAGTGCGTCACGCACTTGGCTAGTTTTTTCCTCAACAAGTATCGGAAATATGATAAATATTTTGTATAACTAACCGTACTCAATCATATTTTATTTTTTGGGCAATAAAAAGTATACTTCCAATACTCTTGTATTTTTATAAATTTTTAGCTAAATACGTATCTCATAATCTTTTAAGTTACCTGAGCAATGTACTTATCCGACTGTAGCATAAAAAAATTGGAAAATCCAATAGTGCACGCCTCATAGCGGTCATTTACATTTAAAAAAAAAATCTAAAACAAAAACTCAAGTTTTTTAAAATAAAATAACAAATAAGGTGAGGAAAAAATATACTATAAAATAGAAATAAAAAATATATATATATAGATATACAGTATACAGTGGTATATTAGTTTTTTATAAATTATAATTAAACGACAGTACTTAGAACGCTAATATTAACTAGGAATCAGCACAGTGTAATACTTTATATATTAAAAACAAAAGTATTCCGGTAAGATGAATTTTTCGACCAATTTCTCTGCCACATACATGGTCACATAAACACAGACTCACGGACGTCCAAGAATGATTAGTTTTAATGTTATTATTTATTATATTAAACAAATTAATTGTTTATAAAATGTACCATATGTGCTAGACAGATTATTTAACTTCATATTAGTGCACTTATATTATCCTGTAAGTGTTATATTAAAAAAAAAACCTTCTTTTAAGTTTCGAAAGACTGGGTTTTTTGACATGTCGAGAGTAGAGCACTACCTCACCGCTCCGCTTATGAGGCGTGCAATATGTGTAACCCATAAAACATAATATCAGTAATATAAAAATCACATTGACCTCTTCGTCACGGAGTTCACGTCTATGTTTTATATTATTTAAACACAATTTTATTTCAAAAATTTGCAGCCAATAGCCATCGAAATGCGACCAGTCACAAGAGATGTGCTTATATACATGGTAAATGTGAGTGTATTGGTGGTGATTGTATGGGATGGGCAGGTCGACTGGTACGAGGCCTTGGTTCTGGGGATACTATATATCCTCTACTTTATCGTCATGTTTAATAGTATGCGAATGTTTGCCATTTTCGACAAAATTGTTGCCCGATGCTGCAAGAAAAATGACGATATTATAAGTAAGTATTTAAATTAAGTTTATGTTTTTTGAGGTTTTTGAATAGACAAAAATTAATAACTATTTATAAGTAACATAAAGACATTTGTATGTGAACTATAGAGTTTTGACCGTTTATTTTTTTAGACGCGGTCACCCACGCGGTTAGCCTATGGACGCTTGCAACACCAGGGGTATCACTCGGGTGTTGCCGACCTTCCAATAATCTAATAAATTCTTTCTTGAAGAACCCCATACTGTAGTCCATGTTATGAACATGTCTTCACCGTACGATATAAATTATTATTATGCATGCGATAGTGAGTGTGTTTGTTTGTCTTTTTTTCACGTCTCGTTGATCTAATTGCTGCTGCTGAGCTAAGAGCCAAAGATCTTGAAGAGATGGACACGGCAAAAGCAAATTTTTGTCCCAGAATATCCAAAACTTGCCTCAGGAATAACTATGACCTAATTTTATCAAATTCCATGTGAAATAATGTGGAAAAACTATAGCTGCAGCTTCCTATAGTTAATTTCCTTCCTATAAATTATGGAGTTTCCGTGGAAATCCCACGCCCATATCTGAATTTAGCGCGAATGGAGGCGTGGGCAAATAATATTGCCTGGTTCAGTTATGATATCAGACGAATTCCAAAAACCATTTTATATGCAGAAATAGCTGGAGGGACGGTGAAGGATAAATAACACTTATATATCCCAAATCAAGAGAAATTATGTGGGCAGAGCCGCGGGTACCTAGGAACTAGTATTGTTTTGAAAACGGTAACAACTTCTTAGCAATTATACAAATTGGATGTGCAGGTGTGTATTAAATACTGTTTTTCCCGTGGCTTCACCCGCATAATATCTGACAATTATAAAAAATTGGAAAGTAGGTAGGTAGATATTAATTGACCTAGGGACAGAAGTGAGTGAGTTCTAAGGGGTAAGAAGCTGAAGTGTTTGTATCTTTGTATGTTTGTTCGATGATTTTTGAAGTATTAATTTAAACATATATGACTATGTATTTATATTATTCTTATTATTCATAATAATTTATTTATTGGTTTGTCTATATTACATATTAGTATTTAAATTTCTTTGGAAATATTTCACATAATAATACATTAATTTATTCGTATTTTGTTCAAACAATGTTATACAATAAAAAACCATCAGTATATAAAAAGCGGACATACATATACACATATTTTGGTCCCCTTAATGATAGACAGACAATTTTTTTTATCTTCTGTCAACTGTTGTTGTTGGCAGCAAATGGCCTTTACAACTACATGCGGAATAACTTTTGCGGCGGTGCTGTTTTTAAATACACCGTACATTTTTGATAGACTGTTAATATACCATGTCCTTACTGAACGTCATTATCATAAAAAAATATCCTCGAGATAAGATATATTTAAAATCAGCTAAGTTATCTTGATATGCTATGAATATCTATTTATGTCAATTAAACAATATGGATGCCTGTAATAAATTCATTAAAATAAACGTTTGACAAATTGTTATAATAAGCCTCTTTTTCAAATATTGTGCGTTCAAATTGGATTTTGAGCAGAATGATCTTTAGGTACTCACTAATTCGGTAAAACCTAAAAAAAAGATTTTAATTATATTAGACCTAGCGCACACTGCGATTCGCTTTTTTATCGCACGATCTAAGTGTTGCGCGCGTCAGAGAAAAGGCTAGCGGCGAGTTTTTTTTATACCGCTAAGATGGCAAAAACGGCGACCAGCGTCCTAATGGTAAGCGGTTCAGAGAGACTATGGACGCTTGCAACATCAGGCGTGTAACTCGCGTGTTGCCGACCCTTTCAAAGTTCAAAGACAAACTTCTTTCGTGAAGAACCCCATATTGTAGTCCTTTGAGAAAAGCTTGGCAGAAAAAAACAACCTAAGCGTTCGCGAGAGGAAGTCGAATGTACGTCACCATTTAGGTTCTAAAGTGTGAGGTTGAATTCTCTGCCGATGGCGAACGTTGCACACAACTACAACTTGCAACAAATCCAATTGTACAAGCGGTAGAACACACACAGGGAGGTAAAATCTCTCCTTTTTATGAGCCAGTCGTTGAACTAATTTAAAAGGGCCAAGCTAGTATCCGGGTGCACCCGCCCAGACATGGCAGTTCCATATGGGGCCGGGCTTGCAACTTGTAAAGCAGCAAGCTTTGCCCCGAGGTGAATTACTGCTTCGCTCTTTTGAGTACACCAATTTTTTTGGACTCCACATTCACCTTGTCTCAGTAATGATTGATTGTATAATTTATTTGACGCGTTCATTCCACAAAAATATTTTGCATTCACTTAAGAAATTCAACCATTTTAAACAAATTCTGCTGTAAAGAAGGCAATATTATTTCGAAGTAAGCATTTAACTGTAGCCACCAAATATGATGAACTATTTTCCTTATGAACTAAACGATATGTCATTATTACGACATAATATATATCGGCGATAAAATTATCGCTCGAGAAATAATCGTAGTACCTACTTAGACACAAACTTTTTAAATTCTCGTTTTAGAACCAGAAGACAATGGAGGTACTGTAGAAAACGGGACTGAGAACAAAGGTTTCAGTAGTAATGAGGTCTCGGTGATTGAAAAACCTATTTCGGAAAAGATTGCAGTCACTGATATGGGTAAGCAAAATGTCTTTATGATAACCTTTTCGATATTGTATCACATTCTGGATTGCAGTGTCTGCTCTTTATCAAGGTTTACAATTGTCTTAATTCCAAGAGATTGTAAATTGATTAATTAGGTTTATGCCGAATGTCGGTCACGTACGATATTTATAATATTACGAATTTTTTTTTTTTTTTAGTTTGATAGTTAAAAAAAAATAGAAGAAAAAAGCTCGATTCACATCTAAGAGCAATTCAGATTTTTTGTACAAACCACTTTTTACCATAAGCGAAAAAATCAACTACATTTATAAAATGATAGTGATTTTTTTATCGAATGCATACATTTAATTTTTTCAATAAAAGTCTTGTTGTTTAAAAGTGAAATGAAATTTAAAAATTAATACGTTTTATTACGTCTAGCGATATTTCTGATAAACATTGAATTTTGACTAGCGAAATGTTTGAAGGTACATATATATAGATAATTAAGGAGCACGCACACTACTACGCTAGCGCTGTCATTAAGTTCAAGTTATTTCTCTCTCTGTGAGTTTTGATTGTCATTTCTGCATTTCTGCTAAAAAGTGTCGCTTTTCTAAGTTTATAAGTGGTGCTAGTTGGAAGTAGTTAACGGCTTAACAAAGTTTGTAGGTATGGAGAAAATTGCATCGGATTTACCTTCTAAAAGGTCCTAATAACTAATATAATTTAACAAATTTTGTCTTAATACAAAAACTTTGTAACTTAAAACACATCGAGCTTTGTTTTTAACGCAAATAAAATAACTGTTTATGTCTGTTTAATAACTATTTATTTAGATGAGAAGGAAGGCAAGCCAAAATCGAGTATTTGGAGGTTTCCTAAGGAAAAGACTTTGTTAAAGAAAATATGGTGGCTTTACACGTGGCCTCTCAAGCTCGTGATGACAGTGACAATTCCTTCACCGGTGACGTGTAGGAGGTTCTATCCACTGGCTTTCTTCATGTGTATCGTATGGATTGGTGTCAATTCTTACTTCGTTACTTGGAGCATGACAGTTATAGGTAAACCTCTACGTTATATATATATATTTTTTAGAATTTATAAAGCAAATTTATACAGATAAAAATACACAAAGTTTGAAGTGATAAAAGACACGCTACTTGATTTTGCAAAACTAAAATTGATTTTTAAACTTTGATATTTCATTTTCTTATTTCTATTCAGTTTCATATCTGTTGTTATTATTTTTTTCGGAATATATTGGGATTTTAGTTTATTGAAATTAAGCTGTGTACAGAGAAAGAGATTTTGAATTAAATTTTGAATTTTGATTATACAACGAGTAAAGGCTGGAGATAATTACTAGTTTTTACTAAAACATTGGCGAATATTATTTTCTATTAAGAGGACTGTGAAGCAAGACCTTTTCATACAAAGTGCAGCAACATTTCCCCAAAGCCAAGTCCTATTTTTACGACTTTTGAAAATGTTATAGACATCATGAAAAACTATGTTTGTATTAAAATTTCATTTTTTAAATATTGTAAACGAAAATATTTTGTATTAAAATGTTAAATTGCTCTTAAATTCGAATTTTTTTTTCAATGAAAACAACAACATTCCTAAAAAGAGTTTAGAGGAAAACACGTTTTGTATGACAACGGCTTAACTGGCTTAACATTAATTAGTATAAGTTTAAAATCTTTTGGCGGTTAAATCTCGACGCTGAATTACAATTGAGCAGTGATTTGACTTACAATTAACCACTTATAACTTGTTTTTATTCAACAATTTTTTTTTTTTTTTTTTTTTTTTTTATACCACTAAGGTGGCAAACAAGCTTACGGCCCGCCTGATGGTAAGCGGTCAACGTAGCCTATGGACGCTTGCAACACCAGGGGTATCACTTGCGCGTTGCCGACCCTTCAGAAATCTAATAACTTCTTTCTTGAAGAACTCCATACTGTAGTCCTTGCAGAAAACCTTGGCAGGGAGCTCATTCCACAACTTAAGCGTTCGCGGGAGGAAGTTTCTCTGAAACCGCACTGTACGCGACCATTTAGGTTCTAAAGTGTGAGAATGAATTCCCTGCCGATGGCGAGCGGTGCGATGGTAGAAAGTAGCCGTGGGCATCATTTCGAACAATTCCTCAGAACATAACCCATTGTACAAGCGGTAGAACACACACAGTGAGGCAAAGTCTCTCCTCAGACTTAAGGGCTCGATACCGCAAGTGAGTTTGGGATCGTCGACAATTCTCACAGCCCGTCGTTGAACCGAGTCAAAAGGGTCAAGCTGGTATCCGGCGGCACCTGCCCAGAGATGGCAGCAGTACTCCATATGGGGCCGAACTTGCGACTTGTAAAGTAACAACCTTTGCCCCGACGTGAAGCACTGCTTCGCTCTGTTGAGTACACCAAGTTTTTTGGACGCCAGCTTTACCTTATCTTGTAAATGATCTCGGAACTGAACATCGCTGGAGATGTCGACACCAAGGATCCCAATGCTCTTGGAGATGGAGAGGGGAGTGTTCTGGAATTGTGGGACCACAGTGAATGGAGTTTTCTTAGCGGTGAACGCGCACACTTGTGTCTTTGTAGGGTTGAATCGGACCAAGTTTACCCGTCCCCAGTCAGAGACCTGGGACAGTGTGGTCTCGATTTGAGACACAAGTTCTCCGCGGTTTTCCTCCACAACGGAACGAGGGATGTTTGCACGACCCGTGTAAAAAGTGTCTCCAGTACTGTCATCTGCATAGCAATGTATGTTGTTGATGTCCAACATGTCATTGATATGCAGTAGAAACAGCGTAGGAGACAGCACAGAGCCTTGCGGGACACCAGCATTAATGTCCATGCTATCAGAGCAACTACCGTCAACTACAGTTCGTATGCGTCTGCCGGACAAAAAGCTAGCCACCCATTTGCACAAACCCTCGGGCACTCCGTAAGATGGCAACTTCGATAGAAGACCGCGGTGCCAGACCCGATCGAACGCCTTCGCTATGTCCAGGCTACATGCCAATGCCTCCCCCTGACTCTCAATGGCTAGTGCCCATCGGTGTGTGAGATACACTAGAAGGTCACCAGTCGAGCGACCGTGGCGAAAGCCATATTGACGGTCACTGACCAGATCGTGTACTTCTAGGTATCTTAGAAGCTGTGTGTTGATCACACGCTCCATCACCTTAGAGAGGAGAGAGGTAATAGCGATAGGCCTGTAATTCGATGGATCTGATCTATCGCCCTTTTTGGGCACCGGGTGCACATTCGCAGTCTTCCATGTAGACGGAAATTGCCTAGTGTGGTAGGAAAGCGCGAAGAGGCGCGTGAGTACAGGACATAACTCAGGAGCACACTGCTTAAGCACCACTGCTGGTATACCGTCTGGCCCACTCGACTTATGAACGTCTAGAGAAAGCAACGCCCGCCTGACCTCCCGCTGCGTTATGGAGATTTCCGGCATGGACTTACCGCACCACGGTATAGGAGGTGGTACAGCGCCTTATTATTAAGAGTGGTCAATATTAAATTAATTACAATAAAAGTATTTAAAAGTGTTCAGTTTTATTTGAAATGTTTTATAATTGGCGTACGATTGGTAATTGTTAATAAAATTTTAATTGGTCATTAAAAAAAAATGCAGCTAATGCTCGGGTCAACTAATTTACGTTCTTATTGGCCCGATTTATAGATTAAGGAATAGTACCAGTCCTACTGTGGACCCCATGCTTTGCTTACTTTACTGCATAGGTAAACTTTTAATTTTTCAGGACACACTTTCTTCATACCGGATTCCGTGATGGGTATGACATTCTTAGCGTTTGGGGGATGTCTTCCTGAGGCGTGTTCTATTTTCATCATGTCTAGAAGAGGTGACTAAACTTTATCTACTTATTTACAATGTCGTAAACTAAGATTGTAGGCGTTTGTCCTTTGTTAATGTTAAGGTTGTCTGTCGACCGATAGACGTGAAAACATTGATAATTATGTCAGTCTATGATTTATTAAGCCATTGATTATTAAAGTTTAGTTAGGTTATATAATGAGGTTCGAAAATTTTAGAATAGTCCCGAAACACATTTTAGTTTTTGTTTTGAATTATTGCGATGCATAATAATACTTTTTTATATTGGGGATATGCAGACAAACAAAAAGTGTTACATAACAAAATGCCTTCAAGTGTCACTTTAAGAAGATAAGCGGACAAAAAGATGTTGAAAGATCTCTTTTGATACATTCGATTTGAATTCAAGACGAAAAAGATCAATACAGTGGATCGGAACTATGCCAGCCTCCATACAAAAATTTCAAACTTTTTTTAAAGAGTAAATTAATTTGATAAAACACTTAAATACAAGTTTTTTTGTGAATTACACGAACTGCTTATGCAAAAAGATTGTTATTGCTAAGCGACGATAAGCCACTGAAATCAATAATTAAGCTATTAAGTACTTTATTCGACCCTTAATGTTTGCGATTAGGTAACAAACCTTTATTAGTCTCGGCGATAAGAATATTTAAGTAAATGATATATTATACAACCGATTAGGTAATGATTCCAAAAATGTATATAATTTATTTACAGATTAAAATTTGAAACGCCAGATATGAGTATGTATTTTATCAATGTAGCTTAATGAAATCCTGATTATTAACTTTTCTCTTCGTGTTTTCTTTACGTTTTGAGTTCTGGAACTTGTGGAGAATGTTTAGAGTGATGTCTGTATGTATGTTAGCTTTTTTTGCTCCTCAATATCTCAAGAACCAAGGAACCAATTTGTCCTGTGACCATATCAATCAATACGCCACGACATGACTTAGATCGGAAAAGAGTTTGATTCAAATCGATTCTTTAAATTGAATGAAACTTAATGTATATCAAGTGTTTAATATATATATATATATATATGAAAAAAAAAAAAAATTTCAAGTAACAGACAAAAAACTAATTTTTGAATTTTTGTCAGTACATTTTTCATTCTTTAGTTAAAATTCAATAATTAAATTTTATTTTATAGGATCTAGTTTAGAACACAAACATATAAATAGGTTTATGTATTTTATATTAATTTATTAAATCGTCCAAACATGGAGATGACAAAGCTTTCGACAATATTTTAGATTTGTTTTTTGAAATCCGAGTTGCTAT
Organism: Apoda limacodes; assembly: GCA_946406115.1. NCBI lineage: Eukaryota > Metazoa > Arthropoda > Insecta > Lepidoptera > Limacodidae > Apoda > Apoda limacodes. The sequence continues at coordinate 19,451,524 of OX291540.1, forward strand.
AGTTTTAGACCTCTGTTAATAATATTTTAGGAAAATAATACTTGTGACTTTTTAGCTTTTGTTTCACTTTTGTCGTCAGTATTTTTAATTACATTTTGCCAGCGACTCAGCCCGCCTTTAATAAGCTATAGCTGTAGTTCGTTTAAGTTCGGTTATAGTCATTCCCGCGGAAACTTATAAATTTTTCGGAATTAAAAGTCCTATTCTAGGACCTATCCTTTATATATGCCAAGTTTTATTCCGATCCGTCCAGTGGTTGAAGCGTGATTGAGTGAGAAACATTCGAACTTTTAAGTTTCACATTTATAATATTAGTATGATACACGAACAAGAACACTTCCTACAATAAAGTGTTGATGATTTTTTCACTGCGTATCTGTTAGTGAAGTGGCTTAATCTGAATCGCTTTTAAAAATACGGTGATTCAGATTCCTTTTAATTTTTCAAGCCTACTTAGATTTACTAAGATACAAGCTTAAAGTTAGATGCCTAGCATCTGATGTGTATGAGTAAGAGTTTGTGTAACAGCACGATTTTAATTTTGAGGTGGTACTAGTGGCTGGATACAAACGCAAATCTTAATGTGACAAACAGCCTCTTTTCGGTAACCACTTTAATCTTGCGTCCTTGCGTGACTGGTGGTTAGCGTATCGCTGTATCTTTGTTTCGGATCCAGCATATGCAGCCTAAGGTGTCTTTATATGTATATGCCCCATAAATTGTAAATCACTAGATTTATAATAATAAGTGGTAAAATGAAAAACCAGGGACAGAATAATAGAAGAAGAATAAAAAAAACGGTTTTTGTCAAACTTTAACAAGTATATTTAGTTTGGAGAGAGAGAAAAATTTACTTTAATTAAATATATTGCGCTATAAAGATTTCAGAGTCCCTAATATGGTTTACAAGTTTTTGCCCTAGAGAATCCGCAATACCGCAATCAGTGAATCCTATAAGTTTGTAGTCACAACTTGCTACTTCATTATGATTTTGGGTTGAGTGAAATCTGAATCTTGATTTTCAAAGTACATAGGTACCTATATAGATTTAGATAACAAATATACCTATGACAAATTTATTTGTCACTGTATTGGTATATGATGATTGATGTTTACAAATTTTATGGATGCACCGCAGTACTTAAAACTTGTAAATATACAGAGTTCTCTTTTATTTTATTTTAAATCAGCGATATTGATAGATATAGTTATTCGAGTCTCAAAGATGGAACGCTTAGTACAGTACCTTGGGCACTTCATCAATAATCGCGTTATTCGTGACTACTAATGCTACAAAAAAAAGACTTGTGTACTTATATAAAAAGCCGGCTAAGTGCGTGTCGGACTTTGCACATTTAGGGTCCGTACCAAATGTAGAATATAAGCCGTTCGAATGGCAGAATTATTTATAACCAGCAGGGTATCTAATGAAAGTGCTTGATGAGCCCGTTCTAAAAATACACAACACTATTACACTATTTGGGCTACTTTGTTTCTTAAAATCTAAAAAGTATTTTCAAAACATACCAAGTTTGGGCCCCTCCAGGTAGAAGGCGGCTCAGTATTTTTCTCTAATATATACCTTAAATGATAGTTTAAATCCTTATTTTTAACCCCCTGGTAGCAAATTGGAAATTATTAAAATTTAGTATTTTTGTTGAATTTTTAAATACACTTTACTTTTTAAATACACCATAAACTCCCGAAGGGAGAATCTTGATTATGTAATGTAGATTAAAATTGTATTTTATGTTATAGAATTAAAACGAATAGAATTAATGCGTGTATACACGTACTTTCCCGGGTTTTTTTTTAAATTTTACAATAAGGTTCCTTGGAACAATTGTTTCGAAGTATCTACTCATTAAAATTTAGTTACAATATTTCTTCTGAAATAAACAGATCTACCTATGTGTATGTGTTATAAAGATATAAGACTTTCATACTACATATTGAAAAAGAATGAGACCTACATACTACATAATGTAAAGGGTTTGAGACTTGCGTACTACATATTGTTAACCAATTCCAAACTACCCTAATGCTTTCCGAGATCTCCGCCTAAAACTCTATAGGGATACAAGAGTGACTTTGAGTTTCAGACGTTTAAAATGTCCCTAAAATGATATTCAGCACATAATATACTAAAATCTACACTCGAAAGTGACTATGCGTTGAGGTTGATTTACGTTTCATAAAGTAGATACCTACAAAAACTAGTTTAGAAATCAGACAATTAAATAGTAAATTTAGCGAGCGTGTTAAAATATTAGTGGCTATTATAAAAAAGTACAAAAATAATTAAAAAAAACACGTTGTGGCCTGTCAACTTATGAACTCTTCTTAACTTGCCTGTCTACACGCGCAGCGAGTTCATTTGTCGGAATACGGACTATGTAGAACCTCATTCTTACTACTCAACTGGTAGATCCCTGGCCGTGATAAGAACTTAACTTGCCGAAACCACAAGTTAACTTGCTACAACTGTACTTATTGAAGTGTAAATCAGCTTTTATAGACGATTTAAATGAATATGCCTAGAATATAATATACTAAGTCGCAATACCTACCTACATAGCAAAATCCTATATAAGCTATAATTCCATACGAAATATGCAAAGGCAATTTTTTAAAAGTCTACTGCGTTATGGCATTTGAGTTCTACATTTGTCATATTGTGTGATTGAATGTAATCAAGTATTTCTGTTCGTCAGAATTTTACTATTTCACTAAGCAGAAAAAAGTAGATGTGACAATTTTCAACAATACTTTTGTCATTATACAAAATTCATTTTAAATTATATTCTAAGGAAAATAATATATAACATATTTTTAGATATTTTTTTTTTTTTATCTCTACCTATTATATCACTCGTCATTATTTTAACATTAGATTGCAATAATAACCACACAGTTTAAACGCTTTATTCTTTTCAGGTGAGGGTGGAATAGGTGTGTCAAATGCTCTTGGCGCAAACTCTTTAGCAATTTTATTTGCTTTGGGAGTCCCGTGGCTGATCAAGACATTGACACTTCTGGGACAAGGAGACGAAAACCCCGCAGTTTTCATCAATTCTGCAGGGATCGACTTCGTAGTAGCATCATTACTCGTCGCTGTTACTTGTTTATGGATCACCCTGTTTATAGGAAAGTTTACTCTTAGGAAGAGTATCGGTATTGTACTCTTTGCCCTATACGTCATATTCATTAGTTTTGCGGTTTTGGTCGAGATGGGGATTATTCTAGACAGAGGTATTCTCACATGTTGATACTCAATTTGATAACTTTAGGAGTTTTGGATTATTAATTGTATACGATACAAACAATTTTCTGAGTATGTGTTGCCCATGTCATTAATACATGGGCTCGTAGACGGTAGTAGCTGGTTTTGTAGTTAGGAAATGTAATGTCTTTGAAAGTTGGTACGGAAGTGTTGAGAAAAGAAATAAGTTCGTCTTAGACTTAATGAGTCAGGACATCACGTGTTTTTGTAATCTTTTGTAGAAAAATCAAGATATAGACAAATTAAAATTAAAGCGATTGCTGTTAGGAACAACAAGAAATTATATTCAGAAAAAAATTTTTAAATCAGACATAATATTATATTGATAATCTTAATAAATTATTATATAATACGAAGAAACGAGGTATAATGACATGGCTTAAGGTGTAAGATTGGAGAAAAGGCAAAGTAGATTTGTAGATAGTGTACATTTCAACAAGTAGAAAATGCAAAGATTTTTGATTAGTAGTGATTACTAGAAGTCTAGTGACATTTATGTTTACAGGTTCTCTCTATAGCAAGTAAAAACGTTATATATATTATATATAGTATTAATATTAAATTATTATATAAAGTTATTTATTATTTATTATCAATATTAATATTGGAATAAGCCTACAATTTGATAAATAAATATTCTTTGTTTTAATTACAGATAAAAAATAATAGTAATTTTTATAAAGACTTTATACCTTTAAAACTTATAGATACATCATATACAGATAAAGGTTTTGACTTATTTATTTCTGCAATTTTATTTTTGTGGTGAAGACTTATCTAATGTTGGGTTTAAATAGTTAAAACTTAAAATAAAACCCAAGGGATATTTATTATTAAAACGTTAGTTTATTATAATATTTTTCTTGTGTAACCTTTTTACGTTATCTACTTAAATAAATAGAATTTCGATTCAGGTTCAGCTATCATAAAAGGCACTTACAGCATCATTTAATTATACGAAATTAAATTGTATCATTAGAATCAAATAACACAATTTGTTTTATAATTATTCAACAGCGAATGCAGTTACAATAAAGTGCAGGTTTTTATACTAGACAATTTAATATTAACATTTAATTGAAATAAAAGTTTGTTGTCTGGTATAAGATTCTGCTTAAGAAAAAGGTCGGGTTGTTATAAGATATTTTTTTTTTAAACCACTAAGGTGGCAAACAAACACACACACAAGATATACTTTGAGATTACAGATTTTGTACAAAGTAGTTTTTATTTTATTTATGTTGTTAGTTTTAAGCATAAAAATATAAGCAAGATGAAGATATATGATATTTGCTAAATCCTGTTTCAACGAATATGTTCTATTTTGACTTTTCATGGACTAAAAATCAAGATATACATCAACTTTCTGAAATGATACAGGTGAAATTTATACAATAATGTATATTTTCTAATGATTAATTAGATTCTAAATCTGAAACCGTCAGCTGTAATATTTATGTAGTTAGGGCTGTGACATTGCTTAAAAAGCCAAATAGTATTTTAAAGTTTTGGATAGAAAAAAAAAATAATTTTGAAATATGTCAAAATCAGTTTAGTAAAAGTTTAAGCAAATCTGTAAATAAAAATACTTGTTTTGTTTTGGGAATATTTTTTTATTAAACTAGGCAGAGTTTAAGAATTAAAAAAAAGGAAAGTGTCTTCAATTTATATTTATTTAATAAGTTTACTAGCTCATCCGGTGAACATAGTTACGATATCGCCTGCTCTTGAAAAAATTCTGAGAAAGAAAAAATGGCCAAGTGCAAGTCGGACTCACAGTTACCAATATCGAGCAAAAACGAGCAAAAAATCACGATTGTTGTATGGGAGTCCCTTTAAATATTCATTTTATTCTGTTTTTTAGTATTTTTTGTTATAGCGGCAACAAAAATGAATTAGAAAACCTAAATCTGTGGGAATAAAATAATCGGAAAAACAGTATTATTTGTTGTTCTCGATTCCAACAGCTATCTCTGTGCCAAAAATCAAGTTAATTGTAAACACATTTACTACGTTTGAAATAGTGAGTGTGCCACAGACAAACATATTCTCGTGGGAACTCTTGATCAGGATAAAAACTATTTATTATTTTTTTTATGTCCTTTCATCCCTGCACGATGAATCAGATCACTCCCTTGCTTCGTTGCAATATTAAGGAAAAGTTAATTTTTTCTTCCAACTTGACGTATAAATATGGATATATTCAAAACAAAATATAGCCTATATCCAACTAAAAGTCTATATTAAATATGGGTAGATGAAATTTTGAAATCGAAAGAGTATTTTCGGACATTACCTTCTTCATCCAAACTTAGAAACTTTACCTCTTTATAACGTTAGTATAAACTACATTAATAGGTATCTATGTTATTAGTAGTCTTTTGTCGACCGTAGTCTAGGTTCTCATTTTGTTTGGGTAGCTGTGCATATACCTATACCTATACCTATACCTAACAAAAGATGATGTCATTGCTATAAAACTAAAATAGGTAATTGATTTTTCTTTATGGTTACTTATATTTTTGTGACTATTTCAGTAACAATTTAGTAAAACTTGGACAAATCAGTAAAATGCCTAGTTTTTTTTACAGTATTTTATTAACGAATTACATGGAAAGTATTTTTTTCGTTAAAACTCTATCAGAGATTAACAATAAAACAAGTATTTAACTTGCTGTAGGAAATAATATTACATTCAATCAGTTCACACTTTTCTAAATTTGTATAGTTAAGACCAAGTATCAACATTTTGGGTACAACCAAGAATTATACACAACATTTTATGTATCTACTTACAACCTAATTTATAAGGTAAAATCGATCAAGGTTTTCTCCAAGGACTACAGTATGGGGTTCTTCAAGAAAGAAGTTATAAGATTTCCGAAGGGTCGGCAACGCGCGAGTGATACCTCTGGTGTTGCAAGCGTCCATAGGTTACGATAACCATCAGGCGGACCGTAAGCTTGTTTGCCACCTTAGTGGTATAAAAAAAAAGATCAGATTTTTCTAAAAAAAAAATTCAGGCTGACAAAATTCAGATTTAATAAACATTTCTTTCTAAGTGGAGAAATGTTTATTGCCATTATACCATTATATCGCTATTGACCATAGTCGCAAAAGCATAAATTCATTAGGGTTTAAAATGCCAATGACTTATCAAATACACGGAGTTTAATTCATACACTTAATTACAATAAAAAAAATCGGGATTTTTTGTATTTTACCGTCATTTTATGAATAAAAATGATTTTTGCAAATATGTTTAAATAGCGAATATGATATGTAGTAACGCATTTTGAGTAGCGAAATATTTATATATGTAGTTTGAATGGAAAAAATTGGTTCGGATTCACCTTAAACCTAATGATAACATAACAGTCACCTGTGACTTTAATAAAAAAATAAAACAATTTGATTGTTAAAAGTTCTTATTTTAGTTTTTAATAAGAACCATTTACTTATGATAGTAATGAAATATAAGCGTTTAGGTATTAGTTACCTTATCGTATTTATACAACATTTATTATGTCTATCAAAGAGTTTTTCTATCTAAAACATAAATTAACTCTTATACATAAATAATCAATTCAAAAGCAAGCATTTAAATTATATAAACAAAATTCGACGGTTACGTTTACCAAACAATATTTATTATTTATGATATTTTGAAAAGTTAGATACCTAATATCCAAAAAATATTATATTAAATAGCTTAACTTAAAATCCCCTTTATTTATCTAAATCTTACATTCGCGTATTACATTTCGAACTGATGGTTAAAAATCTAATGGCTACTTTTGGTATATAATACCTACATCTTTTTAAAAGAAAATTGCAATATTAAAACTAATATTACACGTCATTGTCATAGTATAAAACGTTTTAGACAGTAAAACTAAATTTAACCACTTGGTTTATGGTATAATAATGTCAGGGATACCCAAACTATTTTGAGCAAGTGACCCCTTTTCCGAAATGAACTGATATCTCAGACCCCTATAGCCAAACTATTTTAAAAATCCTCATAAATATTAATACAAATTACGTAATAAAAACATTACAATATATCTCATTCTTATAACAAGTTGGTACACGTAACACAACTTATACAGTAACTGTAAAGTTTCAAATAAGAACTTGTGTTAGTTAAAATTCAGTTTTCGTTTAAATGTCGACCCCTGCGAAACCAATATCGACCTCAAGGTACGGTGTTTTCTCAGAAAATTTTGTCAAAATCGTTAGAGTATAGAAAATAGTTTTCGAGATAGTCAATGATATGTAGAAGCTTGCTTGTTTAAATATATATAACAGGATTTTCTTTGTAAAAAAATCGCGTTTTTTAAAAAATACAACTATAAAGGTAAACCTTACAAGCAAAACTGTATCTAAATACAAATTTTATCCAAACTGTTAGAGCCTTTTTTGAGATACAAATATATATATAAATGGATGTACAAGAATTGCTCGTTTAGATATTATTATATACTTTACTAGCGACCCGCCCCGGCTTCGCACGGGTGCAATGTTGATACTAAATATACTACAGAATGTCTTTATAATATACAACGTTCACAGCTTTTTGGACATGAGACAATACAAAAATGTTTTCTTTAGAGATTACTCATGAAAGAGCGACATATAAATGGCCATGTGAAAAACACTTAACGCTCAAATCTAAGCCTGCAACGTTGAAAGTTTGACCCTGCGATTTATAATTGATCATTGCAAAAGATATCTTTACTGGAAATTGTAGGCGTTTATATTGGAACGGTAAATCCGATAGTAACAAAGGAATTCGGGGAATCAATACATCTTTTTCGGTACCACATCCGGTGAATATTGTGCACTCTATTATGAAAGTTTTTAGTGATTTTACCAACAAACGCGTGCCATTGCAAAGTTTAGGTGGATTCAGGTTTCTTAATAAAATAACAGGACAACCTACTTTAAAAACCAATTGATGAGGAGTGAGTCCAGACGGGTTCAAAGAATTAAGAAATTCTGTACGAAAATGAAGAGCTTCTTCCAAAGCGAGTACAGTATCGACCGAGTAGTATATTTGCGTCGGCGCATCAATCTTTGAAAAAAATCAGTTCTTTAGCTTATCTACTTAGTTAGTTACTACGTTAGTTGGTGACAGAGATTACGAACAGGACAGGATCATCTTCTTTAACCGGTAATTCAGCTGAAATGACGCTGTCAATTTGATTTGGTCTACTTTTGTTCACTAACCACACCAGCAGATATACCACGTTTCTGCCATTTTATAGTGTACATATGACGGACTGAACCGCCCCGGCCGGTATCGCCGCAACCGCTATGTCCCTACATATTAAATCTGTAATATCTTCGAAAATATTCATTTAAATTACATGCTGTAAAGGGCGTTATTAAATGCACAATGTATTTGAGGTTCTTAATTGGATAAGGATTAATGCTGTATTGCTTAAAATCGCTTCGTAAATAAGCCATTATTTCTCGTAAAAAGTAAAGGAAAAAAATGGTTATTGTGGGTTATCATAAGAGATAGATATATACCATCGCGGACTTTTTTGTAGACCTTTTTAAGGTGAACAATACTGTAGTACATTATTTTGATTTATCTCATAGGGTTCAGCCGCATCCGCAAACCGCATCAAAATCCGTAGCGTAGTTTGAGAGATCTAAGCATACATAGGGACAGACAGCGGGAAGCGACTTTGTTTTATACTATGTAGTGATGACTGACGAAGTTTGTTACCGTTTGACCGATCATCATTAAATCAACATTGAATGATCTTTGGCAAACCGAAGTTTTTTTCATGAAGAAGAAAGACAAAATTGACAAAAAAAAATGTGCAATCAAAATAGGGGACCAAACTAAGTATAAGAACTCAGATATTTTTGTATCTATCGACTGAAATTCTTGATTTCTGTTATGACTTAGCCGAGCATAAAAAAGGATTTTGCAAAATCCATCCCTATTGTAAGCTATCCCTTTGTTAAAATCAGATTATACAGCAGCTTCTAAGCGACAACGTTAAGGATAAGTGCATTTTTTTCCTTCCTACTTGACTTACATATAATGGGTATCAGAAAACTTATATTATTCTAAAAAAAATATGTTTAGTATACCCTGAAAGTCTAAATATTGGTAAAAGAATTTTTGAATTTGAAATTGAAGTAGGTTCTGAGATAATCCCATACAACCAAACTTACAAACCTCTTAATAATATTTGTGTAGCTAACTTAAAATCTAATAAGTAAATAGTATAACTTAAAAGTAGAAATTTAATAGACTGACGTGAACGAATAAGTATAATTAATTCAAAACAAATACAAAATGTAAGTACCTATACATTCACTTAAACTAAACAATAAATAACAATTAGCTAACTATACTATAAGCACAATAACCAATGACAACTAATAAATCTTAGAACATATAAGTTCTCTATGAGAATAGTAGATCTTAATAATATTTGTGTAGCTAACTTAAAATCTAATAAGTAATATAACTTACCTACAAGTAAAAGTAGAAATTCAATAGACTGACGTAAACAAGTAAGTATAATTAATTCAAAACAAATACAAAATGTAAGTACCTATACATTCACTTAAACTAAACAATAAATAACAATTAGTTAACTATACGATAAGCACAATAACCAATGACAACTAATAAATCTTAGACCATTTATGAGAGATGAATGATTTCTATGAGAATAGTATAGATCTTATAAAATGTACACACTTGTTATCAAATAACATTAATAATTCTCGTTACATAAAATCGACAATATTAACATCCTTATAACACCTTTATATAGATATAGATATAGTCTCGGTGGTTCAACTTTAATAATTACTAACACCTGAATCGCATATCACTGTTAGTACCGATTAAGGATCTCATTCATTAAAATTTTCCAACACACAAATAATTCACTCCAGTTGAGTCCAGCACTTTATATATTATGCCAGCTTACGTAATACCGCAGTGAACCCTTCCTCATACAACGTTTTCTCTTGTGTTAACTAAACTCTCGCCTCCAGTCAAACCTGGAATTATAAATATAATAAATACTTTCATAGCAAAGATGCAGTCAAAAGATTAACCTCGAGCCAGGACTTGAACCTGCGAACGTTACCTACCTCTACCACTGAGCTACCGAGGCACAAGTCTGACTGATGAAAATCCCAACTACATCTTTGTTCTGGAAATACGCTCGTAACGAGTGTCACATACGACTTATAAAGTCCTAGTACATCAATCTTATAAACACACAAAATCTACATAGAAGTAAGAAATACAATATAAATAAATATACATACATGGAAATAATCCCTCTTCGTTTATGACTACCTGAAGGTCTTAGAAGAACATATCCATGGCTTTATCATATACTATAAGTTTTTAGCACTTTAGACCAGATGAGATTAATGGTGTGGTACAGTTATACCAGTTCTAAAGAAAAGTTGGGTTTTATCATACTCATGATAATGGTGTACCTAATATTTTTTATTAAATACTAACTAACTGAAGATATTATTCTGGCCATAATCTAGGATAACTCTGTAGATTTTGTTATAAGTCTATGTGCCAGTAGTATGGTGCTAGTTAGTAATAACGACGGCACATAGATATTCGAGCCGAAATTTAAACCCAATCTGGCGTTGGTATTTTAACGCATAGACAAACCTATCGACATCATATCAGCTTATTTTTTTCCACTGCTGATCATAAACCTCCTTTGTGGTGCGTCACTTCTCGTGGCCTGTTGTTTTTCGTGTTCAACTGCTACCAGTCACCCTATTAATGCCATCGGTCCATCAAGCTAAAGGGCGTCACTCAGTCTCCACTCTGCGACACGTCTACGCTATGAACTTTCAGTGCATTGACACACGAGGCCAGCCCTCTCCCACGTCAGCTTGCTGATTTTGCAAGCTATATCGGTGACTTTAGTTCTCTTCCGGATATATCAGATCAGTCGATATGTCAGATTAGATTCTTCAGAGGAACTCCAAGCATACAAGCACTGTTGTAAATATCCACGTCAAGCCTGCGTAGGTTATGCGGGTAGACCGCACTGGTCAAAGACCATCATCTTCAGACTGTGGCATGACTGACGAAAATTCCTAACGAAAACTGTCATATGCAGCTCACCCTAGTTGGACGGATAGGATGATTTTATCAAAACCAAGTGAACTTTTAATTTTATGTGACTGTGAAAAAGAAAGTGGATATAAAAGAAAGGTCATACCTATTAATTAAACAGTGCCATAATGGCTAAATTAGCCAATTTTTCAAAATTTTTTATTCCCAATAAAATATAAACTTAATTAATTGACTAAGTGTGTGATTTAGGATTGGGTGACTATTAGTTTTTGGTTATAATAACCTTACCAGTCATTGCGATAGCATCATTGGGCCGCAGGACCCTGGCGATGTGCATCTTTGTGGCTACCATAACATCGTGGTTAGTGAAGCAGAAGAGAATAGCAACACATAAACCCTGCATATAAAACATAAAATATTTCATAAGGAATTTTTTTCAGAAGATCTAACTGACTAAGTTTAAGTTACTTGTTAATCTTTCTTATTATTCCAATGCAAACACTAATTGTCTAATAACTTAGTAGTCATAGAATGGAATTTTAGATTTTTATGTTAAGCAAATACAGTTTTTACGAAGATAAAATTCATACTTATGATAATTTTAAAGATATGGGATCGAACCACGGCCAAAACTTAGCCACTAGATGCAAAAAATGCACGAATTATTGCTACTAACACTACAAAAACAAATGATGTGTATACACGCGCCAATATGTGCGTTTACTTCTCGAGCGGTCGCAGGATCGTCACAGAGATAATTGCAGGTATGACTGGTGGAGTCGACTTAGAGAACGGCCATGGCATGAAAGTGTAGCCATACTGCGACTGTGAGCAACTAACACAGCAATCTGAAAGTCACTAGGCCCTAGGCCGGCTCACTAGGTCGACACATATGTAGGTACAATATACATAAATACATCAAACAATCAAAGATGTTACATTTGTATTTTCGCATGTTAATGGAAAATTATTATTAAACCTGTAAACTGGTGAGAAGTGCGGAAAACACTTGGTAGAATCTTTCTCCTGGTGAATTCTGCGTTGGCCTTAGAGGAATCAGCACGAAATGTAGTCCAAATAGAGGAATCTGTTTATTAAACAACACAGACCTATATGTTTACGATCTTTTTAGGATTGTATTGCATATTGATATGGCCAAAAAAGTCAGTGGTGGCCAAAGGGTTTGGATTTCGCCTCGCGCTTTGAGGGATGGAGGTTCGAGTCCAGCAGCGGTGTACCAATGAGTCTTTTTCTCAATTTCTGAAGTACTTATATAGATTTTTTTTTACACCATTGGCTTTTCATTAAAGGAAAACATTATGAGAAAATCTGCATAGATCAAAAAAAAGTATGTGCAGTAGGTCTGCGTGTGGACTATATGACCCTCGTGGGCGAGGAGATAATAGGATATAGGCCGTAGTTATGGTATTGCGTCGCAACAATTAAGTAATGGTCTGGCTATTTGTTTATTTTGGTGTCAAAAACAAACTAGGTAGTTAGATATGAGGAACGGCCGTAGTATTTCGAATTCTGATCAAATTAACTAAAAGGGGACAAACGAAAAAAACAAGTTATGCAAAAATTCAATTCAAAGTCAGTTAAACATGAAAATGACTTACAAAATAAAATACTTCGTAGCGTACGAAGTGTGTAAGTATACCCTGTTTTTACTTGCTTATATTTTTTGAAAGATTAAAAATTTTAATAAATTATACTTTATTCTACACACTGAAGAGAATAAATAATGTGGCGTTTTAAACATTCCTTTAAGTTTATTTTATAAAAAGTTAGGCATTTATAAAGCAGTAATTATTTTTTGAACTTCGGCTTGCATTGAAAATGAGATAACTATTAAAGTAATAGGTCTAAATATGTTTTGCTTCTTGGAGCTCTTTTTATTTATTTACCTAACAAGAACAAGTTATAAAAGTTATTAAAAACTTGTTTGTTTGTAACATTTTTTTGAAATCAACAAAAATCGAAAAAAAAAAAATATTGCTAATATCAAAACATTATAATAATTTTTTGTGACTTTTATATCCCGGTTTCTTTAACAATATTATATCAGAAGGGCTCCAAGATCGGAATATTTTCAAAGCTTTTATTTGAACATTTAGGCGGTTTACAATGGAAGGAAAAATTCAAAAAAATGAAAAATGATTAACAAATGCCTATTTTTTTATTAAACAAACTTAAAAACATTTGTAGAACGCAATTTTATTATTTCTGATGTGTAGAATGTACCATAATTTATTTATTTTTTAAATTGATATTTAATATGTACTATATAAAAATATATTGTGTTTTGTTTGTACTCTCTGTAGACGCGGCGCGTCCATGGCGAAATTTTCTTGAAACTTTGATCTGTTGTATCTCAGTTAGTTTCAAAACAAAACATACGTTTCACGTGTAAATTAAAGAAAATTCAATATTTTATAATTTTCTGAAAGACATAATACACATAAACCACTTAGTTTAGGATATATAAACGAAATACTGAAAAAAGTACGAAAATTTTGCCCCCCCCCCCAGAGTTAATGACATACCAAAATTTCATTAGCTTCGGAATACTCTACTGATAGAAAGACGATTTCGACTGTATATTATAAGCGTAAAGTAAAAGGATCTGTGGCAATAATTAAATCAGAAAACACTCCTATTTTAATCTTGAGATGAAATTTTTGTCTTGGGATTGCAATAAAGTAAAGTGAGGCTGCCAGTGTAAGATTTATAAAGATACAAAAATTTGTGAATAAATGTTTTTTTTTTTTATATACCACTAAGGTGGCAAACAAGCTTACGGCCCGCCTGATGGTAAGCGGTCACCGTAGCCTATGGACGCTTGCAACACCAGGGCAACCACTTGCGCGTTGCCGACCCTTCAGAAATCTAATAACTTCTTTCTTGAAGAACTCCATACTGTAGTCCTTGCAGAAAACCTTGGCAGGGAGCTCATTCCACAACTTAAGCGTTCGCGGGAGGAAGTTTCTCTGAAACCGCACTGTACGCGACCATTTAATAAAGTGTGAGAATGAATTCCCTGCCGATGGCGAGCGGTGCGATGGTAGAAAGTAGCCGTGGGTATCATTTCGAACAATTCCTCAGAACACAATGGCAAAGTCTCTCCTCAGACTTAAGGGCTTGATACCGCAAGTGAGTTTGGAATCGTCGACAATTCTCACAGCCCGTCGTTGAACCGAGTCAAAAGGGCCAAGCTGGTATCCGGGTGCACCTGCCCAGAGATGGCAGCAGTTCTCCATATGGGGCCGAACTTGCGACTTGTAAAGTAACAACCTTTGCCCCGACGTGAAGTACTGCTTCGCTCTGTTGAGTACACAAGTTTTTTGGACGCAAGCTTCACCTTATCTTGTAAATGATCTCGGAACTGAACATCGCTGGAAATGTCGACACCAAGGATCCCAATGCTCTCGGAGATGGAGAGGGGAGTGTTCTGGAATTGTGGGACTACAGTGAATGGAGTTTTCTTAGCGGTGAACGCGCACACTGGTGTTTTTGTAGGGTTGAATCGGACCAAGTTTACCCGTCCCCAGTCAGAGACCTGGGACAGTGTGGTCTCGATTTGAGACACAAGTTCTCCGCGGTTTTCCTCCACAACGGAACAAGGGGTGTTTGCACGACCCGTGTAAAAAGAGTCTCCAGTACTGTCATCTGCATAGCAATGTATGTTGTTGATGTCCAACATGTCATTGATATGCAGTAGAAACAGCGTAGGAGACAGCACAGAGCCTTGCGGGACACCAGCATTAATGTCCATGCTATTAGAGCAACTACCGTCAACTACGGTTCGTGTCCGTCTGCCGGACAAAAAGCTAGCCACCCGTTTGCACAAACCCTCGGGCACTCCGTAAGATGGCAACTTCGATAGAAGACCCCGGTGCCAGACCCGATCGCACGCCTTCGCTATGTCTAGGCTACATGCTAATGCCTCCCCCTGACTTTTAATGGCTAGTGCCCATCGGTGTGTGAGATATACTAGAAGGTCACCAGTTGAGCGACCGTGGCGAAAGCCATATAGACGGTCACTGACCAGATCGTGTACTTCTAGGTATCTTAGAAGGTGTGTGTTGATCACACGCTCCATCACCTTAGAGAGGAGAGAGGTAATAGCGATAGGCCTGTAATTCGATGGATCTGATCTATCGCCCTTTTTGGGCACCGGGTGCACATTCGCAGTCTTCCATGAAGACGGAAATTGCCTAGTGTGGTAGGAAAGCGCGAAGAGGCGCGTGAGTACATGACATAACTCAGGAGCACACTGCTTAAGCACCACTGCTGGTATACCGTCTGGCCCACTCGACTTATGAACGTCTAGAGAAAGCAACGCCCGCCTGACCTCCCGCTGCGTTATGGAGATTTCCGGCATGGTCTTACCGCACCACGGTATAGTTGGTGGTACGGCGCCTTCATCGTTCATATTCGAGTTCGAGGCAAAGAGACTGCCCAGTAGATCGGCTTTCTCTTTAGCACTATGGGCCAAGTCACCATCGGTCTTTCGCAGTGGTGGTAACGACGACTGGCAGAAGTTCCCTTCGGCAGCTTTGGCAAGCGACCAGGAAGCACGACTCCCAGAAGGATAGCTCGCAAGTCGCCCACCTATTTTGCCGATGAATTCTTACTGAACCTCGAGGCAGCATTAAATTTGCGTTTTAACTCAGAAATATTCGGATCCTTATTAAAACGAGCCGTGGTCCAAGCCTCATATGCATTTTGCTTAAGAATTTTAGCTTTTCTGCAAGACCTATTAAACCACGGTCGTTTTTTGACGCCGGCAGCTACTCGCGGGTTAGGAATATAGCATTCCATACCAGCAAGGATTGTCTCAGTGACTGCGGCTGCGCAGACGTCAGGATCTTCTGAGTTAAAGCAGATCTGCCTCCACGGGTACGATGCGTAAAATTCTCGCAATCCATCCCAGTCTGCCGACTTATAGTGCCACACACGACGCCAATTAGTTGGCCCAGAAGGATCAGGTTGTGTGCATGATGACACTTGAGTCCGAACGAGAAAGTGGTCTGAGGAGCCAAGAGGCGCATCCACTGAGACGGAGTATCCGTCCGGACGAGTAGTCAGCAGAAGGTCCAGTAAGGAGCTCGTATGTTCCTCTATATCTGGTATTCTCGTTTGAGAAAGTACCAGCTGAGTGAATCCATAGGTCAGAGCAAATTCATGAGCAGATATCCCAGCATAGTTATTGGTTCGAACCAATAACTATGCTGATATAGAACTGAGCCACTCGTGATGGTGGGCGTTAAAGTCTCCCAAAATAACTAGTTCTGCTGTGGGATATTGCTCTAGAACTTTGTCAGTCGTCAAACTCAGGTGTGTGAAGAGTCGAGTTACGTCCGTGTCACCGCTATGAGACCTGTATAGGCACGCATAGATACGAGTGTGGCCGCCGTAATCTACGCGCACCCACAACATCGACAGGTCCCTGTCTTCAAGGCTATGAAAGCGGTGACAGCAGATATCCTCCCGGACGAACATACATACACCGGCACGACTCATAAAATTGTGTTCGAGTTTGTAGCCGGGATAGTGAAGGTATGATGTGTCGGCCGGGCAGGATATCTGCGTCTCCGTTAGAAAAAGAATGGTCGGCTGCGCAGTTTCGAGATGGTGGTGGACTGCGTTAAGTTGGCGTGAATACCCCTGATGTTGCAAAAATCCACATTATATGTGGATGGAGTAGCCGCTGTGCAAACTCTTTTCTTTTTCTTTCTTATGGCCATAATATATAAAAAAAGTTACTAAGACTAAGGATGAGGATTCACTGCACAGACAGCATAGAGGACAAAAGGTGCGGTTCTAAGACTGCCGAAGCTCGTCACAGATGATACGGTTGCTGGCACGGCGGGCGGAAGGGCCCCTGATCCCCCTCTGTTGTAGTAGCTGGGTCCACTCCGGTCTCCTTCTCCGGCACGACTACCACTTCAGATACTTTACACAGGCTGGCGAATCAGCCTCCCAGGGCGGAGATTAAGTGATCCCTGGGTTCGGGATCCCGTTCAACCTGCGGGCGGTCAGCGGTCAGCCGTTTCATCAGGTCTCCCTGACCGCCGAACAGCACGCCGCGTCTACGCCGAGCATGACAGCAACAAGCACCGCCGGTCCTCCGCTGTCCGCGCAGCGAATCCTCAAAGAGCTCTGGCAACCTTACTCACCGCCAGGAACACAACACTACTCAATGTTAGTGTTATTATGGCCGCGGTTTTCTGTAAGGTGGAGGTACTTCCCCAGTTCGGGCCACTCATTCGAGCAAGTACTCGCTATGCCCTGCTTTAGTTGTTCGGGTGGCTTATTCGAGCGAGTACTTGCAGTGCCCTACCTCTCTGAAAATGTAAGATATCTTGCTAACTTAAGATACAAATTAGGTAAGTATGAATGATTTTGTAACTAAGGACGCATGGCAAGAGTAGAAGTAGTTTAGTTACCAATATGAGGGCAGCTCTCACAGCTTTCTTGGTGGCTTGTGATGCATGCTGGTTGGGTGCTGGGTGCAGCTTTGTTAGGAGCACTCGTACAACGTTGATCAAAAAAACTGAAACAAACAAAACGCTTTAGTTTTATTTCTTACAAGTCAAACTTCGAGGTTTCATCCGCGGAAATACCTATTCCGTTGGGAAGTTTCGATCGGGATACTTATATATTATTTGTCTTTTCCTCTCTCTAAACCTATTTCGGTGGCAGAAAAAAAAAACTAATTGTATGCACTGCTTAGACATTTCAAAAAGTACACCACCAAAAATCTAGCTTGACCGTATCCCTTATGACCAACTCACCACTAACAAAAAACCCCCAGTAGCTCAACGGTTGAACTAATTGGGTGTACTAGCGGGAATGAACCCAATCGTTTCGGAATAGTTTTTGTCCCAATTGACCGCTGGTGGTAAAATAACATTATTAAACGTTTTGATCGATCGTAGACTAAGAATTTCTTTTCAGAAATTATAGATGAGGACAGAAGCATGATGATAATGTAAGTTATTATTGTAACCAAAGAGAATATAATATACTATTGTAACTGTGTTTAGGTCCATGCTGTAGATATCCAGAAATATTTCCAACGACGCATGTCATATTTGATTTAATTTTATTTGACTTATTGCTATGAAATGAAATAAAAAGGTTGTAATTATCATAAAAATATTTGTTTCGTTGGAGGAAGTAGTAAAATAATTCATAAACTTCTTAGTGGACCACTGGTGGCGCCTGTGGCGCACTGCTACTAATTATGGTTCATTTAAACACCATTCTGCTCCGAAGATTCGAATCTTTTTTACAAACTGCAAAAATCCAAAGCCGCGCCATCCTTCGTTCTTCTTCTTTTCAAGCAAATGTCCCACAACAACTCTCGTTTTCTTAAAGAAACGTGGAAGTTGATATTTAGGATTAATTGAAATCATGTCAAAAACCCTTTGAATGCTTAAGTATCTTTTTAACTACAGTCATTATATTTTTGCCTCCCTCGCAACCTAGTTGGTAGTGTGGCCGACTGCTGTGCAGAGGATATGGGTTTGATTCCCGCACTGGACAAACATTTATGTGATCAACATTGTGTTTGTCTCGAGTCTGGGTGTATTTATGTAGGATATTGTATGTATTTACAAAAAAAAAGTAATATATATGTATTTGTTTCCGTTGTCTGGTATCCATTACACAAACTTTGCTTACCTTGTGGCCAGATGGCGCTGTGTGTAGTGTCCAATAATATTATTTATTTATATCAAGCTACCAGAATAAGATATTCTGTATTTTTATCGACTTTGAAAATTTGCGTAAATTGGTTCACCAACAATGCATTGTTGGTGAACAATGTACAAGGTTCTGAAAACTGCTTTCTTGGAGTAGGATGAAAAAAAAAATACTGTTTAGATCATGCAATAACCACTTTATTGGAAGAAAGGACTTCATGAAAGCTTACGGTCATTAGTTACAACCTACGAATACCTAACCTAACGAATCTGTAGCCGATACTGGCTGAAACCGAAACTTCGGCCAGAAACTGTAGAATGTAACCATTTTTTAACAGTTTTTAAACTCACAAGCGGTATTGAACTTTTAAGTCTGAGGAGAGACTTTGCCACCCAGTGTGTGATTCCCTTTACTACTACTACTTGTGTAAAAAAGACATATGTGAAGTCCACAATCCGCACTGGGCCCACGTGTGAAAAATGGCCCAAATAACGCTCGCTGAGGGTGTATAGGCCGTGCCCCAACAGTATGGGGACGTATGAGTAAAAGATTATGTTTGAAAGAATTGTTTGAAATAAATGTCAACTTTTTTCATCGCATCGATCACAAAAAAATAAAAAAAGTCTACTAGATAGTATAGCCGCGCGTGACTATTCGATTACATAAATTTGGTGTATTCTACACTTTTTTTTTTTATCAAATTGAATGTATAGTAATCAAGGGAACGTAAAATCTGATGCTGTTTTTCAAGCATAGTTACATTTTTCTTTCCGATTCCTAGTTAAAGTTGTTTGTACTAAGTTGCATCATCTGTAAGGTATTTCATACCAGGAGGGCTATTTATTTAAAATAATAATATTTTATGTGAGAGAATTTCGGATACGCGCAATCTATTTATTGCATTGATTAATTTAGGAAAATGTAAATAATATGCAGTTTAGTTTATGCAATTAAATAGAGGAAATCCTCAAAATTGTATTATAGATAGAATATCTTTTTACTTATGAAGCACGAATATTTTAGTTTTAAAAAACAATAAAAAAAAAGTGGCAATAAAAATAACTTTTGCCAAAAAAAAATGGCGGCAGAAAGTTAATATAAAATATGTTAATGTTTTATTGTTGGAGTGAGCCATACAGCTACGTCTCCAATAAATTACGAGTGTGTGTGTAAAATTTGATTGTAGCGTCACAAAATAAAGAAAATAATAGGAATTTCGATCAATTGCGCTTTGATTATGATGAATATTTTTAATATAACGCATTGTTACCAAATTCGTTTTATTAATTTGAATGCAAACGCCAAATATATTTTTTGGTGGTGCGCATAAACAAAAATCGTACCATAGAGCATCAAGTGTAACACAGACGCGTTTAAATACAACCTAACTGCTCGGCACTACGCTACTCACTACCTAACTTTGTCATGGCCTTTTTGGTCCTGATATGCGTGTAGAATCAAATTTCACCTATGCTACTTGGTACTTTTTGGATGATTCTTAAATTTTATTTTTTACGATAAACTATAGCGCTATACTATACGTATAAATTTCTGTTTTATAATTTAGATATTGAGGTGCAAACTGTCATTTAAAATTTATTAAAAAAATAATTCTAATATACTTACTGAAGATGTGGGTGTATGCTTACTCCTTAGCTATTCCGCAAGGACAAATCAAACATCATTACAAATTAATTTATAGTATTTCCAATTTACTTTTTTTCCGCCATTTGTTGGTCATGTTTATTTTTTTTACAAACATCTAGCCTATTGCCGATTTTAACACTTCATTTGTGTATAAGGGGATGCCTCTTTATCGATTCATTTTTGTATGCAAAAGTAGCTCGTGCTTAATAAGTAAATATATACGGTACCTGCTTGTCTTTTCTGTAATAATAATACACATATAAACATACCGGTACAGCGCCATCTAGCTTATTATTGAGAGAAACTGTAATACATTTGTTGGAAACGATATTCAAAGTTAAGCAACATCGGGCTGAGTTAGCTTAGCGGCACACTTTTTTTGTTTGTGTTTGTAAATTATGTAAATGGTTGTAGGTACGGAACTCACAGTTCGCGAGTCCAACTCGCACTTAGCCGGTTTTATTTTATTTTGTACATTTTAACAATTACAATATTTAAAAATTGCGAAATACTGTCAATTCCGCTTATACATTTTTTTATGAGAATATTATTCAGACGTTGTTTGAAGATGAAGGTCTGTGATCAGTATCCGTCTTGTATGACCTATACTGTCAAACCGCGGACACTAGCGGGGAATAAGCTCTGTATGGAGGGTATAAAAAACCGTGTCCTAGACTAAAGACCGCGTACCTATAGGTGAGACGCAGGATGCCCTCCAGCTAGATGCGGAAGGACCGCGCGCTTAGAATGAGGCTTGAAACCAGCAGTGGACCAGAATAGGTTGATATGATGATGATATTTAAAGAGTTGTGTTTACAAGTTAGGGTCAGCTTACACCGAGACGCTACTCGACATGACGCGGCTTTAAGATGCGACGCGCGTCGTTTATCGTGTCACTACTACGAGCAACGAAATGCGACGGGACATGCAGCGGCTTGACTATGCGCCGCGCGACGTTTATCGCGTCACTACGAGCAACGAAATGCGACAGGACATGAAGCGGTCACGTCACGTCGCGACTCGGTATGAACTGACCCTTATTTAATCTGTATCAAGTCATATATTTAAAGCAATGATGCGTACTTGTAGTATTTAACCGCTAAACAAGGCATGGCATTTGTGCATATCGTTTTTAACATCATACAAGATCCAAAAAACAAGTTCCATCCGATTTCAATGATTTTAAGTGCATTTTTCCTAAGTTCTAGTCCACCGCTCGAAAAATTCAATATTTACCGGCTTCCAACTCTGACGGATCAAAAACCGACCGGCCGGGGCGGATGGCAGGTTACCTAAAACAGTTAAGAAAATGTATTTAATACTAGACTTTCCCAGCGGCTCCACCCTCCTAAATTCGGTTATCGACGTGGAACTCCTTAATTAATTCGAATTAATTAGATATACCAATGAATTGCTATAGGTGCAGCAAAAAGTTCGTTTAACTCTGTTATAGTTATTCCCGCAGGAACATTTGAATTTTTAGAGATAAAAAGTAGCCAATATGCTATTCCAGGACCTAACCCATATATATGCCAAGTTTTATCCCGATCCGTCCAGTGGTTGAAGCGTAATTGAGTAACAAACATCCATCCAGACATACAAACTTTCACATTTATAATCTTAGTAGGATTTCTATTTCACCGGTTATGAAAAAGAGAAAGAAAGAAAATCTACTTTCGTAGCTGGTTACAGAAAATAGTTATGAATGTGGATGAAAGGAATTTGATTCCAGTTCTGTATGTGATTCTAACTACGCGTCATTGCTTTGAATAACATTCATTCAAGAAATTGTTTAAAACTACTAATTAAAGTACCTATACAATAAAGAAACCTCTTTCTAATGTTAAGGGTAAACGCCGCAGATTGTTTTCATACAAAATAATTTTGCCATAATCTACGAAGTTCCCAAAATTTTACTTTACATTATGATTTCAAAAAAAGAACAAAAATTTAAGAGCTTGTCGTTTTCGGTGATTTTGATAGAAGCTATTATTTTTTTAAATTTCTCCAAAGTTGCCGGTATTTTTTTTATGGAGCAACTTCAAAAAAATATAAAAAAATGGCTCATTAGAATCTCAGGAAACCAAAAACGGCGAGCTCTTAAATTTTGTTCTTTTTTTAAATCAAAATACAAAGTGTAACGAAATACAAATAATTCCTAGCACCAGATTATGGCAAATCAATTTTGTAAGGAAAACGATCTGTAGCTCTTAACCTTAACAACTACTAGTGGCTGCTAAAGTACTATCTTCAATCTTACAAATACAGAAATCTTCATAGAATTTAGAACAATCTAACATTCCGCCTGATGGTAAGCGGTTAGAGTATTCGAAGAAAATATATTATAATGGTCTCAAACGAAGAAAGATTATAACTCTTTAATTCTTTGAAGATTTGTGTTGATGAAAATTGTTGATGAACTTAGACTTTACAAGTCACCAGTAGTTGTTTGTGACGTTCGTAACCAGCGTATTTCCACAGCAGAGATGTAGCAGAGATTATTGGCATTATTATTGGTCAGAGTTGTGTCTCGACATCTCAATTGGTAAAGCACTTACGCGGGCTGTAAGGATTGTTGCAAGTTCAATCTTTCTTGTTAATTCAAGGCTTAAGGTTTAATCTTTTGACTGCATCTTTGCTATGAATATATTTATTTACAATTTTAGCATATTAGCAAATTAAGTCTGATATTTCTAAATACAAAGAAAAGAAATATTTACCTAATATGCCACTGAATGAACTTATTCATTATGAGCCATATCAATAAATAATACCTGTGCCTGATTCTCGTGCTGACAGAGATAATCTCGAATTCGAGAAATATTTATTTGATTTATTCATGGCTTGTTAAACGGAGTTTCCCTGTAACTTTCTATTTTGATGATCAATAGAGTCCATAACAACAACTATGTTCGTATCGAACCCCCCCCCCCCTTAATTCAAAACTATTCAGCGGTCAACGAATATTACTAATTCTGACTCCTTTTCATACCACTTTCTATGCTTCATCAAATCTCAAATCTCTACTGCTACCAACCACTTGTTGCAAGTCGACCGCTGGCGTACGACATATGCTTATAGAGAGATTCTAATAACATGAAAATCTATTTGCAAACGATATCGATGTTTTTTCGACATATCTAGTTGAAACTAGTCGATCTATCAACTAAAACGGTTACCGCGATTAACAAGCCATGAGTAAATCAATTCAACATAATATCTCGAATTCGAGATTATCCCTATCAGCACGAGAATTAGGCTCACTTCATCCGAGAAAATTTTAAATTAGAGATTATCTAGAAAACACCATCTCGGCTGTAAATTTTGAACAGCGACATCATTTTATCGTTTGCTATATTCTCACTCAATATAACCTTTGAACACTAAGTCGGTCGAAGCGGTGAAATGTTGCCATTGAGAACCGGTTACGCTACCGGTTGCAGAGTATTAAAGCGTTTTTAAAAACGCCTACCTGATTGCGTCTGACTGAAAAATGTTTGAAGCAACAATTTACGTGTGTTTTATAATTTTAAATAAGGAAATAATGAGTATTATTTCTACTACGTTTGTAAAATAAATCCCTATTCCGAGAAATTGCTATAATCTATAAACGGAACGTATTAAAAACGTATTAGACATAAATAAAAAAACCCTGTTTTTGTTGAGTATTTTATTTAATTATTTGGTTGAGCATTATAAGTTATTTGGACATAATGTATATATAATTTAAGAGTTATTTCTATTTTTCAAAAGTGTAATTGTGTTTATTTAATTTGTCTCCCAGGAAATTACCACCTAGTATTATCAAAATACTACGCAGCAAAGATGGCGGCGCTGGAGCTAAAATATTTTTTGACATTGTATGTGATGTAACCTAGTGTTGTTTTGATGAACATTAATACGAATAGAAGGATATTATTGTAATGGGCGTCTTTGATAAATGCGAAAATTGGCAAATCAAAACGTAAGGAAAGACTAATAATGTAATATGAATGATGGTATAGAGGTAAAAAATTATCAAGTCTTATTTTCCGCCCTTTTAATTACTCTCACATACATTTTAGACATTTACTTTAGATTTAAGATCATTTAATTTACGCTAAGAGAAGAATTAATGTCTAGAACCCAATCATTTTGAATTAAATTTGTCATGATTCGAATGCGAGATGTGGTCTCGAACGGTCCGGACCACTCGAAGCAGTTCGAGCGGTTTGTGTTCGAGAAATGTCGGATTCGACATAACCAGAATTACTTAACTTCATTTTCGTTAGAGAAAAGTTCAAATTCGTACTTTATTTCGAATTCGTGATCAATTAGATCACGAAAGAATTAAATCCCTGCTAAGTGATTTAATAAGTTTGCTTACTAAAACGGCCCTCCTTATTTGCATCTCCGATTACTAATTACTATATAACCAACTTTATAGGTAGTTATTCGATGGTGAAAATATGCATAGATCTAACTACACTGGCGGTCAAAGAAACGGGGCCATTATTAATCCTCGAGTTCTAATGCGATTTCCTCTGAAAGTTTACACTCAATTCTAAATAAAGTGGTACCGTTGGATAAGTTATTTCATAGGCTTTATTTAAAGGGTATAATGTTTAGTGTAGACAATAATTTACTCCGCTCTGGTGGTAGACTTAAATTATGAAAGTTTGCTTATGATTTGTGTGTCAAAAGGTGAGTATTCGAAATTGTTTTCATAACTATTCATCATTGTTGGTGTGATTGTCCTTAGTTTAAAAAAAAAAAGGATGTTTTTGTATGTTAAAAAAAGGATACTACGCCTTAGGAAGCTCCCAAGCTGTTCAAGCAATCGGGCCTTAGTCTTTTTCAAATGTAAAGAACAAATTGCTCTTCGGTGCAACACGTGTATATTAGATACCAGGAGACTAGAGCCTTTGATCCACGCCCCGGAACTGGCTAGCCGCGAGCCAAAACCTCTGCAGATGATCGACACATTAATTTTAGTGTCTTGAGGAATCGACGTCTCAACGCATTGCAGCGCATTAACAGCTTCGTGAAGAACGTGGAGAAGCATAACCGCGCGAATAGTCAGAAGAAGGGCGGCCGAACGAAATGTGACACATTGAAGGGCTGCAACTCAAAATAAACAGTAGCTCACCACAGCCTTCGGTTTTCCTGTGAACATCGAGAATGGACACAGAATCAATGGGCACATATTCTTTTTCTTATGACACTAGAGTTTGTCTTCATGGGATTTATGGAAGGCAGAGAGTGTACCGTCATCCCGGAGAGCGCTGTGCTCATTGCTGCATTAAAGAAACTGTTACTATGGCGGTGCCTCAATTATGGCATGGGACGGTATTTTTTTTTTTTTTTTTTTTTTATACCACTAAGGTGGCAAACAAGCTTACGGTCCGCCTGATGGTAAGCGGTCACCGTAGCCTATGGACGCTTGCAACACCAGGTGTATCACTTGCGCGTTGCCGACCCTTCAGAAATCTAATAACTTCTTTCTTAAAGAACTCCATACTATAGTCCTTGCAGAAAACCTTTTCTCTGAAACCGCACTGTACGCGACCATTTTGGTTCAAAAGTGTGAGAATGAATTCCCTGCCGATGGCAAGCGGTGCGATGGTAGAAAGTAGCCGTGGGCATCATTTCGAACAATTCCTCAGAACACAATCCATTGTACAAGCGGTGTGTGTGTGTGTTCTACACACAGGGAGGCAAAGTCTCTCCTCAGACTTAAGGGCTCGATACCGCAAGTGAGTTTGGAATCGTCGACAATTCTCACAGCCCGTCGTTGAACCGAGTCAAAAGGGCCAAGCTGGTATCCGGGTGCACCTGCCCAGACGAGGTAACGACGATTGGCAAAAGTTCCCTTCGGCAGCTTTGGCAAGCGACCAGAAAGCACGACTCCCAGAAGGATAGCTCGCAAGTCGCCGACCTATTTTGCCGATGAATTGGAATTTTGCTCTGGCACTGCAACACGTGCATGTTGGTTGTCATCGAATCCAATGTTAAGTCCCGTGGTCTTACAGCAGATCGGTATATTCGTGACATTCTTTAGGATCAAGTCGTGCCGTATATTGAAGATGATATGCTTCTAATGCATGATAATAAAGACCTTATGCTGGGAGAATCGTTATTCAATATTTAAAGGACGTTGGCATTCACATTATGACTTCACGATTAGGACGAAGCCGTGACTTGATCTTCATCAAATATCTTTGGAATGACTTAAAGTGTTCGTTGCGAGCCGTGGTTTCACAGCTTTTATCACTTTCTGAGCTCTAAATGGCGATAAATGAAGAATGGGCCGACATCCCTCAGACTTCATTGTTAGGTTGATAAGGTCAATGAAAACCAAAATGCAATCGGCGATCCAAGCTAGAGGAGGCAGCTTGGATCACCGAAGACATTTTAAAGTTTTTAGAGGTTTTCGGCATCTCAAAAATAAAAAAAGTTTATTTTAAAAATTATCTTTTTTCACTTTTTGTTCTATGGTCAATAAGTCAGCAGATCATTATATTAAATTATTCAATTAAATGTCTAAGTAAAGCTTATAAAATAACCTATCCAACGGTACCACTTTATTTGCAATTGAGTTAATAAATTCAAGGAAACTGCGTTTAAACTCGAGGATTGATAGTGGCCCGGTTTATTTGACCGCCAGTGTATTATAATCTTCATTCTGAAGCTGACTTTCAAAATGTTTAACATACCAACTTTTTTTTTATTTTTTATTAAATATATAAGAAGAACCCTTAATAGCGTTTTAAGTCTTGGTTGATACCTACATTTTTAAGTCTTAGTTGATATTTTTCGGTCTCGTTTAATATCTACAGATTTTTATAGAGGGTATTATACGTGTAATTAAATTTCATCGTTGTAGTCTTAATTGTATCTGAATAAAATAAATGATGACGGACTGATGCAGATAAATGGCTACACAATAAGGGTATGTTTATTTGTATTTGTATGTTACATGTTTGACTATGGAAGCCAAAAAAGTCCGACGTCGTTAAGCGTTAATTTAAGTTTCAGGTTCCTATATAGGTGATTTAGTCTAATTCGTCTCATTACGGACCGTTCTACGGTTACAAACGGGGTTGTTAAATAATACTGTAACATACCTACTGGTAAAAGCGGTATGTTAGAGAACAATGTATATTAGGGGTAGTAAGGAGAACATTTTTAACGAGAGGCTAATTAGAAGCCTTTATTGATTTGAGTTTGTAATTTTCGTAACGCTTGTGTTACACACAATGTTTTTCATCACATTGCGAGTAAATAAATAAATGAATAAACTTACCAAAGCACAATTGAAATTGCGGAAATAAAAGTATAGAAATGAACGGCACCGCCAGATGGCTGAAGTCAAAATTTGTAATTGCTCGATTGTAGTGTGCGCGTAGTTCTTATTTTGAACAGACAGCTTTTATATATACTTGATAGAAACATGATACCGCCCGTGAGTTCTTTGAACGTGCGCTTTGCTTTGAGAAAAGTAAAATTTATAAAGAAAAAGTAAAAGTATATTAAGTAATGGTATATTAAGTATTAAGTAATGATACATTCGCTTAGGACCAAGGTTTATTTTATATAGCTTCGTGGTTTGTTAAAAAAAAATTTTGTTATCGTTGACAAAGTATAATCTATTTTATTTTAATCATTAAAAGTAGGAAAGTGCTCGGTCTAAAGCAATTTGGATTCAATCACGTAAAGTTAAGGACTCGCAGCGGTCTTGGCGGGCGGAAACGTAATTGCTCTAGATACTTATCACGGAAATAAACCTCTGCGTCTCGTTGTGACTAAGCAGAATCATTAGGTTGGCTTAAATTAGAAAAAGTATCTAGATTTCTGAACTAATTTATTCCATATTTCTAATTGTACAGGTCTACTCCTGCTAAGAAACGACAGAATAAAGAATGAATGAAGATATTAAGAAAAAAGCGGCAAAAGCACGTGTCATGTCATGAAAACCTACAAATTCCAGTGACGCACTGGGTAGCTCAACAACATTGTATTTAAAGTTTTTTCTTTTACGAAAAGCTAACTTTTAATACACATTTTTAAAAAGTTTCATCATTAAATTAATTACATCATCATCCGAATCACACAAGAAACACTCTTGTGCCATTTTTTTCAAAAATAAATAGTAGCACGTTTTTTCAATTGTAACTATAGCGACAATCTACTCCAAAATGATACACAGCATATACGAGTCTATCGCTATCCTTTTCATTTTCAGTAGCCAATAAGCATGAGCACACTCTTTCTTTAAATGGACGGATTTCAAACAGCTACTACGCTGTGTCCTCTTCTATCGCATGGGATGGCCGGTTGGGACCTCTCAGTCGCACATATTCACTCGCAGCAATATTTCACTTTTCAAAATTCGACAGCCGAAATTCGGGACTTATTTTTAGCTGGCAACCCTATACCACCGTGTTCATAATAGAATAGTCTTTATTTTAATTCAATAATCAGACCGGTGCAAAATGCTAGTATCGGTTTACCTGTTTATACCTGGCTACCCGAGAGTTGTGACCGGAAAAAATAGGCAACCTAACGTTTGCATATTCTATGGGCTTCATACTTTCGATTGGTATAGAGTTTGTCCAATAATCAAAACGGTGAAATGTTTAAAAAAAAAATTTTTTTTTGAATTTAATTAATCATATCCTGTACTGAAATTTGTAAGGTAACCCATATGCAATATATTTATTGACATATTAAATTAAATATAAAATACGTTTTATCAAATAAACATCTCGGTGAAGGTCGTTGTATATCGGGATCCTATACTATAAGGGTTACGTAGAATAAGAATTATTGCGTATATTTAAAAACTTTGTTAACCGACTTTTGTTGAAACTTATTGCATACGCCAATGCGTTATTCGAACGTTAACATTGTTATTAATATTTCGCAAACGTATTCCTGGGTCGTAAAATGTTTTTACACATCCGCTATATTTTTCAACGACATCGATACAATATAATTAACTTCATACATTGATCCATGTAATTTAAGTAAAATGAGTTATTACAAAAAACTGACTTTTCGAAATAAAAAACTTTTTTCTTTACTAGATAACTCATTAATTAACAGGAGTTTATAATTTAAGTTCAAAATAAAGTATTTTGCGGCATTTATGAGGATACCAATAAATTTTTAATCATTCTAATCGAGTAACAAACAGGGCAACTAGAGCCATTTACGTGCGTGCCGGTGCAATACATCACGACATAGATGGAAGCCGGGCCTATGTTATTGCGCGGTGTTGTTCGATAACTACTGAAGTGATTCAATTGGTCAGAGTGTTAAATATAAATGTTTTTTGAATAGTTAAAGTTAGTTAGTAAGTGTTAAATACACTTCAAGAAAATAAGTTATTAGAAAAAAAACATGTTTATTTTACTGGATTATCAAAATTCAAAAAAAAATCTGATGTCTGATGATTTGTTGTTAGACATTATGTAAATATAATTATAAAAAATGACACTCTTGGCGCTGCGCGCACGGATCATCAGGATGAATATATGTGTTATATATTTTTTTTCATTACAAGCACTTTAATTTGACACCTTATACAAGTAAATCGAAACAGTGATTATCGAGCAACACCGCTCAACAACATAGACCAGTCGCCATCTTTGTTACGTCAGAACTACCCGCTCCTCCACTTTGAAAGTCTACTACCGCACTTTTCGTATTCAGGAGAACGTGCCTAATAAGTACTAATAAGTAATAAGTAGATGGGTCCCATAAAAATCGTTATTTAAGCACTTTTTAATAATTGGATCAAACTGGATGGGCAATGTGGAATAGACAAGAAAAAAATCATCCCCATTTAACGTACCTATAGGTAAGTTACCCTGTCAAAATATTATTTTCAAGATTTCATTTTACCACTTTTTCGGCGTGATTATTCTGTACCTGTGGTTTTGAGATAAGCCGCGGACAGGCAGACGGACATGAAGAAACTGTAAGGTTATTTAAGGTTTTAGAGTCAATGCAATAGATAACAAGCTATTCTAATTATTTAACTAACTTTCATAACAAGCAAATGCAATACACGCTTTTAAAATTTGTACCATTGGTCACTTTCAGATATTTTTTTTTTGCATTCAATGAAAATCATTCAGTAAATCTGAATCTTACTCAAAGATTTTTTCCAATCCTTAAGATGCTACGGTTTAGTTACGTCTTAACCAATACTGTATACTCGTACCTTATCTTGTTGCGATAGATATGACAACCTAACTACTTGTTTACAAACAGTGCATACGAACAAAGACGCGGTCAAAAGCTAGTATATAAGAAATCTATAGTTTATCTAAATTTTTGTGCAATTAATATTATAGTATACGTATTGCAAACTTACGTGGCGCCTTAAAAAATGTGGACTTTTTCAACTAAAGTACCTGGAGGACCGAGCTTCACTTGTTTTTTTAGCAACGATCGCCATCAATAGATATGATGGCGATTGTGCAATATTACAGTAGTAAAGTAGCTTTATCGTTTCTGTTTCGTTAAAAATAATAGTATTACTACTCGCCAATAGATGTCAGAAAAATATTTTTCAGTTTATCATTGCCTAAAAACACGGATAAAACGATGTTTTCTGAAAATGAAACCTAGCTAGATCGATTAAGCGCATATATATATATACATATATATATTGTATAATATTGTATAAACTTATACAATAATTGCTCGTTTAAAGGTATTAGATGGATAATTCCTACAAAGCGACGATGAAAGCTGGTTCGAAACAAAGCATTATGTTTTTTCACACCTTCTTCTAGACTTTGGTAATACCTCTTGAAAATCATTGAAGTTGAAATTTAATAAAAAGGTAATAACTATTAACTTCGCCTAATAATGTAGTTTATAAATTTTTTATAATTTGTAAATTTGGTGAGCGCGATGAATTTACAACTTTGATTATATCATTTACTGCTCGGTAAATTTAAATCAGTTTTAATTCATAAAAGTAACTCACAAGTAAATTTGTAGGCTAAAGTAAGTGATGCAATGGGGTATTAGACAGCCGATGTCGACATACAAGCTAAATGTATACAAAAAAAGGCTGATCTTCGCAGTTTTGCGTGCAGAACTTAAAATATGCCGTCATTGGGATGACCATGGCTGTATAAAACGTATCCTATTTTTTTCCCTACACGAAAACAATTACTGTATGAAGTTTATTGCCTAGACAACGTTAACATAGAGTATAGGAACAGTATCTAAGTATCCTTATTGGGTTAAGAAGTGTCCAATTAATTAAAAATGCAATTACTCTTTGCCGCCGGGTACTAACAAAGCTCCAAAGACGCATAAAGCCTTCGGTAGAAACTAAGTTTCTTTTTGTAGAAGCCATGGCTACGGTAGCTTCGAGCAAAGATTAGGTCGAAACGAGACGATAAATAACCTATCGTGTGGTTTTGTCAAGTACAATGCTAAATGCCTATATTTTATTGCGAAACCCAATACCGGCGCAGATGGGCTACCTTTCCCATGACGGTCCAATTACACATCTCAAACAAATTCACAACCAAAAAGCTAAGTACATTCATGGTGCGAATAAATAGTAAAATGTAGAATAAAATTACTGCGACATCAATATGACCTAAAACGACACAAACAGGTCATAAAATAAAGATAAAATTTATAAAACCATATAAGATAGGTACTAGCCTAAATTGATTGTAAAAAAAATTAATATTGAGATATGTAATTACAATTTTGCTTTATCATGTTTAAGTAATGGGATTCTTCAAGGAAGTAGAAATTAGATTTTAGAAGGGTCGGCAACGCACGAGGTGAATCTAAATACAAAATTCCTTCCAAATCGTTAGGGCTGTTTCCAAAATACACAAATATATATAAATGTACAAGAATTGCTTGTTTAAATATATAAGGTTTATATTAAAATTATTATTAATAGTATTGTTAGCTACGGCTCGGGCAAACGCATGAGGGATGGCCTTCCTGCAGGTAGAATTACGACATAATTAGAGGAAGTTGCTGGGTGGAATCAGCTAAGTCTTCCGTTTCGTATTTTTTTTTTAGATTTCCGATAAATTGCTTATTTCTGTATCACAGTCAGAATAGAATAGTCTTGTGGTTATTAATGGATACTTTCACACTACCTTCTCTTCTTAACGTTTGTGAGCAGAGCCACAGGCATTAACACAGGCATTAATTATCTAATAAATATACAATTTCCTCTAAAGTAAGTAGATAGTCTGGTTATAATGTAAATAAAGCAAAAGTAGCTATACATTTTCCGTTAAATAATAAATTAGATGCGAGCATGTAGCCTTAAGCAAAGTGGTAATTATTTAAATGCCTTTTACAAAATCGTAAAATGTTTTTGGTGTTTGTTAAATGCTTTAGGTAGATCTTATTTTTTGATATTCATGATTACAAAGAGGAGGAAATAAAAGCTTATTCAACTCGATTAACTCTAAGATTTAAGATTAGGTACTAATTATTCTCGGTCTGTGGTTTAGTTTTAGAATTAAACTTTTGATGTTTTCAAATGGACGTTAAGGTACTTTATTTTGTCACCAGCGTACATTTTCTTTAAAAATTAAAAGGTTTTACAATGTAAATTAATTAATTTAGTTAATTATTTATTAATTAAATTATTTTATTATTTCTCCATTAATTTGTTTAGTTTTTTTTGTAAAATGTACTGCAAAAATATTGGTAGCGATCCAAGGACAACCTAGACCATACAGTCGAAAGTTTGCTACCTTAACTTTTACTTCAGATTTTTGCTAATGAAGTATAACTTTTTCTGTAGTTACTAAGTGTCAAATCAAAAAAAAAAATTATGACCCGGTGGTCATACATCAAAACTACTGTAGTTTTAGTATTTTTTATTATTAGTACCATAATGAAATGGTGTCAGAAAAGTTTGTCGTACAGTAGCCTAAACAAAATTGTTTATTAAAAGAGTAACATTTAAAGGACAAATTCAATAGGCTCGACTGGTAACATAGTGTATCTTAATCACCGATAGGCATTAGCCATTGAGAGTCAGGAGGAGGCATAAAAATTGTATAAAAAAATCCATCTATTTATATAAATATTATGTTCACTGATTCATCATGTGTGTGAAAAAAAAATTAATTTACTAAATAAAAAAAAAATATATTATAAATTCTTCTGAAAATCTTTATTTGTACCATAATGTAGAATAAACCTAATGTACACAATTTATTTAAATAGCTAAATATTAAATAAAACGATGTAAGTACAAGAAATATCTTTTACGAATAAAGAGTTCACTTACCGAAAGAAATTATGAGTGACATTCCTACAGGAATGGTTATTATCCAAAAGGTGTCGCTTTCATCCATCCAACACCTGTACAAACAACAACTGTAAGCAGATAGGTAACATAGAACTTGGGTAGTGTATTACAGCAGAGCCGAAGCAAAGTGAAGGGTCAATCTGACAATTTTAAAAGATACCATAGTTTTAAGGCTTATTACGCGTAAAGGCGTGCGCATAGGAGTTACTTTGCATTGATTATGAAGAATTTTCTGCTCCACTTGGCTTTCACTCTGGTGTATTGACCCTACGAGTGTTTTTGTTTAAAATAGTTTTAGCAATTTGGTTGTCTTGTATAGGACTGAAATATACCGACTGAAAAATAAAATATCCAATGTGCTATCTTAGATATACACTTTTT
The DNA here is from genome assembly GCA_946406115.1 of Apoda limacodes. NCBI lineage: Eukaryota > Metazoa > Arthropoda > Insecta > Lepidoptera > Limacodidae > Apoda > Apoda limacodes. The sequence continues at coordinate 19,485,952 of OX291540.1, forward strand.
TGTATATAACAGGGGTCCATTAAAATAAATGAAGCTAGTGGCATTATCATTAGTCTCAGTATTAATTCGTATAATTATGAGTAAATCGGTGGTGGTCGAGGGGTTCGAGCCCGGCGTGTACCAATGAGTATTTTTCTTTATTTTCAAGTGCATTGATGTTTCATATCACTGGCATTTCGGTAAGGAAATAAATAACTTTTGTGGCTTAAGGGTAATAGTTGTGAAAATTAAAATAAGGAATTTCGCTTTAAGTTCAAGTTTTTTAAGAAGCTAGCTATCATAACCGTCAGTCTGGGGATCAACAAGAAGACAAGATGTCATTCCTTGACGGTAATTACTTTTTTTCGGAAAACCTCTCACCGCATTGTAACAAACTGCAAAGTATCAAAGGTGGGGTTGATGATCATAATGATAATTTTTTAGGTATATTAAGCAGCAAATTATCTGAGTTAGTAGCCAAAGAAGAATTAATATTGTTACAATGCCTATGGTTGTATGTAGCCACATTTTTTTTACGCTACCTACATCTATGGTTGTAGCAGAAGAGAATACTGCTTGACATCATTCGGATCACATGTTAGATGATGTGGAGTAATTATTTGTTTCCCCTTTTAAGGTTCCGTCAAAAGTTCGTCACCTTCTAAGTAAAGAGATCCCTTTTAGGTTTCCTTCCTTCGTTTGAAAGCACCGTAATGAAGAAATCTTGATAATTTTATTAGGGACTGTCTGTCAGAACTTTTCAATTCTTTCTCTTAGATTGATATCTGACAAGTTTGTAATGCAGACTTAGATTAAGTGCTTTTGAATTTTAATGGTATTTTAAATAACGAATAGAAGTGATTTTGACTAATGTAGGTAGAAATAATTACTGACTATAAAAATAATATTTTTACCTATATAGTGAAAGGTTTAAATTGTTCATACCATTCAACCAAAACATAAATGTAAAACGGAGGTCAAGTTTTTATGAATTAAAATTCGGTGAAAATCTGTTTGAAGTTTCCATGGAGGTTTAAAGTTTTCCTTTTGTCCTCTAAGCTGTCTGTGCAGTGAATCCTCATCCTTAGAGTAACTTTTTTTATATATTATGGCCATGAGAACGAAAAAGAAAACAGTTTTTACAGCGGCTACTCCATCCACATATAATGTGGATTTTTGCAACATCAGGGGTATTCACGCAAATCTTAACGCTGTCCACCACCTTCTTGAAACTGCGCAGCTGACCATTCTTTTTCTAACGGAGACGCAGATATCCTGCCCGACCGACACATCATACCTTCACTATCCCGGCTACAAACTCGAACACAATTTTATGAGTCGTGCCGGTGCATGTATGTTCATCCGGGAGGATATCTGCTGTCGTCGCCTTCATAGCCTTGAAGACAGGGACCTGTCGATATTGTGGGTGCGCGTAGATTACGGTGGCCACACTCGTATCTATGCGTGCCTATACAGTTCTCATAACGGTGACACGGACGTAACTCGACTCTTCACGCACCTGAGTTTGACGACTGACAAAGTTCTAGAGCAATATCCGACAGCAGAACTAGTTATTTTGGGAGACTTTAACGGCCACCATCGCGAGTGGCTCAGTTCTCGAACCAATAACTATGCTGGGATATCTGCTCATGAATTTGCTCTGACCTATGGATTCTCTCAGCTGGTACTTTCTCCAACGAGAATACCAGATATAGAGGAACATATGAACTCCTTACTGGACCTTCTGCTGACTACTTGTCCGGACGGATACTCCGTCTCAGTGGATGCGCCTCTTGGCTCCTCGGACCACTGTCTCGTTCGGACTCAAGCACACAACCCGATCCTTCTGGGCCAACTAATTGGCGTCGTGTGTGGCACTATAAGTCCGCAGACTGGGATGGATTGCGAGAATTTTACGCATCGTACCCGTGGAGGCAGATCTGCTTTAACTCAGAAGATCCTGACGTTTGCGCAGCCGCAGTCACTGAGATAATCCTTGCTGGTATGGAATGCTATATTCCTAACCCGCGAGTAGCTGCCGGCTTCAAAATACGACCGTGGTTTAATAGGTCTTGCAGAAAAGCTAAAATTCTTAAGCAAAATGCATATGAGGCTTGGACCACGGCTCTTTATAATAAGGATCCGAATATTTCTGAGTTAAAACGAAAATTAAATGCTGCCTCGAAGTTCAGTAAGAAAGCAACTGCCAGAGCAAAATTCCAATTCATCGGCAAAATAGGTGGGCGACTTGCGAGCTATCCTTCTGGGAGTCGTGCTTTCTGGTCGCTTGCCAAAGCTGCCGAAGGGAACTTTTGCCAGTCGTCGTTACCACCACTGCGAAAGACCGATGGTGACTTGGCCCATAGTGCTAAAGAGAAAGCCGATATACTGGGCAGTCTCTTTGCCTCGAACTCGAAAATGAACGATGAAGGCGCTGTACCACCTACTATACCGTGGTGCGGTAAGACCATGCCGGAAATCTCCATAACGCAGCGGGAGGTCAGGCGGGCGTTGCTTTCCCTAAACGTTCATAAGTCGCGTGGGCCAGACGGTATACCAGCAGTGGTACTTAAGCAGTGTGCTCCTGAGTTATGTCCTGTACTCACGCGCCTCTTCGCGCTTTCCTACTACACTAGGCAATTTACGTCTTCATGGAAGACTGCGAATGTGCACCCGGTGCCCAAGAAGGGCGATAGATCAGATCCATCCAATTACAGGCCTATCGCTATTACCTTTCTCCTCTCTAAGGTGATGGAACGTGTGATTAACACACAGCTCCTAAGATACCTAGAAGAATACGACCTGGACAGTGACCGTCAATATGGCTTTCGCCACGGTCGCTCGACTGGTGACCTTTCAGTGTATCTCACATACCGATGGGCACTAGCCATTGAGAGTCAGGGGGAGGCATTGGCATGTAGCCTGGACATAGCGAAGGCGTTCGATCGGGTCTGGCACCGGGGTCTTCTATCGAAGTTGCCATCTTACGGAGTGCCCGAGGGTTTGTGCAAATGGGTGGCTAGCTTTTTGTCCGGCAGACGCATACGAACCGTAGTTGACGGTAGTTGCTCTAATAGCATGGACATTAATGCTGGTGTCCCGCAAGGCTCTGTGCTATGTCCTACGCTGTTTCTACTGCATATCAATGACATGTTGGACATCAACAACATACATTGCTATGCAGATGACAGTACTGGAGACGCTTTTTACACGGGTCGTGCAAACATCCCTCGTTCCGTTGTGGAGGAAAACCGCGGAGAACTTGTGTCTCAAATCGAGACCACACTGTCCCCGGTCTCTGACTGGGGACGGGTAAACTTGGTCCGATTCAACCCTACAAAGACACAAGTGTGCGCGTTCACCGCTAAGAAAACTCCATTCACTGTAGTCCCACAATTCCAGAACACTCCCCTCTCCATCTCCAAGAGCATTGGAGTACTGCTGCCATCTCTGGGCAGGTGCACCCGGATACCACCTTGGCCCTTTTGACTCGGTTCAACGACGGGCTGTGAGAATTGTCGACGATTCCAAACTCACTTGCGGTATCGAGCCCTTAAGTCTGAGGAGAGACTTTGCCTCACTGTGTGTGTTCTACCGCTTGTGCAATGGGTTGTGTTTTGAGGAATTGTTCGAAATGATGCCCACGGCTACTTTCTACCATCGCACCGCTCGCCATCGGCAGGGAATTCATTCTCACACTTTAGAACCTAAACGGTCGCGTATACTGCGGTTTCAGAGAAACTTCCTACCGCGAACGCTTGGGTTGTAGAATGAGCTTCCTGCCAAGGTTTTCTGCAAGGACTACAGTATGGAGTTCTTCAAGAAAGAAGTTATTAGATTTCTGAAGGGTCGGCAACGCGCAAGTGATACCCCTGGTGTTGCAAGCGTCCATAGGCTACGATGACCGCTTACCATCAGGCGGACCGTAAGCTTGTTTGCCACCTTAGTGGTATAAAAGGTATATCAATCAGATACCATCAAAAATTAAAGCCAAAGGTATTTTGGTCGGTCGGTTTTACGATAAGTATGAAAACCACCAGGCGGAGCTTAAGCTTGTTTGCCACCTTAGTGGTATATAAAAAAAAAACCAGATGCGGCTTTTTATCAAGACATGTCCGACTAGTCGCATTTCGCACATTGAAGGATTAATAATCAGTAGGTGAGTGAATCCCTTCTTTGCTACACATTTAACAGCAAAATCAAGTAGGTTGTAATGGAAAAAATCATATGATAATTCAAAGAAAAAATCTGATTTATTGTATTAATAAATATTATCACTAAATTTCAAGTTCATAGGATATAAGATTTATACAAAAACTGACTTTGGTGGCTTCTCATTCCTTTGTTTTTCAATCTTTAAAACTACAATACATCACTCAATGGGGTAGGTCAATAGGGCTTTTCGCGCTGTATGAACACTTAAAAAACCTAAAAATACTTTTTGTCATGGCTTTGAGTCAACAAGATGCTAATACTGTGAAAACTGAAGACAGCCCCAATCGTTTAGCTGTGACAGACGACCTAAGTAACGGCAATACCGGAGCCCCCGTTTAGCCACTTCGGGTACGGAACCCTAAAAAGGTGCTAACAGTGCCAAGAATTGGCGACTTTGCCGAATAGAGTTGGAGTTTTAATCGGCACCAGATTTTATTAAAAGCATTATTCATGCATGTCTCATTAGACATTTACATATAATATATATCATATTTTTTCAGGTACTTGATTTGTTATTAGTTATTTAGCAAACAGGTACCTTAAAATTCAATACTTAATACAAATAAAATAAAAAAATAAATTAACAAAATAATTTGTTTTTGGACACCAGGTGTTTTATGACCTTAACAATATACCGCTTACTATTCTAGGAAACGACTTATGACGCCGAAATGCCATCAAAGATAAGCGTTTACTAATTGTTAAATTAGTATACGTGTATATTCAGCATTTTAATGGGGTGCTAAATAGTTTTCGCCCAGCCGTATATTTATACGAATTACTTTTTAGACTACGATACAAATCGCGTAAATATGCAATTTTTGTGAAAATTTCGTGGCTAAACTAAAGCATCTAAAGGATTGAAAAACAAATATTTTGCTTTTGTCTAGAGCATTGCCTTACTATATGATTTTCATTTATTGTATTTAATTCAATAAGAAATCTGAAAGTGACCATTGTTTCAACACTTGTGCAAATTTTTAAATTTGCTTGTAATGAAAGTTTGTTTATTAATTAGAATAGCTTGTTATATTGTGCATTGACACTAAGTTGTAGCAAGAAGTCAAAAAATGTGACTAAAACAATAAATACGTAAAATTCAATACAAATAAAAATTCAAGGCTTCATTGTGGTATAAATTACCTAAGAAGCACGAGTAATGTATCTGATATTGTGTAATGATTTTTAGTACATTTACATGTACATCGTTAGTGTTATAGAAATTAGCTTTCTGGCATATATCGCCCTGTTAAACTACCTATGTTATTAAAATAAAATTGCTTATTGTATTTGCAAACTCTACGATTTAAAAAGCAAACAAAGTGCGACGTTCAAGTAACTCTTAGCAAATAGGTGCTTGGAGACTCCATAAAGTAAATTAAAATGGGTCGGTCAGAACATAGACCTATGGCCCGGAGCGTAGGACGTAGAATAAATATAGATTTACACTTCAGAATTGTATATAAAACTTATTATTTATAATGTTTTGCGTACAATTTGCATTCGTACTCATGAGGATTATTGTTATCACGGAAGTGTGTATAGATTAGTACGTTACAACTTACTCTGTTTATATGCGATTTTCTTATAAGTGCAACAAATTAATTCATACGTACAGTCTGTGAGCAGTGATTTTTTTTAAATATACCGTGGTGTCAAAGTGGTGTGGTCGCGATGGCGAATATTGTGTAATGGTCATGTCTAACATTGGACTGCTACTGTTTTTATAAAAAATATCCAGGACTGAGGCATACTCATATACCTACTAAAGTTATTTATGGTAAAAAATAAATGCTCAACCTCCGATCAGATGACAGTTTACCCACTTTAAGAGCGGAAATTTATTATATCATTTTATTTTATTAGAAAACTCTTGACGTTTCACATTTCTCAATTTTATGTCAACGGCTATAAAAGTGCCTTTAGTAATATTATATTAGGTGTTAACTTTCGCGATTGCAGTGCCTTATGATTCAGATTAAATAAGTAGGTATATAAAATACAAAAAATATAAACATGAGCAAAACTTTATTTATTACACTTAAAAATAAAATTTTAATTAAATGTCTAAGATTTTATGCAAACCAAAACAAACTAACGTATTATTATTTGAAACATCATATTCTCAACTTAACAATTTACGCTTGTTTACACAATATTTTTTTTTTTAAATGAAGGATATGATATTCTTAAGTAGCTCGGTTTTGCGTGTTTAATCAACATAAGTTTTTTTTTAACGAAGACACGTTTTTCTTGGACCAAAACAAATCAACGTATTCTAATTTGAAACATTATATTCTCAATTTAATAATTTACGCGTGTTTACTCAAAATAATTATTTTTTTCCAAATGAAGAATATTATATTCTGTAACACAACTTGGATTATTAGTTCTGTGACTTAAGAGATGGTGCTGTCATTATAATAGTTGCAACCGCCACCGTTGGCGAGTGCTCAAGACAAGTGCCGGTTGGTGATATCACCACTTAATCCTGTACTCAGCACATCAGGTCGCTACAGACTAGGGCATGTAATATCGGAAGGTTTTCAATTCCGATGTTGATTTCCGATATTAGATTCTAATATCGGGATTCCGATACTAATATCGGAATTGAACATATTTATTATAAAGTTGTATTAGATACAAAATGTTTTAAATAAATTTATTTTGTAATCAACATAAAAATAAAACAACTTCTGTGATGATAAAACTATAAAAAAAACAAAAAACTGAAATCAATTTTGGTAAATATATTTAAAAATAGCACAACCTATGAACAAAATCTAAATTAAAAATACCTTCTGAAATAACTTCACTAAAATACTCAATCAAAAATTGAAAAAAAATTAACAAGAGAATAAAACTTACTAATCCTATACTATTTATTTATGTTTTAGAAAACCACTTCTTTTCCTTATAATGTTTTCATAGAAACCCCTCCACTCCGCTACTCTTCTGCTACTAATTAAATCAAAAAACTCAAAATCATCTTTAAAAAAAATACAATTGGAAACAAACAGAACGAAACTACTTATTTACTAACATTATGTATATTTTTTAAAAAGAGAAACTTGAGTCTCAATAAATAAAAGGCTTCTAGCATTTCAGCAAAAGAAAACTTCAGACAACGCTTTATATTTTGTTTTAAAAAATTTATATTCTTCAAATAAGAATATCATTTTTCTTCATTTGATAACAATGACAGTGTTTAAGAATTTCATATTGTTGGTTATACACTACCGTTATTATAACAACAAGTAAATCACTGTACAAGCAATTTATGCAATCTTCATCAAAGATTGAAATGTTTCAACTTAATACAAAAATCCTTACAATATTATATTTTACATTTGTGAATATATATTGTTCCTCGTATGTAAATCACGGATTGCGTTAAATCAAAGCAATTTGCATTGATCAAAGCAATCTTTTTTTTCCGTGTATGTCGTATAAAAATAACATTCGCTGAATTATATCGCCTACATATTCAAATGCAAGTGATAATTATAGACCAATAACGATAAGTTAGATATTTAAATGAAAAACAAAATTTGGTACTTATAATTAGCTAAACAAGCGAAGGAAGGATATTAATAAATAAAAACAATCGCATGTTGGGTTTTGCTCGCCTTAAAACTAATATTTTCTAGTTTAGTCATTATACGCCTGAATGAGTTCATTTTAGCCACCTTCTAACCAAAAAAATATATTTACCAACATTGCGTTCGCGAAAAGTTCTATTATCTATTGATATAAGAGAAGAAAGGTATATATTATTCTACAATACACTTTACAATACAGTAAAAATTACGTTCTGATACGTTTTTAACTAAAATAGCAAATTGTATTGAAAAAAAGATTTTACCTTTAACCAAAAATATATTTTTACCAACATTGCGTTTGCGTCATTACGTTTAGATGCGTTTTTAACTAAAATAGTAAAATGTATTGAAAAAAAGAAACAAAGATTCAACGTTTAAGTTTAGAATATTAATTACCTGTCTGTGGCACCAGGAGTATGGAACCGTATGACGGTGTATACGACTACTATGATGAGAGACAGTCCCCACCCAATAGCAATGAACCATCTCATGGCCACCTGGTCCTTCACAAATACCTGCAAAATGAATGTATTTTATGTAATAAGGTAGACAACTAATTCAGCTCTATATTTGTGGCATATATTATCTGTGAAAGATGGCTGTTATAGATGCTATTATAATAGTAAACGTATACAAACATTTGTTTTTGTCTTAAGTCTGGTTGTATTCATGTATGATACATATCATTACATACATATGTATTTACAGAAAAAAGTTATATTTATGTATTTGTATCCGTTATCTGGTATCCATAACACAAGTTTTGCATACTTTGGTGCCAGACGGCTCTGTAATTCCTTAAAATATTTATTACTACTAATAAGACCGTAGCTAGGAATTTGACTGGGTAGGCGGGTTTCTAGAACAGAACTGTCGTAGTTTGAGGGGTATTAAGTCTGGATCAAAATACTTAGTGTAGTCACAAAACATCTCAACATATGTTGTGGAGACATGGGATGGTCTACGTTCTACAATTTGACATCTTTCGGCTGAGACGAAAAACAAAATCTTCCTTTGCGTAAGAACATGACGATGACACAACGTTTTTGAATTCGTTAGCATATGTAAAATTCGCCCTTTTTCTATTCCGAAGTAGCCGTCGCCAATCAAAATTATAGGTCGCCCTAAAACCCTCCCAAGTTTTGCAAGATCGCCTAACTTATCCACACTGTGACGTACAGTTTGACTTTACTTTATTTCTTAATGAGTAGGCCTACATTAAGAAAGAATTTTGCAAAATAAGAAATAGGCACTATTTTTTTATAAGTCATTAATTAGGTAATATCACTATACTCGTCGTACAGTGCTGCAAACTTAAATGTACAAAAAGAAGGATATACATTTATAAAGATCCAGGAATTTTACTGAATAAGAAGAAATTTACTAGGTAAAAAAGGAAATTGTCTTTCAAAAAAAATGGTTTCCTAGTCATTATCCCTAAAGATGTTTTTGATGTCAATGCATTCCGTTGCTTAGTTTTGTTAATCTTATGGCTGAAATACTTTCCCCACAGAGTAGAACTTGAAGTAACAGATTTTCAATTATAAGAATAAGTTGTTATTAAAGTTATCGTGAGTGAACGTTAACGTTATTATATAATCACAGTGGGTATGTAACAGGGGTATGCTTAGTGTTTCAATGAAAAAAGTAATTAAAATTCAAAGAGTAGATAGTAGTCCTTAATCCAGGCGACTTTACGAAAAAAAGAAGATGAAAATTTCCCAAAAGACTTGAAATCTCAGGAGAGTTTTCAGCACTAGACCTATCTAATACCTAATCTTAATTGTTTTAAAAGATTGACTTCAAAAACAATAAGCTACTAAAAAAGGAGATATATTTTTAATGAATATTGTTTTATGTACAAGGAGACGAAAATAATAAGTCAATGTGAACGGTTTAATTTTTTACTCATTTTTTTTATCGAGGTAGTGCTAACAATGCTCAGACGTGTACTGGAACACTGAAAAACTGTATCCTTACATTTTTATTAGTGAGTATAGCTAAATTGTTCATATGAAATGGACAGTAAAGGAAATGGACCATACAGGAACTAAGGTGCGGACATGCAATTTCTGGGAAACCTCTGACCCTTACGTAAAATGGCTTAATCCCGTATTCTCTGACATGTCTCGTATATTAAAGTGGTTGTGTTTAATAAGATGAAACACATATTGTTGTTGAAGCTGTAGGTATGTTTGGGAAAGGCATTTGGTTGACCACGGCCAGTACAATGTAAGGTGCAAGAGGGCTTGAGCGAATAAAGCGAAACAAAAAATTATTTTGACAAACAAAGATTCAGAAAGCTTGAATACGTTTTTTTTAAAAAAATCTTTTGCGCACCTGGCAGTAAATTTTAAACGATAAAGGAAGCCTTTCAGAAGCATTTCAAATAAAAAATTAAAAATTATAACTAACGCAAAATATAAAAATAAAAAATTAGAATATTTTTAGGGTTCCGTATCTCAAAAGAAAAAAGGAACCCTGATATAGGATTACTTTGTTGTCTGTTTGTCTGACAAGACCCTTTTACTCAAGAACACGTGGAGGTATAAAGTTGAACTAAATATAAAATATAAATCTAAAGTCACTTAAAGTTAAATACAATAAAATAATATGTCCAAAGTACTGTAAATTTTTGTCGCATATTGTGAGACAAATGAATCAAAACCTGTGGGGTACCTCGCGTTGACCTAGAATCATGAAATTCGACAAGAAGCAAGATGTTACATCACAAATATAGGAAAAGATCCAAAAACTGATAATTAAGGCATAAGGCAAGGAAACCTGTGAGATTTGATCTCATGATTGATGAACTATCTACATCTAATAAGTTTGTACGAAGCGACCCGGTTTTTTTTTTTCAAAAAACACGTAAAACAACTTAAAAAAACAAATATCGCAAGAAGTCTCGCAATCCTTCGGTTAAATTTTCATTCTGAGATATGTAACGGAACACTAAAAAACTGAAATAAGCAAATACCTATTACCTTGACTAATAAGTTTTTTCAGCTTTTATGGACCATGATCATCACCGTTGTCCTTTAGGTATACTTGCTTTTCTAGTACGATACAAAGAACTCCCAAACCGTCATATTAAAGAAATCCTTCGCACTAGTATTAAAAAACTGTGAGTGAAAAAAGATAAACAGTACGTAATTCGCGATTTACACATTCCGTTGTGTGTTTGAACTTTGAAGTTTATTGCAGTTTAAATGATACGATCACTGATAAAAAAACTGATGACGGACGTTTTTAGCTAGACAGTGTCTAGCACATGCAGAAACACCTTTTAAAAGTTATAGAAATGTTTGGAAACGAAGTCAGACTACAAAGAGTTAAAGAGAGAATTAAAATTGCAATCGAAATAAACCCATTGTTTCTTTATTGAAGTTCGTTTATTTTTACTAGGTTTTGCCCGCGGCTCCATACGCGCTAAATTTGGCTATCGGCGTGGGGTAGGTAAGGCAGATTGCTACACTTAGGTAAAGCTGCAACTATAGGGATTTAGTTAGCGTTATTCCTGCGGGAACCTATGAATTTACCATAATTAAATATGCCTAAGTATTTATTTATTTATAAATAATATTACCCTAGATTTCTCCATTTTAGAATGCCGATGATGATTAGATGTTGTTGTGTTATGTTATTCTGCTCTTACGGTTGTTCTAATTAAAACTCATTTGAGATGAGTGGATCGAAAATTGGTAATGTACATCTATGCTATATGTTATAAATGTGAAAGTGTCTCTACTGCTATAGATTGATATAGCAAACTTCTTTAGTATAATCACGTAGTTGCTGCAGGAATCCCACGCTGATAACCTTATTTAGGGTGTGCGGAGCCGCAGGTTAAATCAAACAATATAGAATGTATAAATTCACTACGGGCAAATTACAGCAAACAACCAAGCGAATAGTATGAAAACCTTTTTCATAAAAAAACACTTCATCATTCTAACTTTCAGTGATCAGTCGAAGGTGTTGAAGTTTACTAATCTGATACATGCATATATATATATTTCAACACTGGTTTTTATATTATATATTGGAATAGACTTTTACACTTATTCCTATTCTATGTATTCATCTTTTTATTGTAAAATACATACTTTCTCAAGACCATTAAATACAATTTTCCCTACTCCAATTTTATGACAACAATCCAGATTTCGTATAGAGGAACATATGTGACGTCGTACGCGACAGACGTTATCTTCCCTATTAAAATTTAGTATTATTATTTAACAGTAACCAGTAACCACTTAAGGGATTTGTTTATAACTTTAGATGTAACTTCGGTTCTTTTGGAACTTTCTTTGTGTAGAATTTTATCTCTATCAATTTCAATTCCCATCTAAAATAGAAATATTTCAGAGCTATCACTGATTCCCGATTGAATAAATTGATTAAAGAGGTTCATTCAGTAAAGGTAAACATAATAAAAGACAAAAAGGCATCAACAAACCCGCATCACGAGCTTCCTTGTGATTAATTTTGACTCTCGTCTAAGGTAAGGGTAGGCTGGTGCCTATACAGCTGGCAGATATAAAAAATCTGGTAACAACATACAAACTGCATAACAACAACACACACATATGTAGGTAAACCATACTAATATTATAAATGTGAAAGTAACTCTGTCTGTCTGTTAGCTCTTTACCGCTTAATCGATCGATATAGATACAAAATGGTATGGAGATAGTTTGAGTCCCGGGGAAGAACAAAGGGACTTTTTACTCCGAAAAATTCAAAAGTAAATATAAACGAGCCTAAACGTAGAATGTAGCAAGTGAATTATTTTGATTTTTTAGTCTGTAAGAAGTCAGTAAAGAAGGACAGATAAAAAAGGAAAAAGATTTGAAGACAGTTTTTTTGTAAAAAACGATCACGATAACATGGGATGAAGATAACGATTGAAATTTTACTAAAAAGAATGAAAAAGTTATAATATTATTAACAGTGCCGTTATTTTGAAAACACAGAAATAAATAAGAGAAGTCCTGGATTTTATAGAAACGAAATCTATTGAGGATATATTTTCCCCTGAGGAAAAGATCTTGACAACTAGAGCTACAGCGTTATTATAGTACTAGACTTTGCCAGCGACTCCGCCCGCCCTAAATTCGGTTATCGGCGTGGAACTCCTTAATTACCTCCAATTAATTGGTTATACTAATTAATTGCTATAGCATTCTATAGGTGCAGCAATAGTTCGTTTAACTCTGTTATAGTTATTTCCGCAGGAAATTTTGAATTTTTAGGGATAAAAAGTAGTCTATATGCTATTCCAGGACCTAACTTATATGTATGCCAAGTTTTATTCCGATCCGTGTGTGTGTGATTGAGTAACAAACATCCATCCAGACATACTAACTTTCACATTTATTATATTAGTAGGATATTTTTTAATTTCATAAGTATAATTAAGATGTTGACGTTGAAATTCCACGCCGATAACCGAATTAAGGGCTGGTGGAGCCGCTGGTAAAAACTACTTAGTAAAAATAATATCATTAGTAGATACAAGAAATGCGGGTACAGTACTTACGACGACGAGAGCTATATGCAAGTGTAATCCTTCGCAGAACATCCAGAAGTATCCGGTGACCATAAAGTAGTTTGTGACCACGTGAAGCACCTGGCACCACACCTGGACACAAAGCGTTTATTGTTTTGATAGCTCTGTTGTAAGTAGTAAAGTTAAAAATTATACTTATAAACATTGCAAAAACTTAGTTTTAATTTACAACCTAAAGGCCAAATGCCAATTTTTATGAATTTCGTTTCAAAAATGACGGATTTTCATATACACTTCTTACCTCTATTTTATCCCCTTAATGGAATTTTTGAAATCCCGTTCTTAGTGCTCGCATGTGTTATAATAACAGGAACCATTGTTCAAATTTCAAGTCTCAAGGCCCAGTAGTGTAGGCTGTGCGTTGATTTGTCAGCCAATCATTCTTTTTATATTTATAGTAGCATATTACCGTAATTTCGTCCTTTTTATAAAAAGAAGAAAGATTTTCATTGTATATGATATCTATTTTGCCTTTTAGAGATTTTCCAAAAACATGTCAATCTTAATATTCAACCTAAAGATCTAAACGTAAAGCCCTGTTTTTGCTGCATTTACCTTTAAACATGACGGATTTCCACACAAACTTGCAACTCCGATTTTACCCTTTAGGAAATGAATTTGGCAAAATACTTTTTTTAAGCTGTAACAGGAACCTATGTGCACAATTTCAAGTCTCTAGACACAAAATATCTGAATTATCATGCATTCATTAATTGCAATTAATTTTATTCCCTATTTTGCCCTTTAGGGGATGATTTTCCGAAAACATATACATATTAAAATTACATATATCAATTTTCATACATTAAACTTAAAAAATGACGGATTTTCTTACAAACATTCAGCTTCCAATTTAATGCAGTCAGATGCAGGACAAAGGCTGCCTTATCAGCGCCATCTGCCGGGCTGATTTGTAAATCTAAACCATCCAGGGCGCCACCCAAATGCATACACAAAAAATCATTCAAATCGGTCCAGCTGTTTAGGAGAAGTACAGTGACATACACACGTGAAGAAGATATGCTTTGTCCTGAATAACTGACTGACGGATTAACGCACAGCCTAAGCCGCTGATCGTAGAGACCTGAAACTTGGAGGGTGTGTTCTTTGTATGACGTAGGCATCCGATAAAAAAAAAACCAAAAGGGTCAAGTGCGAGTCGGACTGCGGCAGTTGTTTAAAAAAAAGAAACAACGTTCGCCCGGTCAGCTAGTATATCAACATAATTGCTATTATAGATGAAAAAATGTTAATATATACCTAAACAAAAAAGACGACTAAGTTCGATGGGTGAGTTTCTCATGTCTATTGTCAGATGAGGTAACTTCCATTTCCTTTTCAGACTACAGTAAGATTGGGTTTGTTATATTCTTATTCACACGTTTCAATACTGTTTACAGATTGTGTATTTATTTCCTCTAGATCCATAAATACACATAACGTGTATTTTTGATTACATTCTAGACAAGTTTACACATATATTGGTAAGTTATTTTGACCTAATATTAGTATGTATTTGTGTTTCATTTGTTTATTTGGTTTACCAGTTTGTTATAATTTTGCAAGTATCTATTAAAACAAAGATTTCAATGTATATATTGTTCAAACATTATTCTTATTTGATTTAGTAACTGTTTATATAGTCATAGTAAATTTTGTTGCCAGACTAAATATGTATGATATTTTATTATTTATTATTATAAGTTCACCCGTGAAGGTAGCGCATAGCGCATGAAACTGTGCTGAAATATCGGGAACTCAATAAATCTAATCTTGTTAAGCCCGAAATAGATACCTCAACATATTAATAATATCCACGGAGTTTAAATAGTTATTTTTTATTATACTGTAAAATACATTAAACGTTTGAAACTAACTTATCTAAAATAAATAACCTAAAAATAACCTAATCTAAAAAAAAAACCTAAACTAAAATAAATAATTATATAAATAAATAAATTATGTTAATTTTATATTGTTATATTGTGCATGGATTATAAGAATTTTCAGAATCTACAGACATAAGATGGTAAGATAGTTGTAGATAGGTGACTGCATAGTGGTACATTTTGTTGAGCTGTCCCGAGCTTCGGTCGGTACGTTAAACTATCGGTTCCTGGCTATGAAAATTGCCATAAAAAAGTATTACATTACTGGCTGTTGTCATGTGAGGCTTGAAAACGTTGACAGTTGAGGGGCCACTAACTGGACAAAAACTGGATTAAAATTGCACGTGCTTGTCAAGCATTGTTGATCGTCTAAGGACCCTTTTACACGCACTATCTATGATGTTTCTATCAAAGAGCTAATCAGGGAAGTTTTAAACCGATTTGAAAAAAGAAAGAAGGTTCTCGATTTGTCTGTGGTTTTTTTTTTAATTTATTTTAACAACAAAATCTTAAAATAATCCAGAGCTAAATAAAAATTGTTATCTATTAAGGTGAATGGGGCTGTTTTTCATCAGCACACACATGTGGCCGGCCTAGAGTAGTATTAATGGCATGCTGTCTTAATATTACATATTTTCGTACGATGAACCACGATGTCTTGATCGATCGGAGCTATAATCGGATACCATTCCATAATGGTTTCGTAGCCAAAGGGTTCCAATGGTATAGTGGGCGCCACGTAAGATGAGGAGACATGGCGAACGGTAGAAGGGGGGTATTTGCGCAGTTGTACAGTCACTCACAAGAATAGTTATATGTTTTTTAATGTGAAGCAACTAAAGGCTCTGCGTTAAGCACCTAAAAACACGTGGTGTGCGAAGTCTTATCTTTGTTGACGCGCGTTATACCCCATTACCAAGCCTATATAGAAAGAAGAAGAAAGTTTTTTTTTTATTTAGCAAACACACAGTATACAAAATATTTTACAAAAGAAATAACAAAAATAAAAAAAAAGAAATTTGTGATCTGAAAGAGCCTTCCACCTGAGCATGATTTGTACCCGTGTAGGTATAATACTGAGTTTCAGTGGGGTTCCTTACTGCGTCACTTTACAGACGTTAGGGTAGTAATAACAAAAACAAAAAAAGAACAATAACCAAGAACCTATAAATATTTCAATTACATTCTGAATTGCCATTCTAATCTTAATACTTTGGGATTTATAATTTCAACACTAAAAAAAAAATTAAAGGGAATTCCTAATCTTTTTCCCTTTAATAATTTAAAAAAAACAAAAAAGGCAGAAGAGGCTGTATGTATGTATGTACCAAGACTTTTATCTCTTTAAAGGACTTTAAGGACTTTAATATTGCAATAAACAAATAAAACAAAAAGAAAACAAATATTATCTATGGCCTTTGCTCTGTGTAGTGGTTACGTCAAGAAGCTTATACATGGATGACATCCATATATATAGGCTTCTTGGGTTACGTTCTCCAATCTGTTGATGTTGTGATAAATCCTTATTACTTTTTTAAATTGCAAAAAGCGTATCGCGCGAACTATAGTTATGACACTCGTTCACATCTAGTATGGTTGATTTTGAGTTCCTACGAACAAAATTCAGGCGAACTTGGGATGCTCGCGTAGTCGCGTTGTATAAGCACAACGCCTCAATCAAATCACATTTCAAACAAAAAAATCAAGTCGAAATAGGTTCTTCCATTTGGGCGCTACGATGCCACAAACTGATTAGAAGAAAAAGTCAAAATTTTCCGATTCCAGGTGAAGCTGCAGCATGAGGTTAAGATTACTATGTTCCTGTAATATCATTGAATTAATAGGACATTAAGTTTCTAATAGATTGGACCTGTAAAACTTGCACATTTTTAGCTAAACAGATTTTCTTGAATTATGATTAAACTAAGAAAACTTAAGGCAATCAAATCTCCAAATTAACCATAAAAAACTAAATCAAAGTCGGTTTATCTGTTTCAGCACTACTATGCCACAAACAGATACACAGCTCAAAAAGCTTTTATTGATATATAAGCTTCTTGTATACAGCTATATACATAACAAACTTATAACACCCTTCTGTTATTATCGGGGTTAAAAATGTGAATATTTGAAATTTTATTTGACAATCTGTCCCCAAAATATTTTTGAATCGTACACGTAGCTACAGAGGGCACTCCCTAAAGTATACCATGTCAGTTTGGGGCATGTACCCAAAAAATTGGAATGCAAAACTATTATAGACTTCTATTGGCAGATTTATCCAACCAATCACTTTCTACGTAAAAAAAAAGTATAATAACCAATGGATGTGTACCTAATTGTGTGGTAATTGGCAGTCAGGTTAAGCAAAGAGTGTACTGAAGGTTAACGTTCTTTGCTGCATGCAGCGGCTTTATTATGCTTTGTTACCAATGAAAGAAAACGGCGGAGATTCTCAATGCGACTGTTTATTTTTTTTATTTAGAAACTTGACATAGCTTAATATCTCACACTCGATCCGGTCCGAGATTATCTTACATATTGGGACTAGTCTTATAATTTCGAGCTTCTTACGGGCTTTCACTTGGTATTTTCGATATAATCTGGAAACGCGTGGTTTTCTTAAAATTAGAAAAAAAAACCGGTTTCTGGTCTGAAGTTAGCATAACAAAATTGAAACAATACATTGACAATTTTGAAATTGGTCTCAGAATTCCAAGCTTTTTACGAGCTTTCTCTTGGTAATTTCGAGCTCATCCGGAACTCTCCTATGAGAATTCTCGGTTGCATAAGATTTAATTATCAAATTATTTTTTATTAGAAACAGGTTGATAGAATTTAGCTTGTTTTTTATGCTATTGGGAGAAAAACA
The DNA here is from genome assembly GCA_946406115.1 of Apoda limacodes. NCBI lineage: Eukaryota > Metazoa > Arthropoda > Insecta > Lepidoptera > Limacodidae > Apoda > Apoda limacodes. Next base: position 19,504,087 of record OX291540.1, read on the forward strand.
TTGTTTTAAAACTGACGATACATATACTATCATTGGATTCAAAGCGACAGGCGAATACTAAACTCTATTACAGAAATGCAAAAATCGCTAACTAAAATAAAATTTCAAATAATAATAGTATTATGACAGCGTTCGTCACAATTTTGACATGTGTGCAGTGCACCAAGAGTTTTGTTACATAAAAGCCAGATTTTTATATCTATCCCAATCACATAAACTATTTGTTCATTTTCAAAGGGTTCAAAGTCCAAATAGGGTATTCTAGCGTGTAGTCCTTTGTACGTCAACATTTATATCGCATATCAGAATAACAAATGTTGCCAATAGATTATGACTCTGATTTCCATCGATAAGCTTTAGTAGATTAATCCCGGATTACCATATCTCTACCAGGTCCTGCAATATTGGACATAGTTTAAACAATTAATCCGTGTGATTCACGGAAGTTCTTTAGATATCAATGTCCCTTTTGATATATTTTTGTATCATAATAATATTAGATTACACAACAAGTAAAAAAAATAATAAAAATACACTTGGATGTCTGAAAGTTATTTTACGATGATCGGTTGAACCATAGGTGCTCAAACGGTCGATCTCGCCAGTACTTTTTAATTCGATCTCGAGAAAAAAATCCGATGTAGAACTATTTACACAGATTTTGTTTTAGAAGGTAGGTAACTAAAACAAATTTAATGAATTACCTACTAAAATTTATTCGATTGGGCCAGAATAGCCCCCTCATAACTTTCTTTTATCATACGTTCCCTTGATAAAGCCGTCATTTGCTAGCGGCAAAAGGCGGCTTTATTAAAGGAACGCGCGCTACTGGTCAAAGAAAGTCGCGTTTTTAATTTCCGCTACTTTTTCCAGAGACTTCGGGCGGCGTGTTTTACGACTATTCAAGACTTGATGATATAAAATTGCGCTTGCAGGAATTTAAGTCAGTCTGAGTTGTAACCTGAAGGTAATATGTCGATACAAAGTTTATTACCTAATTAATATTACAAAATGAGTGCGGCGAAAAAAGGCAAAACGTATCACTTTAATAATGATTGGGAGGAAGAATTTTTCTTTTGTATGATACAGAATAAGTGCATTTGTCTCATTTGACGTACGTCAGTTGCAATACCTACGCGTGGGAACTTAGAGGGGCATCATAAAACGGTTCATAAAAACTATGAAAAGGATTTTCCTTCACATATTGAATTAAGAAAACGAGAAGAATGTCATCTGATAATTTGTTTGAAAAAAAAAAAGAAACAAACCATATTCACAAGACCAGCCAAACAATGAAAAGCTAGAACGATTGCGTCATTTAAAATATCTTATATATTGGCGAAACACAAGAAACCATTTTAAGATGGCTCGATAATGAAGGAAGCATTTATTGTAGTGGGTGAAACATTATTTGAAGATTTTAAAAATAAAACAGAGATTATGTCTGCTATTAAAGAACTTCAGCTATCTCGTCTAACTGTCGGCGAGTTGAAGTCATGTGTCAGGACATGGCAGATAAACTGAAACATGTTATGCAAAGTACATACTTTTTTTACAGTTCGACGAATCCACCGGTAAGACAGATACTGCCCAGTTGTGTATTTTTATTCGTTTGGTATTCAATGACTTGTCGACTAAGGAAGAGTTTTTGACAATGATTTTTCTGAAAGGAAAGACCCGTGGCAAAGATTTATATGAAGTTTTCTTTTTATATATTTTATAGCAAACTACAAGCTACCAATATACAAATTAGTGTGCATTACAACCGATGGAGCATTAGCAATGACTAGAAATTCCATCCGTCCACGTAGCTTTCAACGACGGCTCTTTAAATTGCAGTTGGAAGATAGTGGGTCAGCGAAACACGCTGATTTAGATCTTCACACGGACGTCAAGTGGTTGAGTTGCAAGAAATTCCTAGAAAGGTTTCAAGAATTATTGCAGCTTTTCTTGACACTTAGATGCTGAGAAACGGAAAATGGCTGACAGATTTGGCATTTTTAAAGACATCACAATGCATTTAAACACTGGGAGCTTTTTTGGGTCCATTCAAAAGATATTTTTATGATTTCAGTAAATTGGCAAATATCACATCATTTATGAGTTATCCTTTTTCGTGTAAAAACATTCAGGAGTTAGCTACGAAATAAGAAGTCAATTTAACATTGACTCATGCTCTGTTGAAAATGAGTTATTGCATAGTTCAACAGATATACATCTCAAATCCACATCGTCTGATACAAAATTTAGATTATATTATTATATCCGAATCTAAGGCAAATCTCCCTTCAACTGTCAGCAATGTTTGGGTCAACTTTCTTGTGCGAATCTGCATTTTCTGAAATGAAGTTAATTAAGTCAAAATAGCGCAATCAATTAACTAACAAACATTTGTCATTATGCTTGCAATTAGCACTCGGTAATTACGTACTATCTTATTAAAAGTATGGTGAGGACATGCAGTGCCACGCTTCACCATCCAAAGTCACTCTTTAAAGTTTAATACTAGAACTTCGTTTTGTAACACCCAATAAACTCGCAATTTCGAATAATTGAGAGGTTTATCATTGATATTTTAGAGCAGCCTTACCTTTTAAAAACATTGACTGAAAAATGCATATTGTGCGGTAAAACTAATATCTATACGTATGCACCCTATCTAGACGACAATCCTGACTCACACATACTTGCGGCCTCTCAGAGTCAATCGATCTTAGTCTAACAATATTGAAGTAGATCGCCAGCAGTTCAAGTTTGAGCAATGTAATGGCTATAGGACCACCTTACACGACAGTTAAAACAATAAAACAATTTTTTTAAATTCGTCAAACTGCCCCAGATTTATAACATTAAAAAAAGGGACAACGATTGACATGCGTTCAAACATTTGCAAGTTTTACATATTTCTGAGACAATGTCTCACAAAAGGGTAATTGTGGCTCCATAAGCACCAAATGTGTCAAATGTCTTTTTACCATAAAATCCAGCGGCGGTTTAAATTTCGCCTCATTCAAAATTCATCTCGGATGACACACTTAACTAGACCCAAAAAAAAATATTCAAACACCCCTAGGCTTACAAAGCGTGAGGCCCTCCCCGTTGTATTGGTATAGCGGGCCAAAAAAACCCATGACTAAGAAAATGGCGGATCACTAACGCGTGCAGAATACACCCCAAAATAAGAAAAAAAAATAGTAAAAATAATAATATCCTTTCAGTTTCAGATTGTACGTCCCACAATTTTAAGATACCACCCCCAATGACAGGGATTGGAGATCGACTTTTCGAAGACAACTTAACGAGACTGGAGAAGTGGGGATATACGGAGGCTGACGATCGGACTGGAACGACTATGCAGGCATTCAGAAAATATTTCTAGAGCAATCAACTCGTCTCTCACTAATCTAGTGTTATTTTGTGATTTATTTTAATAATTAATTGTCAATAAAATCTTAGTACCTAAGTAAAATTAAACGATCGTTAAATCTGTATAATCGTAAAGTCAGTGTTGAGCGACTACGGGACTTTAGCTAAGTATTATAGTATCACCTAAATTATTATTTGTATACCTGTTAAAATTGGGGGGTCTTTTCAGTAAACAGATAACTGCTTGTTTCGTCCTAATCCACGTTATTGAACTTACTATTATAAACTGTCATTCTTTTGAAGTTACCGTTTTTAATTGTAGAAAAAAATCATGTTATTGAATCTACTATTATAAATTGTATAGAATAGCTATCATGCTTTTGGACTAATTATTATAAATTGCAGAGAATAGTTATCAAATCTTCGTGAAAGTTTTGTTTACTGAATACACCTAGATTTATCTTTTTAATATTTTTTTTTGTGTTAGCGTTAATTTAATATTTGATTTTACGATTTACCTATGCTTTAGAGTAGTGTTAGGAGTGGGGATAGTGGTTCTGTTTGGCAGCTCTTCCTTTGTTCCACTATCAGTAGGCAAAAAACCCCTAGCAATTAGAGAAGAACCTTTGTTGAGGGTTGGATAACTAGCAATAAAGAAATTACTCAGTAATTTTCAAGTACAACTAGATATATATATAATTTGAAAATAAAGTAGCTTTTTTTAATATTTGGTTTTCTTTTCACTTATCCTATACTACGTATCTGAACTTATACAAGTTACATCTACCTATCAAACTAAACTCTTCAGTCAGTTCTCGTAAGAAACGTCATCAGGCTTTTATATCAATGACTTACAAAAGGGGTAACCTCTATATTATAGAAAGTAAATTGTACGATAGATATTTATATATTATTATTTCATTATTATAAATAGTTTCTGACTTTCAGTTAATTTCTGCTTTAACGAGATTTTATTGACTGAAAGTGTTTCTATTATAAAAAGAAATCAGAGCAGGACTGAGGGTTTGACATTCGATTTTCCTTCTAACAATAAATAAAAGGTACCTTAAAAGAAATGATCATTATAAAAATTGATTGGCCAATCAAGACGGACGTACTTTTCAAGCTTACAACTGATGGCATCGTCACACACATATATATATATATAAATTACATAAATGAATCATAGGTTACAAGAATTGGGCCTAGCACAATGTCCCAAACCAAAAGAGAATCGATCTATCCTACCTCAGAGTCATTTTCAGATACGATACTGCCTAAATCTCTGGTTTTCAGGTTCCAGTCTTAGTTAATACCTATTGTTCTATTTAAAGTGTTTACCTATTACACTTATCTGAGTTGATAAATCACAAAACGATTAAAGTTAATATTCATTGTAAAGGTAACTGAAAATATAACGTAACTTGCAATAATAGAAGCTTAATCACTATTAAATTTTTTTTTCATAACAAATAAAAATCTTTGCCAAAAATACCTGTGAGACCTGACTGCGATACGGAAAATACCTAGACCCAGGATCAAATACCCACTCTCTTCTAAAATAGGCGATCACGAAAATTATTTAGGTCTTCAGGTCTGAAGTCCGAGTACGAGCGACGAACTTCGACGAGATTTTCATCTATTCAAATTAACCTAAAACTCGCAATGTTTATGTAAACAATTTAGTTAGGCACCTAATTAGGAATTAATACTTTCTAGGCACGTCTAGGGTCCATCGCAGCACCCCTGGGTTAAAACTTTATGGAGTTCATTGATCTATATGTTTATACTTATATTCATTTTTGTGTCAATAAGAAACTTTTTATTTTGTTCTTGTATTAACTTGATCAAATAAAATGTAATTATTTTTTAAGTTAGTGGCCTGGAATTGCTGAACCAATTCTTTCCTGAATTGTAATGTGGCAAAACAAGGCTCGGTAGTCACCTATATACATATAAATAGAATCATTACAAAACATACGTCAAATAAAAACGTGGATATCATACTGACCCAATAAAAACAGGATTTACATATAAACTTAAGGCCTCTCCACACTCTCGCGCAATTCACGTGCGAAGTCGCGAACTACTTGAGAAGCATGAGTGTTGATACGATTTAGTTGAAACGATCTTATCAGTTACTTTTTGTATGCTCATTTGTTTATTTTACTAGTATGTTGAAATAAATAATACTATTTTTCTTGTTTCCGATCGTTGAATCAAGCTGAAATCAGGTACACAGACATAAACACTATGACAATGCAACATTAACTCTACTCTTAAAGTGGTCTATATATATTGTAGCCACATTCCGTCTGCATCGTGAGTGTAGTGTAGTTTTTACTAGTTTATACAGAATAATTTACCTGGGTAATAAATTTATAATAAGTCATTCATTTTGATGTCCCCGATGCTATTTGAATAGTGTTTACCGGTTAAAACGTTTACCGGTTGAAACGTTTACCGGTTAAAACGTTTACCGGTTAAAACGTTTACCAGTTAAAACGTTTAGCGGTTCAAACGTTTAGCGGTTAAATTGTTTACCGGTTAAAACGTGAGGGTTTTTGGATTTTCAATACAAATTTTCGGTGTTAAATTTTTCATATTTTTAAACTTTTCATTACGTCCAGTATTTGTGAAAAATTGTGTGGCGATAAATATTTTTTTCTTTCTTTTATTATTATATCTTATGTTCATTCAAACTTTTATGAATGTCATAGTGTTTCATACTTGTGATATCAAATATAATTTTAAATATCATTAGTATTTCATATTAAGTGACCAAGTGTGAAAACGCAGTATTAATATAAAAGGCACACAAAAAGTAAAATTTTGTAGACCAGTGATCTGCTTAAATATTGAGTGTTTTGTTATTAAACCAGTAATATAAAAAATAAAACAACTAGAAGGTTATTACAAAATAAAATACACGAAAAATGCTACTAAGATTTTTATAAGCGGTGGGAATCTAGCAATGTGCCAAAAACATCAGTCACAAGAATGTTTTATTGGTTTCTTTTGAAGAATGTGCAAATAAACTTAAGCTATCTACCTTATGGTCCCATTACTCAATGTTACGCAGTATGTATAATATTAACAAAGAAATTGGCAAAACACTTATTTTTATTAATAAATTAATTTTCCTTAATCTTAAATGCCAACGAAATTGTCATGCTGCTTACTCGCTAATTATATAATAATATAATTATATTTCCTCTGTTTTGTGACAGTTGCATGCAATGCTATGAGTTGTATATGATAGGTAGGTATAAAGAACGATTTGACTTGTTATTAACTACTCTTGAGAAGAAGTTACTATAATTGGTCCAAAAATAATAATTAATAGTACGTACCTTATTTTCCTGGCCAACAGTGGCGTCGATGACAACAGTACGGTACCAAACGATCCACAGTATGTTGTTAAACGCAAATGAGCAGAAAAGATGCATATGAATACGGATTCTGGTGCACTGCAAGGATCTGAGACAATACAAAAAGATAATCATCAGAATCATTTATTTAGGCACAAGAATTCTGGTTAGTTACCTATATTTAGCTATTGTTATTAATCATATTTAGATTAGATTTAAATATTTTTTTGTAAACTTCATCATTCTTTTATGGAGACTCTAGGCTCAGAATCTTATTTATCTTTCTTAAAAGGATTTTTTTTGTTCTCATTACCAAATATTTAAGAACTAAGTCACATAAAATTATAAAAATATATTATTTTGTATATGCAAAGCCAAACAAAGCTCGTTTGTCTGTCACCCTACTTACCATACTTTCAGATTTAGATTCCCAAGTAACACTTTAGTGAATTTTGCAGCTTATCTTATAACTTTAAGTTCTGAATAAGTTGCTTTACAGTGATATTTAAAAGTCATAGCTTTGAACACAACTTGAATTTGTATATGAGAACTTTTTATGTACGTTTTGTGCCCCTATTGTAACTGTCGCGGTTACATAAAGTCGATTTAGTTACTTGAAGTTGCATACAAGTTTTAATTGTTTCTGATTAAGAAGCAAAAGTGGTTTTACTGTTAAGCAACTTTTATATATAATCAACAACATACCCTTATTTGGCACTTCTAGTTCCAAGTTATACTAAAAATATGATCTCTTTTTTTTTTTTTTTATGTATATAATAATAAATATTTTTGGACATTACACACATCGTCTGGGCCCAAAGTAAACAACAAAGCTTGTGTTATGGATACCAGACAACGGATAAAAATACATATATTTTACTTTTAATACATACATATTATATATAAATACACCCAGACTCAAGCAAAACACAAATGTTTATCACGTAAACGTTTGTCCAGTGCGGGAATCGAACCTACACCCTCTGCACAGCAGCTGACCACACTACCAACTAGGCTGCGAGGAGTCCATAAAGATCATATAAGATATAAGAGATAGAACTTATTATGTAAGCCGTATTATTTGTTAATTTTTACTTATTTGTTAATTTTTCGTCGCTTTAATTGAAAACAATGTCGTATTTTTAGGACTGTCAGATCTTTAGCAGTGTAAAAACAGTGAAAATTTTTGCTTTTGGTATTTAAGAACCCCCTGTTGCAACTTATCTACGCGTTGGAGTGGAACCTCCGGGCTTTAAATCTGCTAATAATAGAGTATTATATCTCTTATAGTGGCTAAAGAGATCATTTTGCAGCACTTTTGGAACCTGATGTGATTGCAGCTTTAAGGCCTAGAGGTACCACCACAATTAGTAAGTTTGCAACAGGGGGTTCTGGAAAACCAAAAGCAGAAATTTTTACTTAGTTTACACTACTAACGATCTGGCAGTCCTAAAAACACGATATTGTTTTCTATTAACGCGACGAAAAAATCATTTTCACTCCAGTTATATTCTTTATTCTGTGCTTCGGTAAAAAGTATTTTAACAAATAAGTAAAAATTAACACATAATAAGACTTACATAATGAGTTCTATCTATATCAGCATTATGCATATTATAATTTTCATTAATTATCATATAAAAAGAACATTAAATAGTAACTTTTTATCTAACTTAATGAAGCGGGGTGGTTGTAAAAGCAGAAGGGTCTGATATGTCGTATACATATATTATATATATAAAACCCGCATCCGTTGTGGAACTAAAGTTCAAACAAACTGTTTAATATTAAACAATCTACTGAAGTTAAGCATCAGATTAGATTGAACATAAGTTTTTTAGCTTTTGATATTTTGCCTAATTTTTTCACGATTGTTGGCGATGTTGTGACATCCGGAAGTCCCTGAATGAAGAAAAACCGAGAGTTTTACTTGCTTCAGTTTTTTTTTTTAATTGTTTTTATAATTAATGACCAACAATTAGAAATATACACTTAACCGGTGTTTTTCTAATTATATAGACATCAAAAATATCAAGAAAAACCTAAGGCTTAGGCAAAAATATGTCTATTTTTTAAAGAAAACGCAACAAGTAAGGGTTTATTTTGAAATTTTGTGAAGAAAAAAAAGACGTATGTGAAGTCTACAATCCGCACTAAGCTCGCGTGAGGACTGTGGCTCAAATTACCCTCGCTTAAGAGCGTAGGCCGTGCCCCAATAGTGGGGACGAATGAAGTATGCAAGGAATGTTATTTTAAGACAATAGACTTTTCATAGGTTATCCTGTAATGTAAAAGTAATAAACTATTTTTAACCGACTTCAAAACAGGAGGAGGTTCTCAATTCGGATGTTTTTTTTTAATGTATGTTCGGGCATATCTCCGTCAAATATAGACTGATTTGCAAAATTCTTTTTTTATTTAAAAGGGTATACTTCTGAGGTGCTCCCATATTAATGCAGTGAATTTAAAACTTAAACTATTGGTCTAAAAAATAATTGGTGTTAATTTGGAACTGGTGAAACGCCTTTTATGTTGATGATTGTATGAAATTTCGTTACTAATATGGATGTTTTTAGTGTACGAAAAAAGCAATTCGTCACTCAAAAGTAAAAAATTAAAAACTTTTTAACAAAAAAAAATAATAACCGGCTTCAAAAAGATGCACTAAAAAAGTAAAAATAATGACTTATTTCCAAAAATCTGATGTGTATTACAGTTTGAAGTTGGTGTCTAGGTACCTATTAGTTTATAACACACTTCACTTGCATAAAGTAATTTGAAATGTATATTATTTAATTTTGACTCGGTTCAACGACGGGCTGTGAGAATTGTCGATGATCCCAAACTCACTTGCCGTATCGAACCCTTAAGTCTGAGGAGAGATTTTGCCTCCCTGTGTGTGTTCTACCGCTTGTACAATGGGATGTGTTCTGAGGAATTGTTCGAAATGATGCCCACGGCTACTTTCTACCATCGCACCGCTCGCCATAGGCAGGGAATTCATTCTCATACTTTAGAACCGAAATGGTCGCTTACAGTGCGGTTTCAGAGAAACTTTCTACCGCCAACGCTTGGGTTGTAGAATGAGATCCCTGCCAAGGTTTTCTCTAAGGACTACAGTATGGGGTTCTTCAAGAAAGAAATTATTGGATTTTGAAGGGTCGGCAATGCGCAAGTGATACCCCTGGTGTTGCAAGCGTCCATAGGCCACGGTGACCGCTTACCATCAGGCGGACCGTGTGCTTATTTGTCACTTTAGTGGTATAAAAAAAAAGCCTCCAAAAGTTCCCATCCATATTTGGGTCACAGAAACCGAACATATATACTAAATTCAACATAATTGGTCTAGTTGAATTGGTTGTAATCAGGCGCACGACTGATCCCTTAAAAGTTCCTCCGTTTTTTGATGCGTACGTTCGCAACCCCAAAACATTATTATAAAAAATAATAGGTCTGATTGCATGGGCACTCAGGTAGATGAGCATATTTAACACTACACTGGCTATATACTGCCAGTTATTTCGTTATTAGGTACTTAGTGGGGCCACGAATTAGCACGATAATTAAGTTGTACACAAAGGCGGAATTTTGTTCTCTCATTGTTGTATGTGAATTTGCAAAGAAGTGACAAAAAAGGGGTTGGGTCCATAAGATTTACCCGACATCTTTTAGAGTTTATTTTTCAGCGATTTTACTTTATATTGATTGCCAACAAACAATTTGTCTACTTTCATCAATTCACTCTCTAATACGCACGACTGACCTCTATCGAAAATATTAATTTTACATTACATAGGATTTTTAATTTTGTGCGTGGGTGTCAAAGTTCATTTTCTAATACCGTGACATTTACTTTTAGAATATTAATAATGAATGCTAAAGAAAGCTTTCAGATTCGATTTATTGTTACTCTTCAAAAATAAGTAGCCATTTAACATTATCATTACCATCTTATGTAGTTTAATAATATAGAATAATCATACTATAGTAAAATAGGGAATGATAAAAGGGATGAGAAAAGCCGATATTTTTGTACGTAAATCCATAACGAGTTTTTTTTATATTTTTAAGCGGTTATTATGATTAAACATAGTCAAACTTACAAGCTTTATATATCAGTGCCAGCGTTTTCACTTCGCGTGAGATTAAAATAAATAAATATAGCTTTTTATATTTTACACAGAAACCATATTTTTACTGCAAAACTTTTTTACAGAATTTAGTTACAGGTTGTAGTTACAAAAATTAATTTCCTATTTACCCAGGGTATGATTTAAAAATATTGATAACACATTAGGTACTAGAAGCCAATATATATGAGGCCAAATACCCCTGCCACAGATTATATAATACTATACTACCCCTGCTAACCAGCCCCGTCACTTAATATTTTTAATTTCATCTTTGAACAAAACAAATTTTAAATTTGCTTCTACAGAATTATATACCAATATACCTATATAGTTATAAGCTGTGGCTGGAGTATTTGTACTTAGATTTTTATGGAATAAATTGATGGATATCTCTAAATCAGCTGGGCTTCCGGCACCTATTTCCATGCACATTTACAGTAAATCGAAATCGACTTGTCGTTGAATATTTAGCCGATAAAGTTTAACATTTTAATTTTAGATTTTAAACGTTAATTTTATTTGATTATATATTATAAATTCTAGTCTAAGTCAAAAACGTTTTTGAGGTATACTTATGTAAAAATATTAATAAAAAAAAACTTTTGATGGATTGATTATGTTCTTTCTTTATTATATATAAATATATGTATATATACTTTCTAAATATTCTTTATCTTGTAACTATATTAAGTGTTCTTTCGTTTTAATTTCCATCTTTATTTTCGTACGGAGTATTGTATTTTTAACAATGCAATGTAAGTTCAACGCTCGACCCTCAATATGTCGCAACGTAAGTTATGGTTTTGTTCTAGTGCTTGGTACTAGCCGCATATTTGTGGATCGGCTAGTACGGAAGGTAGGTAATAATGCCTTGTTTACGGCACGGCCGGCTACGCGGGTCGCCGGTTTGTTGGGCGGCTCTAGAATTTTTTAATACAATTACCAAAGCTAGTTGAGACAGCCACTTTTGAGAAAAAAAAACTATTCTAGGTATTCGTATATATTCAATTTGTAGAAACGAAATCCTTATAGTCTTCTATGTCAGTCCGTTCATCCGCTCGTCTCTCCGTTCGTCCTTCTCCCCGTATAGTATATGCTGTGATAGTAAAATAAAACAAAGATAACATTCTGAGAATTGACGGATAAATTTAAGGTTCCGTACCAAAATGGTCAAAAGGAGACTTCGATGTCGTTTATATCACAGCTGTTATTCGTAGGAATTGCAACTATTAGAACTTGAAGTTTAGCACGGTTGTAGAATTTGGTTGGCTAATTGATTTTAGGTACCCTATGCGCTCCTAAAGCGGTGAGGGGGGAAGCGTGGCAGCTCTAGCTAAGATGGGCGTGAATTTAGGTATTTCCGATTTATTTATTAAACAAATACACATTTTGCAAATGTAAAATGTACTCGTTAAAGAAAACATGCAGAATAACAAAACTACATGTTTTCTTTTTTCAAATTTAAAAACTGATGACCTTCCGTGAAATATTTACGCTATACTGAGGGTTTATTTTGTTTTTAAGCGATAGCTTTGGATTTTTTTCTATCGGGGAAACTAAATGTTTAAATATCTTAATAATCATTAAATATCTTACATATTAATTGCATAACTAAAGCTTTAGTAATAACGATACAGCTAGGGATCAAACGAAAGCAATTATTATAAAAATAGGTTCGGCAGCAAGTACCGTAAATGCAACTTCTATTGAGAAAAATTCTTTTACAAAAAAAAATTACGTCATATTGGATCCGCGTATTGGATACATGCGTACACACACACACAGACATCACTCTAAAAATGATTGAAATGATTCTCCAAGTCTTAAAACGTAAAGAAAACACAAAATTTTCGATTTCGATTTTCGGACCTATTCCAATAACTTCTCAAGAGAAATTAAAAATAAACTCGGTACATTCTTAAAAATAGGGTTTTTTTAGTTTTTCAAAATGGAGTCTGAAATAGAGGTAGAGAGTAAAATCTGAAAGTGAGGTTAGTTACTAGAGTAAATGAAGTGTCCTGAACGGGCTTTGTTTGCAAGTTCAAAAATATTTCTTTAACAATGTTAAGTGATTTATTTTTATATTTATGTCCAACAAAGAGGGTTCCTCTTATTTCCTATGGTTGCAAACTGAATATTCTAAAATTACTCAAACTGTTATTTAGGTAGGTACTTATATTTATTTAAAAATATTATTTTTTTTATTTCAAGAGTTTGATGCAATTAATAAAAACTTTTAAAGGGGCTAACCAGCGGCGCTTTTTGATATTTTGTATTTGCTATTCATACAATGCGTATAACAAAAAAATTAATAATCGAGAAATTAGAACTAGTGATAACCTATTTTTAGTATTTTAAGTTATTTTTGTAGTTTATGTAGTAGTTACGAGCATTTCTGCTAATAATGGGTGTTTTATCATTGATGACGGGTACAAAAAACCCAAATTACTACAAGGTGACTTACCTGTCTTTTAAGGGATCCCAAGGGAGCCCTAAATTACAATGATTTAAACTATAGAAGACATAGAAAAGGGGAAAAGATATAAAACGTAAATTAAAGGTATAAATGTTAATTAACTTTCCTTGGTTCACAAGTTTGTCCTTACAATAATGAAACTGGCACAAAGCATTATTTTTACTAGTCAATAACACAATGCCTACTGCATAAGTGTTTAATTAGTTTTTAATCTAAAAAGGCAAAAACTTTGTTTTTACAATGATTTTCTGCAGAATAATGACAACCATAGAGTGTTGCTAGAAACATAAAACGTTGCGTTCGGAACCGCGACATACGCTCGAAACGCTTTTCGTGCGTTAGAGCTGTGCCTCACCGGGATGCCATGGCGACATCGCCGGCGACGCAAGCTTGGCTACCTCTGGCATCCAAAGGTCGCCAAACAGAGTAGCCATGGCTACTCTTCAGTCAGTTTGACGACGTCCTAGGAATGGACGTAGAGGAGATCGAACTTATTTATTATGTTCGTCGACGAAAAATACAAAGATTTAAGAAGAAAAAAAAGCAAACTATGGTTTCGTCCTTTTATCCGAAGTGGAGTTTTTTTTAAAAATATAAAGAGATTTAAGAAAATATACTGATAATGTCGGAATAATCATTCGATGCACTACCCCATGAGCACGGACGGTTTTGAATTTCCACAATACATATTTCGGTATCGAAACGCATTTTTTCAACGTTATACAAATGTACTAAAATACTAAAATGGCGTTCGGTTGGCGACTGAGTGAGTGAGGTGCAGCTTATGCGCATACATTTAGGTGTCAACGTAGCCAGGCTGCCAGAGCATCCAGTCGCCACGTAGGGAGCCGTAAATCGTGGCTACGCTTCCAAATTAGCGACGTTGCCAAAGCGTCGTCAAGTGAGTGAGAGCCGATACATTTCTATATGAATTATTTGGATACGTAGCTGGCGACGTCGCCATGGCATCCCGGTGAGGCAGAGCTCTAAGTCGCGGCCCCGATAGCAACGGTACAAAATAATGGGTTTTTAGCAGAATTTAGCAGAAATACGACCTACAAACATATTCTAAAAACTACATTTAATGTTATTAGAATAAGCTATCCTTAGAACGTTACATAGCCGGTAGGACTTCAATTTCTTGATAATTAATAATTTTGAAATACATTATGCACAAGAAGAAAATTTAAAATAAAATAGACGGAAGAGGGCCCTCAGTTTTTTTAACACCATATATTTCCCCAAAGGGCTGTAACTCTTTATAAGTTGGACTGAAATACAAGTCAATCTAGCTTAAGAGCCTATAAAACAGTTATTAATCTATAGTTAGCGTCAACAAAACCGCAATATTATGCGGAATGGCTTTATTTCATTCCAATATACCGGACTCCATAGTTGGAAATAGTAAATAGAATAATATTTGTGAAGTCTCTTGTCAAAGTTTTATGCATATTTAAAACGATTTTATAAAAGTTAAGTAGCCCGCCTCGTAGTCACACCAACTTCTTACACCAGTGATTGACAAGGATTTTTTTCTTAGTCTTCACACTGCCTCAGCACGTGTGACGAGGATTTTTTTGTGTATGTCATCACACCGCTTTTATACCTAAACCTTGTCGTGACAATGTGTGTGTCTGTATGTGTGTAGATATCATGAAGGTAGATGTCATTGAAGAAAGACGAAAAAAGAGAACCAAAAAATATTCATGGAAAAAAAGAAAAATACAGAGAAAATACTGTTGCACTGCACCGTAATGAATAATAAAAAAAACCTATGAGTATTATTGAGATTACCTTAAAAACTCTAAACCGATTTTGTTTAAACTAATTTTCATTGGTAGTGCTTGTAAAGCCTATATTTTTCAGGATTTTGACATAGACATATGCAGACACCAAAGACACTCGAACACTTCAGGACAAAATACATAATACAAGCACATTTACAATATTACAAGCATATAAAACTATTTTATAAAGCAACACTAATTACAAATACAGAAAAACTATTAAAAAATGTGTGAGAGCTATGATAACAAAATTAGGACTTGGACAATGCTAACAGCGCTGATTTTCAGTGATGCCCGTGAGGGAGGTGTATCCGCGAGACCGTTGGTCATTTGTGCTCATTTAATGTAATATAAATATATACATACACAATACACATATCATAGGTACACATATAAGATTTTTCTAGATTGCTGAATTAGGCCACTAAAGTCAAAGTCAAAAGTCAAAGTCAAAATGGTTTATTCAAATAAGGATTTTACATTCACTTTTGAATCGTCAAAGTTATAAAATATTATTTTTTGAACCCTCCCACCTTCCCGCCGGTTTACAATGTTGTTGATTTCTACCGAGAAGAATCCGGCAAGAAACTCGATATTTACTCTTTTAAAAACACTATCAATAATACAAATAAACTAAAATACAATTAATGTTTTAAATAAAAAAATTTTAGTCGTACAATTTTATGTTATTTTCATTTTAATTTGGTTTACCTATGCATCCTGTAATTGAGCATCATCAGTCCCAAGGATTTTTATCATTTACATAGTCTGAAATATTGTAGTATGCCTTTTTACAAAGTACCTGCTTGATAAAAGATTTAAATTTACTTATTGATAGATTTTGAATTTTATTGGGAACTTTGTTGTAAAAGTGTATACATTGCCCCATAAAAGAGTTACTTATTTTGTGTAGACGTGTATCATGCACCAACAGCTTATTTTTACTTCTAGTATTTACTTTGTGAACGTCACTTTTCTTGCTGAAACTATTGATATTTTTATGTACATATAAAAGATTTTCATATATGTACAGCGACACTAAAGTTAAAATTTTTACTTCCCTAAACCTATCCCTCAGAGATATCCTAGATCCTAATTTATAAATAGCACGAATTGCCCTTTTTTGTAACAAAAATATTGTATTTACATCAGCAGCGCTACCCCACAATAGGATACCATATGTCGTTAAACTATGGAAATAGCTAAAATATACTATTTTTGCAGTGTCGACATCGGTCAATTGTCTTATCTTTGATCGCATACACAGCAGAGCTAAGTTTTTTGGCTAGGTTATGAATATGAGGACCCCATTGAAGTTTGGAGTCCAGCGTTATGCCAAGAAAGACTGTTGAATTAACAAGTTCTAATTGCTCGCTATTAATATTAATACATGTCTGTCTCTGACTAACATTTGGTAATGTAAATTTAACACATTTGGTTTTTTTTCATTAAGTAACAAATTATTAGCGTTAAACCAATTTACAATTTTAGAAAGGGCATTATTTAATTCATTATAATATGTCTGTCGTCTCTTAACTTTAAAAAGCAAAGAGGTTTCATCAGCAAGTAAGACAATGTCATGGTTTTTTACATTATATGGGAGATCATTAATGTAAATAAGAAATAGAAAAGGACCTAAAATTGAGCCCTGAGGGACTCCCATAGTGACTGCTAATCCCGGAGATCTTTCACCGTTGACATCTATTTTCTGTACTCTCCTACTCATATAGGATGTCAAAAGGTCGAAAGGTGCAAATGGAATTCAGTTATTTTGTCATTTTTAAATACTAACTTCAAAGTACTTTTAACTTTATTTTAAGTTTTTGAATTATTTAAATCGCGAATAGGTAGAGGTATATTGTTCCAGCACTTAGTGGCCGCGTATCTAAAGCTGCCTCGAAAAGCGGTTGTACGGTGCTGTAGTATTTTCAATGCGCTGTCTATAGTTCTCATGCTCCGCACATTATCTTCCCTACGCCAATACTTTCCATAAAAGTATTCCGGTTCTTCTAAGACGTGGTACAAAAAGTAGCACAAAAAGTCAGCGAGGCACAAAAATTTGTCAACTTTTAATCCAATAACTCGAAATATACATATTAGAGAAAAAGTTCTTCTGAAACCTTAAATGCATTTTTGAAGCCCTTTACAACGATATCCCACACCACCTTATGGTGCGCAGAGAAAAGAAAATACCTTAGTTCCATGTGGGTATTTAGTGTGGAGAGTAACACTAAAAAAAAATTCTCCATTTTCGTAACAAATCTGTTGGGCGGTTAGCCTTACCATAATATTTCATTAAAATCGCTGCAAAGGCGATAAGACGATATTATAAGGCTGTGACATACAGAGCGACGGAAGGACATGACGAAACTATAAGGGTTCCGTTGGTTGGTAGTATTAATCAAACCCTATTGCGTGATTTTTTATTTAGAATTTCAGATCACGCGGTCTAAAATTAGAGAGGCGAACAAATTTTTTTAACTTTGGAATATATAAATCTTAATGAAAGCTTCTTTCCTCAAGCAAAGTATTTAGTAAACTATAAGTAGATCAACTTGCGCCAAACGTTTATCGTATATCGTTGCGGAGAAGCGGCGCGGTTGGGGAGCGGGTGTCGTACACCACACAGTACGTAAACTGGTGGAGTCTTAATCGTAGCCGGCGGCGGCAGTCGTTCGCACAGGTCGTGGGAATTTTATTTGTGACCTGAGGCTTGTATTGAAGTTAACGTACCTACTAAATGGCGCTGCCTCGCGCGCGCTGTACGTACTTTGCCTCAGGTAAAAAAAAATCTCGTCATTTTTACTCGGCACAGTCTATTATATAGAGCTGGTGTGGCACAATCGGTTAAACAGTAATTTGGACAAAAGCATCCCGATATTTTTATTTTTGTCCTGCCCGCGCCATAACAATAAAGAAACCCGTACGTTTCAGTAAAAGATTGCCGATTGCGGAAGAAATTGAAATATGTATAACTTTGGTGAAACTATTTTGGTTGCATCTTTTTTTTTGTGTTAATCAAAAACATAGAATAATATCATTGCTTTTTAGCCTTTTTTAAATGTAATGTTAAAAGTAGTAAGGAATAATAACGTAATACCCTTTTTTGTTAATATCGTCGTTGAATGACGAGAGTTTCAGACTTTGACCCCCATTTCTTAAAAGGTAGATTTGTTATATTTTTTTTGGAATGATGGTAACAGTTTTGTGGACATATGTGGGGAAAAGCCATACACAGTCATCGAAATAATAAGTTCTGGAAAGAAAACTTGCGAGCCGACGCAGTGGCACATGTGTAGTGTTCCTAAGAAATTCAAGCTCTTTCCTACAGCTGAGAAGGTCACGATCTCCATCTTTTGAAATTATCAGGTTTTTGCTGATAGACTTTATATAAAAATAAAGCTGTCAATATCATGGGAGCATACTTCGCCAGTATTATAGGGTGAGCAAACACAGTAATTTAAGCAAAATTCGAGGAAATTAGCTAAAGGTGTGTTGTTTTTGCATGATAATACTTAAGTTCACACCGCTTAAATGGCAAAGGCTCATAACCATGGACCCCGCTGAAGGGCCCAAACTAGGCCCCCAAATCCTACTTACTATTCCAAAACCTGAACAAAGATCTCTAAGGGAATCGATGCGCTATACTACTACGCTACAGCTATTTTTATACGGACTTGAAAATAATAATTTACATAACTTATGACTGCTTAATGCATGCATAAAATACAAAAATACACATGTACCTACTTTTATTTGTATCTAGACCGAAAATTTATTGAACACCTGGCAAATTTATAGCTTTTAAACACTGTCACGTAACTAAAAACGATGTCTGTGTATTTTTATATCATATTTTCAATAACTTACTTCGCGAGTCCCCACGAATCCATACACTTAGCAAGTTATAATTTTACTATGGACTTTTTGATATAGAACATCACCTAACACAGTATATTGCGAATCACATTGGTATTTTCATAACTTGCATATTTTTTAATGCTGCAAAGTAAGGAAGAATATTTGACGTTAGTCAATAGTGAAATAAAAACAATCATTCGTTGGTTCTAGCTAATATAAGAAAAAATGTATCCATAAACTTAGAGCATATTTTTGTATTCTGATTTATGTGAGATTGATCACCGACGGTCTTTCTTTTATGAATAAATTTCACTTAATCTAAGCCTTGAAAGTTTGGTACTTTATTTTGGTAATTATTTTGAATACGTGCACGTCCGTTAAAATGAATACTAATTTACTAGAAGTTGCGATTTTAATTTATCGTTTGTAAGTAAAAACACTTCTTTTTCTTGCTACAACGGCTCGGGATTGCCTTGGTTTTCTTCTAAATTCACTATAGGTTGGGCATTATAAGTTGATTATGTAGTTATTGACAGATTATAAAAAAAAACGATTTAAAAGTGTTTTTAAATAACCTTATTTTGTTAGGTTGCTTTAGATGCCCGGACTTTGACTTATTCCATTGGATTTAATGAATGAATTAATGAATGAAATTTCTTTATTGCACAATTTAAATAGAAATACAATAAAAAAGTTGGAATAAAAAAGGTACAAATAGGCGACCTTATCGCTAAAAATCGATCTCTACCAGGCAAAGCTTTGGTTAGAGGAAAATACAAAGAGAAGTAGGTAGTGCGGTGACGAAAGAGGTAAGTTGTAATTAGAATAAACATACACACAATATATAATATACATAATAAACAAGTACATAGCATAAATATAAAAAAAAACATAAAATATAAATAAACAAGACATTCGATTTAATATGAATACGACGATCATGGGTACAAGTTTTGATTTGACTACAATGTGTGACGTGTTTCCGCTTGAGCTGGTTCATGGCATAACTCTATTTTATACATAAATCTGTATAACATATATACATAAATCTATAAGATGTAAATCTATATGATCATCCAGTCTCTACTACTAACTCGCTGAACTCTTCTCCATTATATTATTACCAGAGGCACTGTTAAAAGAAAATGTAAAAGAATGCTCAAAAGATTTTAAATGTACACATGTGTTAATAAAGATGTTATTAAAGCATTCGACTCATTTAAATTAAAAATTAAAAAAAATGTCCTGCTGACCTGTGTGGCCATTCTGTTACCATAGATAAAACTATAATTTCAGTTATTGCTCCCCAACAAAATTTGATATTTAATAAATGTATTAAGTGTTGTGTATTTCCTGATCTCATGAAGTACAGTGAAGTAATACTTATATTTAAATCAGGTAGTACTACTGACCTGTCTTACTATAGACCAATTTATATACTACCTGTTTTCAGTAAATTTTTTAAAACCTTCTTAAATCAATTGAATATTCACTTTAGTTCACTGCTAACTTGTAAACAATTTGGATTTACAAGGGGTCGCTCAACAACCGATGTTGGTGCTGCTTGCTTGAACTGATCTTGCACATATTTGATGCTTGGGAGCACTCAATGGTTGCCTTGGGTGTTTTTTGTGATCTACCTAAGGCATGAAACTCTGATCAGGAAATCAATGGTATTAAGAGTCCTGCACTCAAAATAATAAGTTCATATCTGGACAATAGAAATCAGACAGTTGACATGAATGAAAAGTGCTCCCCTGGATCAAACATTAAAATTGGTGTTCCAAAGCGTTCCATTTTTGGGCTATTCGTATTTCTTATATACAATAATGATTTGCCTATTGTTGTAAAAGATAGTCATGAGATAGTGTTTTAAGCTGACGAAACATCACTTTTATTTAAACTTAAAAGATGTAAAACTATTTTAAAAACTGTTAACAACTGCCTGACTAAAGTTGTTCACTAGTTCAACATGAATCCATTTTTTACAATAAAATCCCTGCACAATTATGTCAATTAAACTTTAAAACGTTCAAAAATATTGTAAAACAGAAACTTGTCGAAAAAGCTTATAACACAATTCAAGACTACCTTAATGATAAAAATTTCATGGGATTAAATATTTTTTTTTGCTAACATTATTTACTTGATAATTTGTATTGATAAATCAAAACTAAAAGAGCGACTGCTAAGAGTTTTGTTCGCCGTTTCTTTTCAATAGAACACTATTTTGACTTCGAAATAAACTTATAGATTATTGACTTCAAAAAATTTCTCCTCCTCCTATTTTTGAGAAATAAAGCATTTGAATTGATACATCTTTACAAATGTTGGCTCATATCTAAAGCTCAAGTTTTGACCAGCTTGACCCCATGGAGCCAACTTGGGCCTTTTTACACGATTCGACAAAAAGCTGCCAGAAATGTTTACTATTCCAAACCCACAAGTTTGCCTTCCTGTGTGTGTTCTACCGCTTGTATAATGGACTGTGGTTTGGAGAATTGTTTGAAACGATGCCCAATTTCCAGCATCTCACCGCTCGCCATCGCCAGAAAATTTATCCTCACAGTATCACGGTCACGCACAGTGCGGTTCGAGAGGGACTTCCTTTCGCGAACATTTAAGTTGTGCTAAGGTTTTTTCTAGGGACCGCAATATGGGTTCTTCACGATAGATAAGATTAGATTTTTAAAGGGTCGGCAACTCCCGAGTAATGTCCCCATAGGCTGCGGTGATCACATCACATCAGGCGGACTGCATGCTTGTTTGCCACTTTGGTGGTAAAAAAAATTCTGATAATATGCATGAAATAAAGATAATACTCACCGAAAGTAGAAGAACATGAGTAAAGAAATGACTAGCGCCGCCACTGACACGGAGTATCCTATTATGTAAATGTTGCTGACTGTACTTCGAAACTGCAACAATATATCATCATAAAATACATGATTTTATATGACAATAAAAAATATAAAACTTAACTTACATAAATAAATGCCTAAATTTATTTAACTGCACAATATATTCGAAAAAGGTTCAATTTTTAGTGTGGTTATAAGAGTATCGATATGGATATATTTATCTATATCGATATCATCACAAGATTATAAAATAAGACATGAGTCTGTGTATTATTTCTCTTATATTATAAACGAGAAAGTACAGGCATTATACTACAGTATTCTATCTGTCCTTCTGTTACCTTTTCCGCTAAACCGATCTTGATGAAATACGTAACTTACCCACATCTACAGGAAGGAATAAGATACTACAACATTATAACACGCATTTCAAATTCTACGCAGGTGAAACCGAGAAAAACAACTAATTCTTAAGAGTTATTACTAATCTAAACCTTTGTAAATAATGCAATGTCCTGCCTGACTCATCAGCGCCCAACCTAAACTACTAAACGAAAAAGGATTAAAAGTGAACAGTGCACTTTTATAGTGTACCTACCTCCTAAGAAAGAATTGTCTAAAATTTTTTGGAATAAAATAAAGGTTGAAAGTTTGTACGTGAAAACCCGTTATTTGTAAAGATTGTTTCTTGGTTCCAAATTAAAACCCAAAAATAACATGTTCCATCTATTGTGAAAATCGTCCCCTAGCTTTGTATGGTAATCTGGCTATTTTTACAAATAACACCAGGAAAAGTATCATATAAGCGGAGTAAATTAGAAGAAATAGTGTGTAAGGGAGCTAAATACGACGGAAAAATAGCGCTTGTAACTTATTGGGAAGCAATATAAAGTATAATTTTTTCTCATTATGCCCCTTTAAGAAATCAATTTAACCAAATATAAGGAACTCATATGTCAAATTTCAAGTTTCTAGACCAAGCGGTTTGGGCTTTGAGTTGATATGTCATTAAATCAGTCAGTCACTTTCTTCTTTTTAACCGGTTTCCAAAAAAAGGAGGAGGTTCTCAATTCGACTGTATGTCCTTTTTTTTTGTATGTGAGTTACGCGATAACTTTGCGGATTAAGAACATAGTGTAATAATATTTACGTATATGAATGGGTTAACAGGCGCATAGGTCCCATTTTAATTCAGTAAGGATCGGCCCAAAGAAACCAGAGTTAGATAAGAACATTTCTTAAATTGTATCATTTTAGACGACCTTATTTAACAAAATAATATACTATTGAGTTATAGTATTACATTTCACTACGTGCAAAGTTATATAGGTCGTACTTTAGTTGACGATTCAACATGCTAAGGTGGCTTCTCACGGCCGTTAATTTCACGGGTTACCGTCGCCGCACCGATTTGTGAAGGCGTGATTGTGCCATAGGCCTACCCGCACCGCATCTTTGTGGTTACCGACACGTGGTGTATTCGACGAGTCTCTACAGTGTAACCTTTGCTGGCACAGGCGCCGGCCGAACTTCAACAGCGCCTAGGCGTGAGCTGGTGCAACATGGTCAGTGAGATCTCAGGCCGTGAGAAGCCACCATAACAAATACGATTACAAATTCTGTCATTTTATGCATTTCGCCATTGGAAATTTTGACGTGCAAGAAGAAAAAAATTATTGAGGTTTTAACCAATCCGAACCTTATGCGAAAGTAGCATAGTTTTATGAGACAACTGTAGAGGCATCGACGTATATAAGAGGGGTACATTAAAACACCCATAGCCGTAACAAAATTTATTCAGTCCTCAACATAAAAAGCGTTCCACAGGTTCCAAATTACTTACATCAATTACTTTTTTTTCCAAAAGTTTAAGTTTTAAATTTACTACATTAATATGGAACTTACTATGTCTTTGACTGTCACGGACTGTAAAAATAACAGATTAGATATTGATACTACTTAAAAATTAGTAATTTGGTGTTTTGTCATTTAATGTTCTTTCCTTTGAATTAATAAAAAAAGGAATTTTAACTTTTAGTTAAAGTTAGTCAAGAGTAGAAGTCATTTTTTTTTTATAAAAATTTCTTTTTTATTATATACAGAAGGTATCTCAACTTTTAGGCGACGTATCTTGATAAAAACATGCACTCGATTTAAAGTTTGAAAATACTTTAACCTCTAACAATACAGCTGTGAGAATCCCGGTCAGTAGTTTTCGTTAGGTGTAGGTATAGACATACATACAGACAAATAAACAAGAAGACTAAAGTTTTGGCTTTTATTGGTCTTATAATTGTATTTTTTTTAAATATCTCCAATAAACAGACGTCAGCCAGTTATAATTTCTCATATGTAAAGATATGGGGTCACCTTACTCGTGAGAATAATGGTGGTAAATTACATTTTTTATCTAGAGAAAGGTGGAGTATTGTTATCAAGTGCTCTGTATGTGTTCGGCTCACACTTAGCCAGTTTCTTATACCTCACATACATATAATAACTATTCTATTCTATTCATGTATGTTCCCTGAATACTCGAAGACGCCTAGAACGATTCAAGATTTTTTTTTTATTTAAAAGGGTATACTTCCTATTTGGTCCCATATTACTGAAGTGAATTTAAAACTTAAACTTTTGGAGATAAATTAATTGATGTTAATTTGGAACTAGTGAAACGCCTTTTATGTTGATTATTTTATATTTTTTGGGTATGAATGTTTTTAGTGTAAGAAAACAAAAGCAATTCGTCACTCAAAGGTAAAAAAACCTTTTAACAAAAAAAAACAACCGACTTCAAAAATGTGCACTGAAAGAGTAAAAAATAATAACTTATTTCCAAAAATTTCATTTAATTACAGTTTGAAGTTGCTATCTATGTACCTAACAGTGTAATAACACACTTCATATCACTTGCATGACACCAACTTCAAACTGTAATCAAATCATATTTTTGGAAATAAGTTATATTTTTGGCTTTTTAGTGCATCTTCTAGAAGCCGGTTGTTTTTTTTTTGTTAAAAAGTTTTTATGCATACATATCTACTGAAATATATAGAAACTAAAATTTTTTTTTTGTTTTTTAGTTGTTTTTCTTTTTAAAAGCGCACGTGAACGAAGTATTAATATTTTAAATATTAAATTTCCAGGGAAGTTAGGAGAATAGTAGTTTGTGAGGCAGTTGTAAAATAAGGGGTTTCAAGAAGGCGAGGTTTTTAATAGTATCTATCACACGAGTATTTTACTTCTTCTATTCATTTAATTTATCTCTACTCTCATGCATTGGGATTCAAATAAAAGATCAAATATTAGTTTCAGAATACGATGTAGCCTTTTTTTAAACTTTGTTTTGAAGTTTACTTAAAGAGAGTAGATAAAATTGTTGTTTGGATTCGATGGCAAGGAAATCCATTGTAACCAATGATAGTGTATGTTATTTAAGGGGTAGATATCGTACTAGCACGCAAAACCTGAGGTGGTGAAATTAAGATAATTGTAGTAATTTGATACAGTCACACATCACTTTCTAAATATAGCTATCTTCGTCTGTTTCCACCATTCTGTATTATTAAAATAATAGTCGGGAACAAAATCTTGTGAGGTTCGGACGGTTCGAACTTAATGGGTTTTATAACATTATACAGTTTGTGAAAAAATAATTTTAGAATGTCTAAAAGGTAAAGACAGCTTTTTTTATTATATTCAATTTATTAGCAATTTAAAAAACGATTTTATATACTACAAAGGAAATTGCAGAACTTTATATCTGAATTGATGTTAACGACCTCCTGCGCTTTTACTTAATTACCTGTCTGAATACCTTTTTGTTACTTTCCCGTGTCACTTAAGTGAGTAGGTAGTTAATAAAATGGGCGTTGTTGATTGATCACGCAACTCAAAGACGGGTAAAGCTGCTCGTGACACTAATGGCAAACCATTCTTCGATTGGTATTCTTTAGCGCAATATTTCTTGCGGAAATACTTTTACAGTGTATCTTGTAGCTTTTGTAGTAGATGTCATTATTGTGTTGCTGTTGTTCATCAAAGCTTTTTTATCACCGTTTTGAGAGTTGTAAGTGTTCCTAACCAAAATTATTAACATTATACATTACTGGCTGACCATTTTATGTAAAACTATGGCATGTTTATGACAAGACCAAACATCTTTATATCTATTTGGGGTTCGTAGAAATTTAAAAAAACCTGTGTTATCGTGTAAATGCTTTTTCCATCTGATTTCCGAAATAGAAATTAAAAATCGGCCATATGCGTGTCGTAGACGTGTCAAGTTAGGGTACAGTAAAATTAAAATTAAAAATTGTACACCGATCTCCTTCGTTGAAGTATTAATGAAGCTTTAAAATCAGGATTTTTTCAGGTTTCTAGAACACCCGGTCCCAAAGTTAGAGGGGGACAGGAAGACAATTATGTTTTAATTTTGGAAACCAATAACATGCAAATTAAACATAAAAAAAAATATTTAAAACCTCAAGTGAATTTTATACCCTATCTGATACAATGGGTTACGCGAAAAAAATAATACAATGCACGGTTCAATTTGGCAAGCTACCCCTAAAAAAAAAATATCCTCATATTCATAACAAATTTGTGTGATGGTTCACAAAAGACACCCTCATACAAAATTTTAATATTATCGACGCAAAGACGGCCTTAATGATACGCTGTGAGAGTTCTGATTTTTTCCCGATTTCCTATTGGTTTTTGAAATATCCGGCTTCAACGTGGCCATTTTTAGCTACGTTGGTGTCGGGTAAGATATAAAAAATCAGGCAGAATCTAGAACAATAAATAGCACTTATACTAAAAATAATGATAGTTATTACTTTAAAAAAGAACACGACTTATTAATACTAAGAGATATAGCCGACTGGAGGTGAACTTTTTTTGCTATCTCAAAAAACAAAAGTTGTACCTAGTAACTCTTAGCAATTTTGCCAGTTCTTATACCTATCAATTAACCTAGTATCCAACTTGTCCCGTCATTAATTTATGGAAATCTAGCCTTTGCGCCAAACAAAGGCTATTAAGAAATGTGACAATAGTGTTTCTGTGAACTTCTTTGTCAGTCTACTTTGAACAGGCTTCTTTTAAAGATCTCTTGGAATTTATTTTATATTATTTCAAAATTTTAAGTACTTAATTGAGTTATTAAATGTAGTTTTAAAATAATCAATATAAAATACTTGCTAAGGCGAAATAATCATAAGAAAAGCTGTACCTATTACTATGTACCTATGAAGATAAATGGTTACCGTAAGTTAATTAATTTTATTTATCTCCTATATCTAATGGAGTCACCATTTCAAGGTGAAATTTGTACCACCACTGACTATACATTAGCTCAGCAGAAGCTGTCGCCAAATCAGCATCGAAGTTTGCTGTTCTGTTCAATAACATTGCAATCTTAAATGATCTCGTTTAAATTAATAAAACGTAAAGATAGATATTCGGCTTGGGATTATGGTTAAAAAATTTCACAATGATTAATCAATAAATGTCAAAAACAAATGAGAAATTCTTTTGTATAAAGCCCGCTGCGAGGCGTTGCGAATCGTTTCCTCTTGAGCGTCATTCGCTCGGCAGTGATAGAGCTTTACTTAACCACGATTAGTCGGCTGCAGTAGCAATAAATGGCGTTACTTACAAATTTCGTTATAATTTGTTGGAAACCCTTTTCTTTCCAGCCCGAACCCAACGGTCTCATTAGCATAAGATGAGTCGTTCGTTAATTTACATTTATAATACAATAATATATTATGGGAGGGTAGGGAAGTAGAGTAGTATTGTTTGACATGCTCTTGGTTGTTTTTGAGATATGTTTTGAATCGTCAAAGCTATTATAATTATACAGTGGCGGCTAAATTATTATCCTATAACACAATTATTCATTTTTATGTAATACATTTACATAAAAACGCAATATACACACAAGTCAAGAATATACTAAAAAACCATTGCTATTAATCGTAATATTATTAACATTGTAACGTGACAACTTGTGCCTTTCACTTTTTATGTCTGTCTCTCTCGCTCTTAGGCGGGCTAACCATGCCGCGTGCCTCTCACTCGCTCTCATTGTGAGCGCATAACGTGAGCGGAGCGTAACGCAGTTTCTTGAAGTGTCACCCGGCAAACCAATTTATAAGACGTTGTCACGTCAAAAAAACAATTCTTAAAGTAACAATAAATGATCATCTAAGACTGGCCTAGGCATGAAACATGCATATAAAAACCCACATAGGGTTTGGCCTAAAAAAAGAAACAAATAACTAGTAAATGAAAAATTATCGAAAATGTCATTAGAATTAGTAAAACATCTCAACACTATAAACCCTACATGCGGCCAGTAGCGTAATAATTTTGTGCCACAAATGTCCTGTAGCCTAAGAATAATAATGTTATATACACCTATAATACAATTTTTGATGTATATATATAACCCGTTTTTGACGATTTTATAGGGACCCAGCCGAAAACACGTCTTATGCGATCGGAGATAGTGAAAATAAAACATATTACTTATTATATATACTTATATTGGTATATAAGTACAGTAGTATATATAATTTATTAACCTGGTAACTAAAGCTCAGCAGCTAACTATTTACAAAATTGATATTTTACTTTAGATTTTATTGATTCTTTAGATTTTAATTTGTAATTAAATCAATATGACAAAAAAACATGTTTTTGTGTAATATTTAGCCATTATTGCACTACAGTAAAAAAAATAACATTATACATAGAGTTTAGTAGTAATGGGATCACATTTACATAAAAACTAAATATGATGTTTGAGTATAATTATTTGGCCACTCTCTGCATGTAGTTAGCCTATCAAAAAAGGTCAATTAAGGTCATTGAGGGTTCTTTACTTAATAGGATTTTTTTGTTTATTTCAACAGAATTTTATTTTTCTGTGAAACAAAGATAAATATCGAATATTAGATAGATTAATCATATATTGAGTACTAAAAAGCATTATTATTATATATCTGTTAGTCTTTATTTACTTTTTTGGGTGATCTTTGCGTAATATTTAAATATATTTACAAAAAAAATAGAAGTATTTGTATCCGTTGTCTGGCCCCAAACTAAGCAAGGTAAAAACGCTGCGATGGCGCTCTGTAATTTGTTTAAAAAATATTATAATTATTTTACTACATTTATTGGTGGAGCTGATACGTTTTGTTAATTTTTGGTCATAAATCAAAATAAAATTGTATCAAAAATGGTTATGAAATGAAGGAAGTCCATTAATCCTGTTTGTCCCAACACCGCAATAACAACCTTTAAATTTCGATCTCCCGTTGCGAATTATTAAATTCCCGTAAAAAAATACTAAGTCTACACTGTTTGTCCGTCTGCCCGATCATTAATGTGCTCTATGTTTTATATCGAAATTAGGGTTTCTGCTCGAGAATTCTCGAACTCGAGAAGACTCGAGAATACCGCCTTAGTTCGAGACGAGACAAAAACTCCCATGCCTCTAGAATTCTGGAGGCACTAATTCAAAGTATTCGAGGTTGGTTTCTTCGCGTAGAATTGTCCGCGCTTACTGCGAATTCTGCGAGCAAGCTTTTTCAACCACACACACATACAAACACGCCGCGCTTAGGATTTTTAACTAATGACCTTGAATCAGTGCTTAAGCTATTAAAATAATTTTGAATGACTGGTATTAAGTTTGTTATAGACAGAATCAGATTCAAACTCCTAGTGATGTTTTACTATTAGTTTTTAAAGATTTAATTATTGTAATGGTTTTTAAATAGCTTTCTATGTTTTGATATCGATCAAAGATAAAGCTGCAAATAACCAAAGACTGGTTAAAGAACTACTCACTTTTAGTTACTTACTACTGTAACCTACCACAAATTAGTACAGTTTAATCATTTTCTTCAGAAAGTTTTTCTTGTTATTTCTAGATTTCTTATCATATTATGTAGATTGAGGAAAATTTTAAAGAGAAACTCTTAGGATTGTTGTGGTACCGTACCACCCTTAGTTACTTGTTTACATTAGTTATTTAAGATTTTATTATTGTGATATTTCTGTAAGAAGCATTTTATATTTGATCTCTATGATCTCAAAGTTACAGCTAATTAACACGAATATTATATTATTATTTAGATTATAAGTAGAGCAATAGCTTGATACTAAAGTTTTTGGTTTCTAGATGATTAAAACGCACTCAGATTTTTAGTGTTCCTTATTCTTGTAAGTATTAAGATTTGTTTATTATGTGTAAGAAAATTTTTATGTTTCGTTTGTTATAAGTAAGTGCAATTAGCGGTAATAAAAATATGTTCCTTTCGTGATTATTTTGAGTATTTTCTTTAAATATCATTACCAATTATAAGTCTTATTTGAAAGCCTCAATACTCGAGAAGATTCGAGAATTTGGCCCCGAGAATTCCCATGCCTAGTTTTCGCTCTATCGTTAAAACAGTTATACATTCAAGCCTCAAACAATGAGCTCTAAAGTATAACAACAAACAATAAAAACTGGCCAAGTGTGAGACGAACCGAGCCATTACCATCTTTAATTGCCGTATCAGCGCCATTAAGCACTAATTATTAAGAGAAACAGTAACACATTTGTTTGTTGGAAATGTTATTCAAGGTAAAACAACGATAGGCTTGGTCAGTCATTGGATGGGTTGACCGCTTGGCATACTTTTTGTATTAGTTTGTGTTTGTAAATTACGTAAATGGTGGTTAAAAATCCACGGTGCGCGAGTCCGACTATCACTTGACTGATTTTTTGTACACTCTAACATAACTGAAGTTTAATAACCTTATTAAACGGTATCGAAAGGAGTGTTTTATTAATAAGGTCAAAGGAAAGTTTCATCGGTAAACACGTACGTCTAGACGTGCCTTAAGAGGTCGTCAGAATCACAAACGACGTCATTCAGAACGACAACGCTTTACACTACATTTATTAGCGCTTCAACAGAACATTGTCAAGCCTGGCTATGTTCTACCGCGCCCTTAAGAGTGTTATTTGAGACTCTACGCCAGATATACGTTAACTACGATTACTAGTGTGGAAATAATGTTTATCTTGTGTCTTAGGATAGTTGGGCTTAGTTAGTGTATTAGAAATTGTGGTAGGAATTTTAGTTATTATTCAGTTTATTATAAAATAAATTCAATAGTTTACATATCTTTTTTTTTAAGACTGGATGTTTTTGTATAAAATTTTATATTAAGTGTAGACGAAGTAAGTAAACTATTCTTCCGTTGGAAGATTTTCAACTTTACTACCACAAGTCTCTAGGCATTCTACCTCGCCTGGCGGGTTTGACCCTTTTTTGCCGCACCAAAATTGGTGATCCCGTGGTGAACATTGACGCACCTTCCGCAGTAGTAACTTCTTTTATATCTAACAGGTATATACACCGACTAGTTTTCAACCATACGCTTCGCATCGCAGAGCTTATTAGAACGGCACTTCTTGTTCCTGCAGCTTCGTCCTAGCGACGCCACTGTACAGCATTTCACCACATCCTTTAGATGACTAACACTCCAGCGTGGCACTTTCACTGTACAGCATCACTATCACCCTGTCTGGTACTCATACTCCAGTGAGGCATTCTCTGCTCGTCGTTTCTGCCGCTAACTCAGGCAAATAACTCGACTCAAAGGGACACACAGCCAACGATTCTATGGTTTCGACCCACTGAGGCAATACGCAACCTCCATGACAGCTCTCGTCAGTGTCTTGACTCACTGCAGATGCACAGCCCCAGAACTATATCAGTCTCGACCCATCGCAGACTGCAGATATTCTTAATGTACCTACTACTACAAAGATCTCCGCTTTCCACACCTCCACATAATTACTTCTTTTTGTAATTTATTATGTTTAAAATAAATACCTCTTTCCTAAGAAAGCCTTTTCTTACTTTGGGGCAGAAAGAAGAATTAAGCATTTTAAGGGTTTCAAAAGTTATAGCAACAAGAGCAGTGACTTAATGTCTAGCTCGAGTACTTACTCCTGAATCTTAATTTCAAGAGTAAAATAAATGTAAGCACTTTCACGGATCTTGAAAGTTTAAACAGTATATTTTAATTTGGAGTCAGACATTTTGGAATCAGTCATCATTTTGCCGGTAGACCAAAGTCTCGTTGATATTATCAACAGATAATTTGCTGATAAACTTATGTGACAAAAATGTACATGCATTTTATTTCTTCTAGGTCTATTTCTTTAGGACTGCCCATAAGAAAGAAAGTTTTGTTTTTACTTTTTACCCAACCACATATAGTTATGATTGTAGCAGTCTGTTGTGTGTACGTATATGTTTGCATCTGTTTCCGTATAGCTTCTAAGCAATTGATAATATTTTAACTAACTAGATGTCGTTAACTTTGTCTAAGTGGACCTCGTGCCATAGGCTAGGGGACGTCATATCAAATCAAACATGAAGGATATAACTTGCATACTACTCAAAGAAATATACACAAATTTATTGAGTTTGGTATAAAACGAAATGTTTTCATTCAAAGATTTCGAAAACATAACTTTCTTATAAAAATTTAACAGCTATACCTAACTATATAACAAGTAGAACTTTAAGAAATTAATTTTTAATGACTGAGGTGGCAAATAAGCTTGCAGTCCGCCTGATGGTAAGCGGTTACCACAGCCTATGAACGCTTGCAAGTCCTGGGGCATTACTAGCGCGTTACCGACCCTTTACAAATCTAATAACTTTTTCTTGAAGAACCCCACACTGTAAGTCTTTAGAGAAAACCTTGGCAGGGAGCTTATTCCACAACCTACTCATTCGCGGGAGGAAGTTTCTCTGAAATAATATATTTTAAAAGTGCCCTGTCATTTGATATCCAGAACGGCACATTATTTTTTTAAAACACAGGAGAGAGTAGAGGTCGCCATTTGGAGCTGAGTGTGAAGTGGCATAGCCTATAACCAGTGGAGCATTAAGGCGCTTCTAAAGATACGTCATTTATCAACTTGCTGTCAATGTCAATGAACTGGCTCATTGGGCGCAGATCGCAGCTATCTCTAGAAAATAAAATCTTACTAAACAAGGCCATCATTAAACCAGTCTGGACTTACGGAATCCAGTTATAGGGCACTGCAACAATATCTAACACTGACATTATATAGCGACACCAGAACAAAGTCCTACGCACAATAACTGATGCACCTTGGTTTGTGACAAATGAGCAGTTACACAACGATCTTGATGTACTAACAGTAAAGCAAGAAATCATCCAGCACATAAGAACCTACAAAAACAGAACTGTTAACCACCCCAACGTCTTAGCAAAATCCTTAAAGGAAGACTCGCAAAAAACACGCAGACTAAAAAGGACTGTTCCACAGGACTTATTGCGACCATAAACAAGCAGCTTAGAGCTGAAACTAAGTAGGATGCGGCACTGGCGGCATTCCTAATATGTCATCTACTCAAAGCCCCACATACTGCTTAGTGTCCTATCAAAGAGACAGATTGCTGTAATCGTAAAGATGTAAAAAAAATAATTAAATGATTGATAGGTTTAGGTTCTAAGCTTTAGGAGATATGCGGCAACAAATGAAAATACAATACATACGGGCTAAAAACATATACATTTTGGCTTCGCCGTAGTTGAGTAAAAAAAGCGAAACACCACTCACTCTCACACTAATTCTGTTCCAGTACTTCCAGTGTAGCTTCTCAACCACTTACCATATTTTGATAAGTTATTTGTTGTTAGCTTCGTCTTAGTGGTCTGCGTGACATAGACTATGTGGGGTCTCATAAAACCAACTCCAAAAATAGTAGTTGAAATGTATTTGATATCGAATAAAGGTTTGAATGGGCACATTTCAAATATATAGGTAGGTATTTTATAAATAATGTTGTCTGTAGTATAACTTTATAGTAGCCGGGTTGTCGTTCAAACTTCTACTTTTAATATAATAATGTATGTAAACTGGTAATTACACCTGTTATCGGGGTAGATATTAAGGGTTCTTTCAGCGCAATTTGTAGCTTAACCAAAGTTAATTTCGGTTGATTAATTGTTGATACAAACAAATTGTTCAATAGGAAAAATTACTACCTTAAGCTAGATTGAGCGGCTTACAAGAAACTCGTTCGAGTCTCTATCCACATTAATCTTTCTCGCTTTAAGCTTTGGATGAATGAGAATGAATGAATTGTTTTTCGAATATTCATTATATATATATGGAATTTTTTGTTTTCAGGATTTCGTTGTATAACAAAATATCTGAATATTATTAGTTAGTTCCTTTCATATAAACGCACACACACATACATTGATTATTAATTAATCATCAATTACTTATATAGATTAGTAAGTAGTAACATTACTAGTGGCAATACTAGTAACCAAGGCCCTTGCCTAAAAATGGCAAGGGCCTTTGGTAGCGAAAACGAATTCGACTTTTTTAATTTTACAGTTTAATTTTAGTAAACGAAAGTTGCTTTGGCACCTTAACTCTAAAGTATATATCCATCTCGAGGAAGAGATGATTTTTGTGGGTTACTTTTTGTAACATTTTATTCAAATTCGATAAAATGATAAATGATAAAACGATTGATGATCAAAGTCTAACATCACAATTAAACATATTTTGTTACATACATAAAGTATGTACTTTTGTTATTATTCTTCTAAGGTGGTAAACTAGCTAACGGCCCGCCTGATGATAAGCGGTTACCACAGCCTATGGACGCTTGCAAAACCCTGGGGCATCGCTCGCGCCCCTTCCAAAATCTAATAACTTCTTTCTTGAAGTACCCCATATTGTAGTCCTTAGCGAAAACTTTGGCAGCAAGCTCATTTCGTGACCTAAAGTTTTTTGGATGCCTGCTTCACCATGTCTTCCAAAGATCTCACAACTGAACATCGCTGGAAATGTCAGCACTAAGGATCCTAATGCTCTTGGAGATGGGTGTGTTCCGGAATTGTGGGACCCCAGTAAATGGGTTACTTTTTTTTTATACAGTCGCCAAAACATTACACAAAAACATCTACGCAAAACATGTTTTGTTTAATGCACGAGTTGTCTTCTGCTTTGCTATTTTTGTTTGATGTTTTTGAAACCATTGTCTGTCAAAACGACTTTAAACGTAGAAGTATTTTAGATTTTAGAAATAATAAATTTAGTAGATTCGGTATCAACGTCAAATGCTTGGATGTTTTCCGTCGAGCGTAAAAGGCAAAATATTGTTTCCATCTACAAAACTGTGTAGCGATGTTTTTGCGTAATGTTTCGGTAAAACACGAGCGAGAGATCCGGCTTACTGAGTTAGAATGAATGTGTAGCATTTAAGTTTATTACACCTTTACTAAACCGCATTCTAGGCAAATAAAGTTATTTGTATTTGTATAATTATCAAACAAATAAGTACTTACACTAAAATCTTCCTCGTCTAGACATGTAGTGTAGTTTGTCCAATGCTTGGCTCCTTCGGGGTTCTTGTACCATGTGCCGTTTTCTGTGCATCTGCCACCAAATAAATTTACGCACTTTATAGAGTTCAGATTCGGTAAAATAGTAAGATAAAGCTTACGTTGCAGTAAATCATTCGATAAGTTCCTCGAGAAATAAATAATAATTACCAATCGGGTATATTTAATACTAAATAAAAATTATATTTGTACAATACAGTTTTTTGGTAATTTTTAAATAACAGATCATATCAATAAAATTCTTATAAGAACAAGTTAACTTGCTATTCTTAACCGAATTTAAAAACGGAGGAGGTTATGAATTCATTTGTATGTATTGCAATTACAATTAACTTAGGTTGTGTTTTGTAGTTTAAGGCCAATTTAAATAAAAGAAAAAAACCATTTAAACAAAAGAACCTAATTTAAAATAGGTAAATTCTTTATCAGCATCTGATGGAAAGGCGAATTGAGATCTTAACTTTAAATATAAAATAATATTTAAAGATAAGATCTGATAGTCTCATAGAAACCATGGCGGAAACAATTCACTTTATTCCTCTAGTCCAGTGTTTCTCAAAAAATGTAAGGAATTTACATTAATATTTTACATAAATAATGGTAAAAGCAGTAACTATTCTTTATGCCACGATTCATTTAAAATGCAAGAAAAACTTCTCAAATAATACAAGTATTTATGACAGACACTAGAAAACTCTTAGTGAAATGTTTACAATACAAGACGCTATTTCAAACATTTATTGTATATTGCATTAGAATAAAATTGGGAAATGTGTATTTTATTGATGTTCAAGCACTTGGTAATACAAAAGTTCGATGATGGAAACCTATCAATTCTTTAAGGTGAATCCAACATAGTTATTCATCCTATGTTACACTAAATATCTTTAACTCCTCCTTCCACAAAAGTCTAAGGAAACGTTATTGAAAGCCTACGACGATTTTAACACATGGAAAATTACAAAGGTGACGCCTTTTGACAGAAAAAGTACTTTTTAGTCTATTCCCAGTATCTAGTGTGAATACAAAGAAGTCAAGTCAGCGAATCTTTTCTATGCTCCAGTCAACAGCTAGCACCAAACACAACATTCAAATGAATACATACCTACACCTATTGGCATTTTTAAATAACAATTCAAAAGTATTATCTACAGCTCAAAATGTTGAAACTTTTTGTAATGAAGTACCTGACCACAGCTTTTGTCCTAAGAGTAAGTAGCCTACATACCTTCTGTACCTTCTTCTTTCTTCTTTTAGCACATACAAATCTACATGTAGGTACTATACTAGCGATCCGGCCCGGCTTTGCACGTTGTCATTTAGGTTTTTACGATTTGATTACAAAACATGCCTTTTTCATACTACTTATTTATAAATTTAACAAGAATGTATATTTTAGACATAAACTTTCCGAAAAAAGACTAAATAATAGTGAAAACCGCATCAAAATCAGTTGCGTAGCTTAGTGATACTAAGTGGATAAAAAGACAGACGCGAATAGCGGCTTAATTTAAATAAACTATATGTAAGATATGTAAACTAGACCGCAAAATAACGGGTCGGTAATAAAAACCTCAATAATTCTAAAATATTAAAGCTAGCTTTATAAAATAAATACTGTATTATAGACAATTTTAAAGTGCCTAAATCAAAGTCATAAAGGTTCAAGTTTATGAAGTTTATTTTGAATAAAAGTAAGTAGAAAATACCTTTTTTTCAATAGATTTCTAAAATATGCTACGGTATCTATAATGCAATTTTGACTTTTTTAACAGACTTCAAAAAAGCTAAAAAAACTCCCTCCGAGTTTCGCAATTCGGATAGTAATATTTTTTTTAATGTATGTTCGGGCTTAACTCCGTCGTATATAGATAGATTTGCAAAATTATTTAAAAGGGTATGTATACTTTCGAGGTGGTCTGTAGTAACACTTTTTTAGTCGAACAAAAAATATTATTGTTAATTTGTAACTGGCGAAACGTATATGTTGATGATTGAATAAAATTTTGTACGAGTTTGGATGTTTTTTTGTGTACGAAAAAAGCAATTCGTCACTCAAAAGCAAAAAATAAAAACTTCAAACAAAAAAAACGGCTTTAAGATGCGTTGTTAATTTGGAACTGGTGAAACGCCTTTTATGTTGATGATTGTGTAAAAGTTTGTTACGAGTACCGAGTATGGATGTTTTTAGTGTACGACAAAAGCAAAAGTAAAAAATAAAAACTTTTTAAAAACAGGTTTTTATGCATACATGTTGTATGACTATTTGTATATATGTAAATCATCTCATCTTATAAAAACCAGAGAAAGGTAAAAATTTTGTGGTTCTAACTTGCATGATCTACTAAAACATGTTGAAACTAAAAATTATTGACTAACTGACTGATAAAAGTACTGGGTCTACTAAGATTTTTTTTCAAAAGCGCACGCGAACAAAGTCATTCGAGCCAGTAATAAATAAAATAAAAAAAAAAAAATAGTAAAAACAAATTTCCAGTGTAAATTATCTAGTTTACCTTGGAGTCGAATACCAAAATATTAATATTTAAAATATAAAATTTCCAGCGAAGATAGGAAAATAGTTGTTTATGAAACGGTTGCAAAATAAGAGGTTTTAAGAAATCGAGGTTTTTTAATACCCCGTTATGTGCAGTTTCATACACTTCTTTATCTTTTTGAAGCCGGTTCTTTTTTTGTGAAAAGTTGTAGAATTTTGTTTTGCCAGTACTAGATGTTAATACAGCTGTTATACGTTAAAAATGCTTTACACCAGATTTCTGAGCCGTTGCTGAGGAATAGCCTCCCATCAGTGCTTCTTTCAGTTCACGAAGCGTGATTGGAGGAGAATTTCGCTGGCGCATATCATTCGGCCCAGACATACATTTCATTCATGTATCTTTCTGCAGTTAAAGTGCCATTTTCTATCACCACTATCTCGTTGAGGCTGAAGAAATTCCAGCCCACACGATTATGGATCCTCCGCCGTATGGCACTTTCTATTCAATGCAGGCTTAGACTGTAAACTGTTTCCCTTCTATTGTACGTGTATAGCTTGAACCTCGACTAGTCTGAAAACATTATTCTTGACTCGTGTATTTAATAAAAAAGTTGTTATCTATATGACTAATAATATCCTATTATTTATTTTCCGTTTTGAATTTGTTGTTCTGTGTAAGATCCAATTTTATACTTGAAAACCGGACGATTTAACAAATTCTAGCCGAGCTACCATGAAGTTTTTTTTTTCTATACATCGATCCTAATGTGCGTGCCTTCGTTTGCGTCTGTTATTGTTTATTTTATTGCAATAAATTAACAAAGAATTTACTACAAGAACTATTTTTATAACATTCTAGACGTTCCCCGCGGTTTCAATTGCCGAAAGAAATTCGTTAAATTTTTTTCTTCCGTCTAGACTTACAATGTGAAACTAAAAACTTATGATGTTCAAACAATCATAGTGTATGTATTTAAAGGGGTGTTAAAAATAAAATATAGCCTATGACCACCTTGACAGTCCAAAAAAAAAATTTAAATCGAATAAGTCGTTTCGGAGATTAACTCCTACATCCAAACAAAAAAATTTACCTATTTATAATATTTTAGCGGCCCGTTCCGGCGTTGCACAGGTGGACTTTTATTTTTTTAACATTTTGGGATAAATGTACAGTAAATGTATCTTTATGCATGACATAAGTAGTTTTTTTTTTTCAAATTACAATTTATATTTTAATTCGTAAACCGATTAGGGTCGGCTCATACCGCGACGCGACGCGACGAGAAGCAGCGCGGCATTTTTGAAATGGCAACACATGATGGACCTTGTTTACTAAACAAAAAGATACAAATTATAGTGAGAGCACAAAAGTGAGAGGTTACGTGTCGAAGTACACAGAGATGCATCGCGCGACCTTGGGACCGAGGCGCGGCGCGGCGCATCCCGAAGCCTCCGCCGCGGGTTCTCTACGCCATTCCAGTCAAGACACAAATTCAGATTTCTATTGAACAAAATACAAGTGTTTTGTTCAGGTTTACTTACTAAAATGAAAATTTAAGTTTGTTAAAAATAAAAAAAAGTTCATGAGCTTCATTTGTCATTCTTTGCCTGCGGTCCAACTGCGTAGTTCGACTGGTAGTAACCAAGGACAATGATTTTTGTCCCTGGTTCTACCAGTAGGACTATAACAAGAAAATTTATAGTTTTTTATCACACTTGCTCGTAAACAGTGTTATTACTCACAAGGGCTTTTTCTTTGTAAATTTTATTTTACAGACGTGATAGATTTCATGAAAATCTTCATTTCGGAATCTTCAACTAGAAACGGCTTTATCTCCGAAACTATTGATCGTAGACTAGTAGTTTTATTACAGAAATGATAGATCTCATCAAGATCTTTATTTCGGATGAGAGCTGCCAAACTAGAAACGGCTTTATCTCTGTAACTTTTGAACGTAACCTAGTAGTTTCTATACAGAAGTGATAGATCTCATAAAGATCTTCATATCGGATGACAGCTGTCTAACTAGAAACAGCTTTATCTTTGTAACTTTTGATCGTAGACTAGTAGTTTCTTTACAGAATTGATAGATCTTGCCAAGATCTTCATTTCTGATGACAGATGTCAAACTAGAAACGGCTTTATCTCTGTAACTTTTGAACGTAGACTAGTAGTTTCTTTACGGAAGTGATATATCTCATCAAGATCTTCATTTCGGATGGCAGCTGTCAAACTAGAAACAGCTTTATACCAGGGAGCTGTTTTCACGTACGAAAACCTAGAAACGTTTGCCAAACGGGGTACACGTCATACGTACACTACACGGCACCGGGAAAAGTTAAGCATGGTGTCTCATCGGCTATCTAGGTAGGAGAATTCTGTTTATGTGATCGGTCCTGCAGTCTACAACCGTCTGCCGCAAAGGATAAGAGATGCTTCTTCCGCTAATATATTTAAAGAGATTTCAAAGAATTCATGGAGCTGCCACTGTGAATGCAAATCAATTCTGAATGTCTAATTATTATTATTTATTTTTTTTTATTTTATTATTGTTATTTTCGTTTAAATGTTTATTATAATTCCTTTAGCATAACTTTATATAATTGAATATTTTGACATACTATAATTTATGTTAAACTTTTATGTAATGACTTGTAACATTGTTATGAATAAAATCTGTATCTATATCTGTATCTGGTTTCTGAGAAAAAAAAAAGGGTCAAGTGCGAGTCAGACTCGCGCAATAAGGGTAAACCAACTGTAATAAAATTTTGCTAAGTTGTTATGCACACGCCGAGGAAGGTTGTAATAGGTTGGTGCATTAGTTGTTTTCAGTTTTCACGATCGAAAACAAACCTTTTTTACTCATTTTAATACGAAACTCCAAATAGCGATGTAAGTTTGTTTTAAAAGGGAGACGCAGTTGTTGTCCGTTTAATATATTAATAAGTGAATTTTTTTTCTACACCACTAAGGTGGCAAACAAGTCCACGGTCCGCCTGATGGTAAGCGGTCACCGTAGCCTATGGACGCTTGCAACACCAGGGGCATCACTCTCTCGCGTGGCCGACCCTATTACCGATTGCAATAGATTCCATCCTAGAAATAGGATAAGAATCTGTCTTAATTTATCGTGTCGTGGCTACATGAGATGCGCACGAGTTCCAAAAACACTTTTTTGAGTGCTTTTAAATTTAGAACCTACGTACCCATTAAATGAGGCACTTACAAAGTCTGGCGCGGTTGAAGTCTGCATGAAAAACAAACAAATTAAGGCACTTGACTCGCATATGGATGGATGTGAAGTACTTGACTGAAAACGTTTTTGCGTCCATTTTGCTTTCGTTTCATCTCTATACGTAAATTACGTCCGTGGCATATATTGATATACAGTTCAAAAATGACTTTGTGTAACTAAGATTGCTCATACGTTGTCGACGGATAGTTTATTTTTAGAATATAATTACAGCAGTATAATTTTCATGTTTCAGTTTATGTGTTGTAAATTTACTACGCAGGAAATGTTTCTATTTGCATTAATAAAACAACACAAGGGACACAATTTGTTCTACGTCTAAACTATTTTTTTATCAATTTCGATACTAATAGAAAAATATTTAAGTTATGTGTAACTTTGTGTAGGTAATTTGGTAACATATAATCGCCAATTGAAAGAATGGACAGCTGCGAATAAAATACAAGAGATCAGTTTTTTTAGATCTCGCCATAAATAGTTAGAGGGGCAGAACACAAATTTTAAAACTTTTTGGAGCCAATAATTCACAAAATATAAATTTTAGAAAATTTTAAAACCGGTAATGCAAGCCCTATCCAATGATACCCCGCATTATGGGTTGGGCAAACATTTTTTTTTCATTCCTCGGTTAAATCTACTGAAAGCTTCCTGAAAAATGTTTTTTATTTAATTCCCATAACATAACTGAATGGTGATCCACAAAATAAATATTTTATTCAGGGTTGTGACATATAGACGGAGGGACGGTCGTACATGACGTATTAATAAGGGTTCCGTTTTTCTTCATTTGGATACGGAACCCTAAAATATAGGAACATATACATACAAAACAAACATGCCGACGAATTAATATGCTGTTTATTACTATAAAAATCCCTTGTTTATTGTCTTATTGTTCGTTCTTTTATCATGAACAGTGTTATCTGAATCTAAAGATTAGATCACCTTTTGAATATTAAGTATAAATAAAACCGGTCAAGTGCGAGTGGGACTCTTAAAAGTAGATATTTTGTTCATTACTTGAAAACATGTAGCTCGAGGCCTGGTCGCATCAGTCTATCGGCAACAATAAGCAAAGTTGAGCAACGTGATCAGGACCTGGATGGATGTTCGCCAAGCGGCAGATATTGCTAAACTCTTCCGCGCTTCGGGGAGCACATTAAACCGTCAGTCCTGGTCATGTTGCTGACAGCAGTCTTTAGCTAAGTCAGAGGCATCATGCACCAACCGATAGTTTAATGTAAAGAGTAAGGAGCGGCTTAAAAACACTTGTCAGTCAAGTGGACATTATATTGAGAAACTTCATACAATTCGCACCGGGTCAGTCTCCTTCTCCAACATGAGGCTTGTGCCTCTGCAAGGTGTACAATCGCTGAGACAATAACCCAATTTTTTTTTGGTTAGAGCCGCAGGAAGCCGATCGGTGGTTGTGGACATGTTGTGGTTGTACAACAGTGGACATCTTACGACTCCTACGACGACGACATACTTCAAATTCTCGAGGGTCATTAAATAGGCACACATCCCACACACTAAATTATAAACAAAATTCTCAAAAGTATTAACATACTCAGGTACTTATTTAAAATGACACTTAAGTGTGTACAATAACTTAAAGCTCCTAACTGTTTATGTTATGTTTATTATTGTATAAAACTATATATTGCCTATTGACAACGTACAATGCTATGCAGAAGACAGCAGACGCTGATTACATGGGCCGAGCAAACATCCCTCTTTCCGTTGTGAATAAAATCTACGGAAAACTTGTGTCGGAAGTCGAGACCACTCTGTCCAAGGTTACTAAACGGGGTCGGAAAAAGCTGGGCCTATTTAAGCTAACCAAGACACAAGCAACATAATTCTGTGCCTTTGCCGCTAGTAAAATCCCATAACTGTTCTACAATTCCAGAACACACTCCATTACCCTCGTTAAAAACATAAGGAACTTCGAAGTCGAAATCTTCAGCGATATCCCTCTGAGATTATTTGGAAGACATTAAGTTTATCTCAATAGTCTTTGCCATTTTATTTACATATTTAGGCTGTATTTTTCTTACTTTTGATTTCTTTCATTACTTTGATTTCTAAAATACTATAATTTACTATTTAACCAACTTACCGTTTAGAAGCGAAGCGGTCAGGATAGAAGCCAACAACAAAATCAGGGCAGGGCTGAACTGCGATGGCGGAAGCCGGTGTCTCGTCCCAACATGCAAATCCGTCGAACACACGGGGACACCACAGCCCCTCATCTGTTCAAGAGATGGATGAAAAAGTAGGCCATTGGCTAAGTGTCAATTTTCTTTTACCTGTAAGTGAATTTCTAACATATATTTATACTAGGTGCTTTGTCCGAAGAGAACAGTAGATCCTAGATATTTTGTTACCTAGTTACACAAGTGACACCAATCTTACGTATACACGTTGTGAAAAGCACTTTAGGGGTTAAGAAGAGGACAGGTAATATTGATATCTGTAGACTAAACACCTTGTATAATTTTTCTGTAGAAATTAAGATTATGGCAAGTTTATTAAATTCTTAATTACTA
Source organism: Apoda limacodes (assembly GCA_946406115.1). Classification (NCBI taxonomy): domain Eukaryota; kingdom Metazoa; phylum Arthropoda; class Insecta; order Lepidoptera; family Limacodidae; genus Apoda; species Apoda limacodes. The sequence goes on from OX291540.1 coordinate 19,547,727, forward strand.
CCTAGAAAAATTGAAAGCTTTCAACCGTTCAACTTTATACTTATAACACTAGCAGTCAGAAGGTGAGTGAATCCCTTCTGTGCTACATTTAACTGCAAAATCATGTTGGTTGTAATAAAATAAGGGAATTTCAAAGAAATTATTTATCAATATAGTAGTATTTATTAACAAAATTTGTAATAAAAGCTGACTTTGGTGGCTTCCCCTTTTTTTTGTTTTTCAATATTTTAAATTAAAAATACAGTATTTATCTAAACAATGATATGCCACTCGATGAGACTTTACTTACAAACATTTAAAAATATACTTTGTTAATTTTATGGCTTCTGATCAACAGGATGCATATACTGTGAAAATTCGTAGAATTTAGCTTCAAATATGTTTCCAAAATACTGTGAAAATTCATAGACTTTAGCTTCAAACATGTTTCCAAAATACTGTGAAAATTCATAGACTTTAGCTTCAAACATGTTTCCAAAATACTGTGAAAATTCATAGACTTTAGCTTCAAACATGTTTCCAAAATACCTACTGTGGAAATTCATAGACTTTAGCTTCAAACATGTTTCCAAAATACTGTGAAAATTCATTGACTTTATAGCTTCAAACATGTTTCCAATTTTGTAGACCATTTTTGCTAAATACGCTATATAGTACGATATGTAGTTTAAGATGGTAGTGGCTTCTGTTGACCTAGAATCTTTAATTTGTGGTTAAATCATAAAAAAAATCATAACAATAATGTGATGTGAAAATGGAGGAGGAAAATTGTATTATGTTGTGCTTTGAAAAAAAGAAAGTATATTGTCTTTCAAATGGGCCTGATAATTTCTAGGTGTTCGAAATGGGGTTTAGAAGGGCATATTTTCGGCAACGGTAAGACAGCCTAGTCGCGCACTACCCGTCTTTATAATTGGGCGATATGAACCATTAAACGTTGAATAATAGGGCAGTGCACGCGCTCTTAAAATACAGCAGTCGTAAATCATCGATTCTTTGAGCGGCAGTTTGAAATTCGAGAAGTGCATGGTGATACTAACATTGCTTATTTGCCATAATTGTAATTTTTTTAAATAAAATAATTTAATTATTATGAGATGATATTGAATTATAATAAAGACGAATTAATGTTCCTGATGATTATTTTGTAAAGTATTCAAACCCGATGATCGGTTGTAAATAACGTGACCTTCGGTTAGTGCTTTTCGCGTAACATAGTGCGGGAGATACATTTTTTACTAAATTGTAGCTCTTGGTGACCTGAACAAAATAAAAAGGATGTAGTACTAAAGATATAAATTATAAGATTAGAAATGATTTACATTATAATAATAATAATATAGAATTATATTCTATTTTCAAACGCAAAATTACAAAATGATACGCATCTGGCTACGTTAAACGGAATATAGTGTGAGGTTTTCGTTAGGGTATTTGCTGACTTAGTCGTTTAGTTACGACAAAGGAGATAGCCGACATATCCTCACTTGTAAAATCAATGGTGTAGCGTTATTAAGATGTCTTACCGTAACTCTCCTGTTTAACCCCAACGGCTCGACTGTGGGTAATGTTTCCAAAGTAGCATTCTTTTATTAACTGCTCAATTAGCTGCAGTTTTGGGTTGGTAATCGATTTTGAGGCATAGGTCCGGTTTGACAACACAATAGTTGAATTTTCCATTGTTTTGGCATACATATCTCTTTACGTTACTATACTATCTGCGAAGTACTTCAGGCGGGATTTTTTCAGACATCTGAAACAAAATAGGAGATATTATTATGACTGAATGTAAATAACTATATTTTACATACATACTAGATATTTTACATAATAAATATTGAACTATAAGCAGACGGGACTCATTATAAGGTAACTACTATAATGTGAGCAAACAGTAGGTAGGTACACTATTTGAACTTACATTGAAATGAGTCCCGTCTGTTTATAGTTCAATATTTAGTATGTTTTAATTTCTGTTTAGTTCTTAATCTCTGTAGAGTCGGCTTTTTTTAATATTTTTTTTATTTACAGCTTTTAGGGGTTATTTTTTTTTACAATTTTACTTGAAACACCTTATAAAATTCTTTAATTTGATACCCTAATTGATAGGTTTTGAAAATAAAATATTTTTCATGCCACGCAATTTGGCGCTTAAAATCCGCCATTTTGATTTCCAATAATTTTAATATAGCCTATGACACTCTAGTTATTAAGACGAATCTTACCACGTATAATTTATGAAAATCGGTTAGCCATTTAGTAGTTACGAGGGAACATAGAGTCGGACATACATAAAGGTCGAACACATTACCCTTCTTTTAGGCTTAGGCGCAGTCGGGTAAAAAGGAGTGCATTTTTTTTACAAAATCTTCAAATTTTGATGAAAGTTCTATTGATTTTAGAAAGGTGCTGAATTCGAATACTTAAAATAAAGAAAAGTTATTCGTGCAGTAGTTGCTATAGACTAATATTAACACTACGAAATAATAATAAACCGTAATTATTTGTTGCAGCAAAATCTGTTGAAGGTATGACTAAAACTTAGTATAATGGCTGCAATAGTAGTAGAGGAGGAGAAGGCGGTATTTCGCCCTTGCACCAAATTTAATGAAACCATACATTCACGTCATTTTAGAATGAATAAAAAATAGCTGCTCTCGAGATTTTCCAGTTAACAGCTATTACATCCCTTTCCTTTGCGGCTAAGGAAGTAAATCTACCCTGTTGTGATCGCGCTTGAAATTAATATCTTGGGGGTTTTCTGGGATCGCTGATTACGAATTCAATGAAAAAATTATCTCACACACATACACACATGTTTTTAATAAAAAACATAGCTAAAGTGAGTGTAACAATGAAATTTGTTCTCAACCCGTGACATCAATTGCAAGCCATTTGGTTACGAAGGCGTGAGATCACGAATAAATGTCAAACCTTGTGCGTAAACCATAATCAAGGAGTATATTGGGTTTGGTCTCGAGCTATTCGGACTCAGGCATTTGACAGGAAAATGTATGCTAGTAAATCGCGCGTTTCGTGAGGTAAGTCAGACTTCCATACTTTTTTGTCTCGAATTCCAGAGTCCGAATAGATTGAGACTGTTCTCAATAAGGTCCAAGGAAATGTTTCAAATGTTATCGGATTTGTAAGCAGCGACCCCAAAAACCTGTAAGCTCAAGCTATTCCATAGATCACTTAGCAATATAAAAAGGGTGCAATAAACCACGGTATCAAGTGTAGGGGGTGAGTTAGTGAAAGCCTAGAGCATCCCATTTAATTTTTTCATTGAATTCGTAATCAGCGACCCGAAAACTTAAGAAATATTGATTTCAAGCCCATAAGTTTACGTAATACTGAGATCACGAATGAAGATAAACTTCAGTAAGAGAGTGCGTTAGCCAAAATATTATAGCAAACCATAGAATTTTCTCATCAGATAAGTAATCAGCGACCCAAAAACCCCCGAAATATTAATTTCAAGCGAGATAACAACAGGGTGAAATTAATTCCTTTTGCCCTATAAAGGAGTGGGAGGGGCGGTGCAAGGTTTAATTCAATATTGTGCTATCGGACTAAATCTCAAGGTTAGGGCCTTTTTGCATTCATTTTCTCTATTCATAGTAATGCACTACTGTTTTGAAAATCAGGTCTATAGGTCATGTACCTTTTAATCATAAAAATAATAACATCCGAGTAATAGGTATATTTTGCCAATATTTTTATAGTTATTTAATATAATTGTTTAAAAAAACTAACTAATGATTTATGAAACGAACAGCAACATTTATCATTCATACTTCGTGTGAACTTAGTAAAATCAACAAAATGGTGTCTTTTCTGGTAAATATATTTTCAGCACTGACCATAAATTGCACAGCCCTTGGAGTGCATTTTAAGTAGGAAACATTGTAGAGTACCAAGAAACAAGAAATTGTTATATAAATTCATTTTATAATGTTGCATGATCTTGTGACTAAAATTTAAGGAGTTTCTACACAGAATTAGGCACCTTTATATGAATCTCAATTCCTTTGTCGGCGAAGTCGACAATGACGCATATTCGTAAAATTGAACTTGGCTCTCATTTCACATTTATCTATTTGATGGGATATTATTACTTTTTGTACAGAAATTATTAGTATTCATAATGAATACATTGTTATTTGTAAAATTCTCTATTTTCCTACTTTAACGCTGTATAGTTTTCTTATTTGTTCTATGTTGCCCACCCACGCTGCGCTATAGCATCAGGGCGAATTCAGTCGGCGTAAAATATAAACTCAAAGAAATAAAATGTTATAATTATATCCATCTACTTTTACACTTCACTTTGTTGATACTAATTATAAATAATTTTCAGTTTTCATATTTTTTCCTTTGTATAAGCCTAACAGTCTACCTTAACGCCAAATACCAAGTTTCTAGGTCATCTGAAAGAAAAGATTTTTGATCTATACGTCGGTTAGTCATAACAATGACGGTTTTGAGTTGCGAAGGGGTCAAAAGTTAGCTCGAATTGCCTCGTGTAGTATTAAACATGGCTGCTGTGTCACCAGTACCTTTTTTTTTTGAACTTGGCTGGACACGCTGCCACGTGTCTGGATTTAGCGCCACTTGCATATCTTTTATTTATTTTGTTGCCTAAAATACTTACATACATATATTTATTTTTATGCTGTTGAAACACTCTAGAAATAATATTGAAATACTTTATAGATATTTTAGAATATGACGATATCTATATTAAAGTGGAAGTCGATAAAGCTTTCGTTAAAAGAAGAAGCCGTGAATTTTAACATATTTACTTTACGCTCCTTTTGCTTCAAACTCTGGAGAGTATCACTCGCCTGAAAGAACTTGTTATCTAATTTAAATAGTAACTCTATGCAAGAGACGTTAACAGATTTATAATAGTGATGTACCCGTCTGGTCGGCGCATGACTCAAACTGCATGCTACAAATGAAAACATAGCTATAAATAGAGATAAAAATCCATTTATATCACATTGTTTAAAAAATAATTAGATAAAATTAGATTCTAATTGACGTGTTGATGTTTGAAATCCTTCCGGAGTATATTTACGTTAGATATTGTTGAGTGCTTTTTGGCACGTACACAAATATGTAGGTCGCCCAAAAAAAATATAGTCGGCTCCGCGGGTCAGTGGGTAAAGAACCCACTGCTGAATCGAGGGGCGTGGGTTCGATTCCCGCACAAAACAAACATTTATTATTTGTGTTTGACTTGAGACTGGGTGTTTTCTAGGTATACTATGTAGGTATTTACAAAAAAAAAATTATATATTTGTATTTGTATCCGATGTCTGGTATCCTTAGTATAAGCTTTGCTTAAGTGGGACCAGACGGCGCTGTGTGTAATGTCAAAAAATATTTGTTATTTATATATTTGTATACTTATTGACCAAGGAATACATATAAGTTGATGATATAAGAATCGTTATTTAATGAAGTATCCATCGTTTATTATGTAATAAAAACAAAATCGCATAATTATAAAACTTTTGTACAAATTCTATTGCAAAACAATAAATAATTGCAACTGAACTTAAAAACCTATGTAAAGAAAATAAAATTGTATACTAAATTTATGTCAATTTATTATTGTGTAATACATATTATTGTTTGACTTTATGTCTAGAGCATGAACAGTTGGTATCTAAGAGGATGTTCTACCTAAATTTCATTTGTTTTGGTAAAGGTTTCTCCGGATCTGCTGTGCAGATATAACTAAAATTTAATCTGTGTATTGTAAGGAATATGGAATAAACCCGTGTAAAACGTGTAAACACGATTAAAGAACTTTTGTTCGATAAAAAAATCCTAAACTAACCCTCCCCTTTTCACTGTTTTTTTCAAAGTTTTGGCAAAGATATCTTCAAAGTTCTAAGTGCTATAAGTTTACAAAGTTTAGCTGTAGAGGGCTTTAAACCCTGAGAAAAAGCATTTTTTGATAACAATTACTTTTTTTATGTATTTCAATGATTTCTAAGAGAGGTAGGGCACTGCAAGTATTCGCTCGAATAAGCTGCCCGAACAAATAAAGCGGGGCATAGCGAGTACTTGCTCGAATGAGCGGCCCGAACTGGGGAAGTACCTCCACCTTACAGAAAACCGCGGCCACAATAACACTAACATTGAGTAGTGTTGTGTTCCTGGCGGTGAGTAAGGTTGCCAGAGCTCTCTCTTTGAGGATTCGCTGCGCGGACAGCGGAGGACCGACGGTGCTTGTTGCTGTCATTGCTCGGCGTAGACGCGGCGTGCTGGTTCGGCGGTCAGGGAGACCTGATGAAACGGCTGACCGCTGGCCGCCCGCAGGTTGAACGGGTTCCCGAACCCAGGGATCACTTAATCTCCGCCCTGGGATGCTGATCCGCCAACCTGTGTAAAGTCTCTGAAGTAGTAGTCGTGCCGGAGATGGAGACCGGAGTGGACCCAGCTACTACAACAGAGGGGGATCAGGGGCCCTTCCGCCCGCCGTGCCAGCAACCGTATCATCTGTGTTGAGCTTCGGCAGTCTTAGTACCGCAACTTTTTGTCTTCTAAGCTGTCTGTGCAGTGAATCCTCATCCGTAGTCTAAGTAACTTCAAACAAAATGGCCAGGAACAGAAAAAAGAAAAGAGTTTTGACAGCGGCTACTCCATCCACATATAATGTGGATTTTTGCAACATAAGGGGTATTCACGCAAATCTTAACGCAGTCCATCACCATCTCGAGACTGCGCAGCCAACCATTCTTTTTCTAACGGAGACGCAGATATCCTGCCCGGCCGACACATCATACCTTCGTTATCCCGGCTACAAACTCGAGCACAATTTTTTGAGTCGTGCCGGTGTATGTATGTTCGTCCGGGAGGATATCTGCTGTCGCCGACTTCATAGCCTTGAAGACAGGGACCTGTCGATATTGTGCGTGCGCGTAGATCATGGGGGCCACACTCGTATCTATGCGTGCCTATACAGGTCTCATAGCGGTGACACGGACGTAACTCGACTCTTCACGCACCTGAGTTTGACGACTGACAAAGTTCTAGAGCAATATCCTACAGCAGAATTAGTTATTTTGGGAGACTTTAACGCCCACCATCGTGAGTGGCTCAGTTCTCGAACCAATAACTATGCAGGGATATCTGCTCATGAATTTGCTCTGACCTATGGATTCTCTCAGCTGGTACTTTCTCCAACGAGAATACCAGATATTGAGGACCATACAAGCTCCTTACTGGACCTTCTGCTGACTACACGTCCGGATGGATACTCCGTCTCAGTGGATGCGCCTCTTGGCTCCTCGGACCACTGTCTCATCCGGACTCAAATGTCATGCACACAACCTGATCCTTCTGGGCCAACTAATTGGCGTCGTGTGTGGCATTATAAGTCGGCAGACTGGGATGGATTGCGAGAATTTTATGCATCGTACCCGTGGAGGCAGATCTGCTATAGCTCAGAAGATCCTGACGTCTGCGCAGCCGCAGTCACTGAGACAATCCTCGCTGGTATGGAATGTTTCATTCCTAACCTGCGAGTAGCTGCCGGCGTCAAAAAACGACCGTGGTTTAATAGGCCTTGCAGAGAAGCTAAAATTCTTAAGCAAACTGCGTATGAGGCTTGGACCACGGCTCGTAATAATCAGGATCCGAATATTTCTGAGTTAAAACGCAAATTAAATGCTGCCTCGAGGTTCAGTAAGAAAGCAACTGCCAGAGCAAAACTCCAATTCATCGGCAAAATAGGTGGGCGACTTGCGAGCTATCCTTCTGGGAGTCGTGCTTTCTGGTCGCTTGCTAAAGCTGCCGAGGGGAACTTCTGCCAATCGTCATTACCACCACTGCGAAAGACCGATGGTGACTTGGCCCACAGTGCAAAAGAGAAAGCCGATCTATTGGGCAGTCTCTTTGCCTCTAACTCGAATGTGAACGACGAAGGCGCTGTACCACGTACTTTACCGTGGTGCGGTAAGACCATGCCGGAAATCTCTATAACACAGCGCGAGGTCCGGCGGGCGTTGCTTTCCCTAGACGTTCATAAGTCGAGTGGGCCAGACGGCATACCAGCAGTGGTGCTTAAGCAGTGTGCTCCTGAGTTATGTTCTGTACTCACGCGCCTCTTCACGCTTTCCTACCACACTAGGCAATTTCCGTCTTCATGGAAGACTGCAAATGTGCACCCGGTGCCCAAAAAGGGCGATAGATCAGATCCATCGAATTACAGGCCTATCGCTATAACCTCTCTCCTCTCCAAGGTGATGGAGCGTGTGATCAACACACAGCTTTTGAGATACCTAGAAAAACACGACCTGATCAGTGACCGTCAATATGGCTTTCGCCACGGTCGCTCAACTGGTGACCTTCTAGTGTATCTCACACACCGATGGGCACTAGCCATTGAGAGTCAGGGGGAGGCATTGGCATGTAGCCTAGACATAGCGAAGGCGTTCGATCGGGTCTGGCACCGGGGTCTTCTATCGAAGTTGCCTTCTTACGGAGTGCCCGAGGGTTTGTGCAAATGGGTGGCTAGCTTTTTGTCCGGCAGAAGCATACGAGCCGTAGTTGACGGTAGTTGCTCTGATAGCATGGACATTAATGCTGGTGTCCCGCAAGGCTCTGTGCTGTCTCCTACGCTGTTCCTACTGCACATCAATGATATGTTGGACATCAACAACATACATTGCTATGCAGATGACAGTACTGGAGACGCTTATTACACGGGCCGTGCAAGCATCCCACGTTCCGTTGTGGAGGAAAAGCGTGAAGAACTTGTGTCTCAAATCGAGATCGGTCTGTCCAAGGTCTCTGATTGGGGGCGGGAAAACTTGGTCCGATTCAACCCTTCAAAGACACAAGTCTGCGCGTTCACCGCTAAGAAAACCCCATTCACTGTAGTCCCACAATTCCAGAACACTCCCCTCTCCATCTCCAAGAGCATTGGGATCCTTGGCGTTGACATCTCCAGCGATGTTCAGTTCCGAGATCATTTGCTAGACAAGGTAAAGCTGGCGTCCAAAAAACTTGGTGTACTCAACAGAGCGAAGCAGTACTTCACGTCGGGGCAAAGGTTGCTACTTTACAAGTCGCAAGTCCGGCCCCATATGGAGTACTGCTGCCATCTCTGGGCGGGTGCACCCGGATACCAGCTTGACCCTTTTGACTCGGTTCAACGACGGGCTGTGAGAATTGTCGACGATCCCAAACTCACTTGCGGTATCGAGCCCTTAAGTCTGAGGAGAGACTTTGCCTCCCTGTGTGTGTTCTACCGCTTGTACAATGGATTGTGTTCTGAGGAATTGTTCGAAATGATGCCCACGGCTACTTTCTACCATCGCACCGCTTGCCATCGACAGGGAATTCATTCTCACACTTTGGAACCAAAATGGTCGCGTACAGTGCGGTTTCAGAGAAACTTCCTCCCGCGAACCCTTGGGTTGTGGAATGAGCTCCCTGCCAAGGTTTTCTCTAAGGACTACAGTATGGGGTTCTTCAAAAAAGAAGTTATTAGATTTCTGAAGGGTCGGCAACGCGCAAGTGATGCCCCTAGTGTTGCAAGCGTCCATAGGCTACGGTGACCGCTTACCATCAGGCGGACCGTAGGCTTGTTTGCCACCTTAGTGGTATAAAGAAAAAAAAAATCGCAGTGAGTTGAGATGTTGCTGCACTACTCACACACTCTCAGTTACATAAAGCGTCATCCTTGTTTTAAGTCAAGTTTTCTGTCACGTAGTACTGCCTCTTAATAACAACCATTTATAAGCAAGTCAAAGTTTGAGAAACAGGAGTGGCATTACGTCTATTGTGGAAAATGTACAAAAAACTTTCTTGTGTTGTCTGTTAAAAAAAAAGTAAAAAGATTTTTGATGATATTATCCTCAGTTTAAAGCAGGGAATACTCTAAGTAGAATTTTAACACACGATTGTCTATTTCTTATAAATCTACCTAGCACATAATAAATAAAATCATGTAGTTAGATAGACTTGTATATCAGTACATTTTGAGTTAAATTTTAACATCTTGTATAGGTAAACGAACAAGAGCTAAATTGTTATACACATATATCGATTCAGAGCGTGGGAAGTTCTAGTGACGGGATTGAGAGATTAATGGGTAACTACGTTGTAGTAATAGTATGAAGGCGATTAATTCTTATAATTTCCTGTTTAACCATCGAGAAACAATTAATTACACGCACTGGTCTATGTGTGATATGAATATCATGTATAGAAAATATTAATGCACTAGAATTTTAGCAGCATAACTGTTTAATGAGAGTTTCAACAGTTGCGTGTAAAAATAACATATTTTAAACTAATCCGAAAACCTATCATTTGATTAACGACAGTCATTCAATTGAAAATGCAAAAGTTAGTGTCATTTATATAAAATTAGAATTATAGTGAAGATTTCAGATCTATTGATCTTTAAAGTATGAAAGACATAGTAATCCTAATTATTATTGAATTGGAGTTTTCAGAATGATAAGAAATCAAATGTTGAAGTGTCACGATTTCCAACAGTAATTGGTATGAAATCAACTGAATAAGAAGATATTAGAAAAACACCGGACAAGAGCTAGTCTGACGTGCGCACAGAGGGTTTCGTACATACTTGTATGTAGATTATATTTATCAGTCAAGAGAAACGAGTCTTCGAAGATTTTAACCCTTTTGTTCCGAGTATGCTAAAATTTCTGGGTCGTGTTTTAATAAGTTGATTTTCAGCTCCATTTGATGCTAAGCAGTCATCGTAGTCTATAGTCGCTTGCAACACCAGATCACAGAGGGAGGATTCTTTATACTGTGACCGGTACTACTTTGTCACGCGTATCCGACCCGTAAAAAAAAAATATTACTGTTTGAAGAACCCTATACTAAAGGCCAAAGCAACAACATAAAAACCTTGCCAGTGCGCTGACTCACTAATTTTTGCGGCTGGAAGTTTCTCTGAAACCTTACTGTGTTCTATTAAGTTCTAAGGTGTGAGGATGAATTCCCCGCCGATTGCGAGCGATGCGATTGTAAAAATTAGCCATGAGACTCATTCTTCAAAACAAGCATTATGTAACCGGTTGAACACACACACAAAGGTAAGGGGCGTGTTCTGATGTGGGACCACAGTACATGGGGCTACAGGAGAACTTGAACAGATGGTGTCGATTTCTATTCAAGTTTTCCGCGGTTTTCGTTCACAATGCTGAGAGGGGTGTTTGCATGGCCAGTTGAATAACGGTCTCTAGTACTGTCATCTGCATAGTAATGTATGTTGTCGATAGACAACAGAAGAATAGTATGCAGTAGAAACAGCGTAGAAGATAGTACGGAGTCTTGAAGTATGTCCATGCTATTAGAGCAACTAACGGAATGAAAACACATACTAAAAACTAACATGACTAACTTTGTTAAATGTATAAGAGAGAAAGAGAGTCAGGGTCACAAGTAGAACCATAAGAGCTGTTTGGCGCAGACCAAACGGCTGACAATTCAAAACAATCTTAAATCTAACTGTATTACGAAATTATCTCGTTTGAAAACTAATAAATTTAAACCATTACTTAAATTTGCTGGTGTGTAATCTTAATATAAATAATTGATTTTGTATCTCCAAAATATGCTATGAGTTTTATTTTTTTAAATAATGCCAAAGTGGCAAATAATCTAACGGTCCACCTCATGGTCAGAGATCACTGCAGCCTATAAGTGGTCTATTTGATGCCAAATTTACAGCGGGATTGAAATTGAGCGTCGAAAGTTCCACAGTTCAGGACAGTAAATGGTAAAAGTGTTTACTCACTGCAAGTGAGTTAATATTTTAAAAAGAAAATCAACTCGATAGAAATACCTGGTTATAGCAGGTGAAGTGGCTTGCAGTAGTGGAGCTGTGTGACCATGAATAAGTACAGGAACCGATGGCCGCTAAATGTAATATAAATAACCAATTAAACTACCAAATTTTCGAAGCATAATTAGTAACAAAACCCTTTGAAATCATCATCATCATCCTACTGATATTATAAATGTGAAAGTATGTCTGGCTGAATGGATGTTCGTTATTCAATCACGCTTCAACCACTGGAGAGTTCGGGATGAAACTTGGCATAGGCTTCTTTTTATCCGGGAATAACTTTGACCCAGGTTAAACGAACTGTAATATATTTAAGGATTTTCATGCCAATAACCGAATTTAACGCCGGCAAAATCTAGTTTCAAATGAAGATTATTAGGCAATAGTAGTAGACTGTAACTCGATGGCGAAAGTATAATAGATATGATTACATGCTCGTCGAGAGCACAAATAACTGCCTACAACCAATCTTATAAAAGTTGGAAAGTAATTTCTGAAATCACCTACTAGAGGTATAATAGGTAATCGTATACGAAATGTTAGTTTCTAGTTTGACTTCAACAAGCCAGACATCACGTAATAAGTTTACATAACTATATGTTTAACTAAAGTACCTAACTAAAATTAGTGTAGCAATCTATCAGCATTTATCGTAAATGACTCGTAAAAAACATTCTGCTAATTAACAACTTTTTCAGACACTTGTATTCTAGCTTTCGATGTTAAAAGCTACGAGCAAAATATTTTTTATGTATTTCTAAACATAGTACTAATTATTTTTAACATTGTAGGTACAAACAATTAATTATAGGGATCTGATTGTTTTTTTTTCTCAGCTGTGGTTTGTCCACACCTACAGGGGAAAGGCCTCTCCTCAAAGAAATGAGGCTTAGACTATAGTCTGTCGTTTTGGCCTCGTACAAATTGGCAGACGTTGTCAAGTTAATGGCTGTCAGATCTCTCAAGACGCCAATGAAATGCATCTGTATTGGCGTTACAGCTACCGTCATTAGGTACATAATATATTAAATACAGATTTTCCCTAGAAAGAGATTTATTTTGTAAACACTACTCTAATATTGTTCTAAAGTGCTCTTTTTAGGCTTTTGTAGTACCATACAAGGAACCATTATAGTTACGCCATGGCCGTCCGTGTCTGTCTCTCTGTTTTTTTCGCGGTTTAACTCAAAGACTATAAGTACTAGAAAGCTGTAATTGGTATGGATACACACATTTATAGAGTGTAGAGTGCCGTTAGATAGGTCGTTCAAAAATATTGCGGGTCTGTAAAAAATATAGAGTCCTCTAAAAGTCAAACAGACAGACCACGTAGGCTTGGCTCAGGGCCCTGTTGGCACCCTTTGGGTACGGAACCCTAGAAATGCCTAAGTTCGTGTCGTTCAAGTACCTTATACAATACATTATACTTCGTGTCTCACCCAAAGACGATTACAGTTTACATGCAGCAGTACGCAAGATGATCCAATCACACCTTTAAATAACGTTTTTTTGTGTTGTCCAACGCACTCGTCAATTCGTTAGTCTTCAAACATAATTTCAAAATAAGTCTTTGCCATAAAGAAAAGGCGTTATGGATTAGAAATAGTGACACTGTAAAAAGTTTAAAATCTCATGATAGAACGAGGAGAATTTTGTCATCCAGGCACATTCAGATAATAATTTAGCCAGTTATCTAAAACTTCAAGGTGAGTTTGAAAGCGATTAGTTAGAAACGAATAGTACAGCACCAAGTACCTCAATCAAATGATCAATTGATTAGGTTACATATAACGTCTTTAATATTTTTTGAAGTGAAAACTTCTTTAGCGGCGTTGTGCACTTTTTTTGGTATGGGTAAAAATGTTGAACTCGCGTCAGGTCACGTGTCCCGATCGAAAATTCATACAAAATTATTAAGACGGAACTCGCGTCAGATTTATTTACATTAGGTTAGTTTTTGTGATGGGTAAAAAATGATAAAATCGCGTCAGACTGATCGTCAGACGGAAACCATAATGCCACGCCATAAAAATTCGCAACACGGACGCCTATTATAATTTTGAAGTGGAAACGTCTTTAGCGGCGTTGTGCACTTTTTTGGGTAAAAAATGTTAAACTCTATAGGACGAATAAAAATATTTATAAAATTGGATTGACGAAAAGAGGAAAGTGCGGATTACACATGTTAAAAAAAGGACAATTGATACAAAATTCGTAAGACGGAGACGGAAGGTGATAAAATTTATCTAAAACAGGATGAGTATTGTACGTTTGTACACCAGTGCTTTTATTTTAAATCTTGTTATTAAATTAGCACTCGCTATATCAAATGTTACAAAACATTAGTCAACAGAATAACATTTAAATGTGTCTAGGCAATTGGTAAATTACCTAATTTACCCAATATTTTTCTGTTAAATATAATAATCTAATAAGTGAAAAATACTAAAAAAGATAACAATATCAATTATTTAGTTTTAACATTTTACACTTTATGTGGACTTTTGTAATTAAAGGGGTATTCACGCTAATTTTAACGCAGTCCACCACCATCTGGACACTGCGCAGCCGACCAATCTTTTCCTAACGGAGACGCAGATATCCTGCCCGGCCGATAAATCATACCTTAATTGTCCCGGCAACAAACTCGAGCACAATTTTGAGTCCTGCCGGTGCGCGTAGATCACGGCGGCCACACTCGTGTTTATGCGTGCCTATACAGATCTCATAGCGGTGACACGGACGTAGCTTTACGCATCTGAGTTTGACGACTGACAAAGTTCCAGAGCAATATCCCACAGCAGAACTAGTTTTTTTGGGTGACTTCAACGCCCACCATCGTGAGTAGCTCAGTTATCGAACCAATAACTACGCAGGGATATTTGCTTATGAATTTGCTCCGACCCATGGATTCTCTCAGCTGGTACTTTCTCCAACGAGAATACTAGATATAGAGGGCTATACGAGGTACTGGATCTTCTGCTGACTACACGTCCGGACGGATATTACGACTCAGTGTATGCGCCTCTAGGCTCCTCGGATCACTGTCTCGTTCGGACTCAAGTCATGCACACAACCCGATCCATCTGGGCCAACTAATTGGCGTCGTGTGCGGCATAATAAGTCGGCAGGCTGGGATGGATTGCGAGAATTTTATTATTAGGCAGATCTGCTTTAGCTCAGAAGATCCTGACGTCTGTGCAGCTGCAGTCACTGAGACAAACCTCGCTGGAATGGAATGTTATAGTCCTAAACCGCCCGTATAGCTGCCGGCGTCAAAAAACGACCGTGGTTTAGTAGGTCTTGCAGAGAAGCTAAAATTCTTAAGCAAACTGCATATGAGGCTTTGATCAGGGCTCGTCATAATAAGGATCCGAACATTTCTGGGGTACAACGCAAATTAAATGCTGCCTCGATTTAGTAAGAAAGCAACTGCTAGAGCTTAATTCCAATTCATCGGCAAAATAGGTGGGCGACTTGCGAGTTATCCTTCTGGAAGTTGTGCTTTCTGGTTGCTTGCTAAAGCTGCTAAAGCGAAACTTTTGCCAGTCGTCGTTACCACCACTGCGAAAGACCGATGGTGACCTTAGCCTATAGTGCTAAAGAGAAACCCGATCTACTGGGCAGTCTCTTTGCCTCAAACTCAAGTATGAACGATGAAGGCGCTGTACCACCTTCTATACCGTGGTGCGGTAAATCCATGCCGGAAATCTCCACAACACAGCGGCAGGTCCGGCGGGTGTTGCTTTTTCTAGACGTTCATAAGTCGAGTGGGCTAGTCGGTATACCAGCAGTGGTACTTAAGCAGTGTGCTCCTGAGTTATATCCTGTACTCGCGCTTTCCAACCACACTAGGCAATTTCGCTATCAGCAAATAGTCGCTATCATCGCACAGCTCGTCATCGCCAGGGCCAATCAACTCATTCCAATTCATTCTCACACTTTAGAACCGAAATGGTCGCGTACAATGCGGTTTCTGACAAACTTTCTCACGCGAACGCTTGGGTTGTGGAATGAGCTCCCTGCCAAGGTTTTCTCTAAAGACCGCAGTATGGGGTTCTTCAAAAAAGGAGTTATTAGTTTTTTGAAGGGGTGGCAACGCGCGAGTGATACCTCTGGTGTTACAAGCGTCCGCAGGCAACGGTTACCGCTTACCATCAGGCGGGCCGTAAGCTTGTTTGCCACCATAGTGGTATAAAAAAAACCAAATGAGTGGCAGACAATTAACATAGAGCAAATATGGTGCGGAAATCTATGTTCTTCCATCTTGTACCAAATTCAGAAAGTAAGTAGCTTACTTGGGAATCAAGTCAAGCATGTAATACAGATATCATTTGGAGACTTCCAGAACACGCTTTTTACACAGATAATTATAATAATAATAAATTTATTGACTAAGACTATGTACGGTTATACAAGAAAATCTATCTACACTCATATTATAAACAGGTGACAGTTCAAATAAGTATTCACTATAGTAATTTGAACAGCCAATGCTTATGCTGGGAAAAATGGTCATTCAGTACGAAAGATGTTGATTTATTTGCAAGTGTTTCAATTTAGATATGCCTTATGGAAGTCAGAACTAGATACTTAACACATAGATGCATTAAAATTTGGGCTATTGTACCGTTCATTAGCTTTAGTATCATTTCCAAATAATTTTGTTTGTAATAAAGCAGTTCAAGTGTTACCAAGTCGGTCCGCACAACTTCTTTTAAAAGATTTAAGAGGTTACACTTCGCGGCGCCTCGCAGTGAGCTTTATACAAACGAATTTCTCATTTTTTTTTGACATTAACTGATCAATCACTGTGAAATTTCTCAGTCATAATCCCAAGCCGAATACCTAGGTCTGTGGTTTTTCCAAAATCTTGTAAAACCTTCTATTAACTAGAAATCTTTTATAAATCTATTTGTATGAAAAACTAGAATCCTGTATAACTTTTGAACTATACAATTTTAAAGAAAACTGGCACACTGCCACCTAGATATTTATTACTAGAACATGTCTTCAAAATTTCGTGGTGTTTGATCAACTAGTGTCCAAAATAAGTGAAAAATTCGTTTGTATGAAGCACGCTGCGAGGAGCCGCGAAGTGTATCCTCTTAAGCAACCTATGTTGACTATACACATACGCCAAGGAAATTATCAAGCCTCGACATATAATGGCTTCGATTTTAGCAAAAACGCAAAATAAATGTAACGTCTTAACGCTATAGCCATATCCCTACAACTTAAACCACAGTGCCTAAATTGTTACAAAAATTGCATTGTGCTAATACTAGATTTGACAGATTAATTTAACTCTGGTGCTAGTTACAGTACACTTAACAGCTGTCGACCAGTTTTATCCCTCTTGAGAAAATGACATTTTAAATATCTGTATTGTCAGTATTAAAAGGTTGCTTATATGTTTAATTGTATCAAAATAACTGCCCGTAAATATTATACTATTTGGAACTTTAATTTCGTGTAAAAATATTACAGCAAATATGTTTTCAATTATTTGATTTCATGTTAATATTTGTTTTTAAAAAACTGTACCTGTTTAAGGTTGATAGGACACAATCCAAATAGTGAATATGAACTTTGATTTAGAAGAGCCAAAGCTCAAAGTGGTGGTTATAAGGAAGCTGAGACACACATTATGTGGCAGTGTATAAACAAACACTGTGCGTGGCCGCTGATTACTCTATTTGAAGGATTAAAATCTTTATCTTATGCATACAAAATCGATGAGTTAAAAAAAACTTCAGCCACAGGCGCATATCTATCATCATATACCAAACATTTGTACAAGTCTTAAAGATATTACTCTCAAATCCTGACAATATAAGAAGTTTGACTCAAATAAGAATCTCTTTTTATAAGTTATTAAAAACTATAGAATTAAAGTTTACTCTTAGACTTTATCTTAAGTAGTTATATTAATATCAGAAAAATGTAGCACTGATATTTAAAAACGGTATAGAAGCTCTCAGCATACGACACGTATTCAAATCTATAACTCATATAAGTGTGATGTCGATTACATATTTAAAGTACTGTAATGAAAGATAAAATTACCTCTACCTATCGCTTTTAAAAGAAAGTTAATTTGTTAGTGCGTTATTAAGTCTAACAGGCTATTACCTATACATAACGATAATAAAATATATACAACTCCTAGTGACTTATAAAGTACTAGTACATCAATCTTATAAAGACCAAAAATCTTCATAGAAGTAAGAAATACAATATAAATATACATACATAGAAAAAATAAGATTGTTTATTTAATTAATAATTCTGTTTTTTTTTGAAAAATGAGTGATACAAGCTACGAAGATATTTCTCTGACACCAGAAGAATTAAGACAACAACAAGTCTCCAAAGCTGAACTTAACTTTTTACCAGAAAAGTCACGTGAAAAGTTGTATGTTGAACGCGTGAGCAAATTTATCTATCTTTAGTCTCCATTTAAATTCTATAAAAAATAATTCTAGCCTACTTCGCTAGCTCAGGATTCAAAGTCGGCACTTCTACCAAAAAACGCTTTTACTCACTTTACTAACTATTACGACCCATTATTTAAAAGAAAACAATAAGTTTATTTTAAACTAAGATTTTTTTAATTAACTAAGAAAAAAGTACGATGCACTTGTTTAGTCGCAAAAATTGTAAATTTACAGAAAAAACTTCTACGAATAAGACAGTCCAAAATAAAACAGAGTGATTTGTCTGGCTTTGTTTGACACCTGCTATAAACTGTTTACTCACTACGAGATTACTCACGGACCAGCTGGGAAATTGTAACAATTCTAAAGTAGACCAAAATAGAAAATCCATAAAAACCGCAAATCTTAACAAAAGTCGTCGTCAAAACTGTAAGAAAATTTTTGCATTACGTCTGTGGATTAAAATACCCTTAAGGGTAAACGCCGCAGATTGTTTTCATACAAAATGAATTTTGCCATAATCACTGTGCCATTGTATGAAAATCAATCTACGGCGTTCAGCCTCATGCCGTTTAATAAATATGCCCTTATTTTGATAGCTAATTGGACTTCACTATAGTCAGAATATAAACGTTGAAATACTGTAAAGATAGGTGCACGGCGACGGGTTTTCTTGTTCGTAATGGGTAATTTTTTATATAAATAAATAAGTATATTTGGTATTCAAGTCAGACTAAAATTTCTCTTTACACTATTAAATTAAAATTTATGTCATAGGAAATATCATAAATATAAACAAAAGGTCTCTGTCAGACATTGTACTACAAAGAATCGACTGCGGTTAATACCTTTTGCTTATCACTAGGTGCATTTACATCGCGATGGTATTAATTTTTTGACAAAACTAATAAGAAAAAATATTCTATATATTATCTTTTACGCCACCGATAGGCAAGTGAGTCGAATTACTAAGAGACTATAATCCGCAATCACCGCCCTAGGCGAATGGTTTCGGAAATGGAGAATCGAAGTGCGAAGAATCGAAGCTTTTCCGTTCTCTTAAGCACTAGCCTCCCTCCGAGACCATCTTCCCTGTTACTCTTCGGCCGTGTCATTCCTTGACAAAACAAGGCCAAATATCTAGGGTGACCCTGGATAGGCGTTTGAACTTCCGCAATCACACCAAAATAGAGACCGAGCCACTTTTGTCCTCAGTCGTCTATATCCCATATAGGCAAACACAGTAAGATGTCGCTTGGGAATAAGCTGACTCATTATGCCACTTGCATCCGCCCCATACTAGCATATGCTACCGTCGTCTATGCGTTGTCTTAACGCAACCTCCATAGACTCCAGACCCTCCAAAACCGCTTCCTCAGAGCGGCCTCCGGAGCCTCCTGGTACGTCCGGAATGCGGACCTACACAGGGACTTCAAGCTCCCCACAACTCCCCAATATCTTAAAGACCTGGCAGCCCGCTTTTTCCAGCGCTGACTCACCATCGGGTTCGGGGCCTACGCTGGTCGAATGGACGACCCCAAGAGCGACAACCCAAGCCGAGGCTCCCCCCGCGGGGCGCCCTTGAGCGTTGGGCGCTATTCGGGCTGAGACTCCTCCAGAGTCTCGCGAATTCGCCAATTTGCGAATGGCTTCTTACTAACATAACATAGGTAGTAAATAGAATCAGAAATAGCTACCAAAATGAAATTAAGTCATTACATTCATAATTTACTTTTTCCTATAACTTTCTTAGGTATACTTAGTAACTAACAAAAGCAACATGCATTAAAAAATAAAACAACAAAGACTAAAAATAATTTTGCGTTGTAATTAATAGTGCAGTGGTTCTAAGTATTTTAATGACCGATGTGCTAATTTTAGTATTGTTCACTCAACATTGTTAACCGGATTTGCGCGTGTTTGTAACCTAAACAAATTACAATGTTTAACATTTTGAAAATTGAAGCTCAAATAATATGACCAATAGTGGCACTAAAGGATTCGGTTGTTCATAACTACGGTAAACATTGTTATCGAAACAACGTACCAGAACGGGAGCTAAAGAAGCGTGCTGGATAAAACGGATGCAATTTAAGTTCCCCGTTTTAACTACGTAAGGTTGCTATTTTGCTATTCACATATGTTTTTTACAAGATACACGTACCATAGTGGTACAGAAAATAAAAGGGCCAAGAGCATGTCGAGTTCAATAGCTGTTACTATGTTAATTCGGTAATAATATGGTAAAAAGAACTTTTGTGGGGAGCTTTATACCTATTAACAAATAACTATTTTTAGTGGAAACAAAAAAACTTTTAATGTAACTTATGTACAGCATAATTTTATATATATTTTATATACATAATAAATACGTTTTGCGTGCTTACATTTCGAATACTAAAGAAAGTCTTTTCGAGCTGGAAATTATTTTAGAAATATGAACTTTTGTAACGGGTCTGAAAATCGAAATCGCTGAAACTGGTTTATTTACGTTTTGAAACCTGGGGAATCATTTGCGCCTATTTTTCGATTGATGAGTGTGTGTGTGTGTTGTGCTTTTTTTGGGATCGCATAATTTTAGACCCATTAGACCGATTCTCTATTGACATCTCAATCTATTTTTCTACACCTACAACCAAATTTTGCTGAATCCAAATAAAATATCAGATTTTTTAAATTAAGGATGGCGGATCCAATACGGCGTGTTTTATTTTAATCATTGATTTCTATGAAACTAAGTTCTGTCGGTATATTTTTATCAGTTTTTAAAATTCAAAATAGCGGATCCAGTATGGCTTCCATTTTTTTCAAAAATCATTTGATTTTGGTGAAATGAAACTTTTGTTAGATATAAGGGTGGTAAGTTAAATTTTGTTGTCAATGATTGCAAATTCAAAATGACGGATCTAATATGGAGCGCATTGTTTTGACAAAATTCTTCTATAGGTAACAAAGAGAAGTTCTCTTTGTGGCACGTACTTGCTTTATTGATTTAATGGTAGATGTACCTAATAGGTAAAGATTTGTTTGTTAATAGTTACCTGGAAACATTACGTAGATATATTGGTAGCAAAAATTTGAGGGTTACAAAACAGAGTATTTTGTATTCGATGAACCGGCTAGGTGCTCAGGAGAGAGAGATTCAGATAGTGTGGATTCAGAGGTAAGTAAAGAAAATCACTTTTCAAGGTCAAGGAAAGTTGTAATGTGTATCATATGTATATCGTTCAAAGTTATATTAACAAGCTTTTAATGGTTAGTAGTAGAACCTAATCACATAAGGTGATTCGCAACCCTTAACATATAGAAATTAGAGCTATCTATTTTACAATATAAGAAACTACCTATCTATACACAACGATAGAAAACCGTAAGCCTACCTACATAGATTTCTAAGTATATGGTTTGCATAAATATATTAGGACAGAAAGTACAATAACGTTCTTCGGCTTGAAGCCCGATCGATGATATCTTCCACGACGTCCACATCCAGTAGGTATCCGCCGCCAGAGTATTTGACGCGGACGGGACGATTTTATGTGACCTTAGGACGTATGGTGAGTACTGTTAGTCCAGGGCCTTGGTGAGCAGGCACACTTCTATGCCGCTCGTGGCTGGCACAATGCTATGCCGCAAGTGGCTCATGCTCGCCCCGAAGATTAGGTGAGCAGTGGTGCTCGGGCCGAGACTCTGCTGTTATTCAGGCCGGGGAACTGGAGCATAGCTCAACGCCTAGACTCCACCTCAGTGCGGACGTCACTCGAAAGCTGACGCGCACGGGCCCTCAGAGTAGTTGAGAAGGACAGCCTTCTCCTAGTAGGTAAAATAATCAGCTTATTAGTAATGAAAATAATTCCGAGCGGAATTTTTGTTACTCTACGCCAAGGAAGCATACGTTTAGAAGTGTAGCATGACAAACCATGTCATACGTACACAAGATTCTATGGTCTCTATATTTGAAACTATGTCTGTGTACATTGAATTAAGACTGGATGTCTGGTAACTTTCATAGTTTCTTGCATCCTCCGGTCGTTTACCGGAGACGGACAACCTTAAACGGTCATTCTATATATCGGTTATAATGTATTCCAAATTGCTTCTGGTACTAAGTATGCGATGACGTTGTCTTATCGACTTAGCCATTAATGAAACTGTCGTTTCTCATAATATCGCTATATTAATATCAAGATAGCTAATACAACTATCCTACTTGTTTCTCTTTGGACTTCCTTTTATTCAGATATGCAATTAGCTTTGAAGATTATAACTTATAATGAAAATAGTTTAGTTATCTGAACCATAGATGCGCCATTGCAAATTTTGTTTTGTAAGGTGTTAAGTATATAGCAATACGAGTATAAATAAATACAATTAAATATTAACAATTTTTAGAGATAGAGCAATTTTTTTGTACTAGTTACCCGGCGATCTTCTTATGGCTATATAGCACATAGTCCCCCTCCCTTATATAAATAATACATAATTTATAGCGTATGTCTATCTGAAGTAATGTACCTAGGTACTTTTCAAATAGTGAGACGTTTTTCAAATTGGTTGCGGTGATTACCCTCTGCATGTGGAGGACATTTAACGCTTCACATAGCTTCACTTTCTACATAAAAAGAAAAAATAATAATAATTAACATGTTTATGAACAGCTTAGTTTCTCAGCTTAGTTACAGTAAAGATTGTATACTTGTTAGTAAATTAACGAAGAATTGTATTATTACTTAACACCAGAGCATCTTGCTCTGTTCGGCAGAAATTTTTTGAAACGACATCGTAGACGGACAGCATATAATGTAGTGGGTCACTGTGATTGCACGGAAATTCTCCAGGGCAGCTCCTGACGTAAAGATACTGTTTAAGTCCTTTTGCCAGATATTTTACACGTGGTATTCGAGTAGCCTACAAAAACATTTTCAGATAGCTGATGGGCCTCAACCGCTATTGTAGCACCTTCAATGTCTTTGCTAAGGCTGAAGTTATTTATACTAACTATTAATATTCAACTTAACAGAATAGCGTCGTTCATGTCCATAGTTGACTCTTATAACAATTCAATTATCTTAATAATTTCGGCAGACAGACTGATGCTGATAGAGATAGTGGTTGGAGATAGCCACTTAATATATTTACAAAATGATTAGGTAAAATTCTTTTAATTTTCTTTAATTGTATATTTATTACATAATTTGCACAGATCATTGCGTCAGAAATGAAAGCTTATTATTATTATAGTCAATTCCGTTTTTCCGTAATTTGACTACGGAATCCTAAAAATTTGTCAATAATGGCCGCAAGACTCTTTATCGTTGTCAAATAACAATTACGAAAGGCCTTGATAGTTATGAGATCCCACTCGATAAATAGACAGACAAGCAAAAAATGTACTTGGATTCCTATGTGTCAAAAATTTAATAGTCTGTTTACTTCTATGTCGGCTCGCAAAAAACCTACAAATCTCTTCTCACAAAAAAATTAATAAAGTTTTCACAACATAGAATACAATTACCCTATTGCGTTTTTTTATATAAAATGTTACCGTGTTAAGCACAACTGGGTGGCAATAGCTCGTATATCATATCTAATTACTAATTTGGGTGAAATATACAGCCATGATTAAGTTTTATAAAAGTGGATAGAACCCCTATGCAACTAATATAGAACCAAATTGCAGCCTATTTTTGGTACTAAATGGAATCCACAGGAGTACTCACGATCGCATTGAGTGGTAATTAGAACTGTGGGTGTAAATTATGCGCAGTGAACGATTTGATTAAACGAAAGACGATTTATTATGTCATCCAGTGTAAATGAGACGCCAAAATTCTTATTTTTATTTGCGGCAATTTGCGGAGTTATGTATTCAGTGAATTTGTAGTGTGATCTGCAATTTTATTTTGGATTATATCTGGTTCATTTATAATGTACTTCACGTTATGCAGGCACGTATTGAAGTAGCTCAAAAGCCTTGCTAAAGTTTTGTTACCGTTAAACTACAGTTTGGTTTTTTTGCAAATTTTGATGCGCCTTCGATTTGATTAAAAATAATCAGAAAGTGTGTGCTAAATCAATTAATAAAATAATAACCCAAAATCACTTTATGTTTCAAACATTGCTAATAATACCTTTACCCATAAAAAAATAATATTTTTATACTACATTTTGCTTTTTAGCCGTAATATGCATTTTTCTGATTAAAATTTACAGTTGAACATCACTTTATTATGAAATAGCACGGTAATAAAATAAAATATCATTTTAATTAGAAATCGGAAACATATAAAATATTTGCGTAAATTAGGTAAATTACTAATCACTAGTTATCTAATTTTTATCTATCTTTTATAGCCCCACATCCTACATTTCTCTCGATTGTACTCTGTTCGCTGTCATTTTCATCTAAATTTCATCTTTCCATCTTTTTTTATACTACCAAGATGGCAAACAAGCTTGCAGTCTACCAGATGTGAGGCAGTCACTGCAGCCCATGGCTGCCTACAACACTATTCGTTATTCTCGCGTGGCCAACTCTTTAATAATCTAATATTTTTTTCTTAAAGAATCACATACTGTACTCTTAGTTCATGGGAGGAAGTTCAACTTCTATCATGCTTCTTTCCGTTGTGTGCTGACATTTTGCAAGTTTTCCTCTGTATTATTTTGTTAGTGCGATCTGTGACAGAATATGATATAGATGTTAAAGCCTTCTTGTTCAAATGTTTTCTTGGCACAGGAGAAATTATGTATAAGACCTTAGTAAACTAAGCCGCGATAAATTCAAATTAGTCCACCTTTTTGGAGTCAGTGATCATTTTCATTTCGGTTTCATTGATTGCATTCCTACTTCTTTGCTTTATCGGCTAAGTTATAAAATACTAGCTTTTATCCGTTACGTCTTCCACGTGGACTATTGAAAAAAAAAAAAAGTTTATGACGTTTATATTTTTACCTACAAACATATCAAAATTTTCATAAAAAATTTTTTTATGTTTATTTTACCATCTACGGGTTAATTTACCAAAAACAGAGAAACACGTCAATCTGTCAACCTAAAGGCCAAATATAATTTTTAAGTATTTACTTTTAAAAGTAACGGATTTCCAGACAAAGTCCTAGCTTCTATTTGAATGCAGAGTATGAATTTTGGAAAATCCTTTACTTACGTTGTAGTAAGGACCTCTGTACAAAATTTCAGGTGTATCTAGGTACAGTACGTTGTTTGTTTGTGCGTTGATATATCAGTCTTACGAATATAAAGTTTACGGCTTTATATATATTTAGATGTTTTTTATCTTGCTATCGATTTTTTGGTGATATAAATGAAGTCTTCATTTAACTTTGCTGTCTTAGGCTAGGCAAGATCATATGCAGCTGTGTTTTATTGCATCAAATGCTTTGAAGTAATTAATATACGCAAGATATAGCAGTTTTTAGTATTCATTTTCAGTTTTGTAGGTTGGTTTTTGTGTCAGTCGTTTTTGATATCCATTCTAGCTTTCTAGCATTCTAGCTGTTGCCAACGCTTTGTATACGCTTATTGGCCTTTAATGGCTAGTAGCATATAAGGCAGTCATCTCATGTGGAAATATATAATATAAAATTCACATCACCAGTTTGTAGTAGGTAAAGCTATTGTGTAATTTAAGATTGGACATATTTTCTTGATTCTTCTTCTATTCAACTTGTTTAAAATTTGATCCAGGCCTGACAATTTTTTAATTCTTTTGTGATTTGATTAATTTATCTATTTCTTATAACTTTACATAGCCAGCTGTTTAATAATTTTCTTTAAATAATTTATATCAGTTGGCGCTGGTTTTACGGTTCTCTCTTAGGATTTGCGTCATTATTACTGTACGTTACGTAAGTTAGTAATCTGCGACTAATCTCAATTTACCTCCGCGTCCAACTAAATTGTGAAACTTCAATTTTTCTACAAAATAAACTTTATTTTTCATACTAGAAATACGCGACATTTCTAATAGACGCTCGACTTTGACACTGTCAATTGTTAATATAACTTTTGGCGTGACTGGATATAATTTTCAACATCACTTCGTAAGGCGATAAAATACAAGTAACTCTAACCAAAAGATTTGCGTTTTAAGTTGATTTAGATGCATATCATTTTTCTATTTTTGGAAAATATTGTTAAGTAATGTTTTTGACGTATGAGAACGTAAAAAGTCGTAGTCAGACCGTTTGTAGTCACGTAATTAGATCTGTTAAAATTCCTTTAATTGTTGTCACAGAATAATTATTCTCCGGAATGGTGGTCACAAAATAATGATTTCTTGGAATGGTGGTCGCGAATTAATGAGTTTATTGGAATGGTGGTCACTAAACCTTAGTGGTATAAACATATTTGATCTGAATAATATCTGGCTGGCACAAACAGCTCCATCACGGAAAAATCTTGAACATTTCTAAAAATTGGCCAAGTGCAAGTCGGACTCGCGCACGAAGGGTTCCGTACCATTATCTACAAAAACGGCAAAAAAAAATCACTGTTGTATGCGAGCCCCCCTTAAATATTTGTTTTATTTTAATTTAATTATTTATTTTTAAATTGAATATATAACTAAATGTTCTGTGAACATTTCAAGCGTCTACCTGTTGCCGTTATCAATATCGAGCAAAAACGAGCATAAACATCACGTATGTTGTATGGGAGCCCCCTTAAATATATTTTTTTTCTGATTTTTAGTATTTGTTGTAATAGCGGCAACAGAAATACATCTTCTGTGAAAATTTCAACTGTCTAACTATAACGGTTCATGAGATACAGCCTGGTGACAGACGGACGGACGGACGGACGGACGGACAGCGAAGCCTTAGTAATAGGGTTCCTAATTACCTTTCAGGTACGGAACCCTAAAAATTAGATTCTTGTTTAAATTTTTTATTATTTTGAATTAACATTACTTCTGATATAAAAAAAAAAAATTATTCAAAATATTTTCAAAATTAAAACATGACATGCATGTTTGTTAAGTTAACCTATATCCTTTTTTGCCTAAAAGTATATTTTGTTAATAGAAAAGAACAAGTCTATCAATTAAATCAAATAAAGTTTTTGTCTTAAAACACGTCTCTAACTTTAAAAAGTAGTTATTTTCAGTTGAAACAAACAAAAATGTTTGAAAATCAATTTGATTAAAAAAGATTTTTAAAGTTTTCAACTTCAACAAAATAAACTCTTTGTTGAATGTTGATAAAGTTCTTATCTCGAGCGAGATTAAAAGGACTTAACTATTGTTAGAATTATGTATTTTATGTCGCTTTAGCCGTTATACGCTGAGCAGGGGCACACACCTCTTTTTTGAAGCTTAGGCCATTTTGACATTATGAGACACTAGCTTTTGTCCGCTCAACCCGCTCTAACTTAGCTTATCGCTGTAGGATTTTAACGGCAACTCGTCAATTAAAGAAAAAAAACCGACTCATACTTGACGTTTTCAAGTAGCCAATGTGCTTCGTCGAGACTCAAACTATCCCCACGCCAAATTTGCCTGCAGTTCGACCTGCCCTAAATTCGGTTATCGGTATAAAATATAACTCCTCAATTATAAAAAAAAATAGACCCGCACATGAAGTTTTTAAGTATCCTATGTCCTTCTTCGAGTCCTTAACTATCTCCATGCCAAATATTGCCTGTGGTTCCACACGCCCTTAATTCCGATATCGGCGTAGGATTTCAACGACAACTTCTCAATTACAGAAAAAAAACCGACTTACACTTGACGTTTTTTTTGAATTTCCCATGTCAAATTTCATCCTAATCGGTACAGTGGTTTAAGCGTGAAGAGGTAACAGACAGACGGAAAGACAGACAGACCAAGTTACTTTTGTATTTATAATATTAATATGGATTATTGTTGCATGTGTTAGTGGAGCTATGAACGAATAAGGTATAGATAAGATTATTGTTGGATAAAACTAATCTTTCACTTTGTAATGATAAACAATTGGAATGTTTTATTCAATGATTGAAAAATGGTAAATCAATTTTTTAATTGCATTACCTACCTAAGTTTGTGTAAAATGTTGTAATGTTAATTAAAAATATATTTAAACTATTTGAACTCACAATTATTTTTTTTTATAAATAATATCAAATATATAATAAATATTTTTGGACATCGCCGTCGATTTTTTTGAAAGTGTTATGGATACTAAACAACTTTTACAAATATATACATACTAGCTATTGCCAGCGGCTTCGCCCGCCCTAAATTTGGTTATCGGCGTACGATTCTTACGGCAACTCCTCAATTATAGAAAAGAATCTACTTACACTCTCTCTCCATCTCTCTCTCTTTCTTTAAAATCATAAATAATTAACTGCTAATAACTAATAACCTAATGGATTAACCTCGCGAGCATCATACAAACTTTGATCCCCATCATACAAGTTTTGAAAAATCCTTTCCTAGCGCACGCCTACTTCATTATAGCTATATGTGCCCTAAATCTCAGATCAGTCAGTCAGTCAGTAGTCAATAGTTACTTTGGGCTAACACTAACTTTAACCGGCGACTTTGTTTGCGTAGAAGATGAAAATATTTTTAAATTATACGTACCGCCCTTCCCCCTCATGACTGATTAATTTTAAACTGCGAAATGTCCTAAGATATTCATTAAAATCGAATGATGTAAAGGTCAATTTGTTTAAAATTAAATACTTGTGATGAATAATGTATTTATTCGGATAAGGATTAATATCATGTTTATAAAAACACCGTCGCAAATAGTGCGTTATTTCAGAACAAATTTGGTTAGCATAAAAAAGGTTATAGTGAGCCAACCTTAGAAGATAGACATATGCTGTCGCGGACCTTTTTTATAGAACTTTTAATTCTGTAATATATGATTTTTGCAAAACTTTAACCGTTTACGCAGCGCACTCAGCGGAAGCTCTCAAAAGGAAAAAAAAACCCAATTTTGAAACATTCTTCATTAGTGCTCCGCTCCTATTGTTCTTTGCGTAATAATTTATAGCCTATAGCCTTTCTCGATAAATAGGATATCTAACACTGAAAGATCGGACCAGTAGTTCCTGAGATTAGCGCGTTCAAATAAACAAACTCTTCAGCTTTATAATATTAATATACATATATAGTATAGAAGAAGATTTGCTTATGTTTTTGAGTGAGTTTAACCTTTTTAGGGTTCCGTAGCCAAATGACAAAAAACGGAACCCTTATAGATACGTCATGTCTGTCTGTCTGTCTTTCCGGCCGTCATGTTACAGCCACTTTTTTCCGAAACTATAACAACTATACTGGTGAAACTTGGTAAGTAGATGTATTTTGTGAACCGCATTAAGATTTTCACACAAAAACAAAAAAAAACAAAAAATTTTGGGGGTTCCCCATACTTAGAACTGAAACTCAAAAATATTTTTTTCATCAATCCCATACGTGTGGGGTATCTATCTTCAAAAATGATATTGAGGTTTCTAATATCATGTTTTTCGAAACTGAATAGTTTGCGCTAGTCCAAAGTGGTAAAATGTGTGCCCCCCCCCCCTGTAACTTCTAAAATAAAAGGGTGTTAAAACTAAAAAAATATATTACCATGCAATTTTCCACCGAAAACCGGTTTTAACGAGATTTTTTTTATTACGTCATAAATCGTAAACCGCAATTTACTTTTTATTCAATCAACTCAAATATAAAATAAAAAAAAACATATTTTTTGTTTGTGTTTGCAAAGTACGTTAACGATGGTAGGTACGGAACCCTCGGTACGTGAGCCCAACTCACACGTGGCTGGATTTTTTTGAATAGAAATCGAATTGAGTTTTCAAACATGTGTCAAAATAAAATGTAATTTAAATCAAAAGCACTAAGGAGTATTGATATTCACTTCGAAGCATATGACCGCCAAATAACTTTCTGCCCCTTTTTTATTCCGTTAGGGGATGAATTTCAATAAATTACGAAACACGTCTTCCACCAATTCTGTTAAAACAGCTGTATGCAAAATTTGAATGAGATTGGACCAAGGAATCACGTTTTCCCATACAAACTTTGCCCCCCTTTTCACCCCCTTAGGGATAGAATTTCGGAAAATCCTTTCTTATCGGATGCCGACGTCATACAATGAACACACCCTCCAAGTTTCAGGTCTCTACGATGAGCGGT
Organism: Apoda limacodes; assembly: GCA_946406115.1. Classification (NCBI taxonomy): domain Eukaryota; kingdom Metazoa; phylum Arthropoda; class Insecta; order Lepidoptera; family Limacodidae; genus Apoda; species Apoda limacodes. Next base: position 19,578,173 of record OX291540.1, read on the forward strand.
TAAGGCTGTGCGTTGATCCATCAGTCATTCAGGACAAAGCATTTTATATGTATAGATATCACTGTCTTTAGACAAACACGAATAATAACTGTTTATCTTGTGCGGGACTCGAACTCAAACCCTTGAACAGTCGGCTCATTAACCACTGAGCCCTTTTTCTAGGGTTCTATACCCAAAGGGTAATTAGCGGAACCCTAATACTAAGACTTCGCTGTCCGTGTCATGAACCGTGATAGATAGCTAGTTGAAATTTACACAGAAGATGTGTTTCTGTTGCCGCTATAATAACAAATACTAAAAAACAGAATAAAATAAATATTTAAGGGGCTCCCATACAACAAACGTGTTTTTTTTCTCGATTTTATAGAACCCTAGGTGCGCGAGTCCGACTCGCACTTGGCCGATTTTATTCTGCGTTTAAGTTTTCCGCACTAAAATATACTTGTAAAAAAAACTGTAACTTGAATAGTTTTTTTATTGGTACCTTGTTCATATATTTACAATTTTACACCGATACATTTTATTTTTTAACCAAATATTTTTATTTTTTCTTCCAGATTGAAAATCTGGAAATAATTAAAGTACCAACAGTTGTTTCCAAGTTTCTTTGTGACAAATACTTAATACATTAGGTAAACAAAAATAGGTTTTCCCAGAGACATAGTATTGCATGTATACTTTGAGTAATTCTGTTATAATATAAGATTTTCGTTTTCCTACATTATACGATCGTGAGATTTTTGATTTAAGAGACTTAAAACATTTCTGACGTTTTGCTGGGAATGGTTTCTAAATAATTTTATCAAATTATTTACATTGTAAATAAGTAGTACATTTAGTTGATGACTAGCTGTTTTGTCTAAATATCTCATTGCCAAGAATTCGATCATTTTGATAGCAATAACAAACCAACAACAGGCTTCGAATTTCAATGATTATAATTTTTTTCATCTCATGGAGTACTTACCAAATGTACCTCATACATAAAAAAAACACAGGACTTTCATAAAAATTTTTAATCACCTTTTGGCACCCTTCATTCATCACTGTTGGTCATGAGAACTCAATGATTCTGGTAAAATACATAAAGGACTTTTATATTATTTTTAAATTATTTCAACCACATTTTCTTAATCTGTCCCTGTCGAAAAATAATCATACCAATTTTTAGTTTATGCAAAATTTGTTCCTATAACTTCAAAAATATAATATTTTGTAATTGCAATGCAATTTTGTCCACCTTATCCGTCCCTGTCGTAAAAAATTCAAAACAATAAATGTTGGGCAACGTCGGTCGTGATGGTTGGATTATCTTTTAGTGGTACATTCGGACGAGAGTTTGATGAAACGTCTTAGGGCTCAAACGGGGAGTGTTTTACAAAGAGTTGCGACACGAAAATTATATGCTCTCTTCTCTTGAAAACTAGAAGGGATATAGCAAAGTAGTCAGTTTTTCCAGCTTGCCATAATAATCTATATTGAAACCTTAGAAGAAGGGAAGAGGTTTGGTGGCGAAATAGGTCCGTTGTTCAAACAATAGAGGAAGTTTGCATCTATCCCTTATAGTGTTATAGATAACAAAATACTGAATTACTGAATAAAAAAACCTGACAAGTGCGTAAAAGGGTATTTTGCGTAGCGCTCTTTCAGCGTGATAGAAATTCATAAAACTAACGCTAGGCGGCTAAAAGTCAAAATACAGGTCTAGTCAGATTTTTTAACATACATACATTTACTGGCAGCATTTAATTTACAAATCGCTAAAGTTAAGGGGCTGTAAGTTAAGCTCGACCCCCATGTTTTTACACAAATAGCGTAGATTAACACTTAGGACACTGTTGGCTGAGATTGAGTGAGAGTTGCCACGGCAATAAAGTTGTCTGTAATACAAGCCCGTCTTTTAAATGTTCAAAATACACAACTAGAACTTTTTCCTAATCTGTAGCAAGGTTAGGTGTAATATACCTGTTACGTAAAAGAAAAGAAACAATTTCATACAGGTAAATAACCTTCAAATACAAGGAAAATAACAAGGTTCACACATAATTTCGATTACATTGAATAAAATAACGTCGTTATGACTTTATTATCGCTCGGAAACTGGCCTACAAAAGAACCCGTAAAATGGGTAATAAAATAAATAGCATGTAATGAAGCGCAACCTTATAGTAACCAGTACAAGGAGTGGGTAGGCACTAGGCACGCCCAACTGTAAAAAAACCTTGCAGATATATCAATATTTTCATATAGGTTTTGTTGTCACATATGATATATAAACATGTTATATACTTTTATGCATACCAATTTCCGCTGGTGCGTTTGGTTGTTGTGTTGTTATCGTGTAATTTATTTTAGAAAACAAATGGCTTGGCCGATTGTGGTCATATTTACAAAATATATTTGTTTTGTCAAGATGGTGGTTCATAGCTATGCTTAGGGGTGTCCATTTCCAAAAAACATCGATTTTTTTTTTTTCGATGCGATATGCGATATACTGAGCATCGATGCCTTCCGATGTATCGGTTTGAAACATCGATGTTTTCTGAAAATCGAGTACTTTTTCTAATACTAGGTCACAAAGCTATAGCCAGCCCTCTGACTTTCCATGCAAACGTCTATTTATATTATAGGGTAATGTCACAAATAAATTAACGATTAAGAGTTTTTGACAACTTTGATGGCGTTTTTCATACAAAACATGGCTGATTCAAGTGCAGTTTATTCAAAAAAACATAAAGCCATGTATGAGAATAATTTTATTACAGTATTATTACTATAATAGGTACAAATCAAATAACAATAATCTACAATTATGGACACTCCGGAATTGATGCTCTATTTCCAGTGTTCTTTTGACAGGTTTGAATTATAAAATTGTCTAATATTGAAAAATAAACATAAAATGTGTGTATATTAAAACAAATAGAAATACTTAAAGAAAATAGTTTTTTGGTAATGGTTTAGACACCAAACTGAGTTTTTATGAAATTAACTGATTATCATCGATACATCGGTTGTATCAACAGCTTATCAAAACATCGGATCAATTCGATGTATCGTATTGCAAACATCGAGTGATTTCGATGCATCGATGTATATCGAATATCCCTAGCTATGCTTGCATCGATAAGTAGCTCTGTAGTAAATACCTAATATTTACAATTAACAACAAACCTACGTTGTTTCAGTACCAAAAAAGAAATAAAAACTGTATATTTATATATAAATCTATATGCAATATCAAAAATTAAATTATGGTTTGCTGTAAATTGTATTTTCCTTTTATGATAGAACAGGCTTTTCCAGGGGCTTGCGGAATTTGATCTTCGCAGTATAGGATTTCTATAGCAACCCCTTAAACAAAGTCATTATGTTGCTCCGCTGCGACGTGAAGTAATAACAGAAAATCTATTTTCTTGGGAACTTTCGATTGGGATGAAAAAAAATGTTTATCTTCATAACTGTGCAAAATATTTAGTCACCTCTTTGCACTATTGCGACGTGAAGAAACAAGTCCTGCGGTTTCACCTGCGAAAAGTATTTTCATCGGTAATCTTTATTAGAGATGAAAATTATGCTATATTTTTCCATCCTTTCAGCTATCCCAAAAACTAGGTGCTCTGTAGCACTATTGTAACACGAAGCAATAGTGCACCGCGGTGTCACAATCCTCGACTGTGTGAGGTCGAGAGCCGATGACGTTCAGCAGGCGCGTATATGTATGTAAAATGGAATAGTGCAGCGCTCTTAGCAGGAACTCACCGCCGTGGTGCCATTCCACATGCCACGTGCTCCTCGCTCTCGAACACGCACACTTAGCCATGAAAGATTTTTACGAGCACGCATGTGTCAATGTTGATTCTTTTCATTAGAAATGTATTTTTTGCTGCAGTATTTTTTTTTTATCTAGCTACCATCTGGATTATAGAACTTTAATATTAATCAACAAAGGCGCTGTAGGCACCTACTGATATTTAAACAATACACATGTTATCTAACGTTATAATTAAAAAAGGAAAAACCATACCTTATCTCGAGTTTAGCTCATTAGGTTCAATAGCCCAGAATGTCTGAGGTATATATTACTCTAATATAATATCAGCCTGTAACTAAGGTTTAATGTGCAGTCCAAATAACCTGATAAGCTAAAGAAAATGTGCTTTCAAGGTTGCCTATTGATGACTAACCACGCTCGACGACCGCCACGGAACTACGTTGCTAGTTCGTTGACAAAATACAACTATACATTGTTCACAGAAAGTTTAACTAGTAACTACCTATGTCTTGTACTTAAATATTTTAATCACAGAAAAGAAACCGTAGAATAAAAATTAAAATCAATTTTTTCGTTAATTTTTAATGGCATTTAGGGAATGATATAAATAAGTAAGGGACAGAATTATTATGAACTTACTTTTGCCGGCAGTTTCACCCGTCCTGTATTCGGTTATCGGTGTAGGTTTTCAACGGCATATCCTCATAGAAAAAAAACGACTTGCACTTGACGTTTCAAGTAGCCTTTGTCCTGTCCAGGGACTTAAATTATTTCCGTGCCAAATTTCATCTTAATCGGTAGAGCGGTTTAAGCGTGAAGAGGTAACAGACAGACAGAGTTACTTTCGCATTCATAATATTTACATGGATTTATTCAGTAAAAACACGCCAAGGTCTTACGTACTAATGTTTGCGTTACTCTACACAATGAAAACTCTAATTCTACTGGTAAATACTTAAAGCCATAGCATCACGTAATCCGTAAAAATCTGTGCAATAACTGACTTACAGAGTATGGTTAAGTAAATGTTGAAAATTTACAGTTTTGAACGTTTTTTGTATCAGAGTTTAAATTTGATTTATACTTTGTCATAGTATCCATGAATGATACAGTTCGCATTAACGCATTACCTGCATGCCACAGAAAGTAGTAAAGACGATAAATAGTTACGATAATAGAAGTGTGATACACTCATAATGCACGTATAAACGCACGTGCAACGCATTTATGGAATACTAGCATTTGCCCGCGGTTTCACCCATCCCAAATACGGTTATCGATGAAGGAAAACCTATTTCCCTGGCAGTATCGATTGAAATAAAAAAAAAAACTATTCTTTGCACCGTGACTCTTCGACGTGAAGAAACAGATTCTGCGGTTTTACCAGTGGAAAGTATTTCCATCGGTAATCTTCATTGAGATATTCCATAATATTCCATGTTTTTTTCCATCCTTTTAGCTATCCCAAAAACCAGGTGCTCTGTAGCTCTGTTGTACGCATAGCAATGGTGCACCGCGGTGTTACAGTCCTTGACTGTATGAGGTCGAGAGCCGATGACCTTCAGGAGGTGCGTATATGCAAAATAGAATGGTGCAGCGCGGCCGCTCTTAGCAGGGCCTCACCTCTGTGGGACATTCCACATGCTGCGTGCTCCACACTCCCCAACACGCACACTTAGCTATGAAAGGTTTTTAAGTGCACGGAAGTGTTAGTGTCGATTCTTTCCATTAGATATGTATTCTTTGCTTGCTTGCCAGCCATCATACGTCCTCACTGCTGGGACACGGCCTACCCTCATAAGCGAGGGTGATTTGGGACGTAGTCCACACGCGGGCCCAGTGCGGATTGTGGACTTCAAATACGTAATTTTTTTCTTGACGTATACAGGTTTCCTCACGATGTTTTCCTTCACCGAAAAGCCAATGGTGTAAATAAATAAATCAGTGTACTTGAGAAATTAAGAAAAGACTCATTGGTACACGCCGACCCCGGGGTTCGAACCTTCGCCACTTGGGACGTGAAGTTAAATTTAAACCCCTCGGCCACCACAACTTTTTTTAATAAATAAATGACATAAATCACATTATGCATTAGACGATAAAGAAAACTTCAGTTGTTATAGCTTTTGACTTTTTGATTAATTAACTATGTACATCTATTTGTCTTGCTTTATTTTTGATATGTGAACTGAAAATACCTTTTTGTTTTGTTGTTTAACAAAAGTTTAATGAATCTCACAAACAGCAGTTCTGTGAAATTTATCAAGTGTTAAAAGCAGGATTCAAAAAAATACAAAATAAAATACAAAAAGAAAGTAGGACGATAGTTAAAACTTGTATGTGAAAAGAAGTGCTATTTTGATTTTTTGATCGTCTTTTTAATAAGAATGTGTAGCAACTCTAAAATTTAAAAGCGTTATAATATTTTTTTTGAGCTACAATAAAGTGGTACACTTATATTTAAAAAAAATAGTTATAATTGCAACGTGATCGATTTCAATAATCAGATCAAAATAATAATAATAATAATAATATTCGTCTGTTTGTTTGTCGGGGGTGTTGAAAGTTTAAATTCGACGTATCTACCTATGTACAGTACAACTAAACGACGGAGGTCCGCATGTGTTCAACTCAAGAAGAAAAATATTTTTGATGGGTCATGACATCGTTTGAAAAGCCTTCTTATGAATAACTCAAGACCGCAAACTCTCGTATAAAAACTGATGTAGAAATTCCCCGTTCATATTCTATTCACATCTGGCCCGAAGTAAGTTAACATTAGAAGCAATAGAAAGGCCTTTGTTAAAATTTTTATTAAAATATAGTCTCTAATTTTATATAATTTTTACAATACTGCACCCCTTAAGGCTAGAATTCTACTCGCCATTGTCCATCTTTTTTAATCAACTTTAAAAGAAGTTTCTCAGTTTGATCCGTATGTTTGTTCGCGATTTTCTCGCGGTTGGCTGAACCCATTTTCTATGCGGTTTTCAAAAAGGTATTTGTTACATTTCGAGAAAGTTTAAGTATACAACAAATACCCATGGTCCCATGGTCAGCAGGTCAGGATATAATAATGGGATCCTAAAGAAATCAAGGAAACTCTTCAAATTTTTATAGGCACACTTGGAGCGATTTGGTATTTTTTTAGTGTACGAAAAATAAGCCAATAATTCACTTCACTTTCACTTATAAGTGAAAAATAAAAACATTTCTAACAATAACAACGACAACGGACTTCAAAACGCACTAAAAAGGTGAAAATAATTATTTCAAAAATATGATCTTAATTACAGTTTGAAGTTGGTGTCTGTCTCTCTAAAAGATTATAATAAATAAAGTCGGTTGTTGTTTTTGTAAAAAAAAGTTTTTATCATAATTTTTTTGCGGGTTTACATTCATCATAACACATAATAAAATATATAATAAAATTATTTTGGTTTCAATAGCTGTAGGAAGTTTTAAGTTTATTTAGTCATATAAAAGTGACAAACTAAGAAATATACAAAAATTAAGGCAGGTATACCAACTTAATAGTTTCGTAGTGTTATAAAAAATTACTTACCATTTAGTCGAAAACTAATCACAAACAATGTAATCAAAACTGTCCCATTTTTTTTTAATAAAACTCTCGTTGACGTAAAGTTATTTTATATAACTTATGAATAATTCACATAAAAACTTTTCCGCGACTACAGCAAGGGCGGACGGAGCGCGCGCTAAGGCCGTCAAATCCGGACTGAGACTAGCTATGACTGTGATAAACCTCAGTCAACACCAACTCTAACTAAATTGCGCAAGTCAAATAATCTGAACTGTGAATGTACAAAATTGTCCACTTTTTATGATTTTAGTTTGCTTATGTTGTTATTTTCTAATTAAGAACATACGGGTGGACATTGCAGAAAACATATACTTATCAAAAAATATATGGATAACTGTTATATAATGGATGCGGACGAAGTAGATATCAACGCTTGCATTAAGTACTTAATTTTTTTTTCACATGGTTTCCTTTAACATTCGTGTCGGTCAAGATATGATCCTAAAATCGTTGTTAAAAAAAGAATAGTCCAAAAATATTTGCACATCCATTAAAATTACCTAACAAAAGTAATACGAGATGCTAAATTAAATACTTAGTACCTGGAGGACCGAGCATTGCTCGGGTTTTTTTAAACAGCGCCACCTATTGTCAAATAGCTTAAGTTATTATTGCTGCTTATTACTACTCGCCAATAGATGTCAGAAAGAATCTTACTTTTCAGTTTATCATTGCCTGAAAAAACGGATAAAACAACGTTTTCTAAAAATGAAACCTAGCTAGATCGATTTATCGTCCTCGAAACCCGCTGCGCATACTAAATTTCATGAACATCAGCGGAGCCGTTTCCGAGATTCAGATTATATATATATACATATATATACAAGAATTGCTCGTTTAAGGTTAGATAGATTTGTTTTTGCAGTCTACACTAAGCAAGGCCCGTCAAGCTCTTAGGCGGTTTTTACCATTTTGATATGGAAACCTAATATTGAATACATTACTAAATTAAAACGCAATATGTCAAATTTAAGTTCTAATTATTTAAAAAAAGTCAGTCTTTCAGGTGAAATGACAAAGTGTAACTAATCTCTGTGTCATTGCATCGTGTCGCATTGGATTCAATCAGATATTGTTAACAATTTATATATATCTAAAATAATCTGAATCTCGGAAACGGCTCCAACGATTTTCATGAAAATTTAGTATGCGGGGCGTTTCGGAGGTGATAAATCGATCTTGCTAGGTTTCATTTTTATAAAACGTCGTTTTATCCGTGTTTTCAGGCAATGATAAACTGAAAATATGACTTTTCCTGACATCTATTGGCGAGTAGTAATACTTTTATTATTCTTACCATTTGACAATAGTTGGCGTTGTTAAGCAACACTCAAGCTACTTGTCAATAGATGGCGTTGATAAAAAAAACGAGCAATGCTCGGTCTTCCAGATATTAATTATAATATCGCGATACCAGGAACCTCGAGGTACAGATTATTAATGAATGAATTAATCTCTTAGCTCTGAATTTATAATATTTGAAAGGTTGTGATACCCTGCTCATGAGTTAAAATAAAAAACTGTCCGAGGGGACCATTTCATTGACGCTACTTGGTTTCCACTTTTCTACTTCTACGGAGCTTTGGCCGAGAAGAAGATAATAGTAGGAATGTGTAACAGACTTTAGGAGTTAGGTTTTGTGTGTGTTTTTTATATTTTTTTATTATTTACCACTTTGGCATAAATCATCCAAATTACAGTGCAAGTTTTCCATACATTCATTGTTTAATTAACCAACCTTTAGGTAAATAAATGTCTCATCTTGCAGATGTTGTAAGTGATTTATTTCATACCAAAATCACAGTTAAATTGAAGTTCAGCGTCGGAAGTTACCGCACTGATTTACTAGCATAAAAATACATTTCAAATGGCAAAAATTTAGAAAAAAAAACGGTTAAAAATATTGTATTGTTTGCAAAAACTAATACCGTGTTATTTATGGAATTATAGAAATCAAAAATTAATATATGTGTATTAGTAAAACCAAATTCACTGAATCTGGCATACATAGGAAATTTGTTATGGGAAAATATGGTGACCTATTTCGACTGCAGTGTTACCACTATAACATATTTCACTAGATTGTTTACTCAGTTTCGTGTCTAAGTAAATATGTCAAGAAGACCAGCTTATTCTATTTTGGGACTGTGTCCCTTATTTACTTGCTGTTATAATACAGAAACTGATCTAACCCGAGATGGCTTAGGGAATTGGTTTTTCCTCTGGTTTCGTTCGTGACGACAATGTTCAAGTTACTATATTAATTTTAGATTATATTTTTTTGCACAGAGATATGCATAGGACACATTTAATTTGTCTCCTGACACTATTTCGAAATGGACTTTGAATGCTTTTTTATCAGAAAGATATATTTTCTGTTTTTAGGAGGAGATTTCTCACAAGAATCGATTTTATCTCGGGTGATACGGGGATTTAATTGGTGTTAGTCATTATTTTTTACGTAGCACCGGAGAAACAGGGTAACTTTATTGTAGGTACAGATATAGATAGGGAGCGAAGATGGACATAAAATATGATAAACCAGATCGAGACCCCCCACAGGAATAGATAGATTTTTCCACGGGTGTGACTGCGGGCCACTATTTCTTTATGTTGCAACGGTGCAACTTGATTTTTACAGACCTAGCTGAAGGGACAGATAATACTTTCATTCATCAAAAGGTTTCTCTTTCTTAAACTCAGCGACAAACCAAGGGATCAAGTAAATTTTCCACACAGAGATGGTTTACGGGCCCGAGAGGTACATAAATTTTATTTGAAGTGTACGGAGTGCCGCTCGCGTGCCGTGATCAGTTAAAAACCGTAGGTATAGTAGTGGCGCTATAGTAGATACTGGTCTTTTCAAAATAAACCTTAGGTGATAAAATACAAGTGTCAGTTTTTATACTACATAAAAACATAAAATAATAATTGATATGTGTATAACAACTTTGTTTTTAGTAGCTTACTTACTTATATATATTATTAAGTCTTTCAATATAGATTGTATACTTGTTAGTTAATTAGCGAAGTATTAGTTGATTAACGAAGGATGGTATTATAACTTTCAATAGTTGGCTTTTGTTTTTGGCAGATATTAACATTGTTTAGATTGTATTGACGATTCAAAAGTGTTCTCAGAAACCTACTTGAAATTGTTTGAGTTGATTTCGATAACTGGATTTTGCCTATCCAGTCTTAAGCTCAAAGATGCTCAAATATCGCTCGTACTATTATTTGCCTACAATTAACTTGATTTTTGGCACATAGGGACAGGAAATAACAAAGAAGGTACTACTAAGGTAACTAGAATGCCAGTTCCCACGGGCCTAGAATGTCAGTGTATCATTTATATTATAAAGCAGAGTGACGTCTTAACGGTGCAAAGTGGACTTGATTTTTAGCTAGAGAGACAGAATTTTCTGATTGTTGCGAACGACGCTGCGTGTATATGATAGTTTAGTTAATTAGTTCTTTATAATCGTGTGTTGGGCGAAATACGCTGGCAACGATGTCACAAATCTAAATGGCCCGCATTTAGATGCAACTATCCTCAACACTCAACCAATATAAACAAATAACAAATGACATCGCAATACATCTCGGTATATACTACTTTACGGTACTTTAAGCGGTCATGTTATTGTGCTGTAAAATCCGCGCATATACTTTACGGCATACTAGGTGGCGCCACTATTATGACGCAAACCCACGGTTATTTAAGGTTTAAGATTGAACTCGTCGAGACGCTCACTCATTAAAAGATGGCCTTAGGTGCAATACAGTCTTTTTTTGACCCAATAGGATCTTTCTTTTACAAATTGTGTTCGTAAGATTTTTATCTCTTATGTTAATTTGAGTGTTTGTACCACTGCACTAGAATTTTATTGTGAAGCAAGTTTAATAAACTTTGTAAATTCATAAAAAAATGGCTAAATTAAATTTGATGAAACCAAAAACGACGACCGCTCGATTTTTTTGGGTTTTTTTTTTTCTTAAAATCAAACGTAAAGTTGTATAAACTTTCGAAGATATGACTTAAGAATTTTGCATGAAAACTGTGCCCGGCAAATCAACTTAGCTTAATAATAGCGATACAGTGCCTCTAGCGACATTCTATACACTTCCAATTTTATTTATATCCTATTCCTTTACACCGTTATGGAGCATCTAATGGACTGGTCTTTTGTTATACCCATAGCTGGGAAGACGAAAAGCTATATAGGGTACTTTTTATTTCGTGGGAAATTATTGCTTTAATAAAGCAACGACGCAATGGGGTAACGTAAGTGTATAAATTGTAAGTTATTGTGTTGGTAACTCCTTCATGCTACAATAACTAAACTGATTTAGCTAAAATAGAAAATTGATTTTACGACTAGACTTATATATTACTATAGACTATTTAAGACTAGAGTTGTTGTGAAGACGAATCAAACAAGCCCAAACTCGATGGGGTAGCGTCGTTTCGCTCAGCTCTATGACATGATTATAGTGCATTATCATCCGATTTACGTGTGTATGCAAAATTTGAACTCGATCGAACAACGGAAAGTGGGTCAAATTTAACTTACAAGATTTGAGATAGATAAAGACACAAGACAGGTAAAACCACAGACCTAGGTTTTTCGGGGAAAACTAAATAAAAGCTAGTAAAAAAAATAGGCTGCATTTTATCTCTGTGAATTCAAAAGATTTCGCAGGAAAATTTTTAAGCTAATTTCTATAGCTTTGTATACTAAACCTACTCACTATAAACAAAGAGTTGACGTAGGAATGACGTAAAAATCAAGCCTGGAGCAGCTGGCGATTAAAATAAAATTGATTTCATATTTTACAAGTTCTTTTAGTATATAGTTCTTATAGTGTATATATAGGATAAAGTAACAATAAAAAATATATTACAACCTGAAAAATATACATTTTTTTAATGAACATGACATGTGGCAGGGATTAGATGATTTGGTCCAAGCCTTTTCTCAGCTGAAACAAAGGACACAAACCGTAAAAAGACACACAGATGAACAGACTGACAGGTAGAAACACTCACGCTTAAAACATATAAGCATTTGCAAGAATTGAGAGAATTCTTACGTGACTGTCTTAAAAAAAATTATTGCAACGCCCCTTAGCGAGTTAACACTATAACACCCCTCTAAGAACCATTGCCGATAAATCACAAACGCTTTACTGGAAACCATATCTAAATCGATACGAATACTGTTTTAGAAAAAAATGGCAACATTCGCTCGTCCCTACCGTTTTGTTGTTTCTACTAGACAGACATACAAAAATAATGTAGGTCGTACAATAGATTTTACTAAAACATTTTATAATGTGATCATTATTATGAAAACCTTCATTTAGCAAAATCGATCTTTCGATCGATATCGAGAGATATATGGCATCGCATATAGGCATAGATATCGTTATATTGAATAGATGTAAACAAACGAAATGGGCCATCGCTTTTTTGTCATATCATTCACAGCTCTATCTAAGAAGTTTATATTCAATATGTAAGCTTCTTCGCTTTATCTCTCGAGCATATTCAGCCAATGCGTTGAATACGCACCGGAAGAAAAATTTTGGTTCAATCAAATGCGCGCAGATTCAATGCGATCAATGCTTTTTAAGAAAACCGCGGTTATCAGGTTATCTGACAGGTATCATTATTTTTACTATAGTCTACTATTTTATTTTAAAAATTCATAAGTACATTTTTAGTCTTTGAATTATGTAATTCTTAAAGTAAAAAAATGCTGTGATATTTTAATATATACAGTCACTGTTTTTACGCATAGACGCATTACTCTAATGGATTATCTAGTTATTTATGCAACCGTTGCATAGTAAGGGTTATTAAAATTACGAGTGTGTGTTTATGCGACAAGCCGAGCGTTTAACACCTAACGAGTGTTTTAATACCTAATTCTGTGCAGTCGGATACATAACTTTTTAGGGTTCGCATCGATTTTGATGAAATCTTTCAGAAACGTGGCTAATGCTAACAGCCATATAGTTTTGTTATTAAATAAAGAAAAAAATATTTTCAAGGGTAGCTCTCCATAAAAGCAAACTTTTCTGACCTTCTGACCTTGGCTGTTAGGTCGCTAGTGTCTTAAGTTTACAACGTTTCAATATGGCTATATAGTTTTGATTTTTGACCGCTGGGTCAGAAAAGTTTGTTACAAGTTCGTAAGTACGCATTTTACTGACACTGATTATCGCGCATCATACTCTGTAGGGTGTGGTTTTTGGAAACGTGTTCAAAAACGCATTTAATGTTTCTTTTAAGTAACTTTTTCCCTAATATGTAAGTAGGTATCGGAATTTTGCGAGTTAGCTTCCAAAACTAAAAAAATATTGTGTTCCCTCTTCTAGTAACGTGTTCTGAAAATAACAAAAAGTATATATCAGACTTTTTAAATAACAGTCGGTTGAAATTTAATGCAATATTCATAGCTTTAATTAGTTAATATTTTTTTTAGATACTCTCAGCAGTTCTCTTTCTACGGAACCTCGAGGCATGTGTGCGGCACGCATATGGGCTGGTGTAAATAAATGCGTTCTGAAACCATAGCGTATTTCATTCATTCATTCAAAATTCATTACCCATAACCAGTACCAAAGTGAATATTACCTAGCTGCATCCATAATAGAGTTTTAAAGATATACATGAAAATTATAAAAAAAACATTGATAGTTCTGTGTGCTGTTCCATTAGAAATATACGGTGATGTGTCATTTTTGCAACGACCAATGACGGCAATGAAAAACGAAACGAGAAAAATTGCGGAAAAATAGCCTAATTACCTAATCTATCCATTTATATCTATAATATAAAAAGTATAATCTGACTTACTGACTGATATAACCCAACCCAAGCCAACCCAAACCACTGGGTCTAGACTTAAAATTTTGCAAAAAAGTTACTGTTATAATGTATGAAAGCACTAGGATTTTGTAGAAAGGGTAAAATGAGACGAAACTTGGTTACGTGTTTCTATGAAAAACTGTCATTTTTAAAGTCAAGTGTGTAAAAATGGTATTTGGCCTTGAGGTTGATAATTGAAATAGACAGCTTTCACATTTTTGATAATTCCTGCACTAGAGGGCATAATAGTAAATATGGGGCACCTTCAAACCATACATTTTGAGTTTGGTTATAAAATAAATACCATCCAGTGTCCGTTGTATATAAAATACACGATAAGGATTCATGATTTATTAATGAAACCAGAAGCGATCACGTTTACCTCGGCTGCTCCATGGGTCAAACGAAAAGCTTTGCTCTGAGTATATTGGATTTCTTTGGGGATAATATATGATGAATGGTTCTGACCAAAACTAGTATTTCAAAAGTAGTTTTCTCTCAGAGAGTTTAGGGAGCTGACTCCCGACGTAAGATCAATCCTACGGTAATCTAAAATAACTCATATTTCGCGGAATATCGCCAAAGAGCAATTTACACACCTCAATTTGATCGAAAATCCATATTTTCAATAAAAAAGGTCTTTTTAGTAAACACAAAACCAGGTCTCGTGTAACGTAGGTAACAGAAAAAATGGTAAAATAAGGTATTATATGTTCTTTGGATTCAAATGTTATAAAAAATAATAATACCTCAATAGCAATAGTAGATTGACAAACTTGAATTTGAATTGTTTCTGGCTGAAACCTATTCAAGTAAATGCCATGTGGGGAAGCACTCGTACAAGCTGAAGAGTGGTGCTGTGGCTGTGTCTGAAACCAAACTGTTCAGGCCTAAGCTAGATATGCGGGGATATCCTATGTCCAGAACCTGGACCGATGACTAAATAGTCTTTGTTCTCAGCATCTGCTTCAAGGTCAAGACCCGATTTGGATGAAATTCGTGAACCCCATTGTTGGAGTTTGGAGTTAAAGTCCAAACTCAGCCACGGATTTTAAAACTCACCAACAATTTTCGTTTTAAAGCTTCAACATATTGTATAAATTTGTCTAATCTTGCTTTCTCGCTTTTTTTTTCTTTTTTCCGGAATACTTTTGAGTTGTATTAATATGTATGAGAATTACGCAGACCTTGTCCTAACTCATTGATAGCATAGTAAAAGATTATTTCTAATTATGTCAATGAACCTATAAGTTTTTTTTAATGGCCATAACATAAATAACATCACAAACAAGAAAATATTCCAAGTATTAATCAAAGAATGTCTGTTTAGGATTTTGCCTTTACCCACTGTTACGATTTATTAAATTTTGTTTTTTGTTTACTTTTCGGCTCTCTTCTGACTTTCAACCCGCTTTTAAGGTAATATTTCAAAGTATGAGAAAAAAAAACAGTATAATTGAAGAAATGTTTGTATTGCAATTTGCTATCGATTATTTAAAATCGATATCTTATATTGATTTCTATGATACGGTTGAAATAATTAATGTTAAGCGTCGCATAGATTATCTTAGTTTCAACGTGATTTCATGGTGCGAGTGTGGAGCGGCCATTAGATTTGAATTTTTAACCACAATGGCAGCAAACAAATAAATCCATTCGCGTATTGCTTAGTTTTATTACATTATTGCTGGGACTTCTGCAGAAAATCAGCAAAATTCAATGTAGATGGATATTAAAAAAAAATTTTAGAAAAATAATTTGTTTCTGTACATATCGCACTTCTGGATCCCAATATTTTTCTTAACTTCCGGGGTATATTTTGGCCACCTATTTGTAACTGTGTCTCCTAATAATCAAGACTTTTTTCACTAGTATGACGCTCATATGGTAATTTAAAGTGAAGAAGGCTCGAGTCCCTTTCACACTTGGTCGGTTTTATTATTTGTTTTTATACTTTAGATCAAAAACAACGAAAACTTGTTTCTTGTATAAAGCCCCTTAAATTTTAACTTTTACAGCACCAACTTTTACAATCGAATTTACTGACCAACGTGTATGTATTACTACCAGTCTCGCAATCTCATAAATAGACGTCTTTATCATGTATAAAGATTGCAAATTTTTATTTATACTCAGTTATAAAAACGTTGTTCAATTCATTATTAGTGATTTATGTAGGCATGTACCTGGCTATGAAATAAAAAAAAATATACCGAGAAAAGTAACCAAGGAAAATAAAGGCAAGGGCACGTTGACTGATTTATTTTTTCTCCTCGAACTTGAGAAAGAGAAGCTGGATAATATATTATAACAGACGAGGACGTGAGTAAACCTTTGGGAAAAGTTCAAATTAGTATGTACGAGCATTATGAGGAAGTACCGAAAACTCATATAGTCAGCCCAGCGAATTTAGCGAATAGGAATTAGTTATATACACATCCTAGTTTATATGTTTACAAGAGACAAAAAATAATAATAGCATCAAATAAGATAAATACATTGTTATATTTGTTTAAGTTGATGCTCCATTGCCTTCTTTAAAGGATTCCGGCTCCGTCTTCACAACCAAGGGTTTTAATTTGTTTTCTTGTGCCTTTTAACTTTATGGAGAATCTCATTTTCAGCCAGTAAATTATTTAAGGGTATGCTTTTCCCTATTTCTAGTTTAGTTAAGATGCAGTTTTTTTTTTATGAAACTGTTATATTCAGTGCCTAGGCCTATCGCATCACATGAGATAATTGGTGGGGTGAGTGACGCTCTTAAATCTTCAACAGCAAGATCATATTTTAAATGTTTTTCTTTACTATACCTTTGTGCTGTTTATTTAAATTACATGTTTATTACAAATATCATAGAAAATATACACACACCCTTGCATTTATATACCAGGCCACGCATAAAGTTTTGCGAAAAAAAGTTTTCATGTACAAGGCATTGGCCACTTGTAATTATTTTGAAAAATTTGGTTTTGTAATGTACTTTTAGTACATTTTTTGAGAGCCAAATTAAATTATCGTGTCTCATTTAAAAATTGATCTGCATCGAGAACATTTTCGTGCGATGATTTTCTACGTTTTTAAATGTGGCCTAAGACCTGATCGACTTCAAATGGCTTTAATGAATGAAGAACCTTCAAAAGCAATCATACCGTTTGCAAAGCGAGTTCAAGCGCTGTCGCCTTTCATTGGGCGATGATCAAAGGAGTGGTCGTCCTACCGCGGCTGTAACGGAAGAAAGTGTGCTGGCAGTAAAAAATTTAATTCAAGAAAACTGACGAATTACATATGAAGAGATCCAGCATACACTGCAGATTGGTTCGGGAAGCGTTCACAAGATTCTACACGAGCGCCTTTGCGTGAGGAGTATAGTTTCGCGCTGGGTGCTGCACTACCTCACTGAAGCTCAGAAGCTGTTGAGTGGTGCCGTCTCGGCGCGTTTACGATATTGCGACAGGTGACGAATCCTGGATTTATCAATACGATCCAGGAAAAAAGCGTCAGTCGACAGTTTGGCTGTTTCCAAACAAACCATCGCCTACGAAAGTGAAGCGATCGAGAAGCGCAGGGAAAATTTTGATCGCTAGCTTCTTCACTTTGACGGGGTATCTGGTTTCAATTTCTTTACGTGACCAAAACAGCATCAACGTCGAATGGTATACCACAAAATGCCTGCCAGAAGTTTTGTCTGCAATGAGCAACAAGAGACCGAACACCGGGCTCCGCGGTGTACTGCTTCACCTGCCTGCGCACTCAGAGCTCAAAACGACAGACTTCCTGGACAATTCTTACAGTCCTGATCTGGCACCGTGTGACTTCTTTTTATTCCCTAAAATAGTAAATCAGCTGAAAGGCAAAGTTTTCATCGCTGGAAGACGCGCTAGCAGCGTTCGAGAAGGCCGTGTAAGAGGTGTCTGCCGCGGACTGGAAAAAAATTGTTCGAAAATTGGTTTAGACGCATAAAACTATGAATACAGGCTGGTGGAGAGTTTTTTAAAAAAAAATATCTTAAATATTTTATCCATAGAAGATAGATTTTTAGTTTCTCAAAAATTTCTGACTTATCTCTACTATAATACTATTATTTCTCTATTTTGTGTTGCAGTCAAATCACCTATGAACTTTTACAACAAATATATTATTTTAATATTTATTTATTTATTAATTTAAACTAACTGCACAAACTAGGGACAATGGCGGACTTAATGCCACACGGCATTCTCTACCATTCAACCATAGAGCCAAGCAGATAAATTACTGGCGGTAAGTAAGTAGAACATACATATATACACAATTTGTCACAATATAGATAAAAATAACAGAGTAGAATGAAATTTCACTCTGCCACTTGCTTGAGAAAGTATGCCTTTACCTTTATTTTAAAAGTATGTTTACTTTGCGCATTGCGGATGTCTTTAGGAAGTGCGTTCCAGAGTCTTGTAGCTTGAAGTGTAAAAGAATTAGATACAAAGGCAGAGCGATGGCGTGGAGTAGAAAGAAGAAGGTTGTGAGAAGAACGAAGCGAGAGCTCATGGATATTGCCGAGTAAATGAAATCGTGATTTCTAGTAGTCTGGATAGCTCACATAGAATAGAGTAAAGGACATAGAGAATCCTAACACTCCTGCGTTGGCATTGAGGCTGTTTGCGAAAATGAGAGATATGGTCATACTTGCGTAGACAAGATATACCGAATACAGCTGATAATGAGTCGGTCCAGTTTATTTAAAATATCAGAGGTTAAGTCCGGAAAACACACATCACAATAATCAAGGTGAGGCAATACTAACGCTTGTACTAATATTTTTGTATTAATTTTATTAATAAAAAACACTAAAACAGAAATCGTTAAGGCGTCATCAGTCACTGTTTGTTTATATTTGTGATAGTTGTTGTCAAACACTGGGTATTAGACAATTATCACGTTTTTAATTCTACGTCAATCCAGATACTTATTATTTTACACAAATACAAGAACAATAGCGTAAAAATCCTAGAACTGTGAGCACCAGCATAGATGTAGGATTATCGAAAAATTCCAGATCAGTGAGAATAATAACGAAATATAATCAAATTGTCCCTCAAAATTCTTCCATCACCATCTGTTAAACTTTATATTGTGTGAATGTCGAATAAAAATGATAGATTTTTATTTTTACTAGTAAGGTTTTCAGTGCGTGCCATTGACGGCATTGAGTTCTATGACATCTGGATAGACATAGGAATTTTTGACTTTCTGTTCACCAAATGAAACCAAACAATATGGCCGTTCACTATTTGACAACGCATCTGACAGACCTAGAATACATATCTAATATGTCCATTATTTTTTGAATAGAAACCCATAAGCGACAGCTTGTTTTGTGACATTACGTGTTTACATAATTATCACAAGAAATCCTGATAACAAAGGTCTAAAAGTATAGATTTGTTGTTTAGCTAATTGTTGCGTCACAGGAAGAAATAACCCGGAAAATCATACGTTTCACACGTAAATACTAAGTTTCGATGTATTTTTTTCAAACCATATTTTGTCGAATTTCTGTAAAAAATTTGCTCAGAAAACTGTTTTTACGTGATTATATTGCTTTACTTTGTAAAACGTGGTATTATTTCGTATAGGAAGAGTCTAATTAATGTTATTATATGTAAAATTGTAAAATGTTCGGTTACGCTAGGGCTTGACAAAACGATGACGTCATAAGTATCAGTATATCGATACTTTTTCCCGTAATTATTTTTCAACATCCAGAGTAATTTTAATTTAATAATGTTTCTTACAAATATTACTTGAGCGCACGTGGTTAACCCGTCAAGCGTCCCCATACTAAGGAAATTATCCGCCCTTGCCGCGTACAAACGGACATACACCTAACTTGATTATGTTTATTCCTCTTTATTTATTTTTAGGTATGTTCTCTAATATATACAGTATAAAAAAAGTAATAAGAATAAGTTTATGATAAATATAATAAGTAATAATAAATTTATTTACTAAAAAAATACATAGTTTTTTATATATAGCACATTACCAGGGGTCAAAATGAACTTTATGCTACTGTTAATAAAATCCAAAATCCAATTCAAAATGGCGCAATATAAATGGCGGCCGAATCAAATTACTAAAACAATTTCTGATAAAAAAATATTAAACGCAAAAATATTGTCCACCCAAAAATACTAGAACGTAGGACAGGCCATTGGCTTCACTTCTGAATACTTACAATTAGCCTCTCTGATGAAAGTCGTCCTGAAAAAATTCCCCCGCGACACAAGTCACTTAGGTCCCACTGTGGGACCTAGGACGCGTAACGGGTTAATAGTGTTCTGTAGCCAAATGGCAAAAACGGACCATTGTAAACTCGTCATGTACGTTCATATATCAAAGCCTTAGATTTTCGCCGCATTTGCATCGGTTCTAATAAAATTTTACAGGAAGGTTTCTCTAACATAAAAATGGAGTAAAATAAATTATTAGGGGTAGCTTTTTCACGCACCCCACCTTCTGGGCTTCACAAATGCAATTGAGGTTTATTAATATAATTAGCGAGTTACAAGCTCTAAATTTTGAAAATTTTCGTTCCCGCTCTTCTTTTATCTTTTAAACCTCGTATTATTTAAATCTGAAAAAAAAATCACGATAATAGATCTTTTTAATTTCTATTAAAGTTGGCTGAAACCATAGACATAGGATTTTTTCACAACGTTCAAAAGACCAATAAAGCGTGGGAGCGAAAAATCCAAATTAAGTGCATAGTGCCCATGAGAAAATGAGATAGAAAAAAATGGCCGAATGTGACAATAATTACATTGATAAGCGGCGATATCGGCGGGTCTATTTCATAGCGAGTGGAATTTTCTGTTTTCCTCCTTGAATCCTTGATTTATACTTTAGAATATTTAAAATGTAAATTTGGTATCTATTTTGTGAGCCAATGTGACGTTACAAGTCGCAATAATCCGAATAAATACACGTTTTACCGGTGATTTATGATTTTTTACTGCTTTGTTGTTAATTATATTTTAGCGAATTAATCCGAAAAATTAATGTAAACATGAATTTAAATTGTAGTTTATAGATTATTCTCTTGATTTAATACTATATTTCATTGCTAAATCAAGATTTGGGGGATATTTTGTGTAAAATATGTAATCATTTAGTTACGATAAAGATTGACTTAGCACTGACGTCATGCGTATCGATATCGATAATAAAGTCTATTAGGAGTTCTTTTTGCGGCAAAGATGTATACGTTTGACGGCTTCTTGGCTCTGTTGGTAGTGAAGACTATCTACGGGAACGAGAGGTGCAGGTTCAATCTCCGCACAAGAAAAAAAAAAGACCAATAAAGCGTGGAAGCGAGAAATCCAAATTAAGTGCATAGAGCCCGAGACAAAATAAGACAGAAGAAAATAGGTGCCTATGTCAATGTCTCCCGCGATAAGATCCGGTAAGGTCGTCATTTGTTTACTGTGACTGGAATTTCCTTTTTTTCTTTCTGTAATCCGTCATTAATATTTAAAATATTTTTTAGATACAGAAGCTGTCTTCTAGTGTGAGCCAATGTTTATTTACAAGACGGAATAATCAGAATTACTGCATTGTTGATTGAATATTTTATCTAATACAGCTGCAAAAATTTACGAAAAAAACCATTTGAATCGTAGTTTACATGTTTTTCTATAGACTTGATACCATATTTCGTTGCTAAATCAAGATTTGGAGGATATTTTGTGTAAAATATGTAATCATTTAGTTACCATAGAGATTGACATAGCGCTGTCGTGTAGCGATGCGTATATATAATAAAGTCTATGAGAAGCTCTAACTGCGCCATGAATAGAAACACGTTCATTAAAATTATGATAAAAAAGTATAAAATTATTTGACCACAAGAGGACAAAGCGTTTCTCTTAAGGCGAATGGTTTTTTTTTTAAATAATCCTGGGTTAACATACAATCTATTAATTTAGTAGGTAACTATAGTGTCTTGTGCTGTGAGTAAATGTGAAGTCACAACAGATAATAATTCGAATAAGTACACATTTCACAGGTAAATTATGATAGTTTTTACTGCATTGTTATCATATGCATATTTTATCAGTTTAAGTTGAGAATTTTACGAAATAAAAAACAATTTAAATCATAGCTTGCATTTTTTTTGTCTAGATTTACTGAGTACCATTATTTCGTTGTTAAATAAGGATTTGGAGAGTATTTTGCGTAAAATATGTAGACATTTAGTTACCATAGAGATTGACAAGGTGGCGACCGACGGCATCAGTATCGATATATGTAATTATACATGTATAGAATATTAATAAGATAATTATTCATAGCCATTCCAAGGTGATCGCAGATTTGTCCGCATCGTACGCGCCGTTTGAGCCACATTTATATAATTAGTATGAAATGCAATATGTATTACGCGCACGGTGGGGGTGAATTGTAAAAGGTTGCATGATGAAAAATAATATAAAATACTTGGTTTTTATGACGGTGTATTGTTCACCAGAAGTCTATTTACAAATCGTTTCTATATTTAATGTTCTAATAGTGTTAGTATTATTACTAAATATTGTTAAATTTAAATACTTTCAATAAAAAAAATTGAGACGTATCAATTAAATTTGGTTTTTATTCTTTACAATTACTCAAAATTCTCTCAACTGGTACTTTCTTTAACGAGCATACCTGATATAGAGGCTAGGAGTGCTAACTACACGTCCGAACTGACATTCCGTCTTAGTGGATGCGCCTCTTGGCTCCTTTGACCACTCTCTCGCACGGAATCAAGTCTCATGCACACTAACCGTTTCCTCTGCGCCAATTGATTGGCGTTGTGTGTGGCATTCTAAGTCAGCAGATTGTGATGGATTGCGCGATTTTTATGCATCGTACCCGTGGAGGCAGCTCTGCTTCAGCTCCGAAGATCCTGACATCTGCGCAGCCGCAGTCATTGAGACAATCTTCGCTGGCATGGAATGTTACATTTCTAATCCTCGAGTAGCTGCCGATGTCAAAAAAAAAGACCGTGGTTTAATAGATCTTGTAAAGAAGATAAAATTCTCAAGCAAACTGCATGTGAGGCTTGGACCACGGTTCGATCAATAAGGATCTGAATACGTCTGAGTTAAAACGCAAATTAAATGCTGCCTCGAGGTTCAGTAAGAAAGTAACCGCCAGAGCTAAGTTCCAATTCATCGGCAAAATAGGTGGGCGACTTGCAAGCTACCCCTTTTGGGAGTCGTGCTTTCTGGTCGCTTGTTAAGCTGCCAAGGGAAACTTTTGTCAGTGGTCGTTACCACCACAGCGAAAAACCGATTCTCCTATAGTGCTAGTGAGAAAGCTGATTTACTGTGGACAGTCTCATTGTCTCAAACTCGAATATCAATAACGAAGGAGCTGTACCACCTATTACCGTGATGCGGTTAGACTATGCCAGAAATCTTCATAAAACAGTGGGAGGTCCGGCGGGCGTTAAGCGTTTCAGGATTCAACCCAATAAAGACACAAGTCTGCGCGTTCACCGCTTAGAAAATCCCATTCACTGTGGTTTTACAATTCTAGGACACAGCACTTACCATCTCCAAGTGTATTTGGATCTTTGGTGTTGACATCTCCAGCTATATCCAGTTTCGTGACCATTTGGAAACCAAGGTGAAGCTGGCGTCCAAGAAACCAGGAGTACTCAACAGAGCGAAGCGATGCTTCACCTCAGGGCAACCTTTGTTGCTTTACAAATCACAAGTCCGGCCTACTGCCACCTCTAGGCGGGTGCACCTGGATACCAGCTTAGCCCTTTTATTTCGGTTCAACGACGAGCAGTAAGAATCGTCGACGATCCCAAATTCGCAAGTCGTATCGAACCTTTAGGTCTGAGGAGAGATTTAGCCTCCCTGTGTGTGTTCTACCGCTTGTATAATATGTTCTGTGTTTTGAGGAATTGTTTGAAATAATTTCCACAGCTACTTTCTACCATAGCTCCGTTCGCCATCGACAGTGAATTCATTCTCACTCTTCGTAACCTAAATGGTCACAAACTGTGCGGTTTGAGAGGAACTTACTCCCGCGAACGCTTAAGTTGTGGAATAAGCTCCCTGCTGAGGTTTTCTCGAGGGACTACGATAAGGGGTTTTTTAAGAAGAAAGTGATTCGATTTTTAAATGTCCTATAAGACGTGATTGCTAAATAAAAGTATTTTCTCTCTTCTTTCTTTCTTTCTATTATAGTCCTAATAGTTTAGGTTCTAATGGTATGTTTACACTCTTGCATTCAACGCTATGTCATTGGGCACATGTATGAGCATAAGCGTGTAAATAGTTTGCTTTGTCCGACAACGCGTTCCGAGGCTGCGTGGCGCGAGTGTAAACGCGACATAGGTAATATTTAATTTCACCAGCGCGCTAGTTTGCAATAATTTTGTGCAGGTAAAATTATCGATAGTGTTGTTTGACAACTATTCCAGTCACACATTTGCAATTTTTTTTCTGTTTCGTTTTTCTTTTGACATGGTTCATCTTGTACATTCTATATCTATGGTGAACACCCATTAAAATTATCACGAGCCGCCTCTGCTTGAGTGTCATGTAATAAAAAATTCCTACAATATTTCCATTTCATTGCAATATTTTCTTTTACAAAAATTGTTTAAAAATTCTCAAGCTTTCGACAGTATTTCAAAGAAAATGTATTTCAAAAATTATATAATCATGCAAATATATAATTTTAATAAAAAAAAAAGTTGCACTCCGGGAGTGCCGGCAGAAGTGAAAACCTTTACACACGATTCGCGCTTAACACTCAAATATGTCACAAGACATGTTTTTGACATTGTAAAGAAATAATAATGTTTGTTTATTTACTTTTTCGACGTAGTATATTTGACATCGCAATCTGTCATAGAATTAAAATTCCATATCCAACCTCCCTGTACTACTCATAATCGCGAATACTAAAAATAAAACCGTCTTACGAATTCTCACGATCAGGACACGTGACCTGACGCGAGTTTATCATTTTTTACCCATACCAAAAAAAGTGCACAACGCCGCTAAAGAAGTTTTCACTTCAAAAATTATATAATTACTCGTTTACGTAATTACGAAACACATTAATAAGGATAGGATAGGATAGGATATAAGGATTAAAATGTAAACATGTTTAAATAAGGATTTTTTGATAAATAAAGTCGTATTGACACAATAGGGTAGCTCTAAAACGATACGTAAAATAATAAGTTAGTAAGTTGTAAGGTTTGTGAATTATATGATAAATAAATAATACTAAGTTGTAACGTTGCAAGTGACGAAAAATAAAGTCACAACAACTAGGATAGAAGTATGTCGTTGCAATGTGAGATAGAGTACATAAGGTTTGCTCAACTATGTACATTTTAAGTAAGAAGGTTAAATAAATAGTAAGATATATAAGAAATAACGTAGAAATAACTTAAGGAAGCGCATGTATTTCGTAAATAATATCTCGTGTAAACTTAGTAACTATAGGTAATGTCAGTAAGGATTTAATATGTAGGATTGTCAAAAATAAAATATACGATGTAAAATAATAGTTTAGGCGTAAATAACATGTAGTGTAAGATATGTACTCAAGCAGAGTTGAGTTAAATTCTTAATAATTCTTAATAATACGTAAGTAGTTAAAATCTATCAGTGTAAAATTTGTATTTGTGTATTGTATGAAAAGTAAGAGCGTGAATTTTTACAAAATAAGCAATACGTTGTGGATTACGCTCTTAACCTTTTGCTTAGTTCAACAAACTCCCGCGCACTTTGCCGTGGAGCTACTAGGCCGGGCGTGAATTTTGAAATTATAAGCAATACGCTTGCGAGACGCCCTTTGCATTTTTTGGCTCTTAAAGCCACAGTTTGTGAGATATCTGTATGAATTCTATTTCATAATGTTTGTAAAATTAATAGCTATCTGTAGAAAGTAATTGTAATGTAGAGAAAATTCATTTTTATATTTTAAAATAACAAAAACATGTACCTCCATACAAACGAGTTGTAGACAAGAACGGCAAGAATTGTAAGAGTAGTCTAGCAATAGTTTACAACCGTAACGGTAATTTTATGGCCTGCCGCTTTGTTCGAAATTGTTTAAAACTCGAGCGATCCAGCAGTCGTGGTCAGTTCGCAGTCGCAGTTCGCAGCAAGAAATCAAGAAAGGAAGAACCAACAATCAAGGAAGAAACTCTGCAAGAAAATAAGTGCTCAATTGAAGGTTCAAGAAAGAAACGCTGCTAGGAAAAAGGAAGAAACTCTGCTAGAAATTAAGTGTAAAATAAGTGCTCTAGTGTAAATAAATTCTTCACAAGAAGACTCAGCTTCACTTCGGCTATTTTATTTTGCGCTCAAGAAATCTTCGTGGTCAGCGGTTCACAAGTGCGACACCCGGCTTCACCCGTCCGGCCCGCAATACGGTCGCCCACAACATACAGTCCACTATAAACACGTCAGTGGCCTAGTCTAGTAGCTAGCTACCGTACGGTTGTCTAATTTCTACGGCGCTTCGTTGTCGTAGCTTCGTTTTAGCAACCGAGGAAGCTAGCCTACGCCCGTCGCCGCTGTGCGTGTTCGTAACAATAATGATTAATTGATGACAATACAACATGTCGTAGAAAACACCTGAGACCATTTTATGTAAAATATTAATGGTCTCGGGGGTTTTCGATGACGAAGGTGTTGGTATCGCCCACACTTTAACACTTATTTTACCTTCATAACTGTGTTTTGATAGATTTTAAAGAAACGTTTCACTTTATTTCCTGGCACGTTTTAAAAGCAATGCTGCCAGTAAATCCCACATACGAAAAAAGACTAAATTGGCTTCCATATAGAGGATTCCAGTTTTCAAAGATCTCAGTCACTTTCATCCAGTGTAATTCACTTTTTAGTCTCATTACGTATTTTTTCAGTTTACATTATTGTGTTTTGGAAAATTTTCAATAAACGTTTCGCTTTATTTCACTCACTTTAAAGCAATGTTGCCAGTAGATCCGGAATACAAATAAAAAAACTTAAACGCTTTCCATACTGAGGATTTCGTACTGTTGTACACTTCTTAGTTACGTAAATATTACGTAAAATTTTGCTACCCAGAAACCCTGTTAGATCACTCCCATGTCTGTCTGCCACAAAGGTTTCTTGATAACTTTTATATTAAACTAGCTTTTGCCAATGGCTATAAGTTTGTTCTTCAGAATAGGATTCTCCTACGATTTTCATTTAGGGTCAAACCAAACAGACAGTTTGTTCGGTTATGCACATTAGATATTGCAAAGGTACGCTAGGTATGGTATAGGTACGCAACTATAGATTACATAAAATAGAAAAATTTAATTCCTCAAAAAGTGTAATGACATATAGTATGTATACGGGCATATTGTTTAGTATTACTAAGTTATGTTTATTATCCTAACTCGCACTTACACTTGTCTGTGCCTCACGAGCTCAATGATACGAATAACGGTTCTATAAGGCAAAAAGACAATTCTATCTAGTTTTTTCATAGAATTTATGATGCGTCAGTTTCCGAATTTTTTAAAGACGAGGTGTAATTTTACATATTTTACTTAATAGTATACGAACCACCCAAATATTTTTAACATATTGCATCAGTACTGAATATTTATAAATGTAAAAAACAAAATAAAATTACCGTCTATGTAGATTGCCTCCTGAAAATCATATTTTTTGCTATTACAGCATTAAGTGCCATCTTTTGTAGAACATAAATATCTCAATCAAATCTACAACAATAGGATGAAACGAAAGCTAAAACTGATGCGAGCCACCTAGCACCTTGTAACTAGTTCCAGCTTTTATCAACAGAGGTAGCTTCAGTTGCTACATGAAACTCACTTATGGTTAAATTTAAAATAAAATATCTTTGCTGTTACTAACAGTTTTTTGAGAAAAAATCACTAATTCGGTAAATTTTTACTCATATTCCACATGAGAGGACATCGCTGTCGTTTACCTACATGTTCAATAAGATTTAGTAGCCGTTAATTAGTTATAACTTACTATATCCAGCAGCATAATTGTTTAGTTTTTGTATTTAATAGAGTAATAAATACATTTTGGGTTACTATTTTATCAAATAACAACCACACGGTAATAAATAGATAACGTAGTGTTTATTGATTTTTTCGTAAGAGATCTTTAAATGTTTCGTGTTTTCAATATTCATATCAGCGGCCCATTAGCTCAGTTGGTTAGAGCGTCGTGCTAATAACGCGAAGGTCGCGGGTTCGATCCCCTCATGGGCCAATTTTTTCTAGTTCTAACTTTATATTTTCTCTCTCTTCATTAAAAAAACTGCCAAGTGCGTCCTTTACGCGTGATGGTACGGATATCTAAAAAACTTATAAACCGATTTAGTTTGAAACAATTGTAATTGGTAATGAAGACAAAACAGTAGATTTTATCACTAGGAATCAAAATAATATTTTGAGGGCGAGGGCGCCATTTTGAATTCTAAGGTAGAATCGGCAGCGCGGCGAAGAATTCAAAGGACGGTGCAGAAGGTAAAATAATTTGGCGACCGAGTGATACACTCTACTTTTTATCACTGTCTATGAGAAAGATATTAAGTGTAACTTAAAAATAAGAATCATTCATTTATTTTCAGTTTAATTATACAGCTAGTTACTTGTTCATACAATGTTCTTGATCGATCTCTATAAGCCATATTCCAAATTGTAACACTTTGCGTCCCTAGAGATTCAAAGTGCATCTTTAATTCCTGTTGACGAGGGACCAACCAGCTCTTTTTCTATTAAATGTGATAAAAAAAAGTTTGACAGTAAAGCGAAGAAACTTAATCTAAATGTTCTGTCAGTACTTCTGCTTTAGAGCCATTTTAGGAGCATTGGCAGTAGAATTTAAGGCGAATAAAATATTTGGCTGAGTCTTCAGTTAAATGACTCTGCTTTAGAGGATTATCTTTTACCTTTTTCTAACTTTACACCTTGGATTAATGTTGTTGTCAAAAATATTTATTTTTTTAGTTTTTAGTCGTCTTCTATTAAACTAACTAAAACTCTAGCACGTCAAATATTCGTGTGTAGCGCACGCCTTGCTTCTCTTGCAGTCGTACGTGGATATAAAAAAATTATATTCATTTTGAAAAATCATTTTTTTACTTTTTAGTACAATTTTTGGTTAGATTCAATTTTTATATGATTCTAATGTTTTAAGAAAAGCAAGTTTTTAAAAAAATCTCTTTTTACTTTTTTATTTTAGTTCTTAGTCGTCTTCTATTAAAAATACCTTTCTAATAATTTTCTTCGAAACCCTAAGGCGTTTATCTCTTCTAGGGTTAAAAGTCATTTATCGAGAGACGAATACATAACCGCTGCTTATTTATTTGAGACCAATAGGTACCTATGTGAAATATAATAAAAAAAAATGTATTTCCCAAACAAAAATTTAATTAAACCAAATATTACTTTTACCGATCTCTAGTTTTAGAGGTAGCATGTCTTTTACATTTTTCGCCATGCAGGGCACCAAGTGGCTACGAAAGAGTAAACAGCTGGTCTCTCTGGCAGACAGTAACCCAGACTCTCCAGCAGAGAAGGAGTCTTCGATACAGATTCATGAAAATCATTAAAATTTATAACTCCATCTGCATCGATGTCCATGCGTTTCAACATAATGTCAACGAATTCCTGTAAAATATTATATGATTATCAAGCAAACTATTGAATTGTGGGTATCCAATATTAATGACTAGGTTTTGCCCGCAGCTCCGCCCGCGCTATATTTAGGCATGGGATAACTAAAAATTTTATTTCATATAGTGTATTACCAATACTGTGATTGTAGTAAGGAAGTTTTCTATTGTTGTAGCTATAAAATTTGTCCACAATTCGGTTACAGTTACCTATTCCTGCAGGAACTTAGAATTTTCCGGGTTCTAGGAAGAAACCTATGACTTTTTCCGTCCCTTCAATTACCCCCGTGGCAAATTTCAACTCAATCGCATACTCCGTTGCGAAGTGAAAAAAAAGTACAAGCAAACAAACACATTGTCGCATTTTCAATATTACCATTGATTTCTTGCAACCCAAATTGTTTTTTTTTATACCGCTTATCAGATGTGATGTTATACTAATGCTATATCTTAATCATAAACCATATCAACTACTTAATGGATTACATTCTCAAATTATTAATTCAATGTCAAAAGACATCAACGTTCGCCGGCTATGACTACAGGGTTACCATTAAATCCTGTTTAGTAGATTGAGATGAACCTACATAATATTAGGACATAGAACAATAAAAGCCTTATTACCATAAAAACCCCATTTACATTAGTATAAGTGCATCTAGATTTGTGAGCACGAATTTTTAAATAATAATTACGATCACAATAACATATGATTCTGGCACCCCTCACACTTATTTATATTCACTATACTATACTGTGGCTATGTGAGATGCCGATATGAGATTAGATACGTAGGTAAGCTTGTTATTTTGTTACCTACACATAATATTTCTAGAACTACACCGATAAACGCTTTTACAATGTGCACATATGATATAGCTAATATTTTTTAGAATTCATTTAGGGCGATTTTCTAGTGTGGAATAAATATAATTGTTCAGTATTTGTGGAAGTTTTGAATTGTTTGTCTTGTAACCGAACACACGCGATTTGATTTAGCAGTCTGATCAATACCCTCTAAGCCATGGAGTTTATTCGTATGTTTTAATGTATATTATTTTTATTGGCCAGACTTGTGCTCTATTCACTAGCTCAATTGGTGTAGCACTTACAGTACTGTAAAGTTTGTTGCAGGATTAAGTTCAGGCTCAAGGTTTATTTTTGACAGCATCTCTGCTACAAAAATTATATTAATGTGATTTATGTCACAGTTCTTTTTTTTACATTCAAAAGGTATTTGTTTCCCTCTGAGGAAAACAGCACTTTAAGTAATAAGAACTCTCATTGACTGTCACATGCCTTTACCCCAGCCGAAAAATTTTTTTTGTACAATCAGTCATCTCCTTTGATAAATCCGACAACGTTGAGAAGTCATTGCGCCGCGATAAAATGTACGACAGGCTGAAAATATGACGACATAGGCAAGGGCAGGTGCACTCGCCCTCCGCCGACGCGACTTCTCGCCGCGCACCGTACCTAACGATTGCTTATGCTGTGCCTTTATATTTATAGTTAGTTACGCTATTAAATAAATCATAAATCGATAATAATTACTAGTTTATATCGTTTTTTTTAAGAAATTTGAGTTGATGTCATTTAAATCGCAATAATCATATCATTCATATGCCAATCATTGCCATATCATTCTCAGAATTTCCGCTTTATTTAGGTATAATTTCTTATCCATTTGAAGAGGTTGTAAATTTATAAGAATCACATAGTAAACTAAAACACATAAACTTGTCGGCTTTTTCAGTATTATAATTTCGATATTTCAGTATTTCATACCTAGTGCCATCTTTCGTTAAACAAAAACATCTCACTGTAAGCTGAAACGAACTTAAGCTGAACCTGAAATTCATGTGGCTCATTCTGGAAGGTAGCTAGTTCCAGCTGTATCCAACAGAGGCGCTATTAACACTTGATCTATTGAACAGTAATTTTGCAAGATGTCGCCACGTAGTGAACATGTCAAAAGATATTTTACTTACTTATACTAAAGCATATATAATGGGCCGGTACATTCGTTTTCTATCAATGCATTGCCATCATACCTTAATGGTGTTTTTGTGTGTTAATCTTATTTGAAAACCTTTTACGGTACTCAAAAAATATAGGACTTTTGTTTCTTATCATATAGCTCATATAGTCAACTCCAGTCAATTTTGATATATTATGGCTTCAATAATTTAAAACCTTTGATTTCATCCTTTACGACTGTAAGGTTATTATAATATGATGAGCACCGAAAGCTCTGAGTCATCACATTCCACGCAAACAATTTTATTTATTAATATATAATATACAATTTCATAACAGGTTATAATTCTAGAATACTATAAACTTGAAAAAAGCTGTAGATGCTTTTACGTTTTACAAAATTTACAATTTATTTTATACGGTCCATTGTCGCTAGTCAGTAAAATTTGTTGCATGACTAACAATACAACTTAACTTTAATTAAACTTAATTATTTCAGTTGCAAATTATATAAAACTATAAAATATTTGTATTGTATGAAGTTCCCAATAGTGACTACTTTAAGAACGTATAAGTACTAATCAAGAATTATTTTTTGTATATATCAGAAAACAAGAAATACGAAAAAAAAATAATACAAACAAGCTTTAATCGGACCCTGGTTATCGTTTCAAAGTCAAATCAAACAACGTAACACATAAAGTTTGTGAAATATTATAATTTGACCTTATTAAATAAATCATTACTTTCTTAAAATTAAGACTCCATAGTTCACTTACCAGTATATTTGCTAACATATGGTAAACAGAAAACATGTAGCCAAAATTGATCTTATGTAAATTTTGTGTGACAAGGCAACGGAAAAATAATTTCATGATATTTAAAATTGTAATTGTCATCATAAATAAAAGCTTTCTTTGAAGATGATGGACTGATTTATCTTTTTCAATTTTGTAGTTCCATTTATTCAGTTTGTTTAGTCACAAAATGAACCGAAAAACATCCAATTTTTAACTTAAATGCAGAGAAATCCTTATTAAAAATAGAACCTATCAAAAATAATTCAGCCCATCTTTAAATAAAAAAAAATATATCTGTCAGAGCTCATCATATAGCCATAACCGAACTATAGTTCTGGGTTCTTTGCTTCTACGTGTAGCTGACATGCTTCAATGTTTTATTATGTTAAAAATCTATTTCAATATGGGCAGCTGGATTACCTTGACAGCTTCTTCAACATCATCATCTCGCGAAGCCTTTACAAGGCTTTTCTTTAACAGCTGATACATAGTCTCTCTCCGCAAGGAACCTTCACCGAGTAAGTCGTAACACTAACAAAAATTAATATTTATGAATTTCAGAAACATATTTGTCGATTTGAGATGGTATTTATACGATTTGGTGGACGAATAGGAATTGGTCAGCGACCTATGGAAAGAGCTATGCTTGATGTTTTCGAAACTTTTCTGCTCTGTACGACTGACCATTCTCCAAAAACCACACCCTGTGTCTGGTGTGTGGCGACTCGCACTTGACCAATCTCAAAACCACCCCCTTTGTCTGGGGTGTGCCGACTCGCGCTTGACCATTCTCAAAACCACTCCCTGTGTCTGGGGTGTGGCGACTCGCGCTTGACCACTCTCAAAAACACCCCCTGTGTCTGGGGTGTGGCGACTAGCGCTTGACCACTCTCAAAACCACACCCTGTGTCTGGTGTGTGGCGACTCGCGCTTGACCACTCTCAAAACCACCGCCTTTGTCTGGGGTGTGGCGACTCGCGCTTGACCACTCTCAAAACCACCCCCTTTGTCTGGGGTGTGGCGACTCGCGCTTGACCACTCTCAAAACCACCCCCTTTGTCTGGGGTATGGCAACTCGCGCTTGACCATTCTCAAAACCACCCCCTGTGTCTGGGGTGTGGCGACTCACGCTTGACCACTCTCAAAACCACCCCCTGTGTCTGGGGGTGTGGCGACTCGCGCTTGACCATTCTCCAAAAACCACCCCATGTGTCTGGGGGTGTGGTGACTCGCGCTTGACCATTCTCCAAAAATCACCCCCTGTGTCTGGGGGTGTGGCGACTCGCGCTTGACCACTCTCAAAACCACCCCCTTTGTCTGGGGTGTGGCGACTCGCGCTTGACCATTCTCAAAACCACCCCCTGTGTCTGGGGTGTGGCGACTCGCGCTTGACTACTCTCAAAACCACCCCCTGTGTCTGGGGTGTGCCGACTCGCGCTTGACCATTCTCCAAAAACCACCCCCTGTGTCTGGGGGCGTGGCGAGTCGCGCTTGACCACTCTCATAACCACCCCTTTGTCTGGGGTGTGGCGACTCACGCTTAACCACTTTCAAAACCACCCCCTGTGTTTGGTGTGTGGCGACTCGCGCTTGACCACTCTCAAAACCACCCCCTTTGTCTGGGGTGTGGCGACTCACGCTTGACCACTTTCAAAACCACCCCCTGTGTTTGGTGTGTGGCGACTCGCGCTTGACCACTCTCAAAACCACCCCCTTTGTCTGGTGTGTGGCGACTCGCGCTTGACCACTCTCAAAACCACCCCCTTTGTCTGGGGTGTGGCGACTCGCGCTTGACCATTCTCAAAACCACCCCCTGTGTCTGGGGTGTGGCGACTCGCGCTTGACCACTCTCAAAACCACCCCCTGTGTCTGGGGTGTGGCGACTCGCGCTTGACCACTCTCAAAACCACCCTCTGTGGCTGGGGTGTGGCGACTCACGCTTGACCACTTTCAAAACCACCCCCTGTGTTTGGTGTGTGGCGACTCACGCTTGACCACTTTCAAAACCACCCCCTGTGTTTGGTGTGTGGCGACTCGCGCTTGACCACTCTCAAAACCACCCCCTTTGTCTGGTGTGTGGCGACTCGCGCTTGACCACTCTCAAAACCACCCCCTTTGTCTGGGGTGTGGCGACTCGCGCTTGACCATTCTCAAAACCACCCCCTGTGTCTGGGGTGTGGCGACTCGCGCTTGACCACTCTCAAAACCACCCCCTGTGTCTGGGGTGTGGCGACTCGCGCTTGACCACTCTCAAAACCACCCTCTGTGGCTGGGGTGTGGCGACTCACGCTTGACCACTCTCAAAACCACCCCCTGTGTCTGGGGTATGTCGACTCACGCTTGACCAAAACTACCGCGTGACGTCACAGTGGCTCCTGTGTATAAATTGTCTCTAGTTTTGTTATGTAATTACATCATTATCGTAATGGGTTATCATGTTTTTCCCCGTTCATAATTAAGTTATTCCTATTTAATTACAATGTAGTTGGTTGTGACATTCCAAAAACTAGTCCCCCGAGGGTGTATCTCAAGATTTTAGGGGTGTGTCCACTCACGCTTTACAAAAACTTAACCTGGAGACGTGTCGGTTCACGCTTTATATGACTTGACATGTTATACCTACAGAAAATCTTCAATTCCAGTCGGTCGAAGTTTAAAGAGAAAAGCTGATAAAACTGTTAAAGATTTACAACTAGCATCGACGTCAACATGATGTGTCAAATATGTGATTTACAGGTTAACCAAAGATTCTATGCTCAGCACTTACGATCTAAGAAACACAAATAGAAATGTCTTATTCTTAATCATAATTTACTTTATGTGTCTGTTATATCACTCGTGAAGTATTTATAGCATCAATTGAAGAATCAATACTATTTTATTATTCATGCAGATTTTGATCAGGAAACAAAAAGATTTAAAAAATTCTTTTGAATTTTTAAATTTGACTATTAGGAATTGGATAAAAATTGGTGAATTAGAAAATTATTCAGAACATTTAAGTGATGACATTAAAAATAAAATGTGTAATGACACATAGTGATTTAGAAAAAAAAAGAAAATGGTAGACCTTAAAAAAAAACAGTTCTTAGAAATGTATGTTAATAAGTTCAATCCCTTACGGGGATCTTCGTATATTCGTATAAAAGAACGATCAACAATGTTTTAAGTGGACTATATCCTGCAAATACAAATTCCGATAGGGTATCATCATACTTGAGGCATCAAAATAAACTAACGTTTAATAATATTCAGTTCCCAATCAAATTATCTGATATACCCAAGATAGAAAAACAAAATGACATTAGCATTAATATGTTTGAATAAGAGTTTAACAAAGAAAAAAAAACTTTACAAAATGTTCTAATTAATTACAAATAAACTTATTATTTTTAAACAATGGTTGAAATGGTCATTATTGTATTTATCACGCTTGGTTAATAAACAAATTACAAATCGTAATGACGCTATTCATATCTGGGCCGGTTGTCGTATCTATTTTTAATCTAAAGTTAATTTAATTAATCACCAGAAACAGGTCTGTGCTCAAATTGTTACTGAATAACTAGGAATTCATAAAAAAGAAAAATATTGGTTTAATAGGGAAACAAATAATGATGAAATCTATTTTGATAAATTTCAAAGAATATTAAAATTACATTCTATAATATATGCAGACTTTGTAGCTCATTTAAAACCCGTCACCTATTGTGTCCCTGATCCATCGAAGTCATATACGTAAACAATACATGAACATGTAGTTTGTTCTTATGGATACTATATAAAATGTTCATATGATGATAAACTGTCTATATACAGAACATACTCAGAGCCTAATTGTACAAAAATGTTTATGGAAAGCATTAACAAAGATATTAGCAATATACATAGGATAAATTGTTTTCAAAAATGTCCACTTTCTTTAACTAATGAAGAGAAGGAATCTATAAGACAATCGCAAATATGTTATATTAGGTGATGAAATCACAGTAGACTATGACTGGAATACTAGTAATTTTAGAGGTGTTAGTCACGAATTATTTAATAGCACAAAGTATCGTGTTCCATTTTTCATTCCTATTCTATTTCACAATCTAAACAATTATGATGCTCATTTTATTGTTTATGCTTTAAATTTTAAAGATTGAGAAATAAAAATAATTCCGCAAAATAAGTAAAAATATATTTCATTCTCATATAAACCGAATATGTCGTATAGTTCATTTGCGGTTTTTAGATTATTTTTAATTTATGATCTACTAGAGTTTAGATATATAGAATATTATATAAAGACCAATTTGCAGAATTAAGAAATCAATTACAAACGAAAATGATTTTAATAAACTTATAAGGAAAGGTGTTTTTCTTCATGAATTTGTAAATTCTTATGAGTCCTTTAAAATTACATATCTTCCAAATCAAGACGCTTTCTTTAACTCTTTAATACTAGTGTATCAAATTATAATTATAAACATGCTCTAAACGATGTCAGCCCAATTTAAATGTAAAAATATGTTGGAATATTCCAATCTATATTTAAGAACTTATGTAATGCTACTCACTGATATTTCTAATAACTTTAGAATTTTTTATATCTAATGTGATATAATTGTAATTATTTATTTTCTTCTTTTTACACTAAGCTGTACACCTATCCATAATATATTTTTGCCACGGAAAATGAGCTCTATTTTAAAATTAACCTGTAACCTTTAAGTGTACTTATAGTTCTCCAAATAAATTTCTTTTTTTGTCACACTTTTTTTGAAAGATTTTACATCATTGTAAAAATTATCTGTAAATACATAGTAAACAAAGCTACCCGTATCAGGGTATTATAACTTGACACTATTATCGGATTTTTTTTTTTGTGCATGGTATAATAATTTTTATATTTCCAATATACAAAATCGTAACAAGTATTTCGAGAGTCCTACAGACTTCACAAAAATTAATAAAACTTGTTGTAGACTTATAATTGCTTAAAGTAATTGCCGAATCTAAAGTTTTCAAGAAAAGTGTGACAAAAAAAGAAATTTATTTGGAGAACTATAAGCCTACAACAAGTTTATTTATTTTTTTGTGTAAAATAGTATGTTTCACACTTCGAATTCTGCACGTGAAATATTTACATTTGTAATACATAGACACGACTTATAATTCTCCAAATAAATATCTTTTTTTTTCACAAATACACGTTTTTCAACATTTTCCATAGTTTTACCAAAGAATGTATTATTTATAAAAATCATTTTAGTCTCTTTTAGCTGTAGTTTTTCTAGACTATGCTTAAACTGTAAAACTCTATGAACCTTAATTAACTTCATAGTAAGTTGTAAATATTGTTTGAGATTTCTATAGTAAATTATATTTTAGTTTTATTATAAAAATTTGATAATAATTTTTTATCTTTACTGTAACCGTTTACAATGTTTTTCAGGGCATAAAGGTAAATCTGAATTAAGATCATGTAAATGTTTAGGGTACTAAAGGTTACAGGTTAATTTTAAAATAGAGCTCATTTTCCGTGGCAAAAATATATTATGGATAGGTGTACAGCTTAGTGTAAAAAGAAGAAAATAAATAATTACAATTATATCACATTAGATATAAAAAATTCTAAAGTTATTAGAAATATCAGTGAGTAGCATTACATAAGTTCTTAAATATAGATTGGAATATTCCAACATATTTTTACATTTAAATTGGGCTGACATCGTTTAGAGCATGTTTATAATTATAATTTGATACACTAGTATTAAAGAGTTAAAGAAAGCGTCTTGATTTGGAAGATATGTAATTTTAAAGGACTCATAAGAATTAACAAATTCATGAAGAAAAACACCTTTCCTTATAAGTTTATTAAAATCATTTTCGTTTGTAATTGATTTCTTAATTCTGCAAATTGGTCTTTATATAATATTCTATATATCTAAACTCTAGTAGATCATAAATTAAAAATAATCTAAAAACCGCAAATGAACTATACGACATATTCGGTTTATATGAGAATGAAATATATTTTTACTTATTTTGCGGAATTATTTTTATTTCTCAATCTTTAAAATTTAAAGCATAAACAATAAAATGAGCATCATAATTGTTTAGATTGTGAAATAGAATAGGAATGAAAAATGGAACACGATACTTTGTGCTATTAAATAATTCGTGACTAACACCTCTAAAATTACTAGTATTCCAGTCATAGTCTACTGTGATTTCATCACCTAATATAACATATTTGCGATTGTCTTATAGATTCCTTCTCTTCATTAGTTAAAGAAAGTGGACATTTTTGAAAACAATTTATCCTATGTATATTGCTAATATCTTTGTTAATGCTTTCCATAAACATTTTTGTACAATTAGGCTCTGAGTATGTTCTGTATATAGACAGTTTATCATCATATGAACATTTTATATAGTATCCATAAGAACAAACTACATGTTCATGTATTGTTTACGTATATGACTTCGATGGATCAGGGACACAATAGGTGACGGGTTTTAAATGAGCTACAAAGTCTGCATATATTATAGAATGTAATTTTAATATTCTTTGAAATTTATCAAAATAGATTTCATCATTATTTGTTTCCCTATTAAACCAATATTTTTCTTTTTTATGAATTCCTAGTTATTCAGTAACAATTTGAGCCCAGTCCTGTTTCTGGTGATTAATTAAATTAACTTTAGATTAAAAATAGATACGGCAACCGGCCCAGATATGAATAGCGTCATTTCGATTTGTTATTTGTTTATTAACCAAGCGTGATAAATACAATAATGACCATTTCAACCATTGTTTAAAAATAATAAGTTTATTTGTAATTAATTAGAACATTTTGTAAAGTTTTTTTTTCTTTGTTAAACTCTTATTCAAACATATTAATGCTAATGTCATTTTGTTTTTCTATCTTGGGTATATCAGATAATTTGATTGGGAACTGAATATTATTAAACGTTAGTTTATTTTGATGCCTCAAGTATGATGATACCCTATCGGAATTTGTATTTGCAGGATATAGTCCACTTAAAACATTGTTGATCGTTCTTTTATACGAGTATACGAAGATCCCCGTAAGGGATTGAACTTATTAACATACATTTCTAAGAACTGTTTTTTTTTAAGGTCTACCATTTTCTTTTTTTTTCTAAATCACTATGTGTCATTACACATTTTATTTTTAATGTCATCACTTAAATGTTCTGAATAATTTTCTAATTCACCAATTTTTATCCAATTCCTAATAGTCAAATTTAAAAATTCAAAAGAATTTTTTAAATCTTTTTGTTTCCTGATCAAAATCTGCATGAATAATAAAATAGTATTGATTCTTCAATTGATACTATAAATACTTCACGAGTGATATAACAGACACATAAAGTAAATTATGATTAAGAATAAGACATTTCTATTTGTGTTTCTTAGATCGTAAGTGCTGAGCATAGAATCTTTGGTTAACCTGTAAATCACATATTTGACACATCATGTTGACGTCGATGCTAGTTGTAAATCTTTAACACTTTTATCAGCTTTTCTTTTTAAACTTCGACCGACTGAAATTGAAGATTTTCTGTAGGTATAACATGTCAAGTCATATAAAGCGTGAACCGACACGTCTCCAGGTTAAGTTTTTGTAAAGCGTGAGTGGACACACCCCTAAAATCTTGAGATACACCCTCGGGGGACTAGTTTTTGGAATGTCACAACCAACTACATTGTAATTAAATAGGAATAACTTAATTATGAACGGGGAAAAACATGATAACCCATTACGATAATGATGTAATTACATAACAAAACTAGAGACAATTTATACACAGGAGCCACTGTGACGTCACGCGGTAGTTTTGGTCAAGCGTGAGTCGACATACCCCAGACACAGGGGGTGGTTTTGAGAGTGGTCAAGCGTGAGTCGCCACACCCCAGCCACAGAGGGTGGTTTTGAGAGTGGTCAAGCGCGAGTCGCCACACCCCAGACACAGGGGGTGGTTTTGAGAGTGGTCAAGCGCGAGTCGCCACACCCCAGACAGGGGGTGGTTTTGAGAATGGTCAAGCGCGAGTCGCCACACCCCAGACAAAGGGGGTGGTTTTGAGAGTGGTCAAGCGCGAGTCGCCACACCCCCAGACACAGGGGGTGGTTTTGAGAGTGGTCAAGCGTGAGTCGCCACACACCAAACACAGGGGGTGGTTTTGAAAGTGGTCAAGCGTGATTCGCCACACCCCAGACAAAGGGGGTGGTTTTGAGAGTGGTCAAGCGCGAGTCACCACACACCAAACACAGGGGGTGGTTTTGAAAGTGGTCAAGCGTGAGTCGCCACACCCCAGACAAAGGGGGTGGTTTTGAGAGTGGTCAAGCGCGAGTCGCCACGCCCCCAGACACAGGGGGTGGTTTTTGGAGAATGGTCAAGCGCGAGTCGCCACACCCCAGACACAGGGGGTGTTTTTGAGAGTGGTCAAGCGCGAGTCGCCACACCCCAGACACAGGGGGTGGTTTTGAGAATGGTCAAGCGCGAGTCGCCACACCCCAGACAAAGGGGGTGGTTTTGAGAGTGGTCAAGCGCGAGTCGCCACACACCAAACACAGGGGGTGGTTTCGAAAGTGGTCAAGCGTGAGTCGCCACACCCCAGACAAAGGGGGTGGTTTTGAGAGTGGTCAAGCGCGAGTCGCCACACCCCCAGACACAGGGGGTGGTTTTTGGAGAATGGTCAAGCGCGAGTCGTACAGAGCAGAAAAGTTGTATCCGCGTTTGCGTCTGATCACTAATTTAAAATATTCTTGGGATGAAGTTTTTTGTATAAAATCACTTTAATCTTATTTAAATATTTAGTCTTTAATACAACAAAACGAGTGACATACCCAGCTATAAAGAGCTATCCTTCAAATAGAATCAAGACGGAAAAATGCTACCCTAACCGTAAAAGCGTATTGGATTCGTTCTTCCAAAGATCCTCGTAGATAAAGAGACATGGCTTTTGCGAAGGTATTCATAGTGACATAGGGAGAAGTTCCTCTGTCCAAGGCTACCATTACCCGCTCCATCATATAGGCATCCGTCATCCCCAGACCAGTGTGAAGAACGTCGCGGAAATGTGCTCTGTGAACAAGATCACCTTATATTGTCAATATATTGATTTATCTATACTAATATATAAAGCTGAAGTGTTTGTTTATTTGAACGCGCTAATCCCAGGAACTACTGATCGGATTTAAAAAATTCTTTCAGAGTCGGATAGCCCATTTATCGACGAAGGCTATAGGCTATATATCATCACGCTTACACAAAAAGGAGCGGAGCACTAATGAAAAATGTTTCAAACCGGGGTTTTTTTATCCTTTTGAGAGCTTCCGCTGCGTGCGCTGCGTAAACGGTTAAAGTTTCGCAAAAATCATGTATGACAGAATTATTCCCCTATAAAAGTTCTAAAAAAGAAGTCCGCGACAGCATTTGTCTATATTTTAAGTTTGGCTCACTATAGCCTTTTTTATGCTTACCATATTTGTTCTAAAATAATGCATTATTTGTGAAGGTGTTTTTATAAACATGATATTAATCTTTACCCAAATAAATACGTTATTCATCACAAGCAACAAAATTGCCCTGTTCATCATTCCATTTCAATGAATATCTTAGGAGATATCGCAGGTTTAAAATAACGTGGCAGCAAAATAATTATCAACTATTGCGCGCGCATATATGATGTGCGAGGCCGACGGGCAGAAGGGCGGTACGTATTATTTAAAAATATTTTACCTTATGTGTTATTTTTTAATATTGGGGAGTTGCCGTAAGAATCCTATGCCGATAACCAAATTTAGGGCGGGCAAAGCCGCTGGCAAAAGCTAGTATAAATATAAATCTTTTGCTCCGATTCCAATCTAGGCAAAGGCCCTTCTAGGAGCTTTTTATGATAATAAATATAAATGTGCATCACAAACATTCCCAAATAGTTTTAATAATTGTATTATTTTTTATGTATATGTATGTATGTTATTGTATTTTGCTTTTTTTATAAATTCCGGTTCTGCACATCCTATATTTGAATATCCCATAGTTGGATTCCTACGCCAATTCTTTAAATTAGTAATAAAATTTTGCTACATAAGACGCTATAGTTCGTCCGTGTGGAATTCGGTTATAGTTTATGCCTGTGGGAACTTTTATATTTAACGGGATTAAAAAAAATTAAAATAAACTAGTCAAAAATAGTTCAACTATCCTTGTACCAAAGGGCATTGTTCACTTTGTATAGTAATATTTTTTAGTATCAAAGCTGCTAAGGCTAAAACCAATTTTCTTTCAGGTATCATTTTATACATTATTTATGCAAATTCTATTTTATACATTATGTAGTTAGATAATATGAAAAACAAATTTTACAGCATAGTATCGAATATTAAATACTAGCGATTGATAAACAAAATGTTGAATGACAACCCTATGACTATTAACTTAAATATACTCAATAATTCTAAGAAAATAATATTTCAACTGGAAACATTTCTTTTTTGAATAAATTAAAATTATCTGTTATTACTCTTTAAAAAAAAAGGTTTACCCTAAGCCAGATCTGAACAATGCTCTTACAGTGTGAGCTCTTACTAAAGTATAACAACAAATAATAAAAACCGGCCAAGTGTGAGACGGGCTCGATCTTAACTCACTGTTACAGCGCCATCCATCGAATTACAGGCCTATCGCTATTACCTCTCTCCTCTCTAAGGTGATGGAGCGTGTGATCAACACACAGCTTCTAAGATACCTAGAAGTACACGATCTGGTCAGTGACCGTCAATATGGCTTTCGCCACGGTCGCTCGACTGGTGACCTTCTAGTGTATCTCACACACCGATGGGCACTAGCCATTGAGAGTCAGGGGGAGGCATTGGCATGTAGCCTGGACATAGCGAAGGCGTTCGATCGGGTCTGGCACCGCGGTCTTCTATCGAAGTTGCCATCTTACGGAGTGCCCGAGGGTTTGTGCAAATGGGTGGCTAGCTTTTTGTCCGGCAGACGCATACGAACCGTAGTTGACGGTAGTTGCTCTGATAGCATGGACATTAATGCTGGTGTCCCGCAAGGCTCTGTGCTGTCTCCTACGCTGTTTCTACTGCATATCAATGACATGTTGGACATCAACAACATACATTGCTATGCAGATGACAGTACTGGAAACGCTTTTTACACGGGTCGTGCAAACATCCCTCGTTCCGTTGTGGAGGAAAACCGCGGAGAACTTGTGTCTCAAATCGAGACCACACTGTCCCAAGTCTCTGATTGGGGACGGGTAAACTTGGTCCGATTCAACCCTACAAAGACACAAGTGTGCGCGTTCACCGCTAAGAAAACTCCATTCACGGTAGTCCCACAATTCCAGAACACTCCCCTCTCCATCTCCAAGAGCATTGGGATCCTTGGTGTCGACATCTCCAGCGATGTTCAGTTCCGAGATCATTTACAAGATAAGGTGAAGCTGGCGTCCAAAAAACTTGGTGTACTCAACAGAGCGAAGCAGTACTTCACGTCGGGGCAAAGGTTGTTACTTTACAAGTCGCAGGTTCGGCCCCATATGGAGTACTGCTGCCATGTCTGGGCAGGTGCACCCGGATACCAGCTTGGCCCTTTTGACTCGGTTCAACGACGGGCTGTGAGAATTGTCGACGATTCCAAACTCACTTGCGGTATCGAGCCCTTAAGTCTGAGGAGAGACTTTGCCTCACTGTGTGTGTTCTACCGCTTGTACAATGGGTTGTGTTCTGAGGAATTGTTCGAAATGATGCCCACGGCTACTTTTTACCAT
This sequence comes from Apoda limacodes, assembly GCA_946406115.1. Lineage (NCBI taxonomy): Eukaryota > Metazoa > Arthropoda > Insecta > Lepidoptera > Limacodidae > Apoda > Apoda limacodes. Next base: position 19,622,714 of record OX291540.1, read on the forward strand.
CGCACCGCTCGCCATCGGCAGGGAATTCATTCTCACACTTTAGAACCTAAATGGTCGCGTACAGTGCGGTTTCAGAGAAACTTCCTCCCGCGAACGCTTAAGTTGTGGAATGAGCTAGGGAGGCAGGGGCCAAGGTTTTCTGCAAGGACTACAGTATGGAGTTCTTCAAGAAAGAAGTTATTAGATTTCTGAAGGGTCGGCAACGCGCAAGTGATACCCCTGGTGTTGCAAGCGTCCATAGGCTACGGTGACCGCTTACCATCAGGCGGGCCGTAAGCTTGTTTGCCACCTTAGTGGTATAAAAAAAAAAAAAAAAGGTATTACTAAGCGAAACAGTGACACTTTTTTTTGTAGGAAACGATATTCAAAGTTAAGCAAGGTCGGGCTTGGTCAGTAATTCGATGAGTGACCTCTTAGCGGCATAGTTTTTGTATGCAAATTACGTAAACGATGGTAGGTACGAAACCTTCGATGTAGAGCCCGACTAGCACTTGGCCTGTTTTTATTATTAGTATGAATGATTATATGGTAAAATGATTTCTATTGTCTGGTCATGACAAAAGTCGCTTTTGACTTTTCGCTACTAACCTTGATATTAAATCTGAAGCTGCAGGTTTTTCATCACGCTTCTGAATTTTGAAAAATATTACCATTATTTCTGCAACAAAACAAAAAAGTTATAAAAATTATATTTTATTAGCTTGTGACATATTAGGTACAATAAAGGTATTACAGGAACCGTAATGTTTTTACCTGACTGCCAACAATAGGTTTTCCCCTTATTGTGCGATTCCGACGCGCACCAGACCCTTTCAGAAAATCCTTTCTTATCGGATGCCTACTTCATACAAAGTGATCAACGGTTTAGGCTGTGCATTGATCCTTCAGTCAGTCATACAGGACAAAGCATTTTATATGTATATAGGTAGAAAAAGAACACCTAAAAAGTGCATAACTCTTTAAGCTTAGAAACCTTTAAATGAGGTGAATGAATTTTAAAGAGTATTTGCTTATGTTTTTAGGCAAGTTCAACCTTTATTGAATAAAATTGGATTGAGTTTTCAAACATGTGTCAAAATAAAATGTAATTTAAATCAAAAGCACTAAGAGGTATTGGTATCAATTTCGAAGCAAATCATCGCCAAAATAACTTTCTACCCCTTTTTAACCCTGTTAGGGGATGAATTTCAATAAGATACGAAACACGTCTTCCGTCTTCTGTTAAAAAAGGTTTATGCAAAATTTTAAGTAGATTGAACCAATGAATCACGTTGTCCCATACAAACTTTGCCCCCTTTTTCTCCCCCTTTGGGGTAAAATTCCGGAAAATCCTTTCTTATCGGATGCCTACATTATACAAAGACCATACCCTCCAAGTTTCAGGTCTCTACGATCAGCGGTTCAGGCTGTGCGTTGATCCGTCAGTCATATAGGACAACATTTTATATGTATAGATGTAAGTTTGTCCAAACCTTTGGTGCATCGAGTAGCCTAAATGTCTTGAAGTATTTTTATAAATACGGTGTCGTTGAACAGATTTTATTCATAGGAGTGTTATACTTTTTAAATTACTTTTATAGTTCTATAGCTAACCTATAGCTGCTAAAGGCTTCATGATTATACTAAAAATAAATATGGACAAGAAAAATTACCCAAAAGAGAGATGCCTAAGAACCTATTTTTGGTATAAGCTTACATCATTAATGACCTAAAAGTCCAAACTACGTATGATTACGATAAACTTTAGTGGAGCAGAAATAAAAACACGCTTGAGGCTGGAATTTATTTTTGATGGACAAACGTCGTAAAGCTCCTACTTCGGCCTAAAGCGTTAAAAGATTCTATTAGAGTGCTCACATTGTTTACAGTACTTAGAGGTACCACTTTACTGTAAGGAGATTTTTTCTACATATTATGGCCTTTCGTATTTAGTCATACAGAGAATGCTTGCTTTTTCGTGCCCTTAAGTACTGTAGAGGTTACGACCTCTCGGTAGGTTATAATGAAGTAGAAAGACTAGCGAACGTTATATCGCAGTAAATACTTTATCGTGATATTACGGAGTCCCTAACAGGGACAGTGTCAGATTAAATTTTGAATAAAAACAATCGGAAGGCCGGGTTGTTACTTTTTTCACGAGTATGACATTTATGTGTTCAATATAGACCTGGAAAGTCTTGCTTATTTAGAGGAACGATTCCTGTATTTACCAGGAACCCTACAATACTAAAGAATGGCTCTGTGTTGTCATTAAAGGAGTAAATATCATCAGACACTACTGTGTCATAAATTTGCATGTGCTGTTACGGAGTTAACCATTTATGGAACCCAAAAACTTTTTAATCAAGACGGAGGAAAGATGAATTACCAAGATGAACCAGATGTCTCAGTAGGTCACATTATCGATTAGAGTTAAATTATGCTTATATGCAATTTAATGACCTTGACTTAATTGTAAGGCATATTAAATTTTATAAGTTATTCGCTTCTGATTATAAAAGAACATCAATGAAATATAAAAGAGCTCCATAATATTTCTTGTTTCACTCCGAAATTAAAAAATAATTATTTAAAGAAATTATTATTATGTGGAAAAATAAACATTATATTATTATTAAAATACCCCGTATCCCGTACATAGAGGTATTTGGGTAAAGCAGCATTACGCCCCCACTCGCTAATGGTAAAGAGACCTTAAGCCCGCTGCAGTACCTGAATGGAGGTTTAAGAAATAATACCTAATAACGCAGTCCTATATGAAATTTTTTATCTTACAAAATTTAAGAAAAACATTCTTGGTGAACGCTTAGATTGTGGAGTAAGCTAGCTAGTGAAGGTTTTCCCTAAAGACTACAGTATAAGGTTCTCCCTAAGGACTACAGTATAAGGTTCTTCCTAAGGACTACAGTATAAGGTTCTCCCTAAGGACTACAGTATAAGGTTCTTCCTAAGGACTACAGTATAAGGTTCTTTCATAAGAATTGATTAGAATAGAAGGCTGAAACTTGTTAGATTATTAGTAATACACTAAATACACTAAATAAATAACACTATATAGCGGAAATAAAACAATTAAAAAAAAAAAAATGTTTTTAAATACCTTAAATAATTCTTTCTAGTTCAGTTATATATAATAAGCTTAGTGAAAACTAAAAAGCGTTAAAGACATTTATAATAATAATGTACTTAATTTGATTTCAAGTTTAATGTTTCTCTATTAATTATAGTCAATTATAGTTCACCTCATCAAAGTTTTTACAAAAAAAAAAATAACAATATAAATTTAACAGCATAATAAATAAAATAAATAAATGAACAAAGAAAACTTAATCGAATTATCTCTCTTAAATATTTTTATCGTATCTTTCCTAAGCATTTTCCCAGCATGACCAGGGTTGTGAAAACTATTAAAGCGAAGCACAGACTTGGAATTCTAATTTTACGGCCCCGTTGTGTCAAAAAGCGTTTTACAAAAAACAGTTACGAAATATCGTTACTTAGGTTGCTCGGCGAACGGAATAATGACGTTTGCGATTACTTTGATATCTGACACCTTACTAATACTATTGAAAAGCTTTATAAATACACTAAAAACCATGGCAGCAAAGAAATCTTTCTATAGGTGTTTTTAAAAAAACATTCCATATTTTATTTTATACATAATTTTATTAACAGCCAAAGCTGAATAAGTCTCGCTGATGGAAGCTATATAAGCCCACGGATTAGCAAATTGTTAGGAGATAGTTATTCAATATCTTAGTACCTACTTTTATATGCCTGCAGACATCTTTTTGCAGAGCAGCTGCAAAACATGAATATTTTGCAGAGGCATGTGCCTAAGGCTATTCAATAAAATGGGGTTGTTAATATTCTTTTCTGATATCTATAATCCAATAGCTTACCATTAAAGTTTTCCTTGTCTGTAGGATAAAAGTGGGATAAATGCCTCAGGGGGATAGTTGCCTCGATTATTACCTTACCTATTTAAAAATACGCACCGACAAGTTTAACGTCATATTAGAAAAGTACTGTGACCCACCGCGTCGGTGCGAGCGAACAGCTCACAGGAATAGGCCTGTCGTCGGTGGCATTCAAGGAACGTAAATTTCGTGAATCTCAATTGCTGATTTCGAATCGCGAAGATTTTCTCTCGCTCGTAATTTTTAGTTTTATGAGATGAGTAGAGTGAATGTTTTTTTGTTTTCATAGTATTCTTAATAGTGTGTTTGACATTGCAAAAGCCATTGTTTTTAAATACAAATCCCTAGCTAAAAAAAAGTATAGATGCTTCAGTATTAAGAAAGGATAGATGCTCTAATATAATACTCTTAATAACAGACAGTTAGAAAACAAAAGTTGTGTTACTTATACTTTGAGTAAACATTTTGCTATTTGTTATGTTATAATTTATATTGTAATATGCCACAAAAATAAATAATAATAGAAATTTTCGACCGCGTCAAAACAAAATTAAGTACTAAGAGTAGAGACGTAGCAGAATACATAGACGAAGATAAAGAAAACAAAAATAAAAAAAGTAGAAAAGAAAAAATGAACTGAGAACAAAGCAATTAAATCAAAATAAAAGCAAACAACAGCTTAAGCTCTAAAAAAGAATATACTTTTGATGATTACAGGGAAAACTGCTAATGCTTAGAATGCTTGGAAGATTATAAAGGTACAAAGTTAAAATTAGATTGGATATTAAGAAATTCAATCGCAAGGAAAAGACGTAGTTAATAGAAAGAAATTATTATTTTTAAGTTTGTCTATTTAAATTTGCAATAAAACTACAAAAATGTGAGCAAAAAATTTTGTTTTATTTCTTAACTCTCACATCATAAAATGCAAATGTGCAACTATCCCTCACCATAGGCATCTATCCTCTTTCTTAGAGTTAATCTTTTTTTTACTTATTTTTATGTATGTAAGGAAATGCTTTTTTTTTTCATTTACCTGTTTCGAGTTAAAGGTCCAGTCTATCAATAATCATTAACTTCTTTTTAGTAAAAGTAATCGTCTTATAATTATAACTCAATTTCAAAAAGTTAGGCATCTATCCCACTTTTACCCTATCTAATTGAACTGTGTTATAATATAAATATTTTTAAATTTTTCTATGTAATATGAAGAATACCTAACTTCATGAAATAAAGAAGGCTGCGGAAGACTGAAAAAGAGATTGCAGATTTTTTTTATACGTTATTGGGTTGAAACTTGGTGCGTGAGGTTCTAACACACTAAAATTTTAATAAAGTTATATGAAAGATTTGCAAAAAATCAAAGTTGAATCCAAGGGCTAGCAGCGGCTTTCTCTCACAACAAATAAGCTTAGTTATTCAAAGGGCTATCTATCTTGATCACGCTGCCACATAGGGCTTTTTTCAAACTATTGTTAATTCATTCATAAGATCCATCCAAATATTCTTTACTTAAATAAAATAGAAAATTTGAGTTAAGAATATTTTTTAAATGATAATAATATTTGTAAAATGTATATATTTATTTTGGACAATTACTGATAAAAATTAGGTAATAAAATAAATACTATAGAAATATTTTCAAATTAATTGGTGACACAGATATCTCTTGACTTATCGAAAGCTTGGTTGATGGCCTGCCCAAACACAAATCAGCCGACTATTCTCGAGTCACAAAGACAATGGGACGAGCCGCTATGTAGACAAGAACGGACTAATCTTGTTGAAACGACATCTAGTTCTGCAAAGCGAACTCGTCTTCTTGCTTTGGGAGACTCGGAATCTGAGCTTTGGTTATGAACTTTGTCCTCTAATTTTACAGAAACTGTAATGGATGCTAACATATTCCATATAGCTGTCTGCCTAACATTAGGAGCATTATGTAACGAAGGTACCTCACAACTACCAATGTGGTAATTTAGTGGATAGACTAGGCTATCATGACATCTTGCAAATCTTCATTTGTAAGATTTTCCCGTTGCCACTTTCAGTTAAACGACATTATTCGTAAGACATATGCCAGTGTCCTACGAATGAATGAAGTACTTTCTATTTTAGGTCCAATCGAACTGGCGCGTGACGATGGTAAAAGGTCTTGAACGATGGGACGCCCTTTGGTATGGGATGCAACTTCCATTGACACCTTGGCCACGTCCCATCTTTTAACTACCTAAGGGAAGCCTGGTTCAGGAACTCGCAGAATACAAAACTTGCTAACGGCTAAATTTTTTAAGCTTTTGAAGTGGAGGCCATCGTATAAATAAGAAAATAGCGAAGCGATTACTCTCCACTCCTAAAATCAGAAGGCTGGTTTATACTTTGGTAAAAAAATAAGCGTGACATGCAGATGGACGGATGGCCATGAAAAACGTTCTTGCCATTTGTCTACGGAACCCTAAGAACGGGATTTGAGAAAAATAACTGTAGAAAGGGAGGCTTGATGAAGAGCGTCGCAGCAACAGCAGCAAAGTACGCATATTATAAAATTGTAGTACCTACGTTCCAACTCATCGAATGTAAAATGAGTTTCCTTTTGTATATCCATCCATAATCTACCATGTTTTTTTCTAAACCTTATCTCTTCCATAGGATCTAATGATGAGTCTAAAGACGCCGACATGTTTTATAATTACTAAGTATATTATGCACAATAAATTAATATCAAAACACTTGTATTTTGTAAATTTTGTGAACAAATTATTATTTTTGACAACTGTATGACAATTTGGAACAATTTATAATCAACAATTTTTTATAAATATAAACTACCAAAGACATTGTAGACTTGAAAAATACTTTTTTCATAAAATTATATTATTTCAGTTGCTATCGGTGGAAGAAATATTTTAGAATTTACAAGGCATCTATGAGGCCTTGTCACAGATTAGTAAGCAAACTCCAAAATTAACTAAATCTGCCTTTTGTTAAATTTATTAAATCTGTTAAACAAAATCAATTATTTTTTGTGTACCTGAACGTACTAGTTGAGAATAATATGAGCCAAAAATATTTCCTTACTAGCTTTTGTTCGGTTATCGATGTAGGATTTCAGCGGCAACTTTTTAATTATAAAAAGAAACCGACTTACGCTTGACTATTTCAAGTAGCCTATGTCATCCTACGGACTCAAACTATGTCCATACCAAGTTATTGGTATAGGATTTCAACGGCAACCGCTCAGAGAAAAAAATCGGTCAAGTGCGAGTCGGACTCGCTCACCGAGGGTTCCATAAAAGGTAAACTGTATTGAAGGACAAACTTAACTTTGCTGTAAGACAACTATGGTCCCAATTCATCGACAGGTCGCGGTTAGTTTACCAACTGCTTATTAGATTATAATAGCAAAAAAAAAAATTTTGAGATGAAACAACAAATTTACGGTTTTCGGATTTTTCCTTTATCTGTGCTACATGACATTGCTTCTTGCCAATTTTTATGATTCTAGGTCAACGGGAAGTACCCCAAAGGTTTTGATTTATTTGACAGACAGACGGACAAACAAAGTGATCCTATAAGGGTTTCAAGTACGGAACCCATACAACCGACTCACATTTGATGTTTTCAAGTAGCCTTTGTACAGCGGTTTAATCCTAGAGTGGGCGCGTCTTTTTGCGTATCGTCAGTAGGCGCGTGGGGAGCATTTTGCCGCCTCATTTTCTTTGACCATTTTGACTAGTAATACAGCAATTTAATATTTTTTCTTTTAGGATTTAAATAAATAAACAGTAAGTTATAATATTTCAACATATTTATTCAACTTTGTTCTATAAACTTTGGTTTACTTAATATTTTAATTGACTTTTTTTCTCTTATGCTACATAATACTTTTTAATACTTAAAAAAATGGAAAAAAATAACAAAATTATATATTTTCTAAATCTACAAGATACGCTTTATCAAAACAGTCTTCACAAAGATATATACAATGTTCATTGCACAGTAACTTTTGGCATCTGGAACACCCTTTTTTCGTGCGCCTGTTTTTCTTTGAGGGACATATGCTGCATTTGCCCTCCTTTTTTGAAGTAGATCTATCACTATCTGAAATATTTTCATTTTCAACGATGTGTGTACTAGCATCTTCAAAATCAGATGTTTCTTCTAGCCAAGACAAAATTTGAGCTTCTATTTTATCCATTCTTATTTATTATTATCAATAAATTCTTTGAAATCCTAAAACAAACATATTTTTAGTTGCATAAGTTATTAATGCACCATAGAATATAGTCAACATTTCGAGTTTGCAAAAAATACATATTATACAATATTACTTACGTGAGTGGGCGCGCGGTGAGCAATTTGCCGCCCGGCGACACCTGATGGTAGAAACCTTCTTCTCCAGCGGTCCCCCGCGCACTGACGGCGTCCAGATTCTCGGCAAACGTTGCTAACGAGAGTGGGGGCAGCTACTAAGAAGCGCAAGTCAAACGGTTAGTTATTTTAAAAATTATTAACGGTTTTTTAGCGCGGGCGGCAAAATGCTCATAGCGCGCCCACTCTAGGGTTAAACGTAAAGAGGTAACAGACCGACAGACAGAGTTACTTTCGCATTTATAATATTAGTATGGATAGCCTGGAATTCCTTAGCAGCCTTATACGTCCCCATTGTTGTATATAAAAGCTTTTTACCAATAAAACTTCCGGCTTCAGAAAGATGCATTAAAAAGGTTAAAATAACTTTTTTCCAAAATCTGATCTGAATTACATTTTGAAGTTGGTGCCATGAAAGTGAAGTGTGCTAGGTATAAACTGTTAGGTGCATAGACACCAACTTCAAACTCTAATTCAGATCAGATCAAAGAGAATATAATATACTAAGATTTTTGGAAATAAGTAATTATTTTTACCTTTTTAGTGCATGTTTTTAAAGCCGATTGTTTTTTCTATTAAAAATTTATTATTTTTTACTTTTGAGTGACGAAATCCTTTTTTTCTTGTACACTTAAAAATCGATATTCGTAACAAAATTTTAAACAGTCATCAACATAAAAGGCGTTTCACTAGTTTCAAATTAACACCAATTTTTTTTTTTATCAAAAGATTAAGTTTTGAATTTACTACATTAATATGGAACCACCTCGGATTCATACTCTTTAAAATAAATAAAGAATTTTGAAAATCCGTCAATATGTCATATATTTTTATGCCCGAAAATAGATAAAAAAAAACATGAGAACCTCCCTCTTTTTTTTAAGTAGGTTAAAAACGACCGACGCTCACCTTGCGCAAGGCCGATTGAAGCCATAGTCCATCACACGGCGGCCTTAGTGTACATTTGTGGACCTTCACATTCAGGTTTCTTCAAGATGTTTCCTTTCACCAAAAAACAAGTGGTGTAAACAAATAAAGTAAGTACTTAAGAAATTAAGAAAAAGACCCCAAAATCCATCAATATGGCATTAATATATTTCTTTCATGCATCTTAATAGATAGTATCTACTCCAGTTAAAGTTTAGTAAAATCTTTTAAAATTCATTTTTACAATCAATCTTTTCACCCAGTATGCAAGTTACTTACCGCGATTTCTGCCCCGTTAATCACATTTTGCAACATATCTTCGAACATATACTGAACATGTTTAGATGAAATGGCGTAGACTTCAATTTGAAAAGTACTCTATAAATATTGCATTAATAACCGCTGAGTTGCATTAAAAAGGTTTTGTATGTATGTATTAAATGTATTTTGTGCTTTTTGGTCAGCAAAAGTAAACTAATTCATCAGCAAGTAATTAATTAAATAGATCTGCAGCAATATTAATAAAAGAGCAGCAAATCGTGATTTAAATTTTATCAAAATTCGGCAAACTGTAAAATTCATTTTGACTTGCTAATTATACAAAAAGTACCAAGTTATTTATTTTTGGCACCCGCCGACTGCTGCTGAGGTACGCCGTTTATAAAGGGGCGTTTATTTGACAAGCATTATACACATTGAATGCGCTCAATGCTGTTTATGCGCACATTCTATCGTTCTGTTGACCAAAAATGAATGCGCTATGGCGTCACTTCCGGCCCGCATTCAACACATGGCTGCACATGCTCGGGAGGTAGAGTAGTGGATGCGCCATAGATATAGGATGTAAAAGATACACAATGTCAGTTTAGTGATGATACCAAAAAAAAAATTGCGTGAGTGTTAGTTACTGTCTTTGTTTGGGTTGAGAATAGTATTGTCTGCGTACACTATCGGCATTGTACATTATCGAAATATTTATGCCTGTTATGGTTAGCGACGTAATTTGACGGTGAAAATATTTCTGCAAACATTGAAAATGTTGAGGGAATGTTCCCAAATAAACAAAATACTTAAGCAGTTATATTAAATTAATGCTTTACGTTTTGAGGGGAATCCAAGAACTGAAATGTTGTTAATAGTGGATTGTATTGGAATTCCAAAATTGGATTCATTTTGGTAAGCACCTGTCTTGTGTGTTTTGCTTCAGATCTAACGCTAGACTAGGCAAATGCGAATATCTATCACGGTAATTTTACCGTGTTTTATATATATTTTTTTTTGAGGAGTTGTTGTTATAGCGGCAATAAAACATCTTCTGTGAAAATTTCAACTGTCTATCACGGTTCATGAGATACAGCCTGGTGACAGACGGACTGACGGACAGGTGGACGGACGGATGGACAGCGGAGTCTTAGTAAAAGGGTTCCGCTAATTACACTTTGGGTACGGAACCCTAAAAAGCAACACAATCCATCAACCTATTTTGGAGACACCCCGCAAAAACTGACAGACAAAAATTAAAACACTTCAAATGGTTTCTTTCGTCTTTAAATACCTCTTTTATTTTTTCCTAACTTTCTTCAATGTACATTTTTACTCTCTACTGTATTTTAGTGAAGATTACATTAGGCGAAGTCAAAAATTTTGATTAATGATTATATGAAACGATATTATTATTATTTATTACTTTACGGAAATAACAGGCAATCTGCATAACGCAGGTAGCTATACCCATATCAAAATAGTTATTTTTAGTTGTGGCGTAACATATTTGTTAAACATCTAAAACATAGTATAAGTAAAAAAAAGGCACCAGCCAAGTGCGTGTTGCACACGCATTAGTTACGGTTCCGTGGAATCGGAATTATTGCAAATATCTTAAAATCTTATTAGCCGATTTGGTTTCAGCCATAGATATAGAATGTACAAGATCAACCATGCCAAATAAAAAACGAAACAGAAAAAAATTGCAAATGTGTGAGTGGAATGGTGTTGTCAAACAACACTATCGATAATTTTACCTGCACAAAATTATTGCAAACTAGCGCGCTGGTGAAATTAAATATTACCTATGTCGCGTTTACACTCGCGCCACGCAGCCTCGGAACGCGTTGTCGGACAAAGCAAACTGTTTACACGCATGTGCTCGTACATGTGCCCAATAACATAGCGTTGAATGCAAGAGTGTAAACATACCATTAGAACCTAAACTATTAGGACTATAATCACGTCTTATAGGAAATTCAAAAATCTAATCACTTTCTTCTTAAAGAACCTCATATCGTAGTCCCTCGAGAAAACCTTAGCAGGGAGCTTATTCCACAAATTAAGCGTTCGCGGGAGTAAGTTCCTCTCAAACCGCACTGTTTGTGACCATTTAGGTTACGAAGAGTGAGAATGAATTCACTGTCGATGGCGAGCGGAGCGATGGTAGAAAGTAGCTGTGGAAATTATTTCAAACAATTCCTTAAAACACAGAACTTATTATACAAGCGGTAGAGCACACACAGGGAGAATATCCAGGTGCACCCGCCTAGAGATGGCAGCAGGCCAGACTTGTGATTTGTAAAGCAACAACCTTTGCCCTGAGGTGAAGTATCGCTTCGCTCTGTTGAGTACTCTTGGTTTCTTGGACGCCAGCTTCATCTTGGTTTCCAAATGGTCTCGAAACTGGATATAGCTGGAGATGTCAACACCAAAGATCCCAATACACTTGGAGATGGTAAGTGCTGTGTTCTGAAATTGTAGGACGACAGTAAATGGGATTTGTTTGGAGGTGACCGCGCAGACTTGTACCTTTATTGGGTTGAATCCTGAAACGCTTCATGCCCGTTGGACCTCCCACTGTGTTATGGAGATTTCTGACATAGTCTTAGCGCATCACGGTAAAGTAGGTGGTACAGCTCCTTCGTTATTGATATTTGAGTGTGAGGCAATGAGACTGCCCAGTAAATCGGCTTTCTCTCTAGCACTATGGGAGAATCGGTTTTTCGCTGTGGTGGTAACGACCACTGACAAAAGTTTCCCTTGGCAGCTTAACAAGCGACCAGAAAGCACGACTCCCAAAAGGGGTAGCTTGCAAGTCGCCCATCTATTTTGCCGATGAATTGGAACTTAGCTCTGGCGGTTACTTTCTTACTGAACCTCGAGGCAGCATTTAATTTGCGATTTAACTCAGACGTATTCAGATCCTTATTGATCGAATTGGGTCCAAGCCTCATATGCAGTTTGCTTGAGAATTTTAGCTTCTTTACAAGATCTATTAAACCACGGTCTTTTTTTGACATCGGCAGCTACTCAATGAAATGTAACATTCCATGCCAGCGAAGATTATTTCAGTGACTGCGGCTGCGCAGATGTCAGGATCTTCGGAGCTAAAGCAGAGCAGCCTCCGCGGGTACGATGCATAAAAATCGCGCAATCCATCACAATCTGCTGACTTATAATGCCACACAACACCAATCAATAGGCGCAGAGGAAAGGTTAGTGTGCATGACACTTGATTCCGGGCGAGAGAGTGGTCAAAGGAGCCAAGAGGCGCATCCACTGAGATGGAATGTCAGTTCGGACGTGTAGTTAGCACTCCTAGCCTCTATATCAGGTATGCTCGTTGGAGAAAGTACCAGTTGAGAGAATTTTGAGTAATTGTAAAGAATAAAAACCAAATTTAATTGATACGTCTCAATTTTTTTATTGAAAGTATTTAAATTTAACAAATTTAACATTATTTAGTAATAATACTAACACTATAAGAACATTAAATATAGAAACTATTTGTAAATAGACTTCTGGTGAACAATACACCGTCATAAAAACCAAGTATTTTATATTATTTTTCATCATGCAAGCTCTTACAATTCACCCCCACCGTGCGCGTAATCTTTATTATCGATATCGATACGCATGACGTCAGTGCTAAGTCAATCTTTATCGTAACTAAATGATTACATATTTTACACAAAATATCCCCCAAATCTTGATTTAGCAATGAAATATAGTATTAAAGTCACTCGCAAATTCGATATACAAACGCAAGTCGCGTGTGTATTCTTCTGTGTCATATTTTTGTGGCCCTTTGTCTTTATTTCAAGGTGAATTACTTAAATATTTTAGCGCTGTTTAATCACATCACAATAATCACATTTTATTTTGTTATAGTTACTTATTAGACAATAAGCAAACTTTTTATGTAGGTATGTACTTATTTTATTTGATTATAAAAACTGTAGCGCACGAATAAAACAATTGTTGTGATAAAAGCAGTAACAGCGCGCCAGCGAAGCCCAGGAGCGGCACCCCACATTTTGCTAATTTATTATACAAAATCTTCTGTTTCACGTGTGAGACTGTGTTGAACTTATCCTTTCACACTCGTTGATTTTAGCTGTATGTCTGTACTGAAATTCGTTTTATAGAAGCGCAATTTTGGTAGCGCTGCACTTAGTGACACAGTCTCCTCAGTGCAATTCCATACTAAATCTTGAGTAAGCTGTATGTGTACAGAATGAGTTTAGTGAAATTCTATTTTAACATAAAGAGTAATCGAAGCATACTTATTATTTATTTTAAGTAAAATCTAAAACATATTGTTTCTTAAGAGATAATTATTTATGCGCTGGATCAGCGCTCCTTAGGACGAGCCGCTTCTGTACTTAAGTACATACTGGTGCTGTCCAGCCAGTCATTCATTTTGTCGCAGCGCCATGACTGTCTTGACGTTGTCGGATTTATTAAAGGCGATGACTGACTGTGTGAAATAAATGAATTTTCGGGCTGTGGAAAAGACATGTAACAGTCAAAGAAAACTTATTATTACTTCAAAGCGCTATTTTGCTCAAAAGTAAACAGATACCTTTTTACTGATAATTACAAGAAAAAAGTATGAAAGTTGCCTTATTCGTACCACATAAAGCCTTAGTCGATCTTAGACTCTATACTCTAGTTACCACATAACAAACTATATAAATTAGATCACATGACAAACTACCAAATTACAAATAACAGACTTACATAAATTTTCAAAAATTTTTGGTTATTATTTACAAAGTCGAAAAGAAAATATATAATCTAATCTCTGAAAAAAACTGTCTAAGTGTGAGTTGGACTCGCGCAGCGAGGGTTCCGTACCTGCCACGTATTTTAGAAACAAAAATAGTGTGCCGCTAAGCGGTCACCCATCCAAGTACTGACCAAGCCCGACGCTGCTTAACTTTGAATATCGTTTTCAACAAACAAATGTGCTACTGTTTCTCTTAATGATAAGCTAAATGGCGCTGTACCGGTAATTTAAAGTTTCCAATACAAATGTGTTGCTGTTTCTCTTAATGATAATCTAGATGGCGCTGTACCAGTAATTAAGAATAGTAATGGCTTGGACACGTCCCACACTTGTCCGGTTTTTATTATTTGTTGTAATAATTTAGAGTTCACACTATTTTCACTGCAAGTTTGAAGTTTGTATGTCTTTCTGTTTTTACGATAGAGAAAAACAACGAAAACGTGTTTCTTGTATGGGTGTAAAATAGATGTTAACTTTTTAAACTTTTTTTTATTTGTTGGATAATCCCCCATTACAACACATATTCTGTAACAAATTCAGGCACCTATTTCGGTCTTAAAGATAAAGCGTTTTAATGGTCGGACAAACGTACAGACAGACATATAGTAGTCTTACTAATAGTGCTCCGTTGGCACCCTCTGGGTACGGAACTCTAAAAACAAAGTTTTTCTTGCATGTTTCATCCATATTTCTCCTTTTAATATGTTTTTAATACCTTAGTCGTATCAGTACGACTTAGAAATTTCGCACAGGTACGACTTAAGCAGTTGCGTCTTTTATGTTTAAAACTAAAACCAATGACATAACCAAAAAAAGTTCTACTGTTTGAGTATGCCTCAACGATTGCCAAATAAGTATTACAAATAGATGTTAGAAAGTTAAGGATCACATTCCCAGGATAAAGACATAAAGTGATGCCCAAGAAGACTGTTGATTCAACTAGTTTGAGTGCTTCACCGTTTATAAATAATTGTGTTGGAGTATCTGTGACATTTGGTAAAGAAAACTTTAAACATTTTATTTTCTGTGCATTCAGTAAAAAAATATTTGATGTGAACCAACTAAGAACTTGCGAAAGTGTATGATTTATATCGCCATATGTATCTTTGTTTCTATCAACATTAAATATCAAAGACGTATCATCTGCAAATAATACAATTTTGCACAGGTTTTCTACATAAAAAGGCAGATCGTTTATATACACTTAGAATAAAAAGGGACCTAGTATTGAACCCTAGGGTACTCCTTTCACAACAGATGATCCAGTAGATTTCACTCCTTTGATTTCAGCTTTCTGAGTTCGATCACTTAAATATGAGAAAATAAGTTTAAGAGCCGTATCAACAACACCATAATGTTTAAGCTTTCGAATAATGACGACAATGTGACGACACTAAATGTGCTATTGCTAGCAATCGATATATTGCCGGGGTACGAATTTAGAAACCTTACCCTAATATTTTAAAGATGGCTTATGAATTAGATAACATTATATTAATTTAAAAAAAATTAAGGAAGGAAGGAAGTAATTATATAACAGTTTGGGTTGCAAAAAATCTATATTAGTATTATAAATGCGCCAGTGATTTTATTTGTTTGTTTGTTCTTTCTATCACGTTGCAACCGAGTATGTGATTGAGCTGAAATTTGCCATGCGGACTGTTGAATCCTGAATACAATATAACACATAATCCCGGAAAATTCTAAGTACCTGCGAGAGACGATAACTACAACAAATATAGCTTTATACCTACAGCTATTGCAAGCTTCCTAACTACAATCACAGTTTTGGTAAAAACACTACATGCTACAATCCACTGTAATCCCACACCAGAAACCGAATTTAGCGCGGATGGAGCTGTGGGAAAAAGCTAGTCACTAGCTAGATAGTGTGCCAGAAAGACCAGCTGTTAACTTTTTTAGCATATAGGCTACCTATCCATTAAAATTCAAAAGTTCCTGCGGGAATAACTATAACAGCGTTAAACGAACTAATGCTGCACCTATAGCATAGCAATTAATTGGTATTTCTAATTATATAATTAATTGGAGTTAATTAAGGACTTCAACACCAATTTAGGGCGGGCGGAGCCGCTGGCAAAGTCTAGTACATTATAATTAATTCAATACAGGGAACCAATGGACGTTTTTTTTTTCGCGCACTCCATGTTTACAAGTGACACGTCTTTGTAAAATTTCATAAGAATCGTCACAAAGACGCCACCCTGTAACTATTAAACCTATGTAACTATTATATCATTAGTTTTAGATAAAATTATTTCAAAAGTTTTTAAATATTAGGAATAATTCTAATCTTTCAGAACCTTACTAAATGCGTGTGTATGACTGGTACTTAAAGGGTTTTTCTAAAAGTGAAAAAGAAAATAAATAATAAAAAGTGGTCCATGACGGAATCGAACCCGCGACATTCGCGTTATTAGCACGACGCTCTAACCAACTAAGCTAATGTGTCGTTGAAATACAGATTAAAATCACGAAACATTCACAGATTTCTAACGAAAAAATCAATATACTTCAGGTAATCTATTTATAACTGTTCGATTGTTATTAGGTCCAAATAGTTAGTAAATAGCCCCAAATGAATTTCTTTCTCCAATAAACAAAACTACAACTAAACTGCTGGATATCTGAGTTATAATAAAATGGGTGCTAAATATTATTGCAAATGTAGGTACATGACAGCGATGTGCTTTCTTCATGTGGGTCTGTGGGACCAAAAACATGCTGAAAATGTTTATGAATATATCCTTTTTAGATTTTTCCCAAAAAAACTATAAGTAACAGCAAAAATATTTGATTGTAATGAGGACACCATGCCAAATTATGAACAAATTCAACCTTACCATATAACTCGACTTGAATTTAATTTGCCTAACTGCCCTACAGTTCTTCAGCCTCTGTTGAAAATAGCTGGAACTAGTTCCGAAGGTTGTTCGTATCAGCTTCAGTATTGCTGTAGATTTGTGACATATTTATATTTTACGAAAGATGGCCCTTAGCATTCAAGGCAGTAATACCAAAATTATTTTTTTCAGGAGGCAATCTACATAGACTCAAATTATTTTGTTTTTGATATTTATGTATACTATGCACTGCGTTAATATGATTGGCCATAAGACCTATAATTGCTTTAATGAAAGTGTAGAAAATTGCAGTTAGTCGTATCTTTGAGCTCAGGGGAGCTCTTAAGTAATACCACAGATAATATAATGTTATACTAACAATATGCCCTCACACATACTATAAGTTATATAGTGTCAAACACACACACTCGCTGGCTTGGCTGATTTAATATTATAAGTACCTGGAAGAACCTGCTCGTTTTTTTGGCAACACCATTTATTGTCAAGTAGCTTTAGTGTTGCTGTGTCGGTAAAAATAATTGTATTACTACTCTTCAATAGATGTCAGGAAGAGTCACATTTATCAGTCAAAACATGGATAAAACCACGTTTTCTAAAAATTAAACCTAGGTAGATCGATTTATCAAAGTCAAACTCATTTTTTTTTATTCAAATTAGGTTTTTACAAACACTTCTGAACAGGGCTGTAGCTAAAGTTGAATCTAAGGCAGGGCAGCAGTGGTTTAATGCACGGGTACGGCGCAAGTAATATTTCTATCTTTCATTATTTTACCTGCTTGTGAGCGTCAGTAATTAAAGTAGAAGGTAATTGGGTGGGATCGCGGGAAAACAAGAGCAAAATTGTATTAATTTATAGAACGGGAAAACAAATTATATGTATAATACCTTAGTTTATGGTACTTTTAAGGTAGGGCATTAGTATTTCAAGGTAGGGCATTGCCCCACAATGCCCCCCTTTAGCTACGGCCCTGCTTCTGAATAGTCAAAGTTATGAAATATCACCCTCGAAATCCCCTTATCCAGTATCCAGTTATTGACACATGTGACGCGCACATTATGCGAAATATTATGCCAAGTTTAAGTTTCACCGATATTTACGTTTTCGAGGAAAACTGTGTGACAGACAGACAGACAGACATATATACATACATAGATTATAGGTCACAATCTATTTTTCAAATATAAAGTGTATAATAAGAACAGTATGGAATCCTTAAGGCATTTTAAACATTGTTCGTATTCCCGATCTGTTGGAAACATTGTTTCTATTGTGTGCCAAAAAATAAAGTGGAAAATTTTCTTGAAATCTTCCAAAACACATTTATGCAAAGTGAAATACTTACGTAGTGAGACTGCCATTGTATTGCCAACACCTCGCCTGCACCTTGCAGCGCTGCACAAGGAAAAGTAAATTGCACAAGACGGAAGTCCTTGAAAATACATTGCTCTGTAGCGTTGAAGCATCTTCAGCGTTAAGGAGATGAAATACCATTTCCTCGGTCTTTAAGTATTTATTTCTGTTTTTGAAAATGTAATTCTATTAACATTGTATGTTTAGTTCTTTGTTTTTTTTCAAATC
Organism: Apoda limacodes; assembly: GCA_946406115.1. NCBI lineage: Eukaryota > Metazoa > Arthropoda > Insecta > Lepidoptera > Limacodidae > Apoda > Apoda limacodes. The sequence continues at coordinate 19,641,455 of OX291540.1, forward strand.
CTAAGCCGATAATAGACATTTAAGTGCAAGAGAAGCTGCAGGTAAACGCTAGTACATAATATAATAAATACAACCTTAAAATTACTTTTTAGCCTCATAAATAATAAACATAATATAATCTATAGTATAGAACGGTATATCTTCTCATTATACTATTAGGAAAGGCACTTGAATAAGGAGAACAATAAATCAAATATATCGCGTCTTCCTCGCGAAATGTGCTAAACGATCGTCGATTAACAACACTAGCTGGCAGACGTTGCCCTTTTCATTGCTGGAATCCCTCCTTACATCGCTTGCCCATGCCATTACTTCGTTTTGGTCTAGGGTTCTGTCTGACATTTTTACTCTTTGCTCGGCTCCAGAAGATCGCAGCGTGATGTTAAATAGCCTACGTAGGATAGCGCGGCGTTCGGCGTAGGATTTTAACGGCAACTCCTGGATTATAGAGAGAAGATTGCTATTGCTGCAGCTGCAGTTCGTTCACCTGCAATTTGGTTATAGTACTCCTGCGAGAATATTTGGATTTTTCGGGCATGTCCTTCGCCTTCCCTTCAACAATTTCTGTACCAAAAATCAGCTCAACTGGTTTCGTTTCGACGTAAAACAATAACACACAAATAAACAGACTTTGAAAAACAAATATTAGTTATATATAAAATAAATATTTTTCGACAATTCACACAGTGCCGTCTGGTCCCAAACTAATCAAAACTTTTGCTATGGATACCAGACAACGGATATAAATACATATACATATATACACTCTCTTTTTTGTAAAAACCCCGTCTCAAGACAAACACAAATAATGAATGTTGTTCTCGTGCGGGAATTGAACCCACGCTACTAGTTTCAGTAGTCGAGTTTATTACCCATTGAGCCATGGAGTCGACAAAAACAGAGTTATATCCTAACTGGTGGTAATTATATATTTTTTTTTAATTTAAAAACTTTTGTTCTAATAAACAAATAAGACTTTTCGGTGTTACAAAAAAAAAAATTAAGAATCATTTTGTCATAAGTAAAGTTATAAGTTTGGATAAAATAAATAAATGATCTAACACTGCCGCAGCTAAGGTAAATTAATTAGTACAATCCAATCCAATCTAATCATGAGATTACTTCTTTTTTACGTTTCATTTTATCGATGTAATCGACCGACTTACATCCTGCAATTAATTTATCTGGGTGAAGAGTATTCTACGCGATCGTGAATTGACAAACGATTAAGCTTCATGATGCAAGGTGGTTAGTACCTCCTTGTCCCTGGTCGAGTAGGAAACTAAAGAAATATATTTTTAATACAGTTGCTCAAAAAGTGGCGTATTGCACTAGGTATAGCGTTCGGGATGTAGGCTATTACATACTCGAGCTTTTGTTTTACCTTTTCTTTCCCAACTATCAAAATAATGTAAAAAGAAGAAAAAACCAACCACGACGTTTTTAACCAAAAAAGAAGTTTTTATGATTCATGCAAATATTGCTAAAAAGAAGCTACTAATTTGTTTCAATATCAGATTTAATGATTTGATTCAATGAGTTAGGTTAGGTTTCATTTCATTTCATCACATTATTTCATTTTCAGTGATGTAGGCTACGGCCCGCATTGTAAATACTTTTTTATAGAGTTACTGACTGGCTGGACGGACTGGCAAGTAATAATTGTCAAGAAAAAAATCAAGTAGGCCGCGCGGGTTTTCAATTGTTTTTTTTTCTCTGATTTTGAGACTGAATTTGTAAACAATGATATTTTCTGTTCTTATAATTATTTCATAAAATAAGTGTAAATTAATGTGCAAAATGTATATAAATCTACATAAAGTAAATAGTGTACTGCAATAGTTTGTGTATATAGTGCATAAAACTGTGTGAATAAATTGTGTAAATAGACTTCTATGTTTTCTTCTGGGTGAGTTATTATTATTTAATGCCATACTAGAAACTGGGAAAAAAATCACACAATCCATTAATTTAAAGTCCAGTCCGTCTCCTTCACATGACAATACTGAAGAGAACGTTCGTCCATCTATCTTCATTGATATTGATAATTCATCAGATCCAATTCCATCAACTAGCAAACGCCATTGTATAACACCTTTGACAAATATGCATGAACAATCATACGAAATTAATAATAGTTTGTCTCAAACAGTAAATATGCAACCTAAAACTTCCCCAGTTAGTTTAAAAAACTATACCAATTTTATGTATATTATTACTATGTAAATTATAACTTTTATAAGAAATAAATCATTAGTTAGTTGAGTTTATTTTGTTTTTATTTATTTTATTAAATTGCTTTATTTTTTCGCAACTGTATTAAAAATAGTTGTTTAGTACACGTGCGGAACCTACATTGCAACTTGTTCCGACTGTCAACCCTCACCTTCGGCTGCACCTCGGCTCGGGTAGACATTTGTCGGAACTCTTTGTAATGAAATGAAATATACTATTTTTTAACTCGTGCGATTTGTGTTTTCCTTCCAGCGAACGAACCATACCAATTTGTGAACCAAACATAATTTTATCTTTGTAATTTGAGTGTTCTATTTTTGAACAAAATTCAGACATTTCCGAGCAAGTTAGAGGAAAATCATTTCCTTGAAAAAATTGTCATAATTTCCTTCGTAGAAATAATTCGAGCCTGACCTTCAATCTAGATATTGCAGCTTTTGCATTGCATAGCTTATAAATAACAGCAAGGTAGTCTGTGGAAAACATCACGAGCATTTGAAATTGCGCATTTAAAATATAACTCAGGTTACAAGGCTGTTCAATTAAGTGCCTTATTTTTCAGTAACTTATTGCTTGTCTAATCTCTGTTTATTTTTGATGGTAAATAGCAAGTTTAATGTGTTAGTAATCATGTATAAATTAATAGACATGTATATTGCTTAAAATAAAGACAAATAAAGATAGATAGAAAAGTTCAGTTTTGTATCCAAAATTAAGTCAAAGAAATTATTGCTTAATGTTCTGTCCGTATGTCTAGGGGGCTTTTGCTGCACTAACAATCGACGTCATTGCAATTAAAACATGTAGCTGAATATTGTGTCAATAAGATAAAGAGTTTTTTTTTTTACTTTTTAGAGGATTTGAATGTCTTTGCCAAAAATATAGTTTATTTTGAAATGTTTAGTTGTCTTCTATTTAACTTATTGCAGTTGGTCGTCGAGATAATTACTTAAAAAGTTATGACTTTCTAATATTTTTCTTCGAAACCCTCAGTTCGTCAAGTGGAATAATAAATAAGGAAGCACGGATAGGAAATTAAAATGGTTCGGTTTTTACCACATATCTACGGAACCCTATAAACAAATGATTGAAAATACATTACAAAACTAAACGCGTTAAAATTACGTTTGGCTACCTTTTTACCTTCTATATAGGTATAGGACAGAGGAACAGATATGATGAAAAATTATAATGGCTACCAAATGGACAAATGGAAGAACGGATGGAAATGACAGAATTCGCTCTTGTTGTTTGACTATATATGAAGCCCTAATATTTGACATACAGATGGACGCACAGATATGTCAAAATGTACAATATCAAAACAGTCATCGGATTTATTAGGCCTACTGTGCACTTCAGTAAAATTAGTAGCGTTATTTTTCCAACGACACAACGACAGAGCCTGCACTTTGAGAAATAATAGGATTCAAAAAACCCCACGCACTATGAAAAAAAAATCTCGCCTCAATAATGTGCTTAACGCAGTGAAGAAATGTTGTCACTACGCATTTTAAAGATAATAGGTTTTTTTTTTTTATTTTGAATGTTAGTCTCCATTTTGTATGCTTTTAGTCAATTTTAAGGCAAATAATTCCTTTTAAACTTTATTTTTTAATTCAAATTCTCAGTTCATACCCAATTTGATGCGTTACGATTCTGAGTACGCACTGCAATTCGCCGCACCGTAGTGCACCCAGCCCTTTGAATGGACAACTTGAGTGCACGTCATAAAAGGTTGCATGCACGTTTCAAAACGCGAAGTGACCATTCTATCGCATATTGCTTTGTTAATCTTAATCACAGAGGTGCCACCGCCATGCATCATGCAGAAACTAAAACGTAGTGATTATATTCTCAGTGACAGAAACTTATGTATGTAGCCGGTGTAGAGGGTCCGGTAGAAAGTCGTCTAAATAGTCAAAGTCTAAAATGATACACTCAAATAAAAACTACATAGATAATAAAATAAATAATGAAACTGGTGAAGCTGGGACTTTGAGTTGATCGTAGATGATATTGTTTCAAGACAAATCTTGAGGTAGCTGTTACATTTGTAATTTTTTGAAGATGGGTAAATATTATTCGAAACCATGTAGATTTATTTCAAACTTTTTAAAGAATGAAAAAAGAAAACAAGAAAAAGGAACTACGTAATTTCGAAATATACCCATTTCCGAATTTCAACCATAATTTTATTGTTAAAGCTGCATGATAGATATAAGGGGCATTCAACGCATTGGCTGTACATGTTCGGGAGGTAGAACAGTGGATGCGCTGTCAAAATAGTGAACGGCCATATTGTTTGTTTACAGTTTGGTAAACAGAACGATTTTCATGCCTATGCGATGTCAGAGCTCTGAATACCATCAACAAAACGCATCTTTAAATATATTATATGATGAAGTATATAATTGACTCGTGTATTGATTGATATATATCAAAATTTTAATATAAAACACTCCCATAAATCCATTAAATTTTTAAAACCTAGTTCTAATCAACGCCCAGCCCTAACTGCTTAATATGGAAATTTGAAATTTGACATGTAAGTTTCTTACTTAACTCCACTTAGAAAGGATTTTCTAAAATTCATTTCCAAAAGGGACAAAATGTGGGTTGGTATTTGGCCTTTAGGTTAAAAATTAGGATTGACGTGCTTCACCGTTTACGAAAAATCATCCCAAAACAGCGGATGACATTTTATACGAGAATTACGATATTTTTGTAGGTAACATATATTATGTAACTTTTCTTTTTCAAACTTCTACGCTTACGAACTTGCAGAAAATGCTAGTTTCAGTATAAAATTAAACGTATTCGTTCATATTATTTACATGACGTAACATATTATTAAACATAAAATTTCATTAACGATATTAGTAATTATAATTATAATATATAAGTATGAACAGTCGTATCGTTCACGTTTAATAATTACCTGTATATTTCAGTTATTATTTGCGTCTGTCCGTCCGTCTGTCTGTCCGTCTGTCCGTCCGTCTGTCCTTCCGTCGTCTGTCACATAGATTTTACAGCCAAATGGTTAAGGCTATAGTATTCAAATTTTCACAGTATAAGCATCTCGTTGACACAGTCATATGAGTCGTCAATAATATTTTTAAATGTTTTTATGAGGGGCTGCCATATAGCAAAAAAATTGGACTAACCTACCCCATCCAGTGGGCTGTCGTTGTTACTAAGTAGATAAATACTGTATTTTTTGTTTTAAACTATATTGGATTACAAAGGAATCAGTAGCAACCAAATCAGTTTGTTCTACAAAATTTTGTTCCGAAGAATTTTTTAACTTCCCATTTACCAATGAACTTGAAATTTGGTAATAATGTTTATTATTACGTATATATTTTTACTATTGTTTCTTTGAATTTCCCCCATTTTTCTTATTTCAACCACCTTGATTTTGCGGTCAAATACATAACGCAGAAGGGATTCACTCACTTACTGCTTATGAACAATTCTGCCATTCGAACGGCTTATATTCTACATTTGGTACGGAACCCTTAATGTGTGTCAATTTAGATCTCACACAGATACTTTGTTATTCGTTTTTTGCACAAGCATATTTTTATTATATTATATAATCTTATTTATTAATACGATTTTATTGTTGCAAACCTACATTCATGTTAGGTAAAAATGAAACCGAATAAATTCTGCCACCCACTGCCACGTTTCCACCTCATTGCATTCCCTCCCTATTCGATACGTTCAATGTCAGGTGCAAGCCGCGTCTCTGAAAGCAAAGCAAACAAATGGTAATGCCACAGACATTGATAGTTTGTGCAAACTGATAAACATCGAAACAATATTTTTTTTATATACTTTAATATAAATTTATTTACGATAACTGATTGCTGATGTACTTTTATAGAAGTCTTTGTGTGGAATAGTTATTAGGAATTTCACAAATTACAGGCAAGATATTGACAAATTAAAATATGCTGAGTAATGAAATGAACGTATATGTATACTAAAAAGAAACTCAGAAAAGTAACATAAATGAGAAAATGTAGGTACCTGAATACTTATTTATTAATTTTGATCTTAGGATAGGTGCTGTATGTACAATTTGATATTTATAAATATCGGATAAGATAGCAAGTAGAAAGTAAAAGTAAACTACGCGGTCTGTGACATAGTTAGAATTACATGCAAGCGGCTGAAATTAGCTGTGTACATATAAGTGGAAACCTTTTACTTAATTACTGACATATCTCTGTTCATTTTTATTAACATTTTATTTTAACTGCATAAATTGGCATTTTATAGATCAATTCAAAAAACAATATATCACAGTCATATTGTGCTTTACGGTATTATTTATGGGATTCAGACCATAGACAATTTAGTTTTTTTCTTAGCTATGTGTTTTTTCTTCGAAACTCTTAACTAAAACATACAGTTAAATAGTTTTTTATACTTTAGTCCTAAATTATTTTTTAATTTATCGCAATCTAACGAAGCGTTCCAGTTATCAAGAAATTTGGTTTCATGGTTTTTGCTAGATACTAGAATAGTGATAATACAATCTAAAAGATTATTAGCTAATCTCGTAGATATCTTGTGCAGTCACTAAAATACAAATTCGAGTTTACTGACAAGACTGTTAGATACCTGGCTGCACTGTGTTCTTCTCGCCTATAACAAAGGGATTATAGAGTCTGTGCCAGCTAGCGCTTTTAACTGATGAAGGTCGTATAAGAGTGCTTTTCAATTAACAAATTTGCACCGAACGGTATGAATGTATTTGTAATTGGCTGTCTCTAATTGACTGAACACTGAAACGACACGTGTATGGGATTTCGTTGTTTGATTTTGTTTGTGTTCATATTAATATTCATATATATATAATTTTTTTCATAAATACAGCATTCCATGTCAACATTAGATTATAACTGTAATAATAATAAATAATAACTTATAATAATTATAATAATAATAAATAAAATAAATTAAAATGACAAAACAATACAATTAAATTGTAATCATTGTAGGCACATAGTAGATAAGTAATAAATTGTACATAAATAATATCAGAATTTAGCTTATAAATAATATCGAATTTAGATGTTTTTATTGGCTTCAAATCAAAATAATCTTTTATGTCATAAAAAGCTTAATTTTGTAGCAACTGTTAAAGTCAAAGAGGTTTGATTGTGTTCGCATTTTCCGAGGAGTCAGGTGAGGAATTATATATTTTAGGATCCACTGCACAGTCTTGGAGGTCTTGGTTACTCTATTTAATGTTTCGGAAGTTTTTGATTTTTCTGGTTAAATAGTTACGGACTTCTGAATGGTCTGTAAATCCAACATATTTGGCGATGTCATAAATGTACTGTGAAGGTAATGTCAGGATTTTTTACAGAGTTCTTTGGCAGGTTTTTTGTATGTTGCTTACAAAAATTAATGAATTTTATTTATTGTTTGTTTTGGTGTGCGTTTTTAAATGTAAGTTCTTCATCCAATAAGTTTTTGAATTGTAAACTAATAAAATAAAAGTTTTAAACAGAAAATGTAACGTAGCAAAAAATTACCAAAAACCCAAAAAATAAAATTAACTTTTCAATGCTTAATCACTAAGGTCCTAAACCAATGTAAGTGGGCTATTATTTGTAGTCCGGTCAAATTAGACCAAAAAATAAGAGTAAAGCTACCTAAATTCCCACCAAGCTGAAAATCAGTAAGATTGTTTAAAATAGGATTAAAAATAAAATTTGAAAGTTTCCCATCTTTCCCCTTTATGGATTTTTTTTTATTCAAGGTCAAAGGTTTTTTTGCGATTTTCACCAAAACGGTAAGTTTTATCATAAAAATACTTTGGACAAAATTCTAGATACTAAAACTATCTACAAAAAATATTAATACTTTTTGTTCTACAAGCCACCGTTTGTGAGATATAACGATTCAAAAAGTTGTAAAAGTTGTAACCGTCATAATGTACGCCACGTATATATTTAGTTGTAATATCACCATCATCATTATATCAGCCCATTGACGTCTCAGTGCCGTAAGTCATCACTATAGCCTCTTCGGAAACTGGCTTGTTCGAGAGGCTGGAAGTCTGCGAACTTGCGAGCGAGACGGGTCGTAATTACTCTTGAAAACAGCTTATAAACATGGCTCCGAAGCGTGATGGGTCTGTAATTCTTAAGGAGAATTCCTTTCTGAAGTGAGATGAAAAATTTTGTTTTTCACAAGGCTGTAAAATTATAAGTATTTTGTGCCTTAAAAATGTATACAAGCACTTGCTTCAAAAAGCATCCTTGCATAACAAATACTGTTAATGATCTTTGTTGATTGTGTGTTGACTTTCTTAATTAACTTCTCCCAATTTTCAGGTTTAACTTAACAATGTTGAGACAACATACCTTTTACTAATGATCACATAAACACATCTGAATACATATTTGGCTGTCAGAATTGAGGATATCTTTTATTACCTACCTAATTAAATTATTTGTTGATAAGATATGCATGCTTTTATAAGCTGACTTTTTTTTAAAGTAATATGTAACGCAAAGTACTTAAAATTGTTTTGCACTAGGTAATCTGTCTAGAGGTTCAATGCAATGCCAGTAAAGTGGCAGACTGAGTGATATTGCACTGCGGCGGTCCTCTTGAGATATGAAGTTGTTTCGATGCTGGGAAGTGCACTCGTATTTTCAAGTACGTAGACGAGAAAATATTGTGAACTGTTCGTCTAAAGCCTACTTGAAGAAAAATAACTTGCCTTTAACGACTTAAATTATTTCGATTCCTCCAATTAAGTACTTGAATTTAAGGAATCGTATGAGCGCAATGGCGCAATTTTGATAATCGTCAGAGCGCACCTTAATGTTTATGTAATACTTATTTAATCATTTTTTTTGGTATGGAATGAAAAAAAATATTCTTCATCACACTCGTAAACAGTTTCATTACGTGCAGGTTAAGCAAATGCTAAGACCTTGGTTACTCCCGCGGGTTTCTGCAATTTTTTTTTCTTAAGAACTCAAGGTCGGTCATAACGCGCCTATTAGGTATGTTAAGTATGTATGAGAGCTGGCTGTTCAAAATATGAACTACGCGCACTCTAAAAGCAATTACAGATTTTAACGGAAGCCAAACCGTTTTAATTCATAAATTCTCTAGATAGTTAGTTTAGAAAAGTTTATTTATTGTGTGATAAAAAACATTGTGTGTAGGGTTCTAATAGCTTAAGAGCCAGCCAATTTTATTTATTAGGGTCTTGAAAACATATATAATATATATAACTCACGGTAGACGACTTTATTGAGTACACACATCAGCAGACAAAAAACTCTTAGTTTTTTTTTTTTTTTTTTCATTACTACAAAATATTATATTTCCTATAAATAAAACACAACTTACGAATAATATAAATAACTTAAAAACAATTTAGAAAACTAGGCCCTTTAGGAAGGGTGCCCATCACGCAGGCAGCGTTTCCTGAGCGAGAAAGATGCACGCCGGAGGGTCCCCTTTTGCCTCCCTAAGGCGCTTGCTGAGCGCCCTGTGAAGCCCATGAGTGTCTGGGCGCCAAGACAACTATATTTAGATATTTTATTACGCTCCCGGGTATCCGCCGCCGCACTGGCTTGCCTGTAGGTGGATGGCAGGTATAACGCTGCTAAAGTATCCCATATCAGCGCTCAGCCCTTCTGCCAAGGTAATATAAATGATAACTACAAATAATATAGTAACTCTTAGTAGTCCATTGAAATGTTTCATGAGCTTTGCATTTTTTAGCGGCCGCAATTTTATTTTTGGGACATGTGTGGGGGTCAATAGAAGCTTAACCTCAAGTTTGTGGGGTCGCCACCCTTCTCCCCCGGCCGCCATCTTGGAAAAAGGGGTGAAAACACCTTTTTCGCGATATCTCGGAAACTATGCGTCCAACAAAAAATTCATAAGACATAATTTGTAGCAAATTGTTTTGCCTACAAATATGTTCCTATAACGTTTTGCCCTAAATTCAAAATTAAAGAAGTTAAAAACAAAGAAGTGTGAAATTTAAAAAAAAAAAAATCTTTTTTTCTCTATAACATTTTTGTTATACATTTTACAAAAAAATTACTTCAGATCAGTCTTGTAGGTAGGATCTTTTGAGGAAAATTTTTCCCTGTAATTTTTTTTAATTTCATTAATTAAAAATGCTGATACAGGGCTCCAAAGTTGACCGGGTTCGTCAATGCTCATGAAAATCCGGTTAAACCGAAATGTAAATATATTCCTAAAAAATTTTTGTTTAATTCGTACAACTTTACTCATTCATTCCTAACTCTTATCCCCGCCACCAATGAGGTAGAGTCTGTAGGCGCGTTTTTTTAACCTGGTATCCCCAGTAGGCCTACTCCACGGACATCTTGCTTATAAGGTAATCATAATCATAATATTTTCAATCACTTATTAGCTAGCTACTCTAATCTACTTTGCTTCGATGGTCCAGGCTGTGGCTCAGAGTCTAAATCAACGTCAAATGTGAAAATTTGAGGAATGACAAGAGTTAAAATTGGAGTCATAGTTGGAAGTTGAAAACAACTCAATGAAGTCATCTGCCGTGATTAATATAAGTTTTCAAGACCCTAATAAATAAAATATTTATAGTTCTTAAAAATATAGGATGAACTCTGCGACAGGTGTCATTGGAATCACGTCAATCAAGTTTCGTATTTCCAGACGAATGAATGTATGCGTAACAATGCCATACTTTATTGTTGCGTCCTCAAAAAGAGAGATTCCTCGGATTGGCTTAGTTATCGATATTTCGGATAAAATCGTATATATATATATATGCATAGGTAACTATACATGCATTTTGCACTTATTTGTTTATAAGGCATTCGTTCTATAGCATTAAATCTTTGTTGGATTTTTGTGCTCACGGAAAGTTTCTGAATAAGTTGATTGAGAGCGGACAGGAGAAACAAGGAGAGGGATAGGGGAAGACGAGGTTATTTTATTTTCAATTTAAAAATATAGTTATAGGAAAAATAAATCGGTATTAATGACGAATTATCCACATCGTCGGAGCACTCAGCATGTTACTTTGTCAACTCAAACTATATTTTATAAGGCATAATTACGTTGATACGTGATATATCGGGGAATAAGCCTGCGTTGTACCGTGCGTGCGCCCGCTGCGTGCGACCGTTACATGTTTCACAGTCTGAACACTCGTACAGTTGGCGTCTGAAGTTAACAAAAAAGTTAGTTAGTAAAAAAAATCATCTTCTTTATTTATATTTTATCAAATAATCAAATCCATAAAATAATAATCATTATAAAATGACATCTTTAAAACTATCATTCTTATCTATGTCTAAACTTAAACATATAGCCTCCCCCCCCCTTGCTTCTTTAGAACGAGAAGAAATAGTGCTTTAGTTTTGACTAGATTTACAAACACTGATATTTTGAACCGAAAACATCTTTTGATCAAAACAAGTGTACCTTTGTAAAGTTGGTGTCTATGTCTTTAATAGTTTATAACACACTTCACTTGCAAGACACCAAATTCAAACTGTACTTTAGATCAGATTTTTTGAAATAATTATTTTTATCTTTTTAATACATCTTTGTGAAGTCAGTTGTTGTTTTTTATTAATGTAATCTGTCGCAAGGTCAAGAAGTTATTTTTAGTTTTACACTATGCAATAGTTTTAGAAAATAAGTGTCGAGTCGAGTCGAGTATCATGTGTCCTGTCTTAAACTGTACTTAACGATGCGTGTCAACCGCACCATGTAATGGCAGCGAAAGGCAATAACAGAATGCAAGAAAAGAAAGTGCAGTAGGTTGACCGGTGATGTTGCGTTGTTCGATACAAATAACTTGCACGAATGCATGCACTCGCACGATGAAGGGTATAGTACGAGATCCCGCTGCAGGATTGGTGTGCTCATCGACTTTTTGTTTAAAACCAAATTTTTATGTTTATTTATAATTAAGAGAATATATATTTACTAGGGTGCCTATCAAAATTTGGCCGCCATTATTTTTAATTAAATTATTTTTAATTGATTTTTGGTAAAAAATTTCGTTTATTTATTTTTTAAATAAAATAACGTCTACATCACGCTAATTAATATGAAGTTTCTAAAAAATCACGGTTGCCGTTGCGCACCTGGCCGCACCTCTTTGCAGCCAGGTGTAAACAGGTATGATTTCGATAAATTTATACGTTTATAACCTATTTTTATTGATTATATGTCAAATTGAAGCTAATTTTTTTCTAATAATTATCATATAAAGTTGCTTAATTAAATCTGCAAATAAGGGTTACTGGCTGTTAAAGATAATAAATATTTAAGGTAGAGTGAAAGAGAGTTAGCGCGTAACATCATTTGTCAGACGAGGACAGCGATTGCCGGCTGTGCGACGCTTTTAAGCCATTGCGCATGCGTCGAACGTTAGTGTTCTCAACCACCGGGGAGTAATAGAGACGACTTATAATAAATACTCCAAAAAATATGTAATTTTTTTGAAAATAACAAATTTAAAAATTGCAACAAAAAATTAATATTGATTTGATATATCGACGGTCTTATTAGCAATTTGTCTCTTATTTTTTAGAGGATGATTTTTTAACATTTTGATGAAGCAATAATCCAATAACAAATTATTTGAATGTTCAAACTTAAATATTATATCTCTATTAGATATTAATGATATTAAATAGTTTTTTAAAATGATAATAAATTTTGAAGATATACTTTTTTTCGTACAAATAAAAGATTCTCTTGGTGTGCTACCAATCCTGCAGCGGGATCTTAGACTAGTAGGGCCTTAGATTTTCAATGATAATGTTTTTGTGTTTAAAATATTCAAATTCTTAAACTCTGCATATTTAAGGTAAGTTATTATATATAGACTATCCTTATGATGACATTGCAAGTTCGTATTCTGCTGCTGCTATTTATATAATTTATATTTATATAACATGTACTATAATTTGTGTTATTATCACAAGTAAAAAACTCTTAAATGAATACGACACAAATTTAGTATAGTATTTAGTAATTTTTGAAGATGAATGCGTTCAAAGTAGTAATAGGCTTTAGTTTGAAGACTTAATTGACGTGTTTTACCGTTTTCGGAAAATCATCCTCAAGAGGGCTCAATAGGCCCTAAAAGCTCTAAATAGGGGATGATTTGTTATTGGTAAAACCATAAAAATATAAAAGCTTTCTTTTTCCCTCAAAGACTATGCGGATAAAGCCGCGGGAATAAGCTAGTGTAATATAGTTTACGTTACCTATAATCATCATCATTTCTTTGTACAGTATAAAAACTACAAATTTTTATTGAAAATAATCTTTAGAAATAAATAACAATTATTCACAAACAGTTAATCACCTACACGCTGCAGAGCTTAGTTTCTGAAATTCCATCTGAATACGAAATTCCCTGCGGCGATCTCATCACAAGCTTGGACCATACTCGAACATGTGTTGCCAGCAGTTTGTTTATTTATTCATCGCTGAGTATATCATACACAAATTTAATTTAAATACATTAATATTTATATACCTAAACATTTTAAGTAATTCCAAGTTTGTATCCGAGTGCGAATTGATTTAAAAACTCGTTTTAGGGTTTTGTTTCGAAACGACGACTTTTTTTAGTTTTGTCATGCTCGGCTGTCCGTATGTCAATCATTTTCTTTGAAACTATTAACTTCTCTAATAGTATAGTAAAGTTATTGTAATAGGTGCGAAAATCGAAATCGCTAAACTTGAGTTTTCTTTACGTTTTGAGACCTGGAGCATATTTTGCCATCATTTTTAGATTGAACTCACTGTGTGTATGTATATCTGTGTGTGAGTGTGTGTATGTGTGTGTGTGTGTATGTATGTATGTTAGCTTTCTTTTGCTCTCGATATCTTGGAAGAACCCTAACCTAGAAAAACCCTAGAACCAATGGACCAAATTCTCTATCTATCTATCAATCGATACGCTACGTCATGACTTCGATCTGAAAATAGTGTGAAGAAAATCGGTACAGCGGCTCACATTTATCACAAAAACTGTTTTTTTAAAGATGGAATAATAATAATTTTTATGTATAAATTCTGAAATATTAAAAGAAAATCCCAAGAGAAGTTGCTTGTGCGGTACTTGCTACCGAACTAATTTTTTAGGTTTTATATTAATAATTTATTTTTCATTACATTTAGGTACTAAACAAGGTGCAGGCAAAGCAGGTGCTAAGACCTTTCGTTGGAAATTTAAAGCTTAACGTGCGATCATAGAACTCACGGGTGGTAATGACGAGCCTATTCTATCAAGTATGTATAAAAGCGTCTGTTAAAAACATGAACTACGCGCACAATATAAGCGAGCATAGCATAGCATAAGTTTTAACGTTGTCGTTGTTTTCTCTACTTCTATTCCCGCCATTACAATTGTGTTTTTTTTATTTAATTACTCGCAAATATGATGATAAACATAGTGTGTAATACGGGCAGTACGGAAATTACAAACTAGAGTCACCTTCGGCTTCTAAATAGCCTCTCCTTAGTTTTCTTCTACAAAGTACTGTTACCAGCTATAAAAATATGACTCAATATTGTTTTATAGCACTGTAATATACTCAAACAACTTTTACGGAACCCTACAGTCACCATGGCCACACATGTTTCCTTTGTTTTCCCTTTGATCTTGTGGTGGAATCTTGCAAGCTTAATTAAACATACTACTTGTTATCATCCTATAATAAAATTTTACATACTTACTAAGCTCTGATGACAATAAAATATTCCACAGTTACTAAGGCCAACAGCCCCCTCCAAGATTTGTACAACCTAGGTGGCTGTGAAAAAAAATTGAGGGTCGCAGATCACGAATTTGATGTTCATTTTGATGTTATCACCTCATAGCATATACAGGAAGTGCACGTGAAGGTAGACATTAGGGTGAAAAATTAAGTAAAAATTTAATTACTAATTTATATTGAACATAAGATCTTTCTCCAAGTTCTCATAACCCAACTCATGAAGCTTGGGCAATAAACTATAAAAATTCAATTAAAGTAAAATTGATTTTTTATAAAAAACTTGCTTGTCTTAAAATATAAGAATCATATAAAAATTCAATCTAACAGAAAATTGTTCTAAAAAGCAAACATAATTTGGTCAAAATGAATATAAAAATTTTTATATCTACGACTACGACTACGACTGCAAGAAAAGCAAGGCGTGCGCCACACACGATTTATGTATGTATTTTCTGTTAGAATAAATTTTTATATGATTCTAAAATTTTTCCTTTTTTTAATGCTTATAATATTATTTTAGACGGTCAAGTCAAAGTATTTTATTGAAATTAGGTTCTTACAAACACGTTTAATCGTCAAAATTTATTAAATGCTATTTTTTGAAATCCGGCTAACAATGTAGATTTCTACCGAGAAGAATCAAGCAAGAAACTCGAAAGTTACGCTTTTGGAAAAGTATGGTATACTGGGACTGGGTAACGCTTATGTTTTTTAAATTTTGTAACTACCTGTACCCACTTGCATTTTCAGCCCAAATTTTTTGACAAATCTAAATCGAATATTTAGGAAGGGGTAAATTTTATTGGAATAAGTAGTGTTTTTAAATTGCAACTTTTTTCATATTGCAGTCATTATCATTTTTATGATCCCGTATAGATAAAAATAAAAAGAAAGCCTTAAGTCGTGGACCGCAGATCCATTGCTGCTTTACTTTATTATTGAAAATTTGGGCGGAACCATACACTGTGACACTGCGTAGGTAACCCTTCAATAATACATTTAAATAATTGCACAAAAAATAATTGGGAAGGATTTTTTTTTAAAAACTGGTACCTATTTAAATCCACACATGGAACTGTAAACATAAACTGAAACTGTTTCTTAAAAGATATTACGAAACCAATAAATAATTTCAAAAATGTTTATTATACATAGTTTTTAAACTATTGAATACACCAATATTTTCTAGCAAATTTTAAAGAAAACATTTTTTTTCAGGATTTTTGTAGTAATACCGCAGAGTAATAATACCGGTACAGTAATATACCTAATCATAATCTCTATAAAATCTTCTTTCAATATTCAGCGCTGGATTCTACTCCTGTTATCTTGTCGTAAATCTGAGGCAGGTAATCGTACACGTCGTTGTCCAGAAATAGAGATTTCTTCAATGAGTCCCAATTTCTTGTTGTTTCACCACTAAACAATCTGAAGTATATAAGGTTGTTATTAATTTTGCTTTATAAGGATTTCGTTGTCAACAAGAAATTCTTATAGTTTCGCCAAGATTCACCACAATATCATAAATGGAATCATTATCACAAATTAACAATACAGACGAGTTTTGACCATGTCTGCGCAGTTGTGGCCCTGTAAGTGTTTAATGCAAGAGCAATTTGTAATGTTTGAAATTTTATAGATTGATTTTATAACACTAAAGTTTAAAAGTAACTGCTGGACCAACCATTTTATAAAAAAAAATCACATTACTTCGTATGATTATAATTCAGATTAGCTTTTTCAAAAAAAGGAAACTATTTTTGCCCAAAAGTTGGCAACACAGGACGTCTCAGCATTAACGCGTGCAGGGCTGTAGCTAGAGTTGAATCCAAGGTAGGGCAGCGGTGGTTTCATGCACGGGTACGGCGCAACTAATTTGCTACTAACCAATCTTTCATTATTTTACCTGCTTGTGAGCGTGATTAATTAAGGTAGAAGGTAATTGGGTCGGATCGCGCGAAAACAAGAGCAAAATGGTATTAATTCATAGTACGGTTACGTTTATATATATTATACCTTAGTTTATGGTACTTTCAAGGTAGGGCATTAGTATTTCAAAGTAGGGCATTGCCCCACAATGCCCCCCCTTAGCTACGGCCCTAAACGCGTGTCAGTAGAAATAAATTATTGAAGGATTCCCACATTTAAGTAAATGACAATGAGTAACATTTAACACCTATCTACAATATAAATTGTATAACAGGTTTAATGATAATCATTATTTATTACGTCATAGTATGTAATTGTTTGTTTATTATTATAATGTTTGGCTCTTCTGCACACCACCGCGTGTTGCCGGCCCCTTGGTTGGACATTGACTACACCCAGCATTGCCAGAACCTGCTCGGCAAAAGTGGCCATATGAAGGTTCAAAAGTTACCATTTACAACCAAAAGTTGCCATTACAAAAAAAAAATTGTCGTAAAAGATTATCGGGTATTAAAAGTAGATTCCGTTTATTTGCTGTACCTTTGTTTCTTAAAAATCCTTGAAAATTATTGATGTTTTCCTAAACCAAAAAAGTTTTTTAGTATCTCTGAATAGGGACGGGAAAACTTGGTCCGATTCAACCCAACAAAGACGCAAGTCTGCGCGTTCACTGCTAAGAAAACCCCATTCGCTGTGGTTCCACAATTCGGAAACACACCTATTACCATCTCCAAGAGAATTGGGATCCTTGGTGTTGATATCTCCAGCGACGTCCAGTTCCTTGATCATCTTAAAGACAAGGCCAAGTTGGTGTCTAAGAAACTCGGTGGGCTCAACAGAGCGAAGCAGTACTTCGACTCGAGGCAAAGACTGCTACTTTATAAGTCGCAAGTATATGGAGAACTGCTGCCATTTCTGGGCTGGTGCACCTGGATACCAGCTTGGCCCTTTTGACTCGTTCCAAAGACGAGCTGTGAGGATTATCGACGATCCCAAACTCACAAGTGGTATTGAAACACTGAGTCTGAGGAGAGACTTTGCCTCCCTGAGTGTTCTACCGCTTGTACAATGGGTTGCGTTCTGGGTAGTTGTTTGGAATGATGCCCACAGCTACTTTCTACCATCGCACTGCCCGTCATCGGCATGGAATTTATCCTCATACCTTAGAACCTAAATGGTCACGCACTGTGCGGTGTGAGAAGTGCTTTCTCCCGCGAACGCTAAGGTTATGGAATAAACTCCCTGCCGAGGTTTTCTCCAGGGACTACAGCATGAGGTTCTTAAAGAAAGGAGTGATTAGATTTTTAAAGCTATTGCATACCATTTTTTATCAACTTATGCAATTATAATTATTTATTTATTTTTTATTTATGCAGTATTTTTTTTCTTTGATATTAATACAAGTTACACTTTTTGAGCGTGGTGATCGATAAGAAAAAAGATAATATCGTTTAAAAATTTTCGTTGGCGCCATAGGGGTGGGCGCAACAAAATTGTACGCAGGTGCTCTCGACGAGGCGCTGCGGCCGACTGAGGGAAGGCGGGAGCCGCGTAATGGCCGGCCCACACGACTTTATTTATGAAATTTATTTTTTTGCTACAAAATAACACTCTTTTGCAATAAAATAAAACCATAATCGTCTAAAGTATTTATTATGCAACACGTAGACAAAATTTCATTGAAAAAAGTTAAATAACTATCAAATAAAACTGTTTTCCCCCTAGAAGTATCTCTCTAAAAATGAAGATTTAGAGGAACTTTGCGATTTTATAGTATCGAGTCAAGTTTATTCAATCGTGTTTCGACTCTCATAACCTACTAATAAAACTCCTAAACTTATGATTGTCATCAAAAGAATATATATAATTCAATTTTTTCTCGCCTTAAAATTGATTTTCCGTACAGTCAAGTTTGCCGTTGTTAGGTTTTTTTCGTTACGAAATTTCTTGATTCGGTCGCCGCGGTCAGAGCCTGCGATAAAAGCTATGCAATAGCTTAAAAAAACACTTTTTGCTACTTCATATGGACACACACATTTTCCTTCTCCATAACAATATTTTTTTTCTATTTATACAAAAAATGTTGAGTATTACCCATGCATTAGAATTAAAAAAAAATACATTCAAAAAACATGCAAAATGGCAATTAAAAAAAAAACAAATTTCCAGCACCTTTTGTTGTTAAATATTTCAATTTAATACTGGCGTCGAAATTTACAAGTACACTTAAATATTTTATTTAATAACAACACAACAAACAAAAGAAACAATCGAACGAGCACCACAGATTATCCTTAGATATTGTTCAGCATTACTACCGATTAGGTAGGATATAGGGCTATCTTTGAGAACTTGTTGTCACTCTGACTGGTGTAGAAGTTGCACTGACAGGAGTAGAGCAAATACATTTTCCTATATGACAGAAAGAGACGGCACGAAACTCTACACCAGTTAATAAACAAGTGTGAGTTGTTGAACACAAGCATGCGAAAAAAATTGCGTTCTTATTTCGGTAAATATTTCGTTTTCTTTAGCTAAACCAACATCGCCAAAAAGTTGCCTAAAAGTTGCCATTTAAGCTTGGTTGCCAAGTGGTTGTCAAGAGGGGTTCAAAGTTGACAAAATGGCAACCAAAGTTGCCAAACGGCAACGCTGACTACATCCCATGCCTAGGTATATTGATACAGTACACCTGGTTTATGTTAACTAATGCCATCTATCCGTGATATGTTGGCCTTCGAGTTTAGGATTCTTAATAAACTAGCGCAATCTAGCGAAGTCTACAAAAAATTGAAAATTTTCTGTGCTACCATCATAAAATGTTGTTAATAATGGTAGAATTAGTAGAATTTAAAAAAATATTAGGTACATCAAGTCTAGTCTAGTGAAGCTAGCGCGGATTTTAAAAAAGGAGGCAATTTTAAAACGAAACGAGTAGGTAATTTTAATGTGTCCGTCTATAACACACACTCTCTGAAGAAAGTGATAAATGAATTAAATTGGAAAAGAATTTAATAAACCTAATTCAAAAACTTTTAGTAGGTACTTTAGGTGGGTAATATAATCGGCGTAAATAAGAGGTAGAGATAGGTAGAGAGAGATAGTGAGTAGATTTATGGTGTCGAAATAGAACATTGATCCTGAACTATAACTTACTATTGATGCTGGTCAGTGTTTTTCGCTGTTCATCTTATATTCGAGGAATTCCATTTGAAGATGAGTTAATTCATCTGACAATAATTTGAAAAACAATGTCTTTAGTTAAGTAAAACACAACGATTGAAAGTTGAAAAATCGTAACCCAACATTTGACAGATGGTCAGAAGCCTTAATTAACAATAATGATGTTTAAATAACATTGATAAGTACTACAGTAGGTAATAGGCGATGAAGTAGGTAAACATGATAGGTACTTTTTATTATTTTGGGATACTCAAATGCACTCTTAACAAAAAGAAACATACTGAAGATCACATCATTCGTTTTCATAACTCAAAGTTCGCCTCATGATAATGGTAGCATATGAAAATAAAAAATATGGCAACACTTAAAAAAGGTTTGTTGTGTTTTGACTTCAACAAATTTTCGTTTTCATTTTATAAGTTTACTGTTGTTGTTAAATTAAAGCGCTTTGTAGATTTTCTGCACTTTCTCCATCTTTTAAGTTGAGTTGAGCTTGTTCTCCTCCTGACTGACGTCGAGTTCTGTTTTGTTTATACACCAGTAATTATTTCATGACACTTATTTTAACACAGGACTCACATTCTTAGTGTTTTGGAGTGTATAGCAGTGATTCTACTAAGGTACCTATCACTATCTCCAGTTATAATGTCGTTTATGATGTGCTGCGTTCCTGGATGCTCAGTCGGGGTTACTGAAGGTAAGTAGATATTCGTTATTACAATTTTAGATTTAAAGGTCTTCTACCTAGGTCACTGGCCATGGCTGTGTTCCAAAAGGCAACGTGGGAAGTGGTATTGGAACGGTAATAAATTAACGCTTAGGGTAATTTCCCAACTCTCAAATTGATTTCTTTACACTCCAATAGAAAGAGTAGCAAATCACACTTCCATGTAAAAATTAACTCTCAAACTTCCGTTCCAAAGCGGGTGGAAATTAACTTTATCGGGAAATAAAAAAAAATTGACATAAATTTTAGGTTTGAGGCATTTAAAAGATGTTTAAAAGGAATACACTGGAGTCCTAAAGTATTTTATAAAAAATATCTCTATGTTTAATATTTATGTATCTTTTTCAGGTGTGCTTCTACATTGCATTCCGAACCTCATAACAGATCTGCAACGTTTTTCAAAACTGGGTCATGAATATTCAAGGAGATATTGAAGAATTGGATAGCAATTTCATCTATCGTAATAGAAGAATGTTTCGATAAGACATTTTAAAATGAAATATTCCTACCCATAAAACCGACTTTGCAAATTGGCTGTACCAACACTATATTTGCCAGGTTAATGCACTGATGAATTGAAATTTTATTATGTTAAGCCATTTCATAGTTAATTGGTTATTTACATACTTATCAATGAAGTAATATACATACTTATCATATTATACCATTTCTGATGATGATGATGATTCTGTTTAAGTACTTTTTTAAATGAAATAGAGTAGGTATATCTGGTTTTTAGGGGCTGAGTATTTATAAAAAATACAGTCCAGTAAAGATGGAGTATGGCTGGGCGGGAGCACCCCGATAACAAGCTTGGCCCCTTTGACTTGGTTCAAAGACGGGCTGTGAGAATCAATTAGAAATGTGAGTGTTGACGATCTCAAACTTACTAGTCTTAAGTTTAAGGAGAGCCTTAACCTCCCTGGGTGTACTGTCCCTCTTGTATAATGGGATGTGTTCTTAAGCATTGTTTCAAAATGATGCCTATGGCCACTTTTGCAAATGATTAGACTGTGAAATGAGCACTTTGCCAAGGTTTTATTTAACAGTATGAGGTTTATTCAATAAAGTTATTAGATTCTTGAAGGGTCGGCAACCATAGGCTGGGGAAACCGCTTTCTACAACTTTAAAATTTTAATGTGCCACGTCGTTGAGTCTATTATGATTGTTTTTTATTTGTCGTATCTTGCACAGCTAAGGTACCACGTACATACATACCTCATCCTAGTCGTATTTATTGTAAAAAGTCATAGTTGACACAATTATAATATTTTAGCTTACTGTATCATAAGTGTTATAGGTTATGAAGTACACCTATATGGAATAGAGTACAGTACTCTATTATAGAGCATGGTTGACAACCATAAGTGTGTTAAAAGTAAACAAATGTTTAATGTTTCAAGTTTGGAATCGAGCCAACACCTGTCTGCAGCTAAAACTCATTTACCCCAAACCACTGCTCAAGCAATATATGATTCTGTTATGATCAAAACACATAGTGCTAGATACAAGAAATGTACTTAAATAAAAGTATTTTAACTTGGAGTTTATTATTATTTAATTCACCCACTTTCTTTCATTCATGACATAATACGAATAAAACTTGATAAGATACAGTACACGGTACTTTATCTGTATGTATAATACATAATGATTTGTGTTCTGAACAACGGTAAATTGGTAAACCAGTTATATTCGGCGGTAAAAATGAAGTTTTATTCGTGTCCTGTGATATTTGAAAATTACGCTTTATGAAAGCTTAGCCATGAACTTTTACAAGGAATGTGAAGCTGTACCGGCAATATAAAATGTATAGGAAAACTATTTTTCGCGCTCTACACCAGGTATTGTCGTGAAAGTGGCATTCCTATATAATTTACTATTGCTAGTAAACCTTCACGTTTCTTGCAAAAGTACATGATTTAGTTATAATTGGGAGATTATATATGTATGTATGTAGGTATATATAGTAAAAAAAAAGTTTCGCCACATCACGGATAGATGGCGTTAAACTGTTAGCAAATTAAATGGACGAGATACCCGTCTATTTCAGGTATATATATTGTAGTCTTTGGACTACCCCCACCTCGCCCGCACAGCGCGACGCTTGCGCTTGCGCTCGAGACAAACAGTGGGTGTATCTAAACCTGACTCAAAATCTATTTGCAAATCTTGTAAACATAACCTAACTTTACTTAATGTTCACTTTTTCTGGTAATTTAATCATAAATCATTAAAATACTTACATGATTACCTTTATTGTCACATTCTTTAACTACTGGTTTTCAAATCACGACACTGATTAAACCTAAAACCTAGAAAATTCCAAATTTACGATGAGAAATATTATACGTATTTATGTATATGTTGCATAGACTAACAAATCGAAAGACGCGCGTCAAGTTCATTTTTGTTTACCCGAATTGCAAATAGAATTTGAGTCAGGTATACATACTTTTATCGCTTTTAAATTCCGTAACGAACATAAATCCCAACAGTGAGCCGTGCATCGTCTAACGTCGTTTCAGTTCGGCAGACTTCGGCACGGTGTTTGTGTGCATACGTCTAGTACGTATGCGTGTAAACTATCTGCTAAGTGTTCATAACTGATTCTATCTCTTTTATACACGATGTTAGGTGAGACAGCGTGCTTTTTGGCCGCGTCCACGAGTGAGCTCGAGCCCGCGACTAGTTGAACCTTAACGTGTATGTATATGGTACGACTGTACGAGGCTCGCACGGATCGAGACGAGCTGCTCCGAAATCGGACGAATACTTAAGCAGCTGTTTTTATTATTGCATAAGTTGATAAAATATGCTATGCAATAGCTTTACCGCGGCAGTCCCCGAGTGCCACTGATGTTTTTTTTTTTATTTTTTGTGTAAGTAGGTACTATCTGTGTTTACGAATATTTGAGTATCGTATAAAAGACAACGATTAATTTGAATTATTTTGAAATATTTACCTGGTACTATATAAATTAGTCTACACTGGTTTATGTACCTTAGTACTTAATCTCGCGTATATATAAGCTATTTTTTATAATCCAGTTTTTTTTCTTCACGTGTAACATATAGTTATGCCTTTTATCTTCCTTCCATATTTTTTGCCTTCATTTCTCCTCTTTTATTGTAGAGTTAAGTTATTTCGAGCTCCTCCAGTGCTTCATTTCAATGCAAAGAATATGTTCATAGTTTAGGCTTAATTTATTTTCTTAAATTATGGTTTTTAAAAACACTATCCCCCGGTACTATGTACACTCTTTTCCTTCCCCTTTTTTTAACTGCATGTTCCCTGTCTGTTTCTTTTCCTTGTCCATATTTCTCACGACTGAATCTTGAGGTTGACAGTTAAGGGAGCCATGCTGAAAGAATCAACAACTTTCAAGGGGTATAGACACCTATCGTGTCCCACTTCCGCATTGTCAAGTTGTACGTCCATATACAATAAAGTAAATACTGTTTTAACTGATAAATGAGCATGATCGAGAAGCACTTCAGTTAAGTACAAAAGTTACACAGATACATCTGTGTCTGAGATATTATTTTAAATCCTGCGTTTTAATTGTTTAAGTAGTTACTTACCAACCATAATGTCTTTACTGCATTTTATGAACTGGTCACTGAATTATGAATTATAGAAGTAGCTATACGTAAAAGTGATACTGTGTATTTCATTCCAATGGATAAACATTTTTAATAACAATAAAGGTATGTAAAAATAGTTTGAAAGGGTGCTGGATTGTCTCTTTCGCCGTTTCTTCTCACCAGTACGCCATTCTTATCTCCGAAACGGTATTAGCTAATAGATTTTGCAATTACATGAAAAATAATCAGATGGTAATAAATGTTTTATTTATTCAAAGCTGTTTCTTTGATTTTACCTGACGTAATAAATTGCGAATAAAAATATTACTCTTTACATAACTATTAATTTGTGTTTCTACCACGTGCATTCTACTTTATCATTACTGCACCAGTGGGTAAAAGCACATTTTAGGGTTTCGTAGCCAAATGGCAAAATTAGAACCCCCACAGTCCCTTCATGTCCGTCTATACATCTGCATGTCACAAGGCTTAAAACTAGCATCTTTGCATCGTTTTTTTTTTTATTTTTTAAGGAAAGGTGTCGATTTGTGAACCGCCACACATATTTGGAATGGAAATTGATTGATAGGTACGTTTACATAAACTCTCGGTTCTATCAGCTGTTGAAGGTCTCAAATTACTGTAGGGTCTCAGTAAAGTAAATGATACGTAGTAGTTCAGGGGCTTTACATCATAGTCATTGTTCTTGGTTTCATAATGAACACCGTTCTACTTGAACCATCGTAAGTGTTCAAATACTTTTTGTGACATTAAAGCAACATAATCGTGAATGTGTTTCTAATTTACACTAAAGACAATCCAGAAACCAGGTTACACCAGACATTTCAATAAAAGGTGGAGCTAAAATGTTATAGTGACTAGTAAAGCTGAAAATAGATATAAAACAGGTTGGCAGAAAGACGAGTCCTGTGGTATGATTCCGTTTCATCCTATCGTGCTTGCAATATAAATGAATAATATGCACTGTAATTTAAGTGATTGCACCTACACACATATGTCTCATTTCGACATCTTGTTCTCAAACTCACAAGTAAGGGTAGTTCTTAAACTCAAATCCCATTGTTTAAGCAGACTTTTAAATAACCGTTCAGCATCGTATCGTCAGTTGATATGTCTACTTGAAAATATAAACTTTATATTGGTTTTTCTGTCTCTACAGTCTAATCTACTTCTAAGAACATCCGTATTTATAGATGTCTGTTGACCTTCTAAATTTCTGGTTCCATCTTTTTTATGCAGAAAGGTGCAGTCTGTGACTTATCAGTTATTTTAAAAGTTGCCGCAAAAGATCCAATTACTTTCAAAGGTTGATAGCTACCATATCCATAAAATGTTTTATTTGGATTTTTTATAAAGCACACTCAAAGTCACCTAACATCTGCACCTTTTCCCCTCCTATCTCACATTCTAATTTGGAGTTTTCATCATTAATCATCTATTTTAAATACATAATTTACGTTATCTATAGGTTTATTTGTATGTTTTGTCTCTTTTTACCTATTTGTGTTTTAAATAACTTGTTATCTGTGCTATAAGTTATCTCTCGCATTTCTGCTCTGCATATTCTGTGTGCCATAGATTTTACTACCACAACTGCTGCCTGACGAATATTCAGGCCATTTTTTGTAATTGTCCTATTGTACTCCCTTTTTTTTCTTTTTAAAACTACTCTATTGATTCGGACTTCGGTTAAAACATTATCAAGTGTCATAGAATCTCCAATTTGCAATAGTCGTTTTTTCTTCATTCTTTTAATGAGCACTTTTTCAGTTATTCGATTTATAATTTAATCTTCTTTATCTTGGCGTTTACCTGCATGTTTTCTAAGGTGAACCGAAAAATTTTCAAATTGTTCATTTGATTCATGTTTAATTAACCAAAGTAAATGACGTTTATAAACCTCACTCTGTTTCAGTGTAAAATAAAAATTAAGGTTATTTGTTGCGGTGTACAACGCATACATCAATTAATGTATTTAGTAGGGAGTGAAGATAGAGAAAAATCATAAGTAACCAGTTTAATAATGTTATAAGGCTTTAAATTGCTAATGCTTCACTAGGTGGCACTGTACGCCTTCAGCTACATTTATACATCGCACTGTTAAGATTGCACTACAAAATATCGGCTTTGCTACGCAATCACTTATCGCCAATAAATGCTTGGTTTCAAATTAACGACGTTTTATTTGATTTCCACAGCGCGACCAGGTCTACACAGGCAGGTCGCAGGTCAAACATTCGGTCTGCCTGCATGAAACTATCCGTTGCATTTCCATCAGGAATATCTTTTGCAGTTCTAGACCTCCAAAATGCAGCAGTAGCGCTTTACTTCTCACTCGCATTAATTAATACCAGATGCATCCAGGTATATGGACAACAGTGCTCATTTCCAACTCTTCCACCTAATGCCAACAGATGTAGGTTCTGCTTCGCAGTCAAACTTTTCAAGAGTAAGTTGTGACATTATAGCGTGTTATCTGGAGTAAATCAGTCTGTTTATTTTTAATATATTATTTTACCGATCAGAAATGTGCTTTTTACAGTCTGTACATATGTATAGTCACTACTGATATTTTTTAAGAAGCTATTCTCATACCCCCATTGACAGCTAGTCTGCGCGCCATCGCGTGTTGCCGGGCACACAGTTGGACATTGACTAGCCCCATCTCGCCCGCACAGCGCGACATTTGCGCTCGAGACAAGCAATGGATGTATTTACATACACCACACGATCTATCACTAAATTTCTTTTTAATATAGTGATTCATAGTCTACCAAATGTCAACTACAAATATTTAAAATTACAAAAGGCTTACTTCACAAAGTAAAATCATCTCTATACGCAAAGAAAAGGAGATAATTCCAGTGTAGCTATGAGTAGAGAGTGTAGAGAAAAAGCAGGAAGTTCATATATCTTTTTTACTTATCAAAAAGTTTTAGCAGTTAGTTCTAAAACCGGTTCAACAGTTTTTGCAGTACTAAAGCCGATTCAAATTAAAAAAGAATAGTCTGTGCCGTACGGCCCATTGCAGTATAGAGGCTAAGGGGAAGCATCAAAACAGTAGATCATTTACCCACCTACTGACACATGACAAGAAATTCCGAACCAACTTGCTAGATAATAAATGGATGACGTTGCTAGCACCAGTGCAGTTGCGCCACTGAGCGTCCGGTGCTGTCAGCATGCCAACCACCCTGCCGCGACACATCAAAGGCGATCCGTACATACCCTGCAGCAGAAACATATTTATTTGCACTGTCTTGCCTGCTGTAGGAGTATGTTAAGAACCTGCTAAATTCAAGTCAATAGGTAACATGGTATTTGAGCTTTGATTCCGTGGCATACCATGTTTTCAAATATGTGTATAAACAAATGTTTTAAACTATTTCAAGGTACCTGGTCTGCCAGAGTTATCACTGCCTCCGGGATGTTCTCACCATTAATGGTGCCAATAATAAAAAGCAATATATTATAGAAAGAAGGTGTGAAGAACTGGCCACATTGTGATGGATCTTTCTTCACGTTTAAAGAAGTTTGTATATATTTAAATTTGTAAATAGTTCGTAACGTCAATGTCAGTTGCTTGTGGTTGATATAACTTTTACCTGTACTCCTTCCTTGAAATTCCTAATTGCTCATTACAATTCTATTGGTTATCTTGCGACTGTGGTTTTATTTATACAGTTCACAGCTCCGGTCTGCTACATTTGGTCCTTCTACGCACAAAAAGAAGTCAGTTGCCTACACCAGGCACACCACGCAGTGCGCCAAGTGATCATTCCGCACCCCCTACCATGTCGGTGGACACAAGTGTCCGCGATTTTAGCTCTGTTTCAGGTTTTATTACCTCCTGCTCATTAACAACCATCCCTGCACGTACGCTCGCTATCCAAGCTAAGTACGCGAGGAAGCTAGCCGATGCAGAACGCAACGCGTTAGTGATGGAAATGCATGCTAAAATTGCAGCGGAAAAAGAACGCGGTAGCTTTCGCGGCAGCCACCGTAGCTTATCAAAAAAGGATATATAGGTTTGCTTAGACAGTGTAAGTGAAAAAGTGTTAGAGACGGAAAATATTACTGGACTTCATCGCGATAATGTCACAGTGGCCGATGCATCGTCGATACACAATGCACGGCCCGGCAGTTCTATCACGGAAACCGTTCTAGGTTGTTACCCGTCCACACTGCCACTGCTGCAATGAATGCGGAGGCACATTCCGCTAATAAAGTATGCCAGCGCGAACTTCTCGGTGGATCTACCACAGCGGATGTCACAGAGTTTTCTGTAAACCCCGGTAACCCCATCACAGCGAACATATCGCGGGCGACATACGACATATTAGCATTACCACAGCGAATAATATCTTACCAGTTTTAAATTCTTGTTATCCCAAAGAGGCGGTTGCGCAGTCAAATTATTATCCAAACTCTTTTATTATAGCAAAATAAATGTTCCGATCAAAACTGACTTAAATTCAAATTTTTTTCGAAACTGACACGCACGCAGCATCTTTCTGCGGAGCCGAGAACATTATCTACAAAGAATAATATGCACCAGCGTACAACGGAGCCACGCACCTTTACTACGAATGTCGGGACACAGCCGTTTATTACAGCGCCTTTAACGCTTCCTACGTCTGTCTACTGTCCAGCAGCTAGTAATTTATATATGCAACAAAACGAAGGTAACATCAATTCTTCCTTTCAAAACATAGGGGATGAAAAATGTAGCCAGAATTCTGACATAGCGCAGTTAGCTAAAGCGATTACATCGTTAGCCAGTAGTAGTTCTCCTAAAAATCGATTTGGAGACAGTCGTCTTCCTTTGTTTGACGGGAAACCAATGGATTGGTTTTCATTTAAGCGAATTTCGAGGATACTCAGTCGCTTTACTCACCCTCTAAAAACCTTGCGGACCAGCACGCGAGGCTGTCGCCGTGCTGTTAGTATCTGCGCGTGATTCTTACGAAGTAATAACCGCGCTAGAGTTAGGGTTTGCTACACCGGAACTAATTGTTATTTAGGAAGTATCTTCAATTCGTTCCCTTCCTAAATCAATTCAGAAGGTAAGGAACTAAATATTTTTACTTGCCGTGTTCGTAACTGTGTGTCTGTGATGAAACTTCTAAACCACAAAGCCTATTTGGAATCGCCAGAACTTTTTAACACACTTTTGTCAAAACTTACACCTTTGTTGCGAACAAGTTGGACCGATTATGCTGTTTTTTATTTTAATTTATATTCTGGTACCAAATTGGAGTTACTAGCCGATTTTTTGATTCGGGAAGTAGAACTACAGCACCAGTATGGCTTGACTTGTAATGTTTTTGATAACACTGATAGCCGGGTTAAGAAATATGAAAAAGTTAATTTGAGTGTAGTGACATCTACTGGTCGCACACAACACCACGTAGGCAAGTCAAAGTCCTTCAAAAACCCTTTTTCACATAGTTCGAGTACGACATCTGTGTCTAATGACCCAAAAGTCAATTGTCTCTACTGTGTCTAATGACCCAAAAGTCAATTGTCTTTACTGTGGGCAAAATCATACAATTGATAGTTGTGAAAAATTTATCGATCTTAATTCCATGGATAAATGGAATTGGGCTCGTGAACATAGAGTATGTAATAGATGTTTAAAAAGGTTCACATCGGTATAAAACATGTAATGCCAAAGACTTATGCCGCGTAGTAGGTTGTAGGTATAAGCATCATAAGTTACTTCATGTTTACGATATTGTGGACAATATTCATTTAAGTACAGAATCAGAGTCAACTAGTGGAAAGTTACCCGTACAAACGGAAACTAACTCTAATCCTTCGGTCAACACCAACGCCATTAACGAGACCGTAGCCCACTCAATTTCTCGAAACTCCCTAAGTACTCTTTTGAAAATTATTGCAGTCACAGTTAGTGGTCCAAAGGGATCAGTAGATACTTACGCTTTACTGGACGATGGTTCTTCAAGCACCTTTATTGACTCTGAGATTTCTTGTAAAATAGGGCTCTCAGGTCCTAAAGACTTTGTACAAGTGAATTGTGTTGTTGAGTTGTCTAAAACTGTTCAATTAGAGTACGTGGATTTCAAGATATAGGGTCGCTTAGTAAGTCTTACGATGTTGTTGGAGCGCGGTCCATGTCAGGATTAGGAATTAGATGTCAATCAGTATCTGTTGGTGACGTAAAATATTTATAAAATCTGCATGAAATTTTATTCTATACAAATGCGGAGCCTAAACTTATTATTGGAATTGATAACTGGCAACTTAGTGTTCCTACGGAAATACGTAAGGGTTTGCGATCTCCACCAGTTACACGTCTAACTGCTTTAGGCTGGGTTGTTTTTGGATTTTCTAATAGTAGAACGTCACCTGTTGAATTCGTTAATCATCGCATAACCATAGATAAAATAGACGACATCGAGTACATTATTAACCCGTCACGCGTCCAAGGTCCCACAGTAAGCGACTTGTGTCGCGAGGGAATTTTTTCAGGACGACTTTTATCAGACAGGCTAATTGTAAGTATTCAGAAGTGAAGCCAATGGCCTGTCGTACGTTCTAGTATTTTTGGGTGGACAATATTTTGTGCGTTTAATATTTTTTTATCAGAAATTGTTTTGGTAATTTGATCCGGCCGCCATTTATATTGCGCCATTTTGAGTTGGATTTTGGATTTTATTAACAGTAGCTTAAAGTTCATTTTGACCCCTGGTAATGTGCTATATATAAAAAACTATGTATTTTTTGAGTAAATAAATATATTATTACTTATTATATTTATCATAAACTTATTGTTATTACTTTTTTTTATACTGTATATATTAGGGAACAAACCTAAAAATAAATAAAGAGGAATAAACATAATAAAGTTAGGTGTATGTCCGTTTGTATGCGGCAAGGGCGGATAATCTCCTTAGAATGGGGACGCTTGACGGGTTAAAGACTATTATAAATTAGATTCAGTAGGTATTGTCAAAAGAGATACAAATTCAACGGCGGATGAATACGCTATCAAAGTGATTGAAAATACAGTACATCGATTGAGTGATGGTCAGTTTGAAGTAGGCTTACTGTGGAAAAAGGATACTCTTAACATTCCAAATAATAACAGTATAGCTTTATCCAGATTTTTTAGCTTAGAGAAAAAGTTTGCTAAGAACAAAGTTTATACTGATTTATATCGTAACCAAATTCATGCAATGATTGATAAAGGATATGCTAAACAATGTGTTAATCGTCAGGGTCTCGAAACTTCATCTAGGATTTGGTACCTTCCTCATTTTGGGGTTTCCAATCCAAATAAACCTAGGAAACTCCGTGTGGTTCATGATGCTTTAATCTTTAATAAGTTAGCTTAAATTCATTACTGCTGACAGGGCCTGATTTACTTCAGCCTCTCCTTGATATTTTGTTGCGCTTTCGCGAAGGAAAAGTTGGTCTTATAGCCGATATCCAGGAGATGTTCCCACAGATTAAAATAATACCCGAAGATAGAGATGCACAGCGTTTTCTATGGCGCGATTTTCCTGATTCACCAATATTGACATATAGAATGTCCTCTATTATTTTTGGAGCCGCGTCTAGTCCAATTATTGCGCTGTATTTAAAGAATAAAAATGCTTTAGAAAATCAGAATCGTTATCCAGATGTTGTTCACCCGATAATAAATAATACTTACATGGATGGATTTATTGGCAGCTTGGATGACGTTTCGGAGGCTGCGCTTCTTGCGAGAAACATTGTTAACGTAAATAAAAAAGCTCATTTTATTACTCGTGGATGGGTTTCTAATGATTTAAAAGCCCTTGACATGTTTCTACTGAACTTCGGCTTGCCAATCCTGATGACGTTGATTTCGGTTATTTTCCTCAGAGTGTACGGCTTAATACGGAATCCGTCAAAAGACACTCTAGGTTTCAATGTAAAATGTTTTGACACTCTGCCCAAAAAATTAACAAACCGCGTTGCCTTATCAAGTATGATGCGTGTTTTTTGATTCGCTTGGAATACTCGCTCCTCTTTACATTCGAGCACGCATTATATTCCAAGAAATTTGGCGACGCGGAGTAGATTGGGATCAGGAGCTTCCTGAAGATCTAATTGTCAGATGGAAGAAATGGCAATCTGATATGACTTCTGTTACCAATTTACGCATTCCACGTTGGTATTTGGTAGAAACTAGACCTATAGACTGTGAGTTACACGTTTTCTGTGACTCAAGTGAATATGCTTTTGCTGCTGTTGCCTTTTGGCGTAATTTATATCCCAATGTAAACGTGAGACTTTCACTTATCTGTAGTAAATCACGTGTAACTTCATTATCACCAACATCCATACCACGTTTAGAGTTACAAGCGGCCTTAATTGCAACTCGTCTAAGTTCAACTGTCTCTGGTGCTCATAAATATAAACCGATAAGACGATTTTTTTGGACTGACTCAAAAAATGTGCTAGGTTAGCTACTTAATGACGCACGGTCATTTACACCTTTTGTAGCTCATAGATTGGCCGAGATTCACGAGCTCACCAATCTGAATGAGTGGCGTTGGATCCCGACAGCTTTAAATGTCAATAATGATGCTACACGTTCATATTCGAAAGCTTAGAAACTGTTAGCAGATGGATTTCTGGGCCAAAGTTTTGATTTTTGCCTTCAGATGAGCGGCCACTTGAAGTACGTAGTTCTGAGCAAATAGGTGTAGAAGAGCTGAAACCAAGCGCAAA
Source organism: Apoda limacodes (assembly GCA_946406115.1). Taxonomy (NCBI): domain Eukaryota; kingdom Metazoa; phylum Arthropoda; class Insecta; order Lepidoptera; family Limacodidae; genus Apoda; species Apoda limacodes. The sequence goes on from OX291540.1 coordinate 19,674,666, forward strand.
AATAAACTTACAAACATTTCACATCGCCATCATAGATCCACCAATAGTAGATTTGCCCCGATTCAATCAGATTTAGTAGCTGGTTACGATTTTTGCGAGCTACAGCCCGAGCTATACATTACATTAGATTGTTAAAAGATTGCGTTCGTGCTAAGCGAAACTTAGCTTGTCCTCAAGTTTCTCAAGGACAGCATGATTTACGACGTGTACAAAGTGTCGGTGGTATTCGCACTCAGCTCATTCCTCTGTCTGCAGTAGATTTATGTTTAGCTGAGACTCAAATTTTGTTAAAAGTACAAATGAATGCCTTTGCTGAAGAATTCGCAGCTTTACGTTTGAGAGAACCTCTGCCCCGTTGCAGGAAATTGCGAAAATTTGAAGTTTTGCTTGGAGACGACGGACTGATTCGTTTATGTGGACGCATCTCGGTAGCTACAGATATGTGCTTATCTACCAAATATCCAGTTGTTTTTGATGGCAAATACGACGCGGTAAAATTACTGATTGCACATTACCACCAACAGGCAGCTCATAGTAGTAATGAAATGGTGGTCAACAAATTAAGACAAAAATATTGGATATTGAAGCTAAGAAGCTCTGTCAGATCTGTTGCTCACTCATGTCAATTTTGTCGTATCCGAAAATCTGTCCCACTTCAACCATCGATCGGAAACTTACCTGCTCCTAGGCTGGCAAATCACTGTCGACCTTTTTATTTTGTTGGCATTGACTACTTTGGTCCTGTACTAGTATCTATTGGTCAAGAAACGAGAAACGTTACGTCGCCTTGTTCACTTGCTTAAAGACAAGAGCTGTGCACTTCGAAGTTGTTCATAGTTTAACTGCTGACGCAGCCATAATGTACATACGGCGATTTATTTCTAGAAGAGGAACTCCAATGTAAATTTTGAGTGACAACGGCACAGTATTTGTTGGTGCAGCTAAACAATTAAAAGAATTTTTTGACCCATCTGTTGCAGACTTTGCTGCCAATAAAGGAATTCACTGGAAATTTATACCACCATCTGCCCCATCGATGGGAGGGGCTTGGGGGAGGCTTGTCAAATCCGTTAAGACTGCGTAAAACTTTACGTTGGCGGAGAGATGTCCAAAAGAAGAAGTTCTCCTGACTTTACTGGCGGAAGCGGAAGGTCTTGTGAATTCCAGACCTTTGACCCATGTTTCAACAGAACCAAATTATCCTGAAGCCTTAACACCCTTCCATTTTCTTCTGGGGTCGTCATCAAATGCCGTCGTCTCCACAGACCTTGAAGATAGAGATCTACATGGCCGCAGCAATTGGAAGAAAGCTTTACGTCTCGCAGACTATTTTTGGCGTAGGTGGGTTCCCGAATACCTTCAGAGTTTAGTTCCAAGACGAAATGAGGGCAATAAAGGATGCAACCTTTCTGTTGGAGATTTAGTTATGGTAGCGGATGGAAATCTTTCGCGAGGCTCTTTGCCACGAGGTCGTGTTACAGCAGTATTCCCTGGTAATGATGGGGTAGTCCGAGTAGCAGAGGTATCAACGAAAGGTGGGAGTCCTTCACCGTCTCTCAAAAAAGCTGGTGCGACTACCACATTCTCCTGTATAGCTCCTTTTGACAGGAGAACTTTCCTGAGAATTTTCCTTTATAAAAAAAGAGGAGCATGTGAAGAACTGGCCACATTGTGATGGACCTTTTCTTCACGTTTAAAGAAGTTTGTATTGATTTAAATTTGTAAATAGTTCGTAACGTCAATGTCAGTTGCTTGTGGTTGATATAACTTTTACCTGTACTATTTTTCCTGTCTTTTTGTTAATTTACTTGATATTCCTATTTGCTCATTACAATTCTATAGGTTATCTTGCGGCTGTGGTTTAATTTATACAGTTCACAGCTCCGGTCTGCTACAGAAGGCATTTACATCGATAAAGATTTGGTCGAAGGTTTGGCCAGAGCTTGCCGCCAATGAGGACTGCAGTGGTATTATTTTTCCATACATAGAGAACAATATAGGTATGTACATAACATTCAATTAAGTATGTACCAATTGTTTTATGAACTATTTACAAAAAAATAATTTTTAAATTGGCCCGTGCGTATAGTTTTAGGCCGCTTCTAAACTGATTTGTAAGAAGATGCGGCTATATTAATTAAGTTTTGATAGGTACATACTGTCTTTATTTCCTCATTTAAGACTCTTGAATTTAAAATAAAAAGGTGAAAATATATTTCAGATACTCAGATAAGAATACTAAAGTAAAAGTTAAAAAATATTTGGAATGGATGGAATGGTTACTTATAACCAAAATAGAACAATGTAAGGTTTTTTAACATAATTTAGGGATATTTTATTAAGCTTACGATACAACAACTATAAAGAAATAAACGGAATTTATTATGATCGACAACATAGTATTACAATACCTGTGTTTTACCTTACAAATAAAAAGTTTTATTTTATTCTATTTGTTGGTCCACGAGATAGTATAGTACAAATCCAAATAAAAGTAAGTTTTAACTTTCATTACCATTTTTGACTTTAGCCTAGTAAGAAGGGTAAAAGCAAGTTTACTCGCTACTCGCAGGAGTCGACGCACTGTACAACTTTACATTTTTTTTTATTGCTTCAATCGGGCTGTCGTTAATGTTGTATGGAGATAGCTGTTATTCTATTATTTAGATGTGCATAGTACTGTACATAGTATACTCTTTAGTGCAGAGATATAACGACAGCTAAGGTTTTCGAACGTTCAGCACTTTAGTTTTCTCAACCGGTTCAATAATTGGAACTTCACTATGTGTATAAGTCTTTAAAAAATTTTAGTGTTCCAAAGCTTAATGAGCTATAAATTATATTGCCTTATTAATAAAGTTTGTACTTACATGACATGCTTGTCCTTCTTTATCAGGCTGTAACATAAAGATAACTTTAAAAAAAACCGCAAACATAAGTTATCTATCAAAGACATCTATACATATAAAATGCTTTGTCCTGAATGACTGATGGATCAACGCACAGCCTAAACCACTCATTGTAGAGATCTGAAACTTGGAGGGTGTGTTCTTTGTATTACGTAGGCATCCGATAAGAAAGGATTTTTCGAAATTTTACCCTTAAGGGGGTGAAAAAGGGGGGCAAAGTTTGTATGGGACAACGTGATTCCTTGGTCCAATCTCCTTCAAATTTTGCATAAACCTTTTTTAACAGAATTGGTGGAAGACATGTTTCGTGTTTTATTAAAATTCATCCCCTAACGGGGTTAAAAAGGGGTAGAAGGTAATTTGAACAGTCATTTGCTTCGAAGTTGATATTAACACTTCTTAGTGCTTTTGATTTAAATAACATTTTATTTTGACACATGTTTTGCCAACTCAATTCGATTTTATTCAAAAAAGGGTTAAACTCAGTCAAAAACATAAGCAAATCTTCTTCTATACTAATATTATAAAGCTGAAGAGTTTGTTTGTTCGCTTGAACGTGCTAATCTAAGGAACTACTGGTTTTTCAGTTTAAGATAGCCTATTTGTCGAGGTAGGTTATGCTATATATCATTACTGTAAGACCAACAACAGCGGAGCACCAATGAAGAATGTTTCAAAAGCGGGGTTTTTTTTCATTTTGAGAGCTTCCGCTGCGTGCGCTGCGTAAACGGTTAAAGTTTTACAAAAAACATGTATGCCAGAATTGTTTTCCTTTAAAAGTTCTAAAAAAAAGTCCGCGACAGCATATGTCTATCTTCTAAGGTTGGCTCACTATAACCTTTTTTATGCTAACCAAATTTGTTCTACAATAATGCATTATTTGCGACGGAGTTTTTATACACATGATATTAATCCTTATCCAAATATTTATTATTCGTCACAAGTATTTAGTTTAAAACAAAATTGCCCTTTACATCATTCGATTTTAATGAATATCTTAAGACATATCGCAGTTTTAAATTAACATCGCATCAAAATAATGATCAAGTACTGCAAGCGCATCTATGATGTGCAAGGTCGGCAAACAGTCATGAGGGGGAAGGGCGGTACGTATTACTTAAAAATATTTTCACCTACTACGTTTACGATTCAACCCTTCAAAGACACAAGTCTGCGCGTTGACCGCTAAGAAAACCCCATTCACTGTAGTCCCACAATTCCAGAACACTCCCCTCTCCATCTCCAAGAGCATTGGGATCCTTGGCGTTCACATCTCCAGCGATGTTCAGTTCCAAGATCACTTGCTAGACAAGGTAAAGCTGGCGTCCAAAAAACTTGGTGTACTCAACAGAGCGAAGCAGTACTTCACGTCGTGGCAAAGGTTGGGTGTTCTGACAATTTCCTAGCTTTATAGTTGCTTAATATTTTATGATATAAATCTTGTTCCCGATACTAGTTGAAAAGTTATGCATTTAGATAAAATAATACTAGAATAATAGTGGCATAATACATCATAGCATATGGATTAAAAATAGAAAAAAAACGAGAGAGTAGGCCGTTATATTTTTTCATCACACTTACTCGTAAACAGTGTCATTGCGTGCAAGCAAAGCGTGTGCTGTGACCTTAATTACTCCTTTTACGTAACTTTATTCATTTATTTATTCAATCAAGTATTTATAAAAGTTGCCTGTTTAAAATATGAACTTCGCGTACATAACAAGCAAGAAATTGGTAGTCTAAGATCAATAGTGAGGGAGATATAACTCTTGCCATTTTGACACCTGTCATCAAAAATAAAGATCTTAATGAGACCTATCATTTTTGCAAAGAAACTGCTAGTCTAAGATCAATAGTTAGGGAGATATAGCTCTTTCTAGTTTGACAGCTGTCATCAAAAATAAAGATCCTGATGAGATCTATCATTTCTGCAAGGAAACTGCTAGTCTAAGATCAATAGTTAGGGAGATATAGCTCTTTCTAATTTGACAGCTGTCATCAAAAATAAAGATCTTGATGAGATCTATTATTTCTGTCTAAGATGAATAGTTACAGAGATAAAGCCTTTTCTAGTTTGACAGCTGTCATCTAAAATGAAGATCTTGATGGGATGGATCATTTTTCTAATTTGACAGCTGTCATTTGCAATAATATTTTAAAAAAAAACTAAAACGACTGTAAAAGCTCGACATATCGGTCGGTAGGTCGGTGGGAAAAACTATTTTTTCGTCATCAATTCATTGAAATACAAACACACGTCAATCTTCTTAGATCGTACGGAACTCCTTCTCGCGCTTGGCCGGTTTCTTTTTGTATTTTTTTCCTCGATTGTACTATAAAACATTTGAACGATGCCATGGTAGTGCTAGCATTTGTAAACAGCACTACCAGTAGTGCGGCTGGTAGTGCTATCTGCAATAAACGCTTTTTTCTGCTTTTTAGTTTAATATGCTACTAAAGAGGTTTTTTTTTAGTTTTTTAATCTTATAATAGTGGTTCCTTTTTCACGACTGTCCAAAAGTTGGGTTAAAAGGTTTATGAACACTATGTATGTATAAGTTTAAGCATATGTTCTTGCATAAGCTCTCTAAGCATTTGACGAACAGGGTGTTTTTACATTACTCTAGGTGACATACACGAGGTTATGACTCTAAAAACTATATGGGATGGTTATGGTAATGGTTACCCACATAGGTAAATCATACCTACATTTAAAAAATAGATTTTTAACTGATGCAAAATAAGGTTAATATACTGTGTAGCCTTTTTGAAATACCTATTAGTTTGAAATACTCAATTTAAAAATTGTCTTTGTTGTTTTTATTTAATGTTTGTAGACATCATGTAGAGATTACTGGCCAATTAATTAAATTGATAAATAAAAAAAACTTAATTAAAATTTATGTCCATTTAATGCTAGCAAAACATTCTAATTAAAGATTAATTTCACTCTGCCAGAAATTATTTGATCGATCATAGAGTTACTCCATTTACCCAGTTTCTCAGATATCCAATGTCAAAAGCGATTGTGCTATTTACAAATGCCACTAAGGCTACCAATTCACTTTTACTCTTTGCTGGGTGATTATCGCCTGGTAAAATTGATTTTCCACCCGTTTTGTGGTGTTTGGCAGTTAATTGTCATACTGACATAAGTGATTTCCAACCGTATGGACCGTAAATAATTGCCAGTTGGAAAATTACCCTGAAGTAGGCGTTCCAAAACCACTTTTTGAACTTCTAAGTTGCATTTTGGAACTAGAATTTCAAATAGGAAGCTTATTGGAAACAGTCTCGAGTACCTACGCCACGCTCTGGAATTCGCCATAAAAATGTGTTCAAGTTATCTAATCTATCGAGACCCGTGAAATTACTTGCATACATTTTAATCTTGAATTCCAGAGTCTGGCTTAGTCGAAACTGTTCTCAATGAGCTCCCAGAACGTATTTAATTAACTGGATTTCTGTATGTTTAAGTTTGTGTTGAGGTTTTTACTATAGTTTTACGTTTAACAAATCTATAAAAAAAAGAATAGAAGTATATGTATCCAGTAGTTGTCTGGTGCTTTTTTAGTTTGCTAATTTTGGGACCAGATGACCTTCATTAATTTGTACGAAGAGCGATATCGTGAGATATGCGGCCTTATAAATATATCGTGTATATCTGTCTAGTGGGTAAAAGAAAACCTTCTATTTTGTTAGTTTAAAAAAAAATAAACGAACTTACATCTCGGATGCAGACGCTGCTACTTTTGTCGATAAGTCCATCGAACCCAAGCTGCTCTAGGGCATCTTGGAACTTCATATTTAAAGTTCCACAAAACACATGTTTCTTTACTATGTTTACGAATTGAACTCTCAAACTTCTTTGCAGCAAAAACTTTTCACCTTTATATATTGTATCCTGAAATTTGTTTATGTTATTAGATTTTATTTAATATTTTATAGAATTTTATCTTTTTTTTATTCAAAAAAGGAACCTTCATAGTCTCGCAATGTTTACTCTGTCGTTCCGTGTTACCGTCATTTAATCTAAATTAAAATAAAGAAAAGCTGAAATTTAGTACATGTACAGATAATCACATTAGCTAAAGAAATATGTAATATCATTTTTCTTAAAATACATAAATGAGTAGGTATACACAGGTAAAAGGTGGGTACATTCACTTTTGATTATTAACATATTTAATAATTTAAAGTGAACTTAAATTTATTAACACAACACCTGCGCGGAAAGTACGACATTACTTTTATAGCAGTTTTTCATCTTGCTTCCAATATTAATAATACTATTTTTTTCTTTTACAACTTAAAAGTCTTCCAAAAATCGCAATTTGTATTTATAATATAGAATTTTTTTCTTTTAAGTCTTCCAAAAATCGCAATTTGTATTTATCATAAAGAATTTTTTTCTTTTACAACTTAAAAGTCTTCCAAAAATCGCAATTTGTATTTATCATATAGATTTTTTTTCTTTTACAACTTAAAAGTCTTCCAAAAATGGCAATTTGTATTTATCATAAAGAATAATTGAAAAAGATAGTCCGAAGCGTTATATTTTTTTTAACCCTTATAGTTGAGTCACAGCCTTATGATTCCGCCATCATTTCTTCGATTCTCATGATATATTTCTTAATTCTTAATTTATTAAAGTTTTGTAAAGTTATTTTATTTAACATTGTCATTATTATTATACTTTACTGTAAAACATAGACAATGTTTTCCTTCAGCGAAAATCCAATTTACTTGAGTATTCAATAAAAAAACTCATGAGATTGGTACACATTGGGTTATAATTACACAGCTGCTTCTCAGAACGGGAAGCAGACGTGCGGCGCGTCTATAAACATTTGCTATATAATGTTATATTTAATAAAAACTTTAATAGCTTTTTATGCATTTGTTGCAAAAGTAAGTACTTTTTAACACGAGTGCTACTTTCGGACATGAGGCGCAGCGCAATATCAATTTGTCAAATATAGGGTATTTTTTTCGGTACATTTTGTAACAGAACGAAACTAAATAAAATGAAACTACTAATTAAAACAGAAAGATTTGTCTTTTATCTTCAAAGGTTAACATTTTTTTGTTGAAAATCATTATTTTTATTTCCATAAAAATGATACCTCTTCACACTATGTAGGGTTTGACTTTCGGTACATTTTCCTCTGTTTACATTTTAAAACCTTTCCTCTGTTTAAAACTATGGTAATACAATCAATCAAAATTGTATGAATAGTCGCCAAAAACAATCACTCACATATTTTTTATTTTACCCGTAACCTTAACACAACATAGATCAGATCAGTCCGCGCAAAGACTACAATATATATACATGAAAAGTCCGCGCTCAGCCGCCGTTGGGAGTGGGTTCTGTGTCGCCTACAAGCAAAATATGGTTTCGAAAAAGATCGCTATACAGACACAAAATATTTGAGCAAACCGAACTGATACTCTACGCATTCTATGTTAGTAAAGTAACCGAAATTAAAGTGTACTCCGAAGGCTACTAATGGATCTCCTAGACAAGTAGAGTTAGGAATTTTGAGTTTAGGCTTGATTTGTTAGTTATGATGAGGTCTTATCCACATTACATGGTGGAGTGACTTGAGGGCATACTACGAAGGCAATTACTGGATTTCCTAGACGAGTATTGCAAGGTGTGTTGAGTTTAAACTCGTTTTCTTAGTTATGATGAAATCTTATCACCGGACTTGGTGGAGTGACCTAAAGGTATACTTCGAAGGTTATTACTGGGTCTCTTTGACAAGTAGAGTTAGGAATGTCGAGGTTGGTCTCGTTTTGTTAATTAACATGAGGTCTTATCACATTACATGGTGGAGTTACCGGAAGGTATACTTCGAAGGGTACTACTGGATTTCCTAGATGAGTAGTGCTAGGTGTTTTGAGTTTGGACTCGTTTTGTTAGTTATGATGAGATCTTATACCTAGACTAGGTAGAGTGACCTAAAAGTATACTTCGAAGGCTACCACTGGATCTCCTAGATAGAGATATATATAGATACCTTAATATAAGGCTCGCATTGTTGGTTATGAAGAAATGTCATCAGTCGATTTGTTGATTTCAACATCTAACTCAGTAGTTCCCAAAGTGGTCCAAGGGGTCCACGGGAGACTCGACGGGGGTCTACATCGGCGTGGCAAAAAAATTGGTGTTTACAATCAGTGGGTGAGGGTCCAGAAAAATTTATCTGCTTTCGATAGTGAAGTTCTAAAATGTTGGTTTGACTTTACCTATCAATGTAGGCAGATAATATTTTAAGAAGCTCAGCGACTGTTACTTGTAAAAACTTTCATATACCATATTTAGATATAAAGCAAATTTCTATAGTTAGATTTAATCTTCACATCTTTTGAAAAGTTTTGGTAATATGGTAGAAGTGTAGCTGCAGGGGGTATACCGGAACAAGCTTAATTTTGAAAGTGGTCTATGAGAAAAAATGTCTGAGAACCTCTAATCTAACTAAATGCATTTGACAAGTAGCGACACATATTCACTAACTTCTATACCTAATACCTCCACCGAAAATTTGTTTGAATCAATCGGTTTCTAAGTTTTTTAGTTATTTACAATAATTCCCATTCTACAGAACCCTAAATTAATGCGAGTATAACCCGCACTTGGCTGATTTTAAGTATACTTCTCTGTTGTCGTTATTTTTGGTCATATTACCTAGGGTTCTCATCATGATATTCGTTTGGAGCCACAGTATATATTAAAATATAATAAGCTAACGTAACTTGAAATTAACTACTACAAATTACATCCGAAAAAAGCCATATTTTTTCTAGTATTTTCAAAAACTACGTTTTGGAGGGTCTGTAATCTCTGTTACAAACATTTTCTTGCACTTACCGTTCCTATGTAGAAGAAATGCCAACCTATGATGATGCACTGTTCTTGCAGCTGCAGAGGCTCGTCGTTCATGAAGTCGATGTTTATGGGGTGCATTGGTACCTCCGCTAGTACATTGGGAACCTGGCGTTTGAGCAAGAGCAGTGCAAACGACGTCTGCATTAGGTAGGCTCTGTTACCAACTTGTTCAGCGCCTTCAGGTACTGACAAAACAATTTGTGATCAATATTGGAGCATTAGTGCATATTGGGTGGACTGAGACCTGGTTAAGTTTAGAGTCGCTGGTGCAAGTGGTTAAGACTTAATTTATTTGGAAATCTATAGGGTAGGCCATGTCCAGCAGTGGATAGCTAGAGGTTGATATGTTGATAATTTGGGGTAGCAGCTATCCTTTATCGGAGTACAGTATCAACGATGCACGTCGTGCCGCTTTTCACTATCGCTTACGACGTTTAGGGTTCCGTACCAAACAAGACCCTATTTATTAAGCCTACGTTGTCTCTCTGTTTGTCTCTCCAACCTTTTGAGGGCTGTGTCTTTTGAACTGTGTTAGGTCGCTATTTTGACATTATATGTGTTGTAATGGTATATTTCCTTATGAATAATAAAAAATCGGCCAAGTACAATCCTGGCTCGTGCACCGTCGTTTCCGTACAAATTTATTATATGTAGATAGTTCTTCCATCATGAGATTAAGTCTCACAGGTTTATGTCTGCCAGGTATGTGAGTTTTTGGATTTTTCTAAATTTGTGATGTTACATTGTGCTACCTGCCTAATTTTATGATTCTAGGTCAACGGGAAGTAGGTTTTGATTTATTTTTAAATGCCACAATATGGGCCAAAATAGCCGTAATTTTTCTTAGGTTGACTGAGAAGCTTGATTATTTTACTGCTTTAAGGGATCGTAGACTTTAGTATTTGATATTAATTTTAATTTGATATCTTCACGCGTTCTTGAGAAAAAGGGTCTTGACAGACAGACAGACTGACTGACAGATGGACAACAAAGACTTTTTCCTTTTTAGGTACGGAACCCTAAAAATACAAATAGTGAAAATTTAAGAGAGTCCCTATACAAGAAACATGTTTTTGACTATATTAATACGGTAATATGTACCTAACGGTAAACGTCATATTCATGAAATTTGCGTTATAAAATTATTTATGTCTATTTCAGGCAAAATAACAACCATCATTCCTAATACACACAGCATAGCATATCAACGACATTTGGTACACTGTAGAGTCAGGGTTCCCTACCAGAAGAACTAATATACTGTACGTATTTTAAATTTATTCAGTTACGTACCTGCTAATTTCATAAATAAAGCGGAAATAAGAATATCAATGCAATTACACATTATTATGCTAATGCTAGCTCTAAATGATTCGTACTACGAAAAAATCGAAAATGATCATTCATCATTATTTCTTACATTTCGGCAGTATTATCTTGGTGACTTGGATCCTTACGCCTCGCCTAGGATGACGGTAGTTGCTTCCAACCACGATGTTTATGGGGCGAGTGTCTCGGTAGGTGCCCATTGTTGGCGTGACGCAAATGGTGGCTGTCAACACTGCTGTCTTTGATACAAGTACTCCCATGCATAGTGCCCGATGTCTTGACTCAAAGTTCACCTTGTAAAAAAAATCATAAAACTGGTACATATACATATATATTTTTTTATAATACATATATAAATTTGTGCCCAATTGCTTTATGGATCTCTTAATCAATCCTACTCGTGGAACCTATATGAAATCAGCAGCTGTTCGTTTTTAAACAACTAAAGACTTACTTTTCAACATTCTTTGATTTTAAAGAAAAACTGTATTGGGTTTTCGAACGTGCCCAATTCAACATTTTTATTATTTTACTAAAATTGAAATGTTGGATCGAGTATGACAACCTTTTTCTTTTAAATTTCTCGGTGTTTACGAAACTAAATGGTATTTAGTTTTTGAGGGTGTTACTTTTGAATTAATATGAGGTTTTTTAAATATCAAATTCCAGCTTATTGCAGGCCTTATGTTTTAGTTTCATGGGAGGAGAAAGTTTAAGCAGTGGACATAATTATTTCGTCATTATTATCAGCTATATACACGTCTTTTTGGATATAAACTTTATATAACTCTCTCCACGGCGTGTGGCTCTATGCCACATGTAACACAAATTAACCTGTCTACCTGGCGGGAGTCGCCATCTCACTTTGTTTTTCAGTACTTAGTCTCCAATTTTTTAATATTTTAGTAAAAACTGATCAAATAATAAAAAAATAACATAAATTTTTCTTCAATATAACTTAACGCATTAAAGATCATTAGGTAATATAATAAATATGGTTCTATTACTAAACTTTCGTTATTATTTAATTTATTCCGAGTTTTTCGGTACTGAGTAGTATGCAAACATAAATCAGTTCTTAAAATTGTTGTCTCTCGTTCATAGACTTGGCACTAAAACATTAATTACAAAAAAGAACCCCAAATTTTAATTTCAGACCCCTTCGGCCATTTTCGAAACTAAGTTTCGAAACTGGTTTCCGAAAACGAAAAATATTTGTTCTACCGAAACCCGGTTACCAAATAAGAAAATTACTTCTTTTTTCGAAACCAGTTACCAATTAAGACAAAATGATCCTGTTTCAAAACTTTATCCGAAACTCTAAAGTCCTCAATATAATACGAGAAAGGTGGTCCCGTTTTTATTTCAAATAAACTCATACCTGTAATAGTTAAATTTTTCTTATCAGTTTTAGTTAGTATAGATTTTAAGTTTATTAAATTTAATTTTTTTATAATTTAATTTTTTTTTTCAAAGTACTGCTATGTGTTTATTTGAATTAAAAACTGACGATATTTTTCCTATTATATTGAGCACTTTCGAGTTTCGGAAAAAGTTTCGAAACATGATAGTTTTTTCTTGATTGGTAACTGGCTTCGAAAAAAGAAGTAATTTTTTTATTTGGAAACCGGGTTTCGGTAGAAGAATTTTCTTTTTTCGGAAACCGGTTTCGAAACTTGTTTTCGAAAGCAGCCGAAGGGACCAAGATAAAAAAAAATAACAAATTTAAATTTGTACAAAAAATGCTGAATTATTGTTCCCGTAAAATTTCGTATACTGAGTTACCGCCCAAAATTACACTTATATAAACATTTCGCCACATTTATTTTTATCGGCGAAAAAAATATCTTTTTAAAACTTAGTCGGCGCGGGCAGGTTGTTCTGCACAACCAAAATTTTAACATTGTACGTTTTTAGTAACCTCTTTTCCCGCAAAACTTTGCTACAGTGTCGGTAAAAAATTTGTTTCACCTAGTTACGAGAAACTTTTATCCACCATCGGACATACATACTAATTATTGCGATAATGACAAAAAAGATACTTACAATAAAATTTACTGTTTTCACATTTTCAGGAACTTTAAACGCTACCTTACCAAAACACTTTAACAAGAACAATCCTAAAGCAAAAAATTAATAACGTAAATCATTTACTTAATATCTCACTCTAGAACCACCATAATGATATTGACAACTAACCCAATATGAATAAAGTGTACTTGTTCATATCGATTTCTACGGCAAAGAAAATATTAATCGAAAAAATCTATTTTAATCAAATATATTACAAGTAAAGGGCCATAAATTTTGTTACCAAAACATAAAGAACTAATTTAATGTTATCTAAGGAATAGGCGAGCGTAACGAATATTTCAAAACATTACAGGTTACTATTTCTATTGTTATCTTAACACTTGAAACTAAATGCGGAAAATTTTAGGGGAAAAAGTATTTGTAAAAATATTTACATCCCGACTATGGAGGGAGACTTATGATTTTATATGTCCATCTATTGTTATTATGTAACATGTAATAGATGAACATTCTTACATAATATTATATTAAAATATTATTATGTAAGTATGTTCATCTACCTTATAACTTCTAAAGTTAGGATAATATTATTAGCCCTTTCCTTACAATCATCTCTTTCCTTTCTTTACAACAAGAATGAGATTAGCGATAAGCAATGGATCGCAGTCAGCCTGTCCCTATATATATGTATAGGGAGGGGCCGTAAAGGAGACATGAATGTACGTAAATTTTTTTTTATAAACAAGCTTTTATTAGGTCCTTGGTTATCGTTTAAGTCAAGTTAACTCGTCAAGATAAATCAAACAATTCCAAACTCGGAGGGATTCCGTCATCTCATTACTCGGCTCTATCATCCGTGGTCAGAATGACCAACTGTATTTTCAACAATTGAAATAGTTTCCAATATTCGCTGCTGGCACCGTGTTATAAATGGTAAATAGCAAAACGTGTCGAGGTGAAGGTCTAAAGATATTCTCAGAAACTAAATACACGTGCAGTATTTATCAAAGCCGATACACGTGCATTTCACATCGATACCTTTTTAAAAGAGGAATTTGTGGAACTTTGAACATGTTTCGAAGAATAATAGTCGCAAATGGAGTGAAATGGTGTACGTAAAATTGTATCTTAAAACATTACTTGTCATTATGACTGTATATTTTGACTGTAATAGGTAAGCTTCAGAATAAAACAGATTGAAAGTATTTAAAGAAATTTTATTACTATCATTGAAATATGTTTATTCACAGATTAAAAGAAATATATTTATTAACAGCACATAAAAAGACATAAAAACAAAAAAGTTAATATACTCAACACTAAAAATACACACATATCTACGGACCAATGAAATGTCCTCTGACTCGGTATTTATGTGAGCCTAAAACTCACAAACTGTTTTTCAGTCAGGGTCACACTTAAAAATATGTATATATATATAGATTTTCATAAATAATGTAGTCGATTTATATTTGAAGTCTTAGGTTATACACCTGGCATATGTCGTTCAGCCCTTCTCGTTGCTCCCATCGTTCGTCGCATCACTCGCCCGCGCATTACATACATCGTTTTCGCTTAGGGTTCTTTCTGATTTGTATTTCTCTTGCATCGGCTCCTAAGAGCCATTTTTGTACATGTTGGATTTGATTTTTGTACATCAAGAATGGTCTAGTAGTGGTGAATTTTTTTGACAGATTGTTTATAATCGTTATGAATTTCATAAAATTGTCACAGGACGCCTAACAAAGTGCGGATGAGTTGAGGATTTCTGTACTGTGTCAGTGTGAAGCCCGGTTACCTGAAGATTTTCCGCAGGTATCGATTATGTGTTTGCAGTTCTGTGGCGTTCAATTAGTTTGTTTTGTTTTCATACTATCTATGGCCTGCGGTGTTCGCTCGCTGTCGGACGGGCTGTGTGTTTTAGTTTAGTAGTCGGGATGTATATTATAATTACTATGTGTTGACCTTCAGGCAGGTGGTACTGCACAAATTAACGAAACCACAGTGCCGTGTAACTGTATAGTACTCATAACTGTCTGAATATACAAGTCATCTCAAAAGTTTAATCTACCAAACCTAGACTGTTTTAAATGTAAAGGTGACCAAACTTCTGTCTGAATAATAGGTTACGAAAACTATAACTGAGACAAACACCATTTAAAAAAAAAGACTATAATATTCATAAACGATTATCAAATAATGGTTAACTCGTTCGTCACAACTTCAATTTACTTTTATCAAAACCTAACTACTTTTGTCAACTACCCTTTTGTTTTTTTTTACCCTGTGCCACTATATTTGCCCTGCCACTGGTGAAACAACAAGGTCGATTAAATTAATAAAATTGAAGACATTTGCTTACATAAGTATGTTTTTGTTTGACCTATCCTTACCACATTTAAATGGAACCATTCCGCGGGTTGACCCTTTAATATATGTAAAAAGCCGTTAAACTCTGTTCCTTATCTGCAAAAATATTGCGTAACACATAGCCAAACACATAAATTGCGTAACAATAAAATATAAATAAAACAACATGCAGGCAAATTGAGAACTTCCCCCTTTTTTAAGATGGTTTAAAAGATAAAATTTAAAACGTCTTCCGTTTGGTGCAAATGTGCCACAGAACCCTTCATCGATTCAATTGTTTTACGCCGAATAGTTTATTGTTATTTTCTCAAAAGTTCAGGCTTACTGGCTTCTGGAGTTTTTTAAATGATTTCTTAAGTTTCACTAAAATTACTAAAGATTTGACAATACATTTAAAATTTAGAGTGTTTCTATTTTGATCATCTAAATAAATAATTATCGGTTTTAATATTGTTTTGAATATTTCCAGTTCGCATTCAAATTTAACTTTGACATTTCAATTTCCAAAATGGCAGTGAAGTTGGAATAATGAATCTGTCAATACGTCTGCTAACCACTGGTAACTAGTTTAGGGTTGCTGCTGGTATTAACTGACGTCCACACGCGCGATATTCCGTTTTCAATTAAAAATTCCCAGAACAGTTGAAAGCGCCAGGATTTATCAGAAATTTAAACTGAACATGTTTTATTCTTTTTTTTTGTGGCATGTATTAGATTTGAAAGTGATTCGTTACAAAATTCAATTAATCCGAATGGTAGTCGTTTATTTTATTTCTAAACTTTAGTACGGTGGCTGAAGAACAGCAGGCAACATGGGTCGGCACTAGAAACTAGAGGGCAATAGAGGATGACAATTTTTTTTTAATAAGTCCACGCGAATTCATTTATATATCACTGCTAATTTTAAAAACATGGTGATTTAAGGATTATCTTAATTAAGTGTCCGATGTTTCCTGTTTGGTAGATATTCTTTTTTTATACGTTTTTATTACAAACCCGGTAAATTAGGTTTAACCCTTTTACGAAAATACTTTATGTTTAATTACTTTGTTTTTGGCTTGTTTTCGGGGTTTCGTACTCAAAGGATAAAAAACGGGACCCTATTACAAAGACTCCGCTGCCCGTCCATCCGTCTGTCACCAGGCTGAATCACATGAACCGTGATTGTTAGATAGTTGCAATTTTAACAGAAGATGTATTTCTGTTGCCGCTATAACAGAAAATACTTATTATAACAGAATAGAATAAATATTTAAGGGGGCTCCCATACAATAAACGTGATTTTTTTGCTGGTTTTTGCTCGATATTGATAACGGTGATAGGTAGACGCTTGAAATATTCACAGAATATTTAGTTATACATTCAATTCATAAATAAATAATTAAATTAAAATAAAACAAATATTTTAAGGGGCTCCCATACAACAACCGTGATTTTTTGCCATCCCGTTACTTTTGCGCTGTAGCTCCATCCCGCACGGCAAGGCTCACTCGCACTTCTTCTCTTGTTGTTCGGCTCCTAAGGGTCGTAGCGTAATGTTAAATAGCCTATAACCTCCTCAAGAATCAGGTTTCTTAATGCAAAGGTTTTTTTCAAATCTCACTAGTAGTTCCAAAGATTAGCGTGTTCAAATAAAAAAAAAACAAACTTCTCATTATCTATCTTCTTCTACTCTACATATCTATATATATAAAAGCGTTAACCGACTGATATATCAACGCACAGCCCAAACTACTGGGTTTAGAGACTTGAAAGTTTGCACAAAGGTTCCTATTATTACGTAGGCGAGCAATAAGAAAGGATATTCTTCCTAAAAAATAATTTCTTAAGGAGGTAAAATAGAGATTGGATGTTTGAAGCTTAATGCATAAAAATTGGTTTTTGACCTTAAAAAAAACTTTAAGTGTTTTAAAGTTTTTCGAAAATCATCTCCTAGAGTGCAGAATAGGGAATGAAATTTTTTATGAGAATTCCGATGGCTTTGTGTCGAGAGAGATTTTGCACAGAAGTTTCTGCTACTTATAACGTAGATGAAAGAGGATTTTGCAAAATTTACCCCTTTAGGCGATACAAAACTGGTTGAAGTTTGTATTGAGAACCTGTCATTTTTGAAATTAAATGTATAAAAATTGGTATTTAGCCTTAATGTTGCAAAACAACATTTGTTTTTGGAAAATTATCACCTTGATGGCAAAATAAGTGGTCAAATTTGTATAAGAATGTTTATATTATTGTAGGTAAAACCGTAAACCGTCAAGAGCTGTCTTTTTATTTAAAAGACCCCCGGACGAAGTGTAGGCAGAATCTACTCATATTATAAACTAGCTAACCTCGCAGACTTTGTTCTTTTGCTATTGCGCTATTTTGCTTGACACCAAACGGTCGTAGCGTAATGCTAAACATCCTGTACACAAATATACATAATATTACAAAATGCAAAAAAAATAAAAAATAAATCCGACTTAGCCGAAATCAGAATTCCGGAGATTAGCGCGTTGACACAAAAACAACATTACTCTATTAGATTTTTATAATAGGAATAAAGAAAGAGTTTAATTTATTCCCACGTAACCTTTTACTCTACAAACTAAAGTTTATCAGAAGGACTGCAGTGTGGCAGAAACAGGTTGACTTAATTATTGGAAGTGTGAATTGCCGATAAATGGTTTATTCCATAAAGCTGTTTAATCTTGTTTCGTGCTCCGACGGTGCTGAAAAATGAAAACGTTCCTATATATTTTTTATTTCAAAGAAATCCTTTACATTATTAGGATTTTGTAATTAATCTCATACCTTTACATTCCGACAGACTGTCTGTCTGTCCTTGGCTTATCTGAGAGACTCTTAGTACTAAAATGGTATAATTTGGCAAAGATTAACATATTAAACATTGTCAAAGTGGTGAAATATGAAATTAAAAACAGCGGGCAACACAAGCAAAGGGGGATATTTGTTTTCTCGTCTATCTCATTGTGAGGGGTATTGTTAGATAGGTTGTTCTAAATATTGTGGGGGTCGAAATATTAGTGCTAATAGTTATTTTGTATATGTAAAAAAAATTACGGCAGTAGTAGGTATATATAAAAAAGGTCAAATGGAAACTTAATTTCTAATTTATAAAAACTGCAAAACTGTTTTATTTCAATTTAATTATTTATTTTTAAAGTGAATATGCAACTAAATATTCTGTGCATATTTCAAGCGTCTACCTGTTGCCGTTATCAATATCGAGCAAGATCACCAGCGGCAGGAAATTATTCTACGTGATTATATTTATGCATTCATATAAAGGTCACTAAAATGAGAAAATATTCGTTTAATAGCTCAAAAGCCAATTTCCCAACACTAAAATTGTCTCTGGGCTCCAATACGCCATATTTGTATACATGATAAGACAAATAAGAAAATAAGGTTTACGTAGAAGTTATATAATAACCAATTGTGCTTAAAAGTGTTTTGACGGCCCGCCCGCCCGCACCGTACTTACCCACTATTTGCACGCGCGACTTACACATTCTAAAATTATTGTCATGAAAAATAATTTAAAACATTCGCTTTTTATAACTGTATTTTGTTGACTAGAAGTATTTATGTTAATAGAATGCATTTTTTGACTTGTTTTAGACTACTGACAAATAGTTTTACTATTATTACTGGATGGTGTTAAATTTGGTGAAATTTTTCCGATTTAAGAAATTTGCTGTTAACCCATAATTACAGTTGAAAATTAACTCTGACCGTAAAATCTCAAAAACATGAGTCCTAATAAGCTTTTTCTCCAAAACATAATTATAATTTTATAAATTTTCTTACCTTCAAGCGTTCCTAAGAAGAAGGATCTTGACAGACAGACAGACAGACGGACAACAAAGTGATTCTATAAGGGTTCCTTTTGTCCTTTCGAGGAACGGAACTCTTAAAAGGAAAAAAAAAACCTTGAAATCAGCTGATGCGAGCTAAGTATCCTATTTTTTCACAGTGTATGTATATGTAGACGTATAAATATAATTAAAACGGTATGTAATCATGGAACATGCAGTGTTAATAATATGCCAACAATATCTTCTCTTAATGGGAATCCGAATTTGTAGAGGCTAGGAAAGGAGGGTCGGACAACGAGAAGGTTCGCTAATGGAGTATAGTCCCCAAGGAGCAAAGGGGTCGAGGTTTAGCCACCCCTCAACTACAAATAAACACTAAATTATCTGACGTATTTGCCTGGGTCTGCGTGACATTGTCTATTCACAAGGAACTAAGCGCAGTTTGCTCTGCACGTTAACTTTGATTAACAGATTAAAAAAAAAAGGAGAAGTTCTCGATTCTTTTGTTTGTACTATATTGATATTTTTATATAAATAGAAAGATTGGGCTTGATCTCATTTAAATTCGGTGGATGGGGATTGGATAAAAAGAGTTTTTAGTTCTATCATTTGTTACTATCTACTGAAATATTACTTTTCACCATAGATGCAAACCTATATGGCTCGTACTTTAGTAGTGCAAAAGAAAAAGGTAGAGAAAAGTTCAGTAGTCAAAACTAATCCTTAATAACTTCGTCTATAGCTTTACCATATCTGACCGTCTAGCTGTTTGACAAATATCAGTGTTCCGTAGTCAAAGGCATTAACCAAAGTCTGTTTGACGATTTTGGGGTTTTGTCATGTCTGTCTGACCGTTTAGTTGATAATTTTAGGGTTTCGTAGCCAAGTGGCAAAAACTGAACCTTTAGTTTCATGATTTATATTCGTTTGATTACTTAAAGGGGTTAGTAGCCAATTGGAAATGAATTTAACGGTTATAGTTATGGAAAAAACTAACCGCTTCTGCAAAAGAAGGCTATGTATATTACCAGGCTTGTACAAATAATTGTCTAGCAGACGAGCTGATATTCGAAATTAGCAGTTTTTCTTGCAGACGAACAGACGAAAAAAAATCGTGTTTAGACTGGCAGACGATCCAATATGAAAAATATCTCTGTTGGAATAGTATACGGACAGATATTAAAATTTGCCGTTTGTCTATATTATTATATATAGAGGCGCTGACAATTAAAAAAAAACTGACGGATTTATAAAACAGATAAATGGTGAACCTCGAAACTTTCGATCTTATATTTATAATATTACCTAGTTTCATTTAAATAATGTTAGTTTTTGCCTAAACACAGGGTAAAGCTTGTCACATACGAGGCTTATAATATACTTTTTAGTCTGCGAGCGTTGCCTATGAATATTTATGGCATCTGCGAGGTACCATACACGAGCTAGAGGGAGACATATGCGACGTATGTGATAGTAAATGAAAACCGAAAATTCTGTTATCCAGGGTCGTCTTAGCTTGGGGGTGCAAGAGATAAAATTATGATTTACGAGAAATACATTACAAAATCAATAAAAACTTTTTTCGAATGCGAAAGTTTGTGAGTATTTGTTACGCCTTTACGTTAAAACATTTCTTAAATTAGCATATACTTTAACATTATAATACTCGTCACTCTAACTATAACTAAATCTCTATAGCCACAGCTATAGCTTTCTTAACTTCCTAACTACAATTAATGTTCCAATGATGTTCTTAACTATTGCATAGTAAAAACTTAAAAAATTATACGAAAAAGGCAATAAACACTTAAAAATATATATCTTGCTATAGCAAACTTTCTCTCTATAATCAAGGCGTTGACAGAGTAATCCCACGCTGATAACTGAATTTAACGCAAATGGAGCCGCGGACAAAATATGAAAAAAAATTCGTAATAATAAAAAAAATCCAAACAAAAATCTTACAAAAATTGCCTTTCACGTATTAAAAATTTAATTTGTATATTAGTAGTTAACCATGACAAATATAGTTGAGTAATTTGTTCGCGCCCCGACGCTGAATATGCAAACGTAGACGGCCCTGCATTTATCTTTGGACGAATTCCACCTAAATTATTTTATACAGAATTATTAAAAATATGAGTGTAAAGTTAAAAATAAATAGATCTCAAATGACAGCTGTCAAAATATATATCTCTGAAAATATTTATCGTAAGCTAGTAGTTTTTTTAACAAAGGGAAAGGGATCATAAAAGTCTACATCATTAAAAATATTGATAAATTTGTGAACAGTGTTAAAGATACAGCCCCTTTTAGTTTGACAGCTGTTATCTGTACACGTACAATCCATACCGCTGGGTCTAGGAACTTAAAATTTGGCATGTGAGATTTTTACTTGACGTAGGGCTTCACTCAAATGAATTTTGCAAAATTCATCAAATGATAGATCTTTATTTCAGATGACAGTCAAATAAGAAAAGGCTGTATCTCTAATACTGTTTACAAAAAATCACACTTGCAGACACTCAAATGTGACATTATAGATAGCTCAAATAAATAGATATAGACAGTCTTTTTTATTTTCACAACTGTAAATAAAGTTCTTAATGAGATCTGTCATTGGTTTACAGAAATTATTAGTCTACGATCAATAGTTATGGAGATATAGCTTTTTCTAGTTTGACAGCTGTTATCTGGACTGGAATAAAGATCTTCATAAGGTCTATCATTTCTGTGTAGAAACCAATAGTCTACGATCGATAGTTACGAAGTTATAGCCCTTTGTAGTTTGAAATCTGTCATCAAAAACATAGATCTCGATGAGCTCTATCATATCTGTAACGAAACTGCTAGTCTACGAGCAATAGTTTAGGAGATATAGCCTTTTATAGTTTGACGGCTGTTATCCGAAATATTGATCTTCATAAGATATATAATTTTTTTGTACACAAACTACTGGCCTACGATCAATAGCTGCCATTAGAAATAAAGATATTGATGAAATTTGTCAAAACGATTCGATTAATAGTTACGGAGATATGTCGCTTTCGAGATCGACAGCTGTAATCGAAAATAGTAGTTCAAAAAACATTGAAACAAATAAAAAATCACATAGCAATATTTAAAGAATAGTCATTTTTATATAAGATATAAAATTTAAGTCAAACATTCCCATTAAGGGGTCCACGAGAAAGCACCGTACCGTCCGTAGCGACCGATATGTTTATTAAGTAATGAAATATAAAACACTCATCATAATTTAACCGCTTGGACAATTATTCATTGATTTATCTGTACATGTAGTCTTTGCAAAATTTCGTATCTGTAGTACATACACATAATTTTTTTTTATTTTTTTATCCCAAACTCAATGGCATACGAATAAAGAAGGCAC
Organism: Apoda limacodes; assembly: GCA_946406115.1. Lineage (NCBI taxonomy): Eukaryota > Metazoa > Arthropoda > Insecta > Lepidoptera > Limacodidae > Apoda > Apoda limacodes. The sequence goes on from OX291540.1 coordinate 19,697,418, forward strand.
ATATAGTTATATGTTTATATAAAGTTAGATATTGTATCTATCTCTGCAACCAAAACAGACGGAAGTTGTGGTAAGGAGCAGAATGAACGCGTTACCCCACGTGCATCTCATGCTAAAAGTATAAACCCTTTACGGGGTCCATCTGCAGCCACAGATGTCCTAAAAGGGGCCGTGCCATCCTTAAATTATTTCGGAAACGTAGTTAACTGATATTTGCTGATAAAATAACAGGTGTCCCATAGCGCTATGGAACTCATACGGAACCCCAATCGTCAAGATCTAAGACACTACCTTTCGTAATTTAACCATTACCGTTTAACATTAAACTCTATGGAGAGTTTTGTGTATTATGTCACCACTATAAGACCCCATGGAGGGCAATGCAGTGACCATCCAGTCCTGAATTACTGCTGATCATAGCTTTACTGATTTTTATTTTGCTTTTACTTGTATTTCGGTCGTCAAGAAGTCAGTGACTGTAACGAAAGTGCGTAACGGAGGCAAGAAACAAAAACTTTCAGTGTGTTGTCCGTTCATTTTTATTAGGTGTTCATTCTTATTTACGCCAAAATTATGAAATTAATCATTAATCTGAAAGCTTTAGCTCCTAGTATGTACAACACTTAAACCAGTCAGACATTTTGTGAATGTTACTTTGTTGTTATTAAATTATCAAATTCCCACAACACCTTTTCCTATTGCTGGCACTTAAATCACAACGCTTACACATCATACCCCATTTCGTGTGATTCGCAAACAATTAAAACAGATATTGTTGTCTTGCCCGGACTCCTCGTTAGGGAGCATCCATTAATTACGTAAGGTATTTTTTTGGATTTTTCGGACCCATTCCCTCACCTTGGTGAGATTTGGTGAGATGTGATAGACCTCCTCCCACGTATCCGTTGTGTGAGAATAACTTAAATTATTTCAAGCAAATTATACTACATAATACTAACTATATTAGCATCAATGTACTGATACTAATAATACTGATTCAGCAATATAAACAACATAAAATACTTTCTTCTTTTCTTCTTTCTTTAGTGTGCACTATAATGAATTATTAATACGGGGATACCCCTTTTCTAACCCAAGATTCACTCCATGGATATACTTATAGCTCTTCTATCGTAATGATAGGACACATGACACAGTTGATGTGAGATTTTTATGACCCCTCCCCTCATTTTTATCTTACGTAATTAATGGATGCCCCCTTACAATTTGTAGGTGTAGATATTATCCAGATCAATCAATATATCTACAATGTACTCGTGTATGGTTTCAGAGAGTACTAGGCAAGGGTTGTTAAAAACCTTCGACTATGAATTTTAAATTATCCAAGGTCTGTTTGAGTGTGACATTGCATATTCACAATGATGAGGTGCATTGCGTTTGCTTTATTTATTTAGATTTTGCATTACAAAAGTGTTTTAAACAAGCAGCGTCACAGTTAATCTACTTACTTTATTTTTAAAATTAAAAACGTGTGTTTGCTTTATATTAGAGTTTTGAAAGTTATTTGTGAATAGAGTGCTTATTTGTAATATTGGGCAAAATGAAAATGAATAATAATAAAAAACCGGCCAAGTGCAAGCTTGGCTTGCACACCGAGGATTTTGTACAAAGGTAGTGTACTCAACTCTACCTTTAAACGAAACTACCTATAAAGCGTATTAATAAGTTAAATTTAATTAAAGACCTAATATATCCATTTGGTAGTAGCTATGGTCTCATTATCTGTTGGAACATATAAAAAAATTAGTAGATATAGTATACATTATTAGTAGATAAACATAAAATTGGGATTAGAAATAATTGCGCGGTAAAAGACAAGACAGCGCTGCATTAGTTATATTTTTTATATTTTCATTATATTGTATTTCACCAACGAAATCCCATGTGGCAGCCGTCAGCTTATGTGACTAGTGAGAAGCTCGTTTTAATTGATATAACGGTTCACCGATTTCCGATGATCGCGACGAAGTTTCATAAATCGATACAATAATAATCGATATCATTAAGAAAATTGTGTAATTTAACATACATACCTAGAAACTATATCCTTAATGAAACCGAAACTTTTTAGGGTTATACTCTCTTAAAAAAGAAAATTAGAAAGAATTATTAAAAAAAAAAAAAAAAAAAGAACGAGTTGCACTCCGGGAGTGCCGGCAGAAGTGAAAACCTTTACACACGATTCGCGCTTAACACTCAAATATGTCACAAGACATGTCTTTGACATTGTCAAGAAATAATAATGTTTGTTTATTTACTTTTTTGACGTAGTATATTTGACATCGCAATCTGTAATAGAATTAAAATTCCATATCCAACCTCCCTGTACTACTCATAATCGCGAATACTAAAAATAAAAATTATAATAGGCGAGGCATTACAGTTTCCGTATTTTACAAAGACAAAGATGCACTTTGTTCAATTTTCATATTTTAAACACTTTATATACACGAATTTTACGAATACACAGCAGTATGGCCACTACACAGACGGTCGAGCCATCAGCTGTCACCATCCATGGATGCGCGTAGCACGCTGTAACATAAACACACACGACCATTCGCGCAAGCGCCCTGCGCCGCCTAAACGAAACAGCAGGCGTAGGCATACATTTTCGCCGCGCCGTAGAAAGAGAGGGGGATACTCCCTCTCCTACGCCGCGTCAGCTGGCTACTCTCCATCCGTCTTACGCATTTTCACGATCAGGACACGTGACCTGACGCGAGTTTATCATTTTTGACCCATACCAAAAAAAGTGCACAACGTCGCTAAAGAAATTTTCACTTCAAAAAATATTATCTTAATACTTCAAGTTCCTAAGGAAAAGTTTGCGCCTGATGTCTCTTTTATAAGTTCCTGTACGGAAAGAACGGAATCATTCATTTTTATCTGTTAGTTGTCTAAGATACTGGAAATTCCACGTTTAATAAGACATTTTAGTTTGTAGGAGGAACTGCCATGAAAACTAAATGGTACATTGTTTATATAAAATATATAATTATAGGGCTATATGGTTGTCTACCACTTTTACCGAAATACAATCTATCCTTTACCGACTACGTATGGCGTTGTGGTTATAGTATCGGATTAGCACGCGAAGGGTCTCGGACCGAGCCCGATACATACTTTTGATTATTGTCTAGACTAATAAATGAAATCTAATTCCATATGTTCGGTATACTGATATTTTGTTAGGTCACATAGTTGAATAAAATCACACTAAAATAATAACACTTACAATAATAACACATGGCCGATTTGAGCACATTTCGTGTCTATGCACAGATTACGTATGATATAGTATGACGGCAAGTACCTGAAAAGTCAGGTACTCTAATTGGCTCGTTTCGTGGGCCTAAACACGGAATCTAGACTTATAAGTCATCTTTGATCACAACATTCATTCTCTTTATAATACGCAATAAGCGACTTATAACATAATTGAGCTGTCCAATCTTTCAATTAATTTTATAATCATTTGGGCATTTAATAGCTTATTGATTTATGACAAATGTCTCGATTTCGAATTTGTCTTGTGATAACATTCGGAATATACGATAATATTGAAGCTATTAGAAGACGTCTTTCTTAATACGTGTACACTGTGCCAGATTGTTGCCGACGTCACAAGTTTGGTCATCTTAAGACTGTAATACAAATTTTAAAGCCGTATGCAAGAAGTTGCAAGGTACACACAACACGTAAGTATATCTGCGGTATTGAAAACGATGCTAAAACAGTCCGAAACGGAGTTCGGGCAAAACCGGATTATAAAACATCTGAAGATGTTTTTCTATGAAATATTTTTATAAATATTTATTTTACAAACTTTTATAACAAGCTAATAACTTCGATACTTACAAAACATGTTTCCCCCTCTTTTCGTCCATTATATTTCTAAGAAATTAAACATTTTCTTTTTAAATCTTAGTATCAATTTTTATCAATTCAACCTGCGTGTAAGTATTATCTATACATATAAAATGCTTTGTCCTGAATGACTGATGGATCAACGCACAGCCTAAACTGCTCATCGTAGGGACCTGAAACTTGAAGGGTATGTTCATTGTATGACGTAGGCATCCGATAAGAAAGGATTTTCCAAAATTCTGCCCCTAAGGGGGTGAAAAAGGGGGCAAAGTTTGTATGGGACAACGTGATTCCTTGGTCCAATCTCCTTCAAATTTTGCATAAACCTGTTTTAACAGAATAGGTGGAAGACGTGTTTATTAAAAGCGGTAGAATCTTAATATGGCGTTGATTTGCTTCGAAGTTGATATCAATACTCCTTAGTGCTATTGATTTAAATTACATGTTATTTTGCCACAAGTTTGACAATTCAATTCGATTTTATTCAAAAAAGGTTAAACTCACTCAAAAACATAAACAAATCTTCTTCTATACTGTATATGTATATTGGTCCGATTTGAAAAAAATCTTTCAGTGTCAGATATCCTATTTATCAAGGATAGGCCATAGGCTATCATTACGCTAGGACCAACAGGAGCGGAGCACCAATGAAGAATGTTTCAAAATCGGGTATTTTTTCCTTTTCAGAGCTTCCGCTGCGTGCGTTGCGTAAACGGTTAAAGTTTTGCAAAAAGCATGTATGACAGAATTGTTTTGCTTTAAAAAAAGAGGTCCGCGACAGCATATGTCTATCTTCTAACGTTGGCTCACTATAACTTTTTTTATGCTAACCAAATTTGTTCTGAAATAATGCAATATTGTGTGCACGGTGTTTTTATAAACATTATATTAATCCTTATCCGAATAAAAACGTTATTCATCACAAGTATTTAATTTAAAACAAAATTGACCTGTACATCATTCGATTTTAATGAATATCTTTGGACATATCGCAGTTTTAAATTAACATCGCAGCAAAATAATGATCAAGTACTGCATGCGCATTTATGATGTTGACAGTCATGAGAGGAAAGGGCAGTACGTACTTTTTTAAAGTATTTTTACCTTCTTCGTAAATAAAGTCGCGGGTTAAAGTTAGCGTTAGCCCAAAGTACCTATTACTGACTGATTGATCTATCAACGCACAGCTCCAACCACTTGACGAATCGAGCTGAAATTTAGCACACATATAGCTATAATAATAAATAATAATAATAAATATTTGTGGACATTACACACAGCGCCATCTGACCCCAAAGTAAGCAAAGCTTGTGTTATGGGCACCAGACAGCGGATACAGATACAGTTACAGTTTTTTTTTTATTATTATTACATTAATGTTTGTCCAATGCGGGAATCGAACCCACACCCTCTGCACGGCAGTCGGCCACACTACCAACTAGGCTGCGAGGGAGTCAATTATGATGTAGGCGTGCGCTAAGAAAGGATTTTCCAAAACTCACCCCCTAAACGGGTGTTCAAAGTTTGTATGATGCTCGCGAGGTTCATCCATTAGTTAATTAGTTTTTAGTAGTAAATTATTTTTGAAAAAGAGAGAGAGGAGAGAGAGGGAGAGTTTTAGTAGGTTTTTTTCTATAATTGAGGAGTTGTAAGAATCCTACGCCGATAACCAAATTTAGGGCGGGTGAAGCCGCTGGCAAAAGCTAGTATTGTTATAATTGCACAATATTCATCTTTATTTTTAAATATAGTGCAATTATAATCTATTGGTTATTGTCTAATTATGTATAAGTGTATGTATGTACATATGTTTGTAAGTATGTGTGTATGTATGTTTGTTTGTATTACCGAGAGATACCGAGATATTTCCGAGATTACCTTATTCACTGTTTTGTTATTATGTTTTTTACTTCATGCATTTTATAAATAGTAGAAATTAAAATTTAGGGCATATTTCCTTTCTGGATCTATTTAGACAGCATTCAGAAAGTTAATGAAAAACATGAAATTGTTTGGTAGCTTATTAAGGCGTATATAGCAGCTAACTAGTGCCTAAAAAACTAAAAACGGCCACTTTAGTAGAAATACCAACTACAACTCACAGATGTTTTGTAGAAACTACATTAAACTTTCTAAAAATAGCTTATGACCAGTTTTATGTTTGCGAAGAGAAAATTGAGGATATCTAATGGCGGCGCTAGTGGGCTGTAAGAGGGGCCTTAATCATGGCATTGCTTGCAGTTGCACCTGAGTCTCAGGGTAACGAACTTTTATTAATTTCCCTAAATTATAGTGAAGTCATAATGACAACACTGATGATAATATCAGTCTGTTCAGGTCATAGACAATAGATTCTTGAGTGGTAGGTGGTGTTTATAACTATCAAAGTGCTGACTGAAACTATAATTTTAATAATTAAGAAATTATATGCTAGAATCAATAAAACAATACTTTGAGTTAACTTGAACAAAGTTATGTTTAAACAAAAATTATTAATTAGCAACCAACATTAGCACTGTGTTATATGTATTTTTACTCATTATTCACATAAATTTGACGACGTGCGGTTTTTTTTCATTTTCGTTTCTATATTGGTAATTTTTGTTTTGGTGGTTTGTTTTGCCTTTCCTTAGCTATTTTTTTATACAACCGAAGACTCAGAATTGAAGAGTTAACACATGAACGAAAACTGACTATCGGAGAGTCTAATAGACCATTTTTATTAATACTGTGTTATATTAACTGAATTTACCTATGAAGTGTGATTGATTTCAAAGTCAAATGTAGTATAATTAAACTGGTGATTTTTTTTTATGAAATCACTTTTTTTTTATTTATTTAAGTAACTGAAAATTACTTAATACCGAGATTGAATTTCAATACCGAAAATAATACCGAGATTGAAAAAGGCTCTGAGATTGGATGACTTGGCGTTCGACCCGTGATCAGGAAGCTCATTGGGAACAGCCTCGAGTATGCCAGACTTTGAAATTCAAAAGAAATATGTGTGCAAAGGGGAAAGAACTAACCTCTTAAGACCCTTGAAACCCTCTAGTAGCAGTAGTCCGGTTGTTAGTCCGGTTGACCGAACTACTGAAACTTTTAAGTTGCAATAGTTCGGTTGTGACGGAGAACCGAACTATTGATACCTTTTTAGAAGCAACAGTCCGGTTACTTAATAATTTAAACAAAATATATTTACAAACTATTTTATATCAAAAAAACATTTTGTTAAGAAAATTAACGTTATCTGAAAAAAAAAACAAATGAATGTCGAAAAACAAATGAATGTCAATTTTTTTTATCATAAACACCCTTTTTTGGAAACTTATTACTATCAATTTTTAATCATAAGTAAAAAAAATTTTTTTTTTTGCGGTAAAGTTAGTATTAATCGTTAAAACCATATATTTTTTATCACACTTGCTCGTAAACAGTGTCATTACGGGCAGGCAAAACCTTAATTGCTCACACGATAGACCTTAACAAGACCTTTATTGCGGATGACAGCTGTCAAATTAGAAAGGGTTGTATCTTCAAAACTATTGTTCGTAGACTAGTTGTTTCCTTACAAAAGTGATAGGCCTTATCAAGATCTTTATTTCGGATGATAGCTGTCAAACTAAAAATAGTTATAATACCTTAACTATGATACAAAGCACCCCTTTCGTACCAAAAAGCCGGATAATTAATAATTTAAACAAAATATTTTCACAAACTATCTTATATTTTAAAAAGAAAACGTAAAAGAGCTTTTTGGTTTAAAAATATTTGTGTCGAAATTTCTCCAAAAGTTAATTGTAACTGTGCATCTCTAATAAATTGTATTGTTCGACTTGGAATTTTGAGAGAGTAATAGCATGGTTGGATTTTTTTAATAAGGCTGTTTATTTTGAAATTCCATCCTTCCACAATATTTGTTGTGGCGTTCGGAAAATACTGACCAAACGTTAATGAAATCGGGCTTCATCCAAAACTTTTCAAAGTATTTAATAAATTTTCAGAAATCATCAGAAGATATTTCATTAGATTTTATGAAGTCCCAGCCCTCATTTATTGAATGCGCAGGTAACAAAGGTAATGCAGAACATAAATTAATTATGTATTTGTGTTTGGTTGCTGTAAGTTTGTATTCCGCTGCTATACGCTTTAAACAATTTCGGAAATGAAAATAGCAACCATTCATTAAAGCATTTTTAAATTCGGATTTTAAAGCATTCATGGTGGCCAAAAATAAATATTCTTATGTCGCCATCAAAGTAATCCGCTAGTAAAATGTCGGAAAATAACAGCGGAACTTGCACTTCAGAAAGGAAATTTGTACGTATTTTCTCTACTCCGGCATTGCGGTGAATCTTGCGATAAATTGTAATTTTTTTCTGCGAAAATGATGGGATGGGAATGGGACAAGCTAAATCTAGGCCCTTATTACTTATGGCCACCAAACATTTGCGATATACCCTGGGTGCAGGTTCCTTTCCTTCTGCAGCCTCCGCTATGCTTTCATTAATTAGTATATCAATATCATTTTGGGATTAAAAAGTATCATCGGTTCTTTGTCACAACCGAACTATTGCAACTTAAAAGTTTCAATAGTTCGGTCAACCGGACTAACAACCGGACTACTGCTACTAGAGGCTTGGAACTACTTGCATACATATTTCTCTCGAATCTGTCGTACTCGAGACTGAAACCAATATCCTCCCTGTATTGTAGTTTCTCTCGACGAATATATTCTTGCAAACCCAGTCCTTGGCCAACGCGTTGTCTTTACCCCTGTTATAGAGTATCGTTGAAGGAGAATTATAGCAGATATTTGAAAAACTTATAAAGATTTTAATCAAACAACCAACTCCAAGGCGTTTTTCGATCATAAATTTAGGAATTATTATCATTGAGGATGTAATTTTTCATAATTTTACATGGATCATAAACTTATATTGAAGTATTTCCAATTTATTATAACTAACAATTTCATATAACTTACTTTTAATGGGATTTGTACAAAATTTTTACTTCTTCAAGTACATTCAAACCAACTTGGTCGACTATTACTTGTTAACTTGTAAAGCCTACTTAGGGGTGATAGTTTTCCATTTAACCTTGCTTAAATAGCTTATATACTACTGCGGTGATTTTTTTACATTTCCACATGCAACCCCTTAGCTGGCAGGGTGTAGGGACTCTGACATAAATTATCTCCTTCAAGCTAAATATTTCGAAAACGGATCCTTAAATCCAAAAATAGCTCTCACACACCTACAATATTTTTGAATGACCAATTCAATGTCACTCCACACTATGGGATAGACAAAAAACATAAATTCTTTATTACTTTTTGTTTAGGGCAGATATACCTTTATCCATGCCAAATTATAGCTTCCTATAAGTCTCTAAGCTAAACCGCGGACAGACGGAGAGATGGACGGTCATGGCGAAATTATAAGGGTTCCTTGTGGACTACGGCAACCGAAAATTACTAAAAAAAAAAAAAAACTGGTTGCCTGTAAAGTCGGTATACGGGCGAAAGTTTTACGTGACAATGATTTTATGTCTGTCTCTCTCGCTCTTAGGCGGGCGCGTGCCTCTCACTCGCTCTCATTGTGAGCGCATAACGTGAGCGGAGCGTAACGCAGTTTCTTGAAGTGTCACCCGGCAAACCAATTTATAAGACGTTGTCACGTCAAAAATCCGTCTAGATCCTAAATTATAGGTGAACTACGGTAGTATGGGAAAGTTTTCGTTCTAGCCGTTCTTAATATATAAGTATTAAATAAAGCATCAAAAAAATATAGCTAGATTATTTATAAATTAATATTCTAAATTATGAAAGCTTTTCATATAAATACAAAGTAAATTCATGAAAGAAGGACTGAAATCAAAGGGCTTTCGCAGTACGATAGAACTGTTAGTCCGTTGAACCGCTTATGCCGGTACGATCAAGCGCTGTGGTTGCAAGCTCGTGTGGCCTGCCTGCACAGTATTTGAAATTAAATTATGTTTAATATTTCCCTGAATATTATTTTGAGGCAGTTAGGAGGTTTTAGAGGATATCAAATATAGTTAATTTAATTAAACTTGCTTATTTTCTTTTTTTTAATATTGTACATATTAATTTTATAACTGTTGTAAAGGTAAGTTCATACAAGTTCATTGAGTGTGGGTGAACAGCAGTTTCAGAATGCTGATACAAATAAATTTTAGAGTTGAGCAAATGCACTACTCAGTTCTAAAGTTGTGGCTGTGGCAGACACATTGTTCCCTCCGTTTCGGACCACCATATTCGCTGCAGGTGGCCGTTAGGTTTTTGTAAGGACCAGTAAGAACTGAGATGTAAGGGTTCCAGTGCAGCCTTTTGTCTAATGTAATGCCTAGAAACACTGCTAAGGTGAAGAAATAGAACTATTGGGTCTATTTCTTCACCGTTTTAGGATAATCTTGTACTTATTTTCTGACATTTGACGTATTGAATTTAAACACTTAGTCTTTTTAATAAATGCACAGCTTTTTCCACACAGAAAGGTAAATCAGTTATGTTAATTAAAAATAGAAAAAGACACTTGAGAGAAAAATAGAAACTTGAGAAACTACTTTTTTCATTTCTGAGCCTTAAGATATTTTTTTAATTTTATTTATACCACTAAGGTGGCAAACAAGATTGCGGTCCGCCTGATGGTAAACACCTGGAGCACCACTCGCGCGATGCCCACCCTCAAAAATCTAATAACTCCTTTGTAGGAGATATCATTAAATTTTGCTAAAAATTGAGGTAAAGCACTATATTATAACAAATTATAAGGATTTTACTGACTCTTAAAACAACCGAAAGAAATATATCCACGCTTTAAAAATTTGCACAAGTGTTTAAACAAATATAACTTTAAAATTTTTTTTGTACTTAATAAATACAATAAATAAAAATCTCCCAATAGACAATCAACTTTCTTTCCTACAGATGCTTTTATCTAACTGCGTTTTTACACGCACTTGACTGTTTTTTTATTGTTATATATGCCGTATATTTTGACGATTGCAAGTAAATCGAAACCTATAGGGTACCTACTACCCATCAAATTTAAATCATAAAAAAAAAATCCGACAAAAAGCAATGCCATGCAGCACAAGTAAGTGGAAAAAAACTGAAAACCGTAAAATTTGTAGTTATATCACAAAAAAAATTAATTTTTTGCTATTATAAACTTATTTGCAGTTGGAAAACTAAACGCGACGATGTATGGGCACAACATTTTTCCAACGGGTAGCTAGGTTAGTTCCTCGCTACAGTTTAGCTTTTACGGAATCCTCGGTGCGTGAGTCCAACTCTTGCTTGCTTGATGTTCATGTAAATGTACTAAAAATCATTACACAATGTCACATTCGTTACTATGAGATATATTAATTATATACTTCTTAAGTAATTTATGGCATAATGACGCATTGAAACTTAAATTTTTTTCTATAGAATTTAACGTCTTTACTGTTTTATAGTCACATTTTTGACTTTTTGCTGCACCTTAAAGTTAATGCACTAGATAATAAGCTATTCTAATTATTTAACCAAATTTCATAACAACATGAACATACATGCTTTAAAGATTTGCACAAGTGTTGAATTAATGGTCACTTTCAGATTTTTTTATTGCATTAAATACAATAAGTAAATATCATTCAATAAAATAATGTACTAGACAAAAGCAATTTTTAAAACATATATTTTTTCAATCCTGTAGATGTTACAGTTTATCCACAAAATTTGCACAAAAACGACGTATTTACGCGATATATGATATGTCGAGATCTAAGCCTTGAAGAATAACGTTTACTTTATAAAGGTCAACTAGTGTGAGCCAAATAAGCGTTCCGTCTGAATGAAACATTGAATAAATTTTTAACCGACTTCAAAAAAAAAGGAGGAATTTGACAAATTTTGTTTCAATACAATTTGGTACGGGGGTAGCTCTTATTGTAGCAGCCTATAGCAACTTGAGAAAAGTGAGTCGGGAACTAAGAATTTCATGTCTACTGATTATTAAAGCTGATTAAATGATGATCGAGTCTTAAGAGAGGGTATAAACATAAATTGCGCTAGTAGAATTGAATTTTGAGTAGGTAAGTAAATCAAATCTAGATAAATATTGAAAAAACATATATTATAATTCCAACGTCTGACACTATCAAAAAAGCTAATAAATTGTCTCATTAAAAAAAATCACAAAGTTTCCTCTAATTTTTGCCAATTCTCGAATTATTTTTATAAAGGTATTTTATCTTAAATTTCATCTTAATATTGCATAATACAAAAACTAGGCCTTTTACTAAGAAATTTGCAATACAAATAATAAAATTAAAGTTATTATTCAATGCTTTTCGCCCATACTAAATTGATATTCCGCGTTGTATGCAAATGAGTGCAGAGAGAGAGGAAATTTAGATGCTTTTTTTAAATGAACAAAAAGCACATAGTAGTTACACAACTAAGCGACCCTGCACTTACCGCAATGACTCGGCTCTCTGTCTGTATCTTATCCTTACCACTCCACTCTGTGATGGTTGAGTATTTCTATTGTATAAATAAAATTAAGAGTAAAAAAAAAATTTAATAACACGCTTTTATTTAAATGTTCTAAAATGAAAAAAAATAAACTAACATTAAACATTAAAAAAAACAAACAACGCTAAATAATTAAAACTAAAGATAAAAACCTAATATTCAAATGCTAGCTATAAATTAAAAATATTACTAAATAATATATCTCAATTAAATCAAACCCATCAATTTATTACATTACAAACGTTAAAATGGTATCAAAGCCTGTCGTAAGATTTAGGTACTAAGAAAATATATATCTTTATATATATATTTATAGAATAATTTGTGCCAAGATCAAGTTAGTTAGTGTATTCTTATTTACACAAGTAAATCTCAGCGCAGCAAGCTTTTATATCATTTAACGTTTGTAATGTAATAAATTGATGGGTTTGATTTAATTTAAATTTTATTTTGAACATTTATATAAAAGCTTGTTTTTTTAAAAAAAATTACCATTAAATTATTTTTTAGTTATCACTGGACATGTTTCTCAGTCTGTTCATCTCATTAAAGTCGTTTTTACAGTCTAGTTCTTCAATAAGGAGACTTTCTAGTTATGTAGACCCTACATAAAGGGGCGTCCATAAATTACGTGAGGTGATTTTGGCGATTTTGCGACCCCCTCTCCCCCTTTGGTAAAATGTCGTGAAATTTGGCTTTAACTCCTCCCCCTAACCTAATCTTACGTGAGGTTTTTAAAATGCATATTGTTAGTGTAAATACTTTAATTTGTGCTTTATTGCGTTGGATATAAATAAAAAAAACATAACTTGCTACTTTGTGTCGTTAGCATAGTTAACATATAATTGTTATTGTGAAGGATTTGGCGATATTTAATACACTTTTCTCGCAAATCTGCAATGTTTTTTACGAAAAATAAAATTAAGTGATATACCTTGACTTGGGTGTTTGGAGGTTTTCGCTACTTATTTTATCTTAAAGCTTATTTGTGCTTAACAAACACAGTTTCGGGTATGATTTTGAAGTTACCTTCTCCTAGACAGGTTGCAAACCTATGCTGTTGAAGCCTATGTCGCTTAATTACACAAGTCATAGTGTGAAGCTTACCAAGGCATACTTTTATTTAGATGCCAAAGGTCGGAATACTTAGAAAACATTGCATTTAGTGACGTCATTCTATTTTTCGTATGCTTCTCAGCAAGCCCTTTCATTTTATACCCATATTGTAGAAGTGCATCAAAAATAACTAGTTCGCCATCTTGAGGAGTCCGCCATATTGCAGTCAGTGGCGTCATTTTATTTTTCGCATTTTCCTCAGCTAGCCCTTTCATTTGATACCCATATTGTAGAAGTGCATAAAAAATAACTAGTCCGCCATCTTGGGTGCCATGTAAGATTTAGAGTGACGTCACAGCTTATCATGCATTGTCATCCAAACTAAATGTGTATACAAAATTTTAGCTCAATTGTTTGTAGATAACTGCTTTAAAATTCAGTTGCAAGATTCCACCCGAACATACGTACGTTGCAAGTTAAATAAAAGCTTTTAATAATAAAAAAAGACACAGGCCGGAATCCTGGTGACGCGTGCCGGCTGTAGGTATTATAGACTTCGAGTTCTGAAATCGGTTCTCTGGACTGCGCAGTAGAATAACAAAATTGGCCTCACTTTAAAAAGACAACGATAATGTGCTGCAACTAACTACCTGTCTCTTTCAAATTTTATTAAAACAAAACGTTAGAAAGGGACAAGAGACTACAGATTCACTTCGTCACTTTCTTCACTTTTTTGCAACCGCGTCAATTTTACAGCTATCTAAGAAATGCGCTGTCCAATCCTGATGTCTATGAGCTGTACGTAGAAAATAAAAGAGAAATGAGCTAAGTGCGTCCTTGAATGTTTTATCAATTAAATTATTATTCTTACTTACTTCTTACTTTGTACAATAATATATGATTTTAAATAAATATGTTTATGAGACGTATTATCTACTATTAGTAATATCGCCTTTTTTTTTGTTTTCTCTTAGACGAGGATGAAAAGTTTGTGCAAAAAAACTGTGCTTTAATAATTTAATCGATTTTTCTATTTTAAACTACAAATAAAAAAATGTCGTATAAGTTAAAGTGGCTTAGCGTGTTAAAAGTCTCTTTAAAAATATACCTATTTCGTCGAGACGCATGTAAATGCATTTCCCATTTTTAGATTAACGATTAACTGACAAAACTGGTCAGCTAGGCAGTAACAGCGTAGTAGCTTTGTTCTGATGAGGCCTCATTCTATTTTCCCGATGCTTTATAACAATTCCACCCTCTCAACGTCTCGTTGATATGATTGTTTTCGGCATATATTGTCAGTGTATTTTGATACTGACAGCGCCCCTGTTTAATTGTCCGTGACAACCTATTTTACAGAATGCGTAAGCAATAACTGCTAAGTTATATATAAAAAGTTTTACAATATTTTATTTATTGAACGAACTTAATGTAAAGTAAATGTTCTATGAAAATTTATTAGTTTTGGGTGAAAAAAATGGAATAGATGTAAAGTCAAAGTCATAGTCAAAATGTTTTATTCAAATAAGCATTTTACAATCACTTTTAAATCGTCAAAGTTATGAAATATTATTTTTTACAAAGTACTTGTTTGATAAAAGATTTTAATTTACTTGTTGATAGCTTTTGAATATTATTGGGAACGGAACGGTAAAAGTGTATACATTGCCCCATAAAAGTGTTACTTATTTTGTGTAGACGTGTATCATGCACCAACAGCTTATTTTTACTTCTAGTACTTACTTTGTGAACGTCACTTTTCTTGCTGAAACTATTGATATTTTTATGTAGGTACATATAAAAGATTTTCATAAATGTACTGCGACGCTAAAGTTAAAATATTTACTTCCATAAACCTATCCCTCAGAGATATCCTAGTTCCTAATCTATAAATAGCACGAATTGCCCTTTTTTGAAACAAAAATATTGAATTTACATCAGCAGCGCTACCCCACAATAGGATACCATATGTCATTAAAATATGGAAATAGCTAAAATATACTATTTTTGCAGTGTCGACATCGGTCAATTCTCTTATTTTCTTGATCGCATACACAGCAGAGCTAAGTTTTTTGGTTAGGTTATGAATATGAGGACCCCATTAAAGTTTGGAGTCCAGCGTTATGCCAAGAAAGACTGTTGAATTCACAAGTTCTAATTGCTTACCATTAACATTTATACATGTCTGTATCTGGCTAACATTTGGTAATGTAAATTTATCACATTTGGTTTTTTTTCATTAAGTAACAAATTTTTAGCGTTAAACCAATTTACAGTTTTAGAAAGGCATTATTTAATTCATCATAACATGTCTTTCATCTCTTAACTTTAAAAAGTAAAGAGGTGTCATCAGCGAATAAGACAATGTCATGGTTTTTTACATGATATGGGAGATCGTTAATGTAAACAAGAAAAAGAAAAGGACCTAAAATTGAGCCCTGATGACTCCCATAGTGATATTTCACCGTTGACATCTTTTTTCTGTACTCTGCAACTCATGTAGAGGGTCAAAAGGTCGAGAGCTTTGCCTCTCATATCATAGTGATGTAGCTTCCTGATGAGATTTTCATGTTGGACACAGAATTTGACTGTGACCAGTAAAAGAAACACCAGGCATATACTCGTAGCTATAATTCTAAGCTTATTTAAGAGGCCAATACTTACAGACCACGTTCCTGTACTGTGTTACCACTATAGCAATTAATGCGGGCCCCATCAGAATACCGTATTGCTCTATTAGAATCACTGACAACACATTTTGATTATAGACTTTCTTTTTAGGTAATAAAGTATATTGAACGAAATAATGTTGCGTATTTTTCTCGAGCGCAGCCTTACCAAGTCAATTCTTCGACTGACCCCTTTCTCAACGTTGAACTTACCAAACTACACTAATTGCCCTATGTAGATATATTCTACATATATAAGAGCTCGTGGCCCTTTCACATTCGTCTATCTGAAACGATAAGCGAAGTTAAGCACCGTCGGTGTCAATATCAGGATGTGTTGCGGCCTAGTTTTTGTGCTCCTTCATGTTTTGGAGGGTTCGTTAAACCGTCGGTCCTAGCTTTGTGTAGTATTATGATCGCAGTCGTTAAGTCAAGTCAGAGGCCTTATGGGCAATTTCAAAGTGTCTCTGTCTGTAACCTTTACGGCAAACCGATCTCGATAAAATTTGGCAAGACAATAGATTACGCCGTGGCAATAAAAAAGGCTATACTTAAAAACGTTAAGGGTGAGGTAAATTAGCACACAAAAACAACACACTTTATAATGGTTAATCAAATAAGCGTTTCATACTGCATGAAAAATTCAATGACTTCAAAAAGATGGATTTGGCAAAATATCTATTTTATCTGCTGGCTTATGAGTGCTGGTACTGGTCGGTTCTACAGCACAGGTACATAATATTTAGCAAAAAGAACTTCGCTCGATACTTCTTAATATTTTGTTTTAAAGCGCTTATCGCTGTACTACCAGTCTTATTTAAAATTTCGTTTTTGCATTTATATCCCAATTCTTAAAAACGGTTATAGAATGCTTAATATCACGCTACGACCCTTAGGACCAAGTAAGAAAAAATCGGAAAGAACCCTAAGTGAAAACGAAGACGAGCGACGAGCTGTTTTACCGAAATTACTCAAGCCATCGTTTAAAATGGCACATGAAAATTCTAGTTTACGCCGTTAATTCGTTTGAATAACTGTCAGGATTGCGTAATTGACGAGTGTGTTTTAATATGTAGCGAATTTATGTCATTTCGCAGTCGTTGCCTGCCATACCTTGTTACTTATACATCAAGGGAGAATGTTTTTGGGTTACCTTGCATTTTAGAAATTTATAGAGGCATGTTTTTTGGTGAAGAATGTCCCTTTGTCACTTTGAAAACAACAGTTTCTCCACACAATATCTCCTACCTCAAACTTGACTCGCTTACGTCAGAGGTCGCATCTTTAAATATTTTTCTGGTGAGAATGCCATGGTAATAACTGCACTTTATTGTGATATAGTTGCCTAGGTTTAAATATTTTTCAAGAAACGTTGTCAGTTCTCGGCGGGAAGCGCGATCATCAGGGAGTATTTAAAGAAACAACAGGTTACGGCCAGTATATACTGGTGTTGGTTCCTACTGCGGGGCAGGGAATCGACTAAGTCGACTGATATTGTTTGGGAAGGTCTCTGATAGTAGTTAAGACTTTCCATCTTTCCGTGTGTAGCATGCGTAGTCTGCTTATTGGCTAGGTAGACTTGGCAGTTTGAGAGTACGTCAACATGTTTGTAAATTTTCGGCTAGTAATCGGCGATATGTTTTAAAACTGCCAAAGTGTTTGCTAGGACTACCGCCTAGCGTCTCTCGATATGGGATAAGCTCTTTCCAGACAAACTCTGAAGATAGTATGCCAAATTTCAAATCAATCGGTCACCGGGAAATAGGTTAAATTTAACTTAGAAGATTTGAACGGGACAGGTAAACTAAATAAGCTTGTAATTAGCTACATTTACTTATATGCAAAATTTTATGATCGATTGTGTTGACTATTATTGTTGGTTATTGGACCATCAACCTTGTGATTATCGAATGCTAGGTTAAATCTTAAATCAGCTACGTCCACCTATGCTCAAAATTTTATAGAAATCGGTCTAGCGATCTTCAAGAAAAGGGGAATGGAGAGAAAGCTGTTGCTTGCCACGCTTCAATCACCTTTCTGGCTGTTGATAAAATAAATGTGTGCATGACATTTTATTTGTCAGAAGTCATAAGTCAAACTAACAACTAATACCCCTAGTGCGTCCCAGAACCACCAGACCAGAAATCAAATGTGTTCTCAGTTTATAGACAAACTAGCTTTTGCCAGCGGCTTCGCCCGCCCTTAATTTGGTTATCGGCGTAGGATTTTTACGGCAACTCCTCAATTAAAGAAAAAACCTAGAAGGTGAAAATATTTCTAAATAAAAGGTACCGCCCTTCCCCCTCATGACTGCCCGCTGGCTTTGCACAAGTTGCACATAATAAATGAGCGCGCAGTACTTGATCATTATTTTGCTGAAATGATATTTTAAAACGGCGATATATCCTAAGACTGTCGCGGACTTTTTTTTAGAACAATTAAAGCGAAATAATTCTGTCATACATGATTTTTGCGAAACTATAACCGCTCCATGCGCTGCGTGCATCTCAAAAGGAAAAAAAACTCCCAATTTTGAAACATTCTTCATTGGTGCTCCGCTCCTATTAGTCTTAGCGTAATGATATATAACCTATAGCCTTCCTCGATAAATGGGCTATCTAACACTGAAAGATTTTTTTAAATCGGACCTATAGTTTCTAAGATTAGCGCGTTCAAACAAACAAACTCTTTAGCTTTATATGTATATTAGTAAATTAGTATATTAGTATCAGTATAGATAAAAATAAGAACTAATTAAAACAGCTTAAAAGTCTTTAAATAAATTTAATCGTCTTTGTTTTGTAAATTGACAATACTTAACTAAAAACTAAAAAAGCGCTTTGCAACATTGAAATAATTTGACTTTATCCTAACTCTGTGTTATTATTTTAAGTGGGTCACCTACTCATTAGCACCTGAATAGACAAACTACTGCTACATTTAATTAGAAAATTTAATAGAGATATTCACACCAAAAATATGAAAACGCATTACAGAAAACTGGAAATATTTAATAGTCAGTGTACTGGGAAAAAATGCCCACTGGTATTAAATTTATAGTTTAATGACACTATGTAACAATAATTAAAACGCCGGAAACCAAAGTAAATTTACTAGACAAATACATTAATTAAAACCATGTAAGCCTATCTCTCATTCTCTTTTCAATTTATTGTAATTTGTTGACCAAATAACGATAATCTTATAATATTTTCCTGGATATTTTCCAAGGAATTAACTATTTTATGATTACAATACTGTAATAATAGTACATAGCTTCAAACGCCGGGAAGTAAGCAATCGCTGGATGAATAGAGTTTGAAGTCCGAATTAGTCCTAGGTAAGGCCTTTTTATACTACTTTACTCAAATGAAGTTGAGTATTGTATACTACTTTATATAAATAAAGCAAAAATTAAAACAATTTTAAAAAAATATTTAAAAGTTAACTACATACCTATGCCTTAATGTATATTTTAAAAGTTAACTACATACCTACATGCCTTAATGTATATTTTAAAAGTTAACTACATACCTACATGCTTTAATGTATATTTCAACTTGCTGGGCTAAGCTAGATTCTCTGAGGCGATGTTGTATAGACTGGCAATAATTGAGGTTTGCGATGTCTTTACAATGCCACTTCGATGACCGTCCAGTTCCATGACCATACATATGTTATGCCTCTGCACAGAGGGGTTGGACGGGGGTCGTCAAATACTTGAAACTGTTCACCAAGGCGCTAGCAGATGTGTTTAAAACAATGGACTAGGCTGGGTGGGAAATAAATGTAAATAGCGAATACATCGCACACCTTAGGTTTGCTGGCGACAATGCTATTATGACAGATTTTTTTGTTTGAGATTTTACTCGTCTCTTGAAATTAGCGTATTTAATCAGTTGCTTATGTAAATAATCTTGGTTTCAAATAGACATACTATGAAAAGTTGCCATTTTTTTATAGCATTTTGAAGTACATAACAATTCCGTTAAAGGGGCACTTGGTTCAGTAATGGTGGGCATCAGAACCACAGCATCGCCATACTGATAGGAATTAGGGTTCCACGATTATCTCAATCCCAAAGGATTTTTTTTAATTGCTGACGTGTGTACTATATTCTTATGTTTAGGTGACAACATTTGATCATGATAGTGTTTCTGGACATCGATTGCTTTTTGACTAAAAAGGATTTTCGAGCTTTAAAAACCTTAAGATGGCCATGGAATGAAACAAACTTCTTGTTGGCTCACAAATGTTATGGTTGTGGCCTTAGAGTTTCAAAAAATCCTGAAGAAAGGCCTTATCATTTTGTAATGAATGAAGAACATATAAAATCTTTGTTAAAAGAAGATAAGTTTTGTTGCGAAAACTGCAATTACTACGCAGTTTATGATCACTTCACCAGAGACGAATATGAACTAGGTAATTTATTAAATGGGTGCAAAATTTTCTAAAACTAAATCTTATTTGACACGGCGGTACTTACATAGGTACCTAATTCAGACCTCAAGTGTTAGTCTTTAGAAGAAATGAATGATTTTTAGCCTGTCACTTTGAGTTCAGTTTAGAAAATTGTGCTTCCTAAACTACCATTATATCCTATCTGACTCTATTACATACATATACTTATAAAGTTTGAATAAAACATACATAATTACATACATACACTAACCTACCCACGCATAACGAGTCAAATTCAATACTTAAATGAATATAAAGGGATATTAGATTA
Source organism: Apoda limacodes (assembly GCA_946406115.1). Classification (NCBI taxonomy): domain Eukaryota; kingdom Metazoa; phylum Arthropoda; class Insecta; order Lepidoptera; family Limacodidae; genus Apoda; species Apoda limacodes. The sequence goes on from OX291540.1 coordinate 19,718,317, forward strand.
GGTACTTGGGTCGTTAATATGTTCAAGAATTATGTCAAATTATTAAAAAATAAAATTATAACATTCATTCTAATCATAATTTCTAAAGCAATAGTTATTTTTAGCGGTTTAGTTATTTAGCCGTTATATAAGATAGAAGTAGTTTTTAGTATGGTTAGTTTACTCGTACAAGGGCGGAAATAAACATTTTCTGCTAGTCTAACTATGCTTTAAGTGGCTATGGTTGACCTACCTTTGTAAATATTTAATACTGATATATGCCTACTCTTTTGCAGATTCTTGCCATGCCTTATAAAATAGTACAAACTGTTGAAAAGGGCCAGTTAAAGTTAACAGCTGTACCAGATCTATGGGAGCACAATAATGTACTTTTTTGGCCAAAACAGGTGCAGAAAAGCTAAGGAGAAGTGAAAATTGTGCTTTTGATGCTTCTTGGGACATTTAAATTTAATAAATTTAAATTTTTTATTAAAGAGTTTAACACAACATGTCGTATATTGTACTCTATTCTAATATCACCACGCAACTTAAAAATTTCCTCATATTCAAAATTGGAATGATCTTCAATATCTCTTTCATCTTCTTGCAAATATTTCTCACTTATACTCTCCTCGTAGTCTGAATCTAAATCTCGTATTGTTGATAAAGTGCAGTTTTGGTCAGAACCATCAATATTAACATTTTGTTGACTATTTTGTACGGAACCTTTGCCAACCTCTACGATACGTTCTGTGTCCGCTACAAAGCCAGAAGCCGCCACCTGAATTAACTGTTGATATGTTTTCTGAAAATTTCTCTTATATGTACCACTTTTTTAAAACCGCTTCCATTTATTTAAATCCATTAGTCCAGTAGAAGGAATAAATAAAAAGAACATGATAAATCAAAATATCCGTTATAAGACTATTACAGCATTTGCAAGAGCTTAAAAATAATTGCACTCTTTTACGGGACTTCAAAAAGATAATTTTGGATATTAATTATATTACACTAAACTCTTATAAACGTGTTAGGATAATTACAGTATTTAATAATCTACAATGGAAACAAGTACACTTACACTTGTAATAAGCCGTTACATGACTAATTTACTTATAATAGATCCACAAAGTTAACTTATAAACCCTTATAAATTCAAGTAACAAGTGCCAATGGTTTCTAGTACGTTTGGTTTGTAGCTCTTATTAGCATACTCTAATTGTAGTGGATTTATATTGCTTCTTCTTGTAAACTCCAAACAATTTATTCATATATGTTTTCTTAAACCTATCATTCAAACACACGGCACGAAGTGTTAAGTTATGGACGTGGACAGGTCAAAATCCACGGTAGAAATTCAGTTTACTTAATGTTTAAGAAAAGATATCAACGATGCCTTAAAAAATAGATACCCTGAAATAGATTCAAAGATAAAAACAATTCACATTTTTACCTTAAAGTTGATCTAAAAAGGATTAATTCAAACTTAAGCAAACTGTTTGATTTTCATTTGGGAGCTTAAAAAATCCTAATTTGAATAAGAGACGGATTTTAAAATTGAAATTGTAATTTTTTGGAATCGTCCTTTCATTAGATAGAAGGCTCGTAAGGTGGTAGACAGGTTAGAGGGTGTGGTAAGGCGGCAAAAAGGGGCAGGGGTAGTTTGGGGCAACTTCAGCTCCCAGTTGGAAAGCTTTCACTGTTACTGCAGACGGCTCCGAGGCCGCACGCATACGCAGTGAAAGCGCTCGCGTACGCGCGTAACGCAATGTAGTTTTTGTCACAAGTCAAATAAAAAGCCTCAAACTGTTTTCAAGTGTGTCAAAAGTTTTTAAAAAAATTTCCGGTGGCGCGGCTGAAGGTCAAAAAAGAACTTCAGGTAAGTAAATGTATGGATTTGGCCGGTGGACCGTGAACGGAGGGCGCGTAAAACTTTGAGCAGGCCAGGGCGCGACAGACGGGCGCGGCGCCGCAACAGGTAGCCTGCGTTTATGGTGACGGACAGCGAGCGAAGCGAACCACTAAAAAAAAACAAAATTGCATTTTCAATTTGTCTTTAATATTTAAATGACGTGATTAATTTGCTTCAGCGACTTATAAACGTTTTTTTATGAAACACCAAAACTATAAGATTAATTTTTTTCCGCAAATTTTATTATTTTTAAGTTTTAATAAAATGTTATAATATCACAAAAAAAATATTTTGTAATAATTTTTCATTGATTATGTTTTAACAATGGTTTCATTTGATTCCTAACTGTATTTCATAATTTCGAGAAAGGACTGTTTTAATGAATTGTAACATTAAATCGTGTAACTCTTTATAATTTATCTTAGAAAGTGGTTGCTTTAATGAATTAGACCCGCTTGTCGCTCGCTTGCGAGCTCTCTGTCGCATATCGAGCGATACTCTCACTTTTACTTTTCGCTTAAACGCCAGTAATCCTAGCTTCGTCCACCGACCGCCATTTTATCTCAGTGGGGCGTCTTAGCCGTTTGTACGCTACACTAAACATTTCATACTTGCTTTAAAGGTCGTTTAACAGCTCGTAATTTTAAAACACAGCTAATTTGTTTTATTAAACAGGAATAAATACAGTTTGATTTTATCGGTTTGTTCTCTAACTTGTTTTAAAACGATTTCTTTAGTTGCTGTAATTTTTTTGTTTCGTGGAATTTATTCATTTCATTCCATCGTTTTATTTAATCACTTTAATATTTAAGTTCAATGTTCCGTTGTTAAAAGTTTTTGTATTAACTAAGTTCATTTGGTTTCAAGTAATAAACGTTTTACGTAGCCTTCTCGTAGCTCTCTCGTAGAATTTTGTAGAATCGTAGTAACAGCTTTTTTCATGTTACTAAAAATAAAACATAGCAGAGATCCTGAAGGAACGAAACGTATTATAGTTTTAGTTTTAGTTTTTGTTTAAAACTATGAGAATAGACCGCGACTTTGCCGGTAGACTTGCCGGGTTATACTTAATTCATCAATATTATTTATTTAAATCATTCAATTAATCCCTCTTAAAAGTTTCAGAAAAGTATTTTTGTCTCTGTTATATTTACCGTAGTACGGTGTAAATTTTTATCTTTTAGGTGGAACCGTGCTGTAAAAAACGTCATGTAAATTGGCGTGACGTGTAATAAAAGTAATGTTTTGGATTCCGCGAAGAAGAAGTCTACTAAAATATATGTTATACATTCGGTTACAGCTTTTGTAATAGATAAAAATAGCACTATAATTTATAAATGTATATTTAGTTAATCAGCTCTTCCATTCTTTCACCATTTAATTTTCTGTCGCGTTTCATACAGTTATAGTACATTACACCAGCAGCACAACCGGGCGATCATGAGTATGCGGGCTGAGGCGTAGCCGAGGCACGCATCATAGAGTCCGGATATGCTCAGTTGTAGCCAATGTTTGTGTAGTGTTTTTCTCAAACATGCGCGTAAATAAAAACAATCACAGAACAACGTACATGTTTATTAAAAAAACTTATTATTTTGACAATTGTATGACAATAATAAAAAGTTAGGTTTGCCGTAAAGTTATTATCTCTTTAGTTATCAATGTTCGGTTTTAAAAAAGTTCGTTCCATTTTCAAATTACATATCGCTGGCTCGAGCGGCCGGATAAAACATTGTGGACCGCTCTCTGATACTGTACTGTAAGAACGATTTATCCCAAAGAAGCTTGTACAAGAAATGGTCGCATATCGTAGCATATTTGAGAAAAAAAAAATTCATTCAATGAATGGTAAACAAATATCGTCCGTTTAGCAATGTATCAGTATTTAACAAAAGTTTATAAGAGTTTTACCAAAATAGCAAAAAAATCTAACATGTAGATTGCTGATGCTTTAAAAAAGTTTATTTTCAGTTTACCGTCGTGAAGTTTATGTCTAGCTCAATCGGCTCTTTGCACCTTTTTTACTTTTTTCATTTCCTGGCGAGAGGTTCCTGTAGTTAAATAAATCAACTTAGTTCAATGAATCGTGTCTAAATATGGATTGACTCAATGTCTTTTGTTCATATTTGTTTTACGCGAGCAATGTAACAATATTTAACAAAAGTTTTTAAGGGTTTCAAACCAAAGTGGTATGGGAAAAAAAGTAGTTGTACCTATATCGTCGTTGATTTATTATATTTATTAAAAAAAAATATTTTAATTATATAAGGGTTTTAAATATTTGTGGTAATCAAGTAGGTTTCGAATGGTTTAAATGAAAGTTTTTTTTAAGGAGGTGAATATTTAAGAATTTACGGAACCAGTCCAGGCCAGCTCGTTTTTGATTTATTTTTTTCGGAGTATCGTAGAACAACGAGAAATTCTTAAACATGTATTTTTTTTTCTGTTTTACTGACTCTTAAATTATCTTTAGGCCTGTCTACTGCAGCCTTATAAATTTAACATTAATTAATCTTTTACAAAAGTACAATAAAATAAACTTTGATAATAATAAATGTATATGTAATAATATCAAATGTACTAAAAAGTAGAAAATAATATTTGCCAGACATAAACATGGGGCGAATGTGACCTTGCTCAAACGTTATAAAATAGTCAAATAATATTCGATTGCTAACGACAAATTTAATTGATTATTTCTCTACTTTTTAATCTTAGTGCCTTGATATAGCGATTTTTGGAGTTTTTTTTTTCTTTTAAAACTCGATAACCTAAAAGACAATTTAACATTGGGTTCTGAGCTATATTTAAAATTTCAAGTATGTAGCTCATCGGGAAGTTGGTTAAAATCGATTGCAAAATTAATCGGACACTCAAATAAACAAAAAAGCATGTCAATAAAAAATCGTACCAAAGGAAGAGGTGCCTAATTTATTGTATTATTTGTGTATGTATTTATAGAAGTAAGTTAGTTAAAATTTAATTGCAAGTAAAGTACTTAGATCACTGTTGTGTGAGTTAAAGGAGCTTGTTTAGTTTTTTATAGTTCCGCCCGTAGCAAAATGGCAAAAAAGAAACCGATATAATTTTGCCCGTTAGTCACAGCATTTTAATGCTGCCGTCTATGCATTCATTTCAATGAAAGATGTCTCATGGAAACCACTTTACATTTTTGTTAAGAAATTAGTCGTGACACGAGAAAATGTCGCTTTAATCTTTTACCATTGCTTATTTTGGTAACTTGTCGTTATTGAAGCAAACAACGCGCAAAATGTTTACTCTCCTCTCCGCTGTTGACCTCTTCTCCATTCTTATCTCCTTTCCTGTTTTCTCCTCTCATCTCTCATGTCCTCTCCTCCCCCTCCCCCTTTACTCTCATCTCCTCTTCTCTTCTCCCCTGTTTTCTCCTCTCCTCTCCTGTCCTCTCCTTTCTCCCTCCCTGCGTTTCACTCTGCTCCTTTCTTATAGGGCTTTATTTTAAAGACCTAAGCAGATAGACCTGAAATTTTCACAAAATATTTAATAATCGTAAAAACATACAACCTTTATATACCGTTGCAGTGATTATATTGTGAACTCTTAAGTATTACAACGAAGAATGACCACTGTCCTAGTGTAAGTCAGGCTCGCGCTATTAGCATTTTAAATTACCGTATCACCACTATCTAGCGGAAATATACTTTATTATTAAGATAAACATATATATTTATTGGATACGATATTTGAAGTTCAGCAACGTCGGGCTTGGTTGGTTATTGGATTGGTGACCGTTTAGCGGTACACTTTTGTTTTTATTTGTGGTTGTGAATAACGTAAATGGTGGCACTTGACCGATTTTTATTTGTAATATGTAAAATTATTTAATTTTTTAAAAACAATTAACCCAAAAAATGCGTAACCATTGAACGAATGAAAGGAGCTTAGAATCCACCGGCAATGTATCCACATTTCTTTTTCACGCTGATCACCATTTATCTTTAGGCTATTCATTGAAACCATTCCTGCAGCATCAGATCAAGTTTAATTATGTCCTTACATTATCATTGAAGTAACAGGATACCAAATTTCGAACCAACCGGGCCTGTGGAAGTAAATCACATTCCTTGATCAACCAGAAAACTAATGACCTTCGAACGGCTACACTAGCGATCATTAAAAAAAACGGCGAACGGTTAAGGCGCTACGATACCACAGACAGATACACATACTCACGTCAAACTTATAACACCCCTCTATTTTCGTCGGGGGTTAAAAATAAATATAAACACTTTTAGTCCATAACTTTTCCAAAGACCAATTTTCATAAATTTAACATCAATAACGACAGATTTTTAAACAAGCTTACAAAGCCTTATTTTACCCTTCTAGGGGATTAATGCCACACATTCTTTGTTTGTAAAGCCCTAAGTTATAAAGAGAACATGTTTACTTTCAATTTCAAGTTTCAAACTCTAGCGGGTAGAGGCTGTGCCTTGATGAATCAGTGACTGAGTCAGGACAAGTAATTTTATATATTTTTTTATACCACTAAGGTGGCAAACAAGCTTACGTTCCGCCTGATGGTAAGCGGTCAGCGTAGCCTATGGACGCTTGTAGTACCAGGGGTACAACTCGCGCGTTGATGACCCTTCAAAAATCTAATAACTTCTTTCTTGAAGAACCCCATACTGTAGTCCTTGGAGATAAGCTTGGCAGGGAGCTCATTCCACAACCAAAGCGTTTGCGGGAGGAAGTTTCTCTGAAACGGCACTGTACGCGACCATTTCAGTTCCAAAGTGTGAAAATGAATTCCCTGCCGATGGCGAGCGGTGCGATAGTAAAAAGTAGCCGTGGGCATCATTTCGAACAAAATCAGAACACATCCCATTGTACAAGCGTAGAATGCCCCGACGTAAAGTACTGCCTCGCTCTGTTTAGTACACCTATTTTGTGGACGCCAGCTTCACCTTGTCTTGCAAATGATCTCGGATCTGACGATCGCTGGAGATGTCAACACCAAGGTTCTTGGAGATGGAGCGGGGAGTGTTCTGGAACTGTGGAACTACAATGAAAGGGGTTTTCTTAGCGGTGAACGCGCAGACTTGTGTATTTGTAGGGTTTAAACGGACCAAGTTTACCCATCCCCAGTCAGAGATCTTTAACAGTTTGGTCTCGATTTGTGACACAAGTTCTCCGTGGTTTTCCTATACAACGGAACGAGGGATGTATTCACAACCCGTGTAATAAGCGTCTCCAGTACTGTCATCTGCATATCAATGCATGTTGTTGATGTCCAACATATCATTGATATGCAGTAGAAACACACTAGGAGACAGCACAGAGCCTTGCGGGACTCCAGGATTAATGTCCGTGCTATCGGAGCAAATACCGTAAACTACGATTCGTATGCGTCTGCCGGATAAAAAGCAAGCCACCACCCATTTGCACAAACCCTCGGGCATTCCATCGGGCACCGGGTGCACATTCGCAGTCTTCCATGAAGACGGAAATTGCCTAGTGTGGTAGGAAAGCGCAAAGAGGCGCGTAAGTACAGGACATAACTCAGGAGCACACTGCTTAAGCACCACTGCTGGTATACCGTCTGGCCCACTCAACTTATGGACGTCTGGAGAAAGCAACGCCCGCCGGAACTCCGATGTGTTATGGAGATTTTCGGCATGGTCTTACCGCACCACGGTATAGTAGGTGGTACAGCGCCTACATCGTTCATATTTTTTTTTTTTTATACCACTAAGGTGGCAAACAAGCCTACGGTCCGCCTGATGGTAAGCGGTCACCGTAGCCTATGGACGCTTGCAACACTAGGGGCATCACTCGCGCGTTGCCGACCCTTCAGAAATCTAATAACTTCTTTTTTGAAGAACCCCATACTGTAGTCCTTAGAGAAAACCTTGGAGTAATATAATATTAAAGTACCTAATATTCGAGTTTGAGGCAAAGAGACTGCACAGTAGACCGCCTTCCACTTTAACACTATGGGCCCAGTAACCATGGTCTTCCGCAGTGGTGGTAACGATGACTGGCAAAAGTTCCTTTCGGCAGCTTTGGCAAGCGACCAGATTGCACGACTCCCAGAAGAATAGCTCTCAAGTCGCCCACCTATTTTGCCGATGAATTGAAATCGCGGGTCTTCTGAGCTCAAGCAGATATGCCTCCACGGGTGCGATGCATAAAATTCTCGCAATCCATCGCAGTCAGCAAACTTATAGCGCCACACACGACGCCAATTAGTTGGCCCAGATGGATCGGGTTGTGTGCATAACACTTGAGTCCGAACGAGACAGTGTGCCGAGGAGTCTAAAGGCGCATCCACTGAGACAGAATATCCGTCAGGACGTGTCGTCGGCAGAAGGTCCAGTAAGGAACTTTTATGGTCCTCTATATCTGGTATTCTCGTTGGAGAAAATACCAGCTGAGAGAATCCATAGGTCAGAGCAAATTTTTGAGCAGATATCCCTGCGTAGTTGTTGGTTCGAGAATTGAGCCACTAACGGTGGTGGGCGTTGAAGTCTCCCAAATTAACTATTCGCGCATTGCTCTAGAACTTTTTCAGTCGTCAAACTCAGGCGCGTGAAGGGTTGAGCTACGTCCGTGTCACGGCTATCAGACCTGTATAGGCAAACATAAACACGAGTGTGGCCGCCGTGATATACGCGCACCCACAATATCGACAGGTCCCTGTCTTCTAGGCTATAAAGGCGGCGACGGCATATATCCTCCCGGATGAACGTATATACACCGGCCCGACTCACAAAATTGTGCTCGAGTTTGTAGTGGGCTTCTCCGACACGACTACTACTTCAGAGACTTTACTCAAGTTGGCGGATCAGCCACCCAAGGCGGATATTAAGTGATCGGGTTGTGTGCATAACACTTGAGTCCGAACGAGACAGTGTGCCGAGGAGTCTAAAGGCGCATCCACTGAGACAGAATATCCATCAGGACGTGTCGTCGGCAGAAGGTCCAGTAAGGAACTTTTATGGTCCTCTATATCTGGTATTCTCGTTGAAGAAAATACCAGCTGAGAGAATCCATAGGTCAGAGCAAATTTATGAGCAGATATCCCTGCGTAGTTGTTGGTTCGAGAATTGAGCCACTAACGGTGGTGGGCGTTGAAGTCTCCCAAATTAACTATTCGCGCATTGCTCTAGAACTTTTTCAGTCGTCAAACTCAGGCGCGTGAAGGGTTGAGCTACGTCCGTGTCACGGCTATCAGACCTGGATAGGCATACATAAACACGAGTGTCGCTGCTGTGATATACGCGCACCCACAATATCGACAGGTCCCTGTCTTCTAGGCTATAAAGGCGGCGACGGCATATATCCTCCCGGATGAACGTATATACACCGGCCCAACTCACAAAATTGTGCTCGAGTTTGTAGTGGGCTTCTCCGACACGACTACTACTTCAGAGACTTTACTCAAGTTGGCGGATCAGCCACCCAAGGCGGATATTAAGTGATCCCTGGGTTCGGGAACCCGTTCAACCTGCAGGCGGCCAGAGGTCAGCCGTTCCATTAGGTCTCCCTGACCGCAGTACCAGCACGCCGCGTCTACGCTGAGCAATGACAGCAACAAGTACCGCCAGTCCTCCGCGGTCCACGCAGCGAATCCTCAGGAGGTACTTCCTCAGTTCAGGCTGCTCATTCGAGCAAGTACTCACTTTGCCCGCTTTAATTTTTCGGGCGGCTTGTTCGAGTGAACACTTGCGGTGCCCTACCTCTTTTAAATGGCTAAAACGGAGCCCTTATAAATTCGTTATGTCTGTGCGTTCGTATGTCGCAGACTTATAATTCCGCTGTATCTACGTCGACGTTAATAAATTTTTTCAGAAAGATGTATTTAGTGAATCGCCATACAGAACAATTTCAGGGGTTCAACTTTGAACGGAGGGATATCATTTTTTGAATGATGTATATTTTGCGAAATATTAACTTCCTAAGTTAACTTTAAAAACTTCTAAACCGAATGTTTTGAAAACTAAAAAATTTACGATGATAGAACCCTATAAATACTTTTAACAAAAATTATTTAGAACAAACTCTGTTAGATATTCGCGATTATTCTAATTCTATGGAAGTCTACTACGTGTAACAGGTAAAAACTAAACTTTACTAGAAAAAACCAGGCACAATACTAGTTTGTGCGTGAACTTGATTGAGCAATTCTTTTAGTGTTTCAAAAGTTAGCAAGAGCTCCATATTCAGTTGTTTCTAACTGGCCCTCCGCTATGGTTTCGTCCCCGTACGTGACAACAAACGAAAATAGAATGAAAATAGTTATATACTAAATCGTTTAGTCTAAACTAATATCATAAAGCTACAGAGTTTGTTTCTTTATTTGAACGCACTAAACTCTAGAAACTAAGATTTCAAAAAAGGTTACAGGCTTTATTATCATATAACATTAACGCTATAACTCTAATGCACGAGCATGTTACCGCAAGGTTTGTTCGAGCGAGTACTTTCTGTACCCTACCTTTCTTGTATAAGAGACTAGCTTTTGGCTGAGGCTCTAACCGCCCTAAATTTGGCCATCGGCGTGGGATTCTTACGTCAAGTTTTTTATTATACTAATGAGGTTAGTTAGGTAGTAGCTGAAGCTATAGTTCGTTTAAGCTCAGTTATAGTTATGGTCGCAGGAACTTTTGAATTTTTTGGGATAAAAATTATCCTACGTTTTCGATCCCTTTCCCGGGACTCAAACTAGCTCCATACCAAATTTCATTCCAATCGATAAACTATTTCATTAGTATAATTAAAGAGTCAACGTAAGAATCCCACGCCGATAACTAAATTTAGGGCGGGTAGAGACGCGGGCAAAATTTATAAATTACCAGTCCAATCCCATTAATATTATAAAAGCGAAAGTTTGGTCGTTTTTAACCCAATAACGTTCAAACCATTGGATGAATCGGGATGAAACTTTGCACACATATAGGTAAGATCCTGAAATAGGACAAGTCTAGGCTATTTTTCATCCCGGAAAATTCAAAAGTTTCCAGAGGAGTAAACCTAAAACCGAATTCCACGAACAAACCAAAGCTGTAGCTTGCTATAGCAAACTTCTTAGATATAATGAAGGAGTTGCTGTAAGAATCCAACGCGGATAGCCAAATTTAGGGCGAGCGGAGCCGCGAGCAAAAGCCGCGAGCAAAAGCTAGTGATTTTATAAAACATTTTTCCTACCAAAAACTCTTGAAACTTTCAAGAGTTTTTGCTAGGAAAAAAATGTTTAAAAAAAAAGATTTTGCTAGGATGCTACTTTCACAACTTAACTAAGCATTTGTATAAGTTCACGTTGCGGCATAGGTATTATAAATAGGTTACGTGACCAGCTAATTATAATTAACTTAAAGTTATTACGAACGCACAAAGTTCCATGTTCAGAAAAAGTTGTTCTCGTAGAATGAATGAACGGAGAAACCATAAATACCTCTTTAATAAGAGTATTTCCTTTGTTTAAACAAGTTAATACCTAATAGTTAATTGTAATGCAAATGACTGGTTAGCAATGTTAGTTGCTGCCGCAAAAATATCGCGTTAACAATACTTGTATTACTCATTCAATAGACTAAATAACCTACATATTATTTATAAATTAGGATCTAGGATATCTCTGAGGGATAGGTTTAGGGAAGTAAAAATTTTAACTTTAGTGTTGCAGTAAATATATGAAAATCATTTATATGTACATAAAAATATCAATAGTTTCAGCAAGAAAAGTGACGTTCACAAAGTAAATACTAGAAGTAAAAATAAGCTGTTGGTGCATGATACACGTCTACACAAAATAAGTAACTCTTTTATGGGGCAATGTCTACACTTTTACAACAAAGTTCCCAATAAAATTCAAAATCTATCATAAGTATCATAAGTAAATTTAAATCTTTTATCAAGCAGGTACTTTGTAAAAAGGCATACTACAATATTTCAGACTATTTAACTGATAAAAATCTTTGGGACTGATGATGCTCAATTACAGGATGCATAGGTAAACCACATTAAATTGGAAATAACATAAAATTGTACGACTAAAATTTTTTTATTTAAAACATTAATTGTACTTTAGTTTATTTGTATTATTGATAGTGTTTTTAAAAGAGTAACTATCGAGTTTCTTGCCGGATTCTTCTCGGTAGAAATCAACAACATTGTAAACCGGCGGGAAGGTGGGAGGGTTCAAAAAATAATATTTTATAACTTTGACGATTCAAAAGTGATTGTAAAATCCTTATTTGAATAAACCATTTTGACTTTGACTTTGACTTTGACATAAATAATCATGTTTTCGCAATGAGCAATAATGTGGCAATAAACGATAACTGACAAAAAATAGCAGGAAAATAGTCTTATACTCGCTTGCGCGCGTATTTTTTTTTATTTAAATCGCAGCTCAAACTGATACAATATCAAAAAAAAAAATCATGACATCGCAACCGGTTCAAGTTTATTAATAAAATTCAATACAACATTATAATACAGGTGCAGAATGTGATAATAGCTAGTGTTGACCATAAAGATCGATTTCTGATCCCATTAGGTACAGATGATTTATGGTATGGGTTAAGAAGTTAATCACTTTGCTTCGTTAATATTTCCGTAGGGTCCAAGATTTGTAATTATGTTTTTAATTATAACAGGACAGGTTAAAGCAGTAGTGCCCTGTTACTGAATGCACCGGCTAGGTGCTCAGAAGGAGGAGAAAAGATAAAGGGAGTTCAAAGGCGAGTAAAGAAACACTTTTCAAGGGTAAGGCAGGTTATATTAGTATACTCTTTCATTATATAGTAACAGCTTTTAATGCACAATATCCTAATCACATAGGGTGATTCTTAACACTTAAATATCTGGATCACAGCTACCTAATTCACAATCATATAGGACTACCTAAATAAATAGAAAGATAGCCAAACGCAAGCCTGCCTACAAAGATTTTAAGTGTAGTTTTTAAAGCTTTTATTAGGGAACTAGTACACTCAGGTCTCTTCGGCCTAGAGCCCGATTCGATGTCTTGCTCGCTGTAGGCACCCCTCAGGTCAGCACCGCCGTAGAAAGAAGACGCGGACGAGACTGATTTTACGTGGCCTAACAGCGTGTGGTGAGTAGTGAATATGCCGCCCGTGGCAGGCACAAGGTAAGGCCGCACGTGGCTGGCACAGTGCAAGACCGCACGTGAACGTAGCTCGCCAGTAGCTTCGGCGTAGAGCAGGTCGCCCCGTAACCTTCGTGTGTAGCGGTGTTCAAGATAGCACCCCTACTGCACAGGACGAAGGTTTGGAGTCAAGGAGACTCCGGGCAGGCCGAGGATTTGGAGTTTAGTAGACTCCGGCCTTCCCCAGTAAAGAACAGCAAAGCAGCTGCCGTGCGCCGTCGTTAGACAACAAACGTGCACCCGCATACAAAGACGTCTTCTCACGGACCTCAGTTTAGGCGTAGAGCCGTAGTAAAGCAATATATATACGTAGTATATATATACTAAAAACCGTACTGTCAAGGAGAAAGAGAAATGGATTAGCGACTTACCAATAACTCACAAAACACAGAGCGAGAGAAAATAAATATACAAAATTACCGAGGACGGTTTTCTTTTATAGCATAGAAGTAGATATGCAGCAATTTGTAATTTAATAATAGAATCCGTGAAAATAATTATCAACCGAATTTTTTCACGACTACGTCAAGTATCTACGTAAAGTGAACTGTTTTGACTTAGCGATGTCAAACATCTAGAGATTCTTTGATCTCTAAATTTAAATTACCACAGTGGTAATAGACCTAAGAGCGAATGCCCAGAAACTTCTATCGTTTCCTACATCATCCGGTCTTTTACTGGAGACGGACCACCGGAAACGGTCGTTCCGTTATATAATCACTTGCTGCCATCTGATTGAGCGAAAATTCGGCATACGTCTATAATAAAGCAAAAATATAGCACCAAAGCTGTTCTGATTGTGGAACCTTAAGTGGGTGATAGACGTTCGAGTAAGACCGCGTAGGTACTTACGGCTTGACGCCTTTTTTTGACAGTGTGTCAGCCTAAGTACGCGAACTTAAAGGAAGCGGGGAGCTTGTTTTAACGAAGGTAGGTATTAAAAAGCCTCTAGCTACTAAACTATACACGACAAAGTGCCAACTTCAAGGTTTTAACTTCGGGCGACGCTAACGAACAAGTCACAGGCACAGCACGTCAGTTGCCCGCCGGCCGCGGTGAAGTATAGATGTGGTATGTGGGTGTAAAAATACAGGAAAGCGAATATTTTTACGTCGTTTCTTTTTGTTTGAGCTTTAATTCATTAGTTTCGTGATTGAGGATTAATGTTTATTAAGTGGAAGCATAACATCTGCATGCTGTTTTGTTAAATTAATGCAAAGTTATTTTTTATGTTTGAAAAGTACCTCTCGCGCTAGTTTAAACCATTTTATTTTAGCTGATTATATAATTGCTTATTAGTTGGTATGTAAGTCTAAGTGTAGTGTGATCTCAATTTGTGTTCTGTGAATTTTAATGTAGCATACTTATATCGTATTTTAGAACTGAAATGATTAATGCTAATTTTTATTATTAAATATTATGTAAAGAAGAGAAGATCTCATTTTGTTTTTGTCTGTACTGTAAACATATTAATAATAAAGAAATTTATGATTATAAATATTAATATAGTTTTATTTTACCTTTATTCGTATTTTAAATTTTTGCAATTCAAACAGAATTTTAGATTTGAATATGAAAGATGAATAAATATCTGTCATTTAAGACGTGACACCACTTAAAGGAGGCTACAGGTATAAATCGCGGCACGTAGGTAAGTTAAACACATTTTTCGGTTTGTTAGTACATTTGTCCGTACTTCAACGTACGTGCCGCGAACTATATACATATATAGTGTTGCCCTTTACAAGACCAAGAAGAGACTTTTCTTAGTCTCGTCTTGCATTTTGCACCAGGACTTAAGTGATTATTCTTGGTCTTGGTTTTGCAACCCAAGTGTTGGTATTGGTATTAGACTTGGTGCAAGACTCTTCCCAATGATAAAAGTAAATAAAACATATACTAAAATACAACTTCCTTCATGACAAGGATTATTAGGAATCCGTTGTCATTAGTTGCCAAAAAAGGTGTCTTATATGTAAACCGCTATACAGATTTGTAACGAAATTGGGTAAAAAAATACATTGAACTGAGGGATATCAAAATTATACGTGTCATTTGCGACACGCTACAAATATCTACACATGAAAAAGATGGTGTGTTGAGGCTTTGCGGTTGTGAGAGGTGTTAAGTTGTGGCGGGTATCAGTGGTGTCAAGTTGTGGGGGATATTAGGGGTGTCAAGTTGTGTGTCAGCACAGGGGTGCTGGGACTGTCAAATGGTGGGGATGTTGGGAGTGTAAAGGGTATTAGTAGTGTAAAGTTTTTGGAATATTGAGGGTATAAGGGGTGTTAGGGGTGTCAAGTTTTGGGATGGCATCGTGGCTGTAAGAGGTGTCGGGGGTGAACAGAGCGATAAACTAATTTTGCGTGTCAGCTACGACGTGCAAGTGGAGTTTGCTTTTGAAGAATTAATAAAAACATAACGTAATTATAAGAAAAAAATATGTATGCATGAATATAGTGGTGAGTTGAGGGTGTGAGGTTGTGAAAGGTGTCAATTTGTGGGGTATTATGGGTTTTAGGTTTTTATGGAGGTATTTGAAGTTTTTAAAGGTCTTAGGAGTGTCATGTTCTCAGGGTCTTGGGTGTTGGATGTTGATTATATCTCCACACCGCTGAATGGTAGACAAAATGGGTGTAAACGTCGTAGATAACGGCTGAATAAATAAAAGAACTACCTTACCTTATATCAGCCAGCTCTAGCCATGGGGATTTTATGACTACCATCCACCAGCACACTTAGCGTTTTTTTTTACAATAGTAGCAGCAATTTAATGATGTACTGTAATATAATTGAAGTTGTTACACTAGAAAATTCCCATGCCCCCACCGATAATTTTTTACCGTCATGCCGCCGCCGAAGATTTTAAAGTCAGCGCAAACGTCTAGTTGTTGGGGATGTAATGGGTCTTAGGGGGTTTTGCGGGCGTAGTAGGTGTCAGAGGGGTAAAGTTTAGGGATAATGGGGGTTTAAGGGGTGAAAGAGGTTTTAGAAAGTGTAAGAGCGTTCGGTTATAAGGGGTGTTTAAGGTATAAGGTTAAGTTTATTAACGAACCAATTACAACTTATAAAATTTTCGTCCTAAGGGCTGCAAACGAAAATCAATTCTTTATATTTTGTTTTTTTTTTGGTTTTCAATGTTAAACTGCGTGTTCCACGAAAAGACGTTTCCAAGGAAATCACTCTACACATTCTTGAAACGAAAGTTTAAATGAATTATTTTTAACCGACTTCAAAATAAGGAGTATGTTTTCAATTTGGTTGTATGTATCATAACCCTCCTTTTGTTTTGCCGTAGTCGGGTAAAAAGAGACGCATTCCAAATTTTTTAATTGCTACAATATTGCCAATTTTAACAACCATCAGAATTATGATATGTGCATATGTTTAGTTCACTTATACTACGCTATAGACTATGATTTCAAATAGGCAGGGCACCTTTTTAATTTTAGGCATATTTTAAATATAACCTTAATGTTATATGATTTTCTCCAAAACCGTAACAGCTTTTTCATGAAGGGTTCTAAAAAGATCAAGAAAATTAAGCCGTAGTCTCTTTCAGTTTAGGAGTGACCAAATAAACGTGCTTTTCCTGTATGTATTTTATTAATACATTTGAATAAAATACATACTATCTAGCTTTTATAAGTTGTTCATAAGTTGGTTCTTTCGTTACATTGCAATATACATAGTTGATATATAAGATAACTGTACAACACACGTGAATCTATGTACATAGTAGGTATTGACCCCTTTTTCTTTTTCGAATTACGAAGTCTTCGATATTGAAAAAGCTAAAATGCATACGGAAAATGAAAGCACAAAATAACTGTCTTAAATATACAACTGGTTGTTTGTCGGCAAACCAAATTAAGTAACTTCTCCTTTTCTAATTAGTGGTTAACATGCTTCAAACTAAATTAGTGCCACCTTTAAAATTATATGTATTACAAAACCATTTACATAGTACGAAACACATTCGAGATTTTACGACATAACTTTCACAGAGTTGGCATTTACCACACGTGCGTTCCGAAGAGTTTCAGTTTCACAGCGTAACCTTTCAGTTTGAAGCCGTATTTAACATCTATTAAAGTGTTTGACGCAAGGAGTTTAGAATTTCATCTGGTGTATTGGCAATTGATATTTTTGTATAATATATACAGGTTGATATTGTTTTGGTTTATTTTATCTGATCTGGACTGTCTGTGAAGTGTACCCCCTGGTACACTTAAGTGAAGACAAAGGTGACGAGATTATGTAACTGGCTGATATATTCATTGGTTTTCATTGTTTTGTTTTTAAGTATTATATTTATTAAAAAACATATAAGTGCTGTTTCATATTTGGTTCCGTTATATTGTTTTCGCCAAATACATGTTATCAACATGTTGAAAAAGAAAGGCCGTGGGTTAATGGAAACTGCAATTTGAGTAAAATTTTACTGTGAGGATAATTCCTGTATTTTCCAAAATAAGTAATGCACTGCATTTAAAGTTGCTAGAATAAATCACTTGCTTAAGCTAGGAATCGAACCTGTGAAGTAAGAAAATCTAAAGAACTTAGCATCCATACTAAACTTTAGCCTAGACGATTATTTAAAAAGTGATTGCTACTGTACATAAAATAAAATCATGCTAAGCACACAACACACCGCACTTCCAAAGTACCTATTTAATTTATACGGATCTCCAAAGCACGTGAGGGATCAACGTAATCGTAAGTCTGTTAATTGTAAAAAAAAGGGGAAGGCTATACGAATGAGATGATTATTAGAATCTTTGAAAAATAAATCAGCAATCCGGATGATTGACAACTTATTACATGGCATAGAAAAAGAGGGTGCGTTCGTTTACTGGGCAAAAAGATGCCAGGTGCGTTTGTATAGTGTACTAAACAAGGGGACTTGATGTCCAAAAAACTCATCAGTAAGCTAGATTGGTCAAAGAGTCTATTAGGGCTATTGCTTTGACAGTCCCTGGGAAAAAAAATCGTGGCAAAGAGACTTACATAGTTAAGGGACGAATAAAAGGAGAGCCAGCCCTGAAGATGTTGACCAGAAAGAGGTTCATTACAGTTAAGGCCCTCGGTTTAATCAGAGCGACTGAAAAAACACATCTAGCCCGGAAGAGTAAGGGTGCTACCCAGCCATTGAAGTCAAAGAAGGTGCGAGCCACGGTTGATAAGACTAACCACTTGATCTGTCAGTTCGCAGTAGTCCACATCTTGAACTGGGCAGCTCTGGACACCAAAGATCAAAAGATCCTGTTGATGATCGACCGATAGGTCAGAAAGAATATCAGGTGAATTAGAAAGCCATTTCCGAAGCTCGTATCCTCTAGCGTTTAACATGCCAATGAGCTCGTCTCTCAGAATGGGGGCTTCCTTGACACCAATAGCGATGTCGTCCACATAAAGATAGAGGCTATTCGGGGAAAACTGCTGCTCTGCCAGATCAATAAGAGAGCGTATAGCTATGTAGCGACTAGACTAGTGTTTGCATTGAATTCAAACACTGTAATCGGTTTTGACGGATCGTCGCGCCAATAAATCAATTGATAGCGGCGGTCATCCGGATGAACATTTGTTTGTCGAATGCGGATATTGGCTACTAGTACATATTGATGCCGATGTAAATTCGTCAGAACATCACAGATATCTATGTGGAGTTTAGTTTAGTTTCAGCGTGAATACTGGCTAAGAAATACTCCATTAGAAATAGGCGCTAAGCCATCAAATACGACTCGCATTTTACCGTCTAGCTTTTTTAGTACGGCGTGCTGAGGCAAGACATTATGTTAAAATCAGCGAAGGGTCTTAGGACATAATACATAAAATTCGTGTATGAAGTCGACGTACTGTTGGTGAAAGTCTGGGTCACGTTTTAAGAGGCGCTCCATGGCTAGCAAGCGCTTTTCTGCCAAATGTTTAGATTATCCGATTCTAGGTCGAGCGGTTATGTGTGGAAGGCAACGGCCAGATTTTAGTCTTCCAGTGTTTTCCGGATAAATGGCCTCACTTTTGATATGAAGAGGATTAGAACGTCGGGTACTCAGGAACTCCTCGATCTTTCAAAACCGTGCACAGCTTCAGATAGGTTTAGTTTAGTCGTCATTGTATATGCGACAGGGTTCGATGAAGGTAGGGTTGCCATCCGTCCGGGTTTCCCCGGATTTGTCCTAGTTTAGAGGGCGTCCGGGGAGCGTCTGGACGGGATTTAATTTAAAGTCCGGGTTCAAAAGTTCCTGAAAACATTAAGAACCTTTTGTTTTGATAACAGAAAAATGTAAGACTGCAAACAGTTTATTACAACGTTTTATTTCTTAAGAAGACTAAAATTAGATTATTTTTTTATTTTTCTAAGTAACGTTTTAAAAGAAACTATTGACATGTCCGGGTTCTAAGCTTCAAAATCCGGGGCTTTTACGCTTCTTGTCCTAGTTGCAAGATTTTATAAGATGGCAACCCTAGATGGAGGTAATAGGCAATGTCTGAAGATCTTATTACAAATGAAAGAAGAGATATCCTGCTTAATCTCAGAAAATCGAATACGTGGGAAGCACGAAAAGAATACACTAAAAACTCGTCTTAAAAACAGCAAAAACTCCAGTAAGGGAAAGTAATGAATGAGGATTGTTATTTAGAAGAATATTAATGTAATGTAAAAATGTAATAATATAAGAGTGTCCTATAAGCATATGACTTATCTTATTACCCGACTGTGGCGAAGCCCAAAATGACGGTTATTTTGATACCTTGATTGTTATCAAAATAAAGAGCTCGTAAAGACCGACGCCGAAAATATATAAAACTTATAATAAAATGGATTAGCGCTGGTCGAAAAAATTAAAACCAAAAAGCTGTAAATAAAAATAAATTATTGAATAAATAAAAAAAATATTGAGAACAACACCTAAAATATACTAAATGTTTAACTATAAGCCGGCGGGACTCTTTTCAATGTAAGTTCAAATAGTAGTACCTACAGATTGCTTAATTATAGTAATTACTGTGTACTTCTTTATTTATTTTTAGTTCTAAGTGTTTTTTTTATTTATTTAATTATTCAATGTAATGTCGCCTCTACACATAAAGTAGATTGGGACAGTAGCAAAAGAGAGAAGTACTTAATAACCACTTGAAAAAATTTAAACATTCTCGAACTAGAATTTCCTACTGTAACGCGTAGCACATTGAACGATGTGATACAGTCAATGCTGAAGTCACGAAACAGATTTAATACCTACGGCATGCAGGTATGTCAACAGACTGCATTATATCTGTCCGATATTAACTGATCCTAGGTCCTAGTTGTCTTTATAAACAAAATGTTCTAAAGCTGAGAATACCCGAATGACAAAGTTTATAGAAAATATTATTTCACCTGAATCAGTACAACATTTAGTTGAATGTTGAATGACCTGGCAGACAATTTGCATATAGAAGGAAAATGTCCACCACAACAGCTGCAATCCAAGTTATTAACTCAATAACAAAGAAAACAATGGCAGGCATATTCAGTAACCTGTCAAAGGCATTTGATGTAATAAAGCATAAATTATTGCTTACAAAACTATTTTATTATTCATCATAAGAGTCATTCTTGTCAGGTCGCAAAAAACCCACAATTCTAACTCGAACACATTTAGGTGATCTCGAACAAATTGTGCAGTGCAGCATTTACTCTGAGAAAGATAAAAGAGGTTGTATCCGACGAAGGTGAAAAGATTTATAATGATATCAAAAATACAAGGTCACTCCTTTTTAAAATTAAAAAAAAAACTAAAATATATTACAAAAAAATCATAGTAAACTCATATAACAATTTAATTACTATCCTTTTTTTGGTCTTAATGGCAAATAATTACAGTCTATAATTTTTTGTCTTATATTATAACTTAAATAATGAAATAAAGCAAAACATATGTATAATAACTCATAATATAGGTATATATAGGTCATTATTCACAAATACTTCAATGTATATCTACGTTTCTACGTATTATCGATAAAACGCTATAAACTTTACCTATATATCTAATACATAATAGTAACTTAACTTATCATAATAAAGTCCCAACATTTCTATCTTGTTCGACACATCTAAAATTAATAATGGTCATAGATAAAGTGATTAGCCACCGACCCTAGACCAATAGCCATGCCTAGTATTATATAATCTGTGGCAATGCGGTGCGGAAGTCACCTAATGGAACCCGTTTCTATTATTATCAACCGTTTCTATGTTATCTGGCCAACTCAGATATAACCACTTGTTTTAAATCTACCTTTATGCTTACCCAATTATTTTGCAAATTATATTATTGCAATATTTCTAAATGTATTTATAAACGTAGCCTTGCCTTTCACCCTAGACCTAAGTCGAATATTTTTGTTTATGTTTTTCTTAGTAAGTGATTTATAATCTTAAAATATAATCAGAACAGGTTTAGTTTGCACATTCCATAATGTCTTATGTAACAATACTGCGGGGTAATTCAACTAACTCAGATGAAAAATCGTGTATCTACGAGTAAAAATCAAAAACGAGCAATAATAACCCTAGCCGAAGTCAAACATAGAAACAGCAGCAATTTATATTTGCTGTTTGTACAGTACTATAAAAGGTAATGTCCCGACTGACTCATCACCGTCCAGCCCAAACCGCTAAGGATAGAAATTTGGAGAAAGAGTATGTTTTATATTAATCGTTTTAGTAAGGTTTTTGTGAAATTCGACTACTAAGGGGGTGATGTTTCAAGTTAAATCTATGAAAATTAGTATTCGACCTTTGGTACGTATTGCTGTTTCTGGAAAATTATCCCATATAAAATAGGGGATGAAAAGTTTTAGGGGAGTCTAATTGCTTTCGTAAATAAATTACACTTTTGGTTGCAAATAAAAATTACGTGTTTCAGAATTTCCCAAAATGAAACCCAAAAGTGCGTAAAAAAGCGTGACAAAGTTTGTAGTGAATTTACTAGAATCTTGATATGTATGCTTTTAACACACTCCACTATATGTTTCGGGTTTTCTGAAGATTTTGAAGGGTAAAGCAATTTTGTACACTTCAATACAATAAAATTAATAGAAAAAGTGTTTCAACGAAGATTGTATTACAAAATTACTGAGCCAAATTGCTACAGATAGAAATTTGGAATTTGAAGAAGGGGTTTTATTTTATGTTAATTGTTTGAATTCAACCCCTAAGGGCCTGAACAATGCGCAGAGTAGCAATATGATAACTTTCCGCTCAAAAGCTTTGTAACATGTTCGCGCGTAGCGGGAAAGTGCAAGCTACTTATGCAGGTAGATGTGGAAGATTTTATAGCTAGTTTTTTATCTCGATGCGTAAAGGGTTTTCCAAAAGGTGTTCGTAGATTTTGTATTAACTTATCATCGGCCAGTTTAAATCGTTCAGGTTTTATTGCTAGTTTTTTTTTAGGTATCGCAGGCATCGTTTTAATATAGATACATTCAAAATTTAAACGCTAAAGAATTATAAAGGTTGAATTTTTGCTACATCTTTAATTATATATATTTTTTATTATTGACATTACACACAGCGCCGTCTGACCCCAATGTAAGCAAAGCTTGTGTTATGGATACCAGACAGCGGATACAGATACATATTATACATAAATACACCCAGACTTAGAACAAACAGAAATGTTTTTTTTTATTATATTAATGTTTGTCCAATGCGGGAATCGAACCCACACCCTCTGCACAGCAGTTGGCCGCACTACCAACTAGGCTGCGAGGGAGTCAAATATATCATATCGTTTCGCCAGATGACGAAACGCCAGAAGAGTCCACTGCTGAACATAGACCTCCCCCATATGTCTTCACAATGGCCGGCCCTGAGCCGCTCGCGTCTATCGTCTTCCTGCGGCTCTAACTAGCTCGTCTGTCTACCTGGTATGAGACCGTCCCACGCTGGGTCTTCCGGTCCGTGGTAGTCACTCGATTTTACTTTTCCATAGATCACGACTCCGAGTTGGGTAGTTACCTAACATTATTTGATCCTGAATTTTATATGGAATGCGTAGTCTGTTTTCTTGCCTTTTAAATTAAGTATGCAATTGTATAAAACTAACAACAAAAAAAAAAGAAATTAAATTAGAAACAATTTAGAATCCAAAGTCGACAACAGCTTTGGTTGTTAACAGTAATGTTTTTATTATGATTTTTTATGTTTTGTAAATATTGGTCAGCTTTAACTGCATGTACTTACAAAACTGAACCGAAGTACTTAGAGCGCGCCAACAATTCTAAGTACTTTGGTATTACTTTTAAGTGTCTTATGTTAACCGCCATACAATTTCAACTTGAAATTCACCGTGAGACAATATTCCGCAGCACTCAATCTGAAAGGCTATCTAACAATTAAACACAAATTGAGTGAATCTACAAAGCGGTAGACAAAAACAACATTTGTACAAATAAATTGGAATTTACTATTCAGAATCATCTTTTTCTTTTTTATAACTCCGTTCTTTTCGTACTAAATTGTTATTTTTTTTATTTTAATTTTTTTTCTTGTTGTTTATCATGATAATAATAATAATAATGGGTGTCTCAAAACCTACTTGAATTTTTTTAACCAAACACCTATTGCAGTTCAATTTTTAGAGTATTTTAGTAGTAAAGTATTTTTTGCTGGCAAAGGTTCACCCTTTTTTTGAAAATATGACAATTGTAGTTGAATTTCGTCAATAACTCGACGCATCGGTTTCCAGCTCATGAATTGTCTGCAGATTACTTGCATACACTTTTCCCTTCAGAAAAAACTCCAAAAAAAAAGTCCAGAGGTGTCAGATCACACGATCTTGGTTGGCAGTTTACTTCTCCTCGCTGCAAGATAACTCATTTTGGAAACTTTGTGTGCAATAACTGCATTGTTTCAGCTGCAGTATGGCATGTTGCACCATCCTGTTAATACCAAATGTCGGTCAACATCCCGCGATAACGAAGACCATTGACTTTTCCATTTTCCATTTGCGTTTTAAAAACAATACGGACAATAATTCCGCCAACCCAAAATCCACACCATACGGTTACGCGAGGAGGGTGCATAGGTTAACTTTTGGGTTTCTTCTGGGTTTTCGGTCCCCATATTCGACAGTTCAGTTTGTTGACGTACCCATGAAGTTGGAAGTGCGCCTCATCGTAAAGATGATTTTTTTTGAAATTACCACCGACTTGTTCATCCTCCAGTGTCCAATAGACGAATGTTCGGCGCTGCGTATGGTCTACTAGCCTTAAATGTGGTGTTAATTGAATCTTGTAAGTGCAGATCTTTAGTCAAAACTTCAAAGATCTTCTGGACATATTTTACTGTTGAAAACGATGACAAATGGAGTTGGATGGGAGTTCGTATACACTTTGTATAACTGCTGCAATGTTTTCAACCGATCTACCCGTACGAGGACGGCCACCTGCTTTGATGTCCAAAACAGAGACAAAAGGTTCAAATTTATTGATTTAATTTTACACAGGAGCTCGAGATGGAGCATGAGGATGATCTTCGGAAAATTTCGGCACTGGATTTTAACAATTTCTAAGCGTTGTTCGATTCAAAAACGCTGCAAAACTTAACCTCAATCTTTTTTGAAGACAATTTTGTTGAGGCACCCTTATAACTTTTATGACAGACATTTCTGTTCATATAATTTCACTTATTATCTTATATTTTATTACAAACTTTATGATTATCTAAGACTAAAGTTACCTGTTGACATTGCTACTATCCAACCTGTGACTTATCCACTTTTTACGTACACTAATTAAATTGCTCAATTCAATACACTTTGTTAAGTATAGTTGTTTTTGTTTTTAATAATTAGTATCTATGAATTTTTAACATGTTTGTTTGTTAGTCTTTAAAGAAGGGTTGAGTACTAACCAAAACACTTCTCTGTTCTTTTAAGCTATTATATCGCAGGCCGTAGAAATATAATACAAACATAAAAGATAATACAAACAGGAAGATAGATATGTAGATGCTAGATCTATTCATGTGCCAACGAGGTTTATTTTAGTTATTTTCATGGTTTCTTTTCTTAAATGTCTTTCAAACCACCAATTATATCTTTATTGAAACATTAAATTATTATTGTGTTCCTCCTCCTCCACACAAAAGAAATTTGCATTTGAAATACAGGTACGTCCTAGTACGGCTGCTACTGCATGTATTTATGCAATACATTTTATGTGTATTACAATAATTCCAAATTCAAAATCTTTTTATTCAAATAGCTTCCTTAGAACACTTTTGAATTGTTAAGTGAATTAACTACAACTAGCTTTACACACTAAATACAATACTTACTGTTTTATTGCGTGCGACCAATAGGTATTCTTTGTCAAATCACAAGAAATATTAATTAATTAATTTGTAATTTTTTTTTGAAATCAATTATTATTATTATAAAATTAAAAATTAATAAAATTGATAATTAAACAATAATACCAATTTTTTTTTTATTTTTTTGGGACACTTCATTGCAATAACTTTCGTTATATACTTCATTAAAATACTTTTCGTCTCCATCCTCCTAGCAATCATCTACCTATACCAGCACATGTTGGTGTTGCGTCGCTCTCTTACGCATTAACGACTCTGTTCTTTTACGCATTATCGACTTTGTTCTCTTATGCATTATCGTTAAAAAAATTGTCTACCTACTCGCGCTTCTGTGAACATTACCAAGTTATTTATTTAACTTTTATTGTAAAGCTAATTTTGTAAGTCATTTAAACAGATAATATTTTTATCCAATATGCGGTATGATTTGTTTAAATTGGTCAGCTGCCAGCGCTTGCTCTTCTTAGAGAGAGATCCCAGAAGCCGTCCATGGTGTACCTATTCTATCGGAGAGTACTCATAAATTACGGAGGGGTCCGTACTGGTCGGTTATTGAGATTGTCGTGTTTCAGGTTTTCGAATCCAACACATGCGGCAATTAATGCTCAGTTGACTGATTACAGGCCTGGATTGAAAACACTGCAGACGTCAATAAATATATCAATCACAAATCGCGCAATAAACCACTGTGTAATAATCACAGGTAATACAAACGGCACGAAAATCGAACTTTTAACTGTGTTGGCGCGATCGAGCCGATAGTCGGAAAAATAATAAACTACTAGCGATTAGTTTTACCGTGCCGTGCGTCTTTGACATTCTTTTATCTTACAAAATTTACAGTAGGTACCTGATGCCGGAAAAACACGTTTGGTACAAAACAGACTGCCTATATGGAGAAGTAGTAGTACGTTAGACTGACAGAAGTTGAAGAAAGACATATTGTTAAAAAAGAAAAAAATCTAAGATCATGTTTGTGCCAGCACTTACACAACATTTATCAACATGGATCTCCAGAAATAGAATACATTTTAATTCTTACTATGCTATCCTTGACATCTTATATTTACTGAGCCATAGTTGCTACATATGCTAGTATCAATATTGTTTAACTCACATGAGGCCTCTTATCGAACACTTTGTCACATATGAGTTCAAAAGCTGAAGCACAAAGTTCTAAGAAACTTTCACAATTCAATCATAGTTGGAATTTCTGTGCCCATTCTACATAAGCACCCATAAGCAATTATAAGAAAATTGTGTGCCTTTTTTGTGGTAATGTACTCTATATATATCAAAAACTCTCCGCCTTGTTTATTACTTACCGCGCCAAAGTTTCCCGACAAAAAATCCAGATGGGAGTGAAACATATGTTTTTTTCAAGGACATTTTACATCCTAAAGCTTTATATGAAATCATAAGTTTATTAATTCAATCTTCGAAATTTCCGCTTTTTTAATTGGTTTTGGTGTAGCAAATGTCTATATACTTCTTTAGTCCAACCTAATAGGAGTCTGACGCATATTACACAACATATATTTGGAGCCCAGGACTTTTTGGAGACAGGAAAACCAAACTAGTCTAAAAAACACTTTTCTATCAATGGTGTCAATTTTTGACGCTAAGATACAAAAGTTAAATCTCCATACACATAGCGAAAGCTGTCCGAGTTATTTAAGCACTGTCGTGGCATATCTGCAACTAAACAAGCGTTCTATAATTTAGATTTAGTCTAATATGATAGTTATCTAGTCACTCAAATTAAGTAGATTAAGGGCGCGTTCGTTTTAGGATGCAGAATCATTAGTTTTGTTTACTTTGTCATCTGTCATTCGTTCGATTTGCATTGGTGTCAAAAATATCAAAATTTTAGTATCATCTGTAACAAACTGTCATGCGTTCTTTTACGATATTTTTGTTATTTTCGTCACTTTTGCCACCGAAAAATGAAACTTTAGACACATGTCTGGAGTTGGGGTTTTTGTGTTAATCTGTCAAACTGCCTATACATATTTATTATTTATGGTAGTGTGTGCGTGTTTTATCGTAGTGTGTGTACGTCAATCGTTAGTTTTGCAACAAAAAAATTTTTTTGTAACGTTTCAAAGCTACACGAACGAACAAGTTATCAAAAGTGTGAAAAGTATCAATCGTGGGAACTCTTATCCCAAATCGAACGCGCCGAAAACATAATCACGTGAATCAGTGCCTCGAAAATGTACACCATTGTATAAATAGAAAAAAGGTCGTCGCTATTCAATATTGGTCGTCACAAAAAAAATGGATGTAACTGGAACAGAATAGTATTTTTTTGGTAATGAGGGTCTCCAACAAAAACAAAAATCACCACAAAATTTATTTAACAAAAACAGTGTTTACCAGTATCGAATTAAAGTTAACACTAGTATCGTTTTCTCGGTAATTTTAAATGGAGACACGTAGGCGTGCCGATTTCCAGAAACTCTTAACATTCAATATTTTGTTTCGGAACTTTTGAGAGGGTAGTTCGTAATTTTCAGCAGATACAAAATACAATCATACAACCAATTTAAGTTATTATTCATAAAGCTTTGATACTTGATAAATAATTAAATATAACTTCCTACTATCTTTAAGACAAAGCTAAGCTTAGAAGTAAAAAGAAGCCCTAGCTAAGTAGCTTATTAAAGTTATGTTTATTATAAATGTTAAAGCGAGTTCTTTGCTCAGCCGTGTTTCTTACAATAAAATAATTTATAAGACTGCCAGGTACAACCGCGCCTCAGGCTTGTTTCACATAATCCGGTTATAAATTATAGGTGAGGGTGTTCGTGAATTACTGTTCTTTATTTTCTTGTTGTTTGTTACTAAAGCAAACCATTTTTGTGTGGTATGGGAGTCAATTTAAAAACTTATTTGGCATAGAATATGTCTTCTAAAAGTGATGTCTTTATTATTGTCTGTACCTACATTATCTAATGATCGTATCTACAAAACCGCTTCTTCAGAGCGGCATCCGGAGCCTCCTGGTTCGTTCGGAATGCAGACCTACAAAGGGACTTTGAGCTTCCCACAATTCCCCAATATCTTAAACATGGCAGTTCGCTTTTTCAAGCGTACACAAAAATTACCCGAACCGATTAATTGTGCAATCCACAAGCTACCATCCCCCGGACCACGGCACGGTCGAAAAACTATTGTTAGGCGGCCTCGGCACGTACATACGGCCCCAGACGACGATCTCGCTAGCCCTCCCCACCGCAAATGAAGCCGACGTCCCCGGGTACGTCGGCGAACGCAACGGATACAAGAGGTATCAAAGAGTGCCGTAGCGCTTCTCGCCCCCAATCACTCGCAATCGCAACCGCCTAACGGGGAATAGCTCCCCTCCTGGCGCTGACTCACCTTCGGGTTCGAGGCTCACGCTGGTCGAAGGGACGACCCCAAGAGCGACAACCGAAGCCGAAGCTCCCCCTGCGGGGAGCTCTTGAGCGTTGGGCGCTATGTGGGCTAAGTATCAGCCAACCGCGTAGTCCGTTCAGAAAAAAAAGGGTATTATACTGCAATTTTGCATGCACCATGTGAAAATTTAATATTAAATAAGGTAAGTGGAATAATATGCAATATAGGTATTAACTTTTTTCGTTTATTATTCCAATGCTCACGTTTCTTGCCGGGGAAATGGCCCTTGTATTTACGATTGGCCGTATTCATATTTTTCTAAAGAAGAATTAAAATGTTACAAAACAATTATTGATTTATAAACGACTAGCTGACCCAGCGAACGTTGTTTCTTTTTTTTAAACAACTGCCGCACCAGCCTATTGTGAAAGGGTTGTACTAATTCAGAAACCTTCCCCGGCGTGCGCATAGCAACTTACTAAAATTTCTTTACAATAGATTTACCCTTATTGCGTGAATCCGGCTCGCACTTGACCCTTTTTTCTTTCTCGGAAACATTCCCCGGCATGTGTTTAACAACATACCAAAATTTTATTACAATCGGTTTACCCTTATTGCGCGAGTCCGACTCGCACTTGACCCTTTTTTCTTCCTCGGAAACATTCCCCGGCGTGTGTATAACAACTTTACCAAAATTTTATTACAATCGGTTTACCCTTATTGCACGAGTCCGACTCGTACTTGAACCTTTCCGAAAATCCTATCTTATCGGATGCCTACCTTATACAAAGAACACACCCTTTAAGTTTCAGGTCTCTACGATCAGCGGTTAAAGTTTAGGATACACAAAAAACACCTAAAAAGTGACCTTTTTAAGCTTAGAAACTAAAACATAGTGATTATATTCTCTTTGGAGGTAATAATATAGTACGGTGACTTTCAAGACATTTAAATTTTAAAGCGTATTTGCTTATGTTTTTAAGTGTGTTTAACCTTTTTGAATAAATTCGGATTGATGTTTCAAAATAAAATGTAATTTAAATCAAAAGCACTGAGGAGTATTGATATCAACTTCTAATCAAATCACCGCCAAAATAACTTTCTACTCCGTTTTAACCCCGTAAGGGGATGAATTTCACTAAAATACGAAACAAGTCTTCCATCAATTCTGTTAAAAAAGGTTTTTGTAAAATTTGAAGTAGATTGGACCAATGAATACCGCATACAAACTTTACCCCCCTTTTTCACCCCCTTAGGGGTAGAATTTCGGAAAATCCTTTCTTATCGGATGCCTACGTAATACAAAGAACACACCCTCCAAGTTTCAGGTCTCTACGATCAGCGGTTTAGGCTGTGCGATAATCCATCAGTCATTCAGGACAAAGCATTTTATATGTATATAGATATCAAATAGCATGGGTTGTGTATATAAATATAAAAATACACTGAACACGTAGTAAAAAGAATTAGAATAGAAGCAACTTTAAGAATGGAGTGCATACAAGTTTATACTTGCCTCGTTTCAATTCTATTTCTTCGCCGCCGGACGCGTCAACCACTGTGCATTCACATCTATGTAGATATACACCGCCACTTGTCGCGTAATTTTTGCCCGAAAGCGACGTGCTCTTATCTTGGAAATACGGGGTCCAATGAGATCCGGTGTCCGTGCGCGGCTAGTTTCTATGAGTCGCCGCGCCGCCCGCGGCCGACAACGTGCGCGGTCGTGTGCCGGTAGAAGCCGCACGTCGTCGGATGCGGCAGCGTGGGTTCTCTGATCGGTCATGGCCACGTGCACTCCGTAATAAACGCTAAGATACATTCATGACATGTTTTCAAAAAAAAACGAAAATTAATAAAACATTATGTCAGTTTTTGCTAATGATAAGGGTATTTATTCTATTGCCTGTCTACCAGAAAAAAAAGTGACGCACTGTTCTAACACCGCAATGTTTGCTTACGACCTCACCCCATCATGTAAGTAATACTAAACTAATTTATTAAAACATTCATTATTTTCTTTATTAAATAAACTCATCTTTGTGTCGAAGGCAACTGCGTGCGCCCTTCGCTATCGTTCAAAATGACTTCGAATTACGCGTGCAGCGGCTGATAAATCTCTGATAAAAATAGGTCTTATAAAACCCACGCCCGAACAATCCCGAACTACCCCAACAGATGCTTAGATTCATATCGCCCGTTCTTTGACGCCCTCTACCGCGCGAAAAACCTCGCTCCGTCTTCATCGGCTACTTTAATGCCAATAGTCTCCGCAACCAAAGGGAGGAATTGTTGGAATTCCTCTTAACCCATAAACCGGATGTCTTCCTCATCCAGGAAACGTTCCTCAAACTCACTATCTGCACCCCTTTGATTGCGAACTATGGCACCGTCTACCTCCCCTCTCGAAGGTACTCTCATTTATTACATACACTCTCTGCATTGCTCACCCATCGATTCTGCGCCCCTTGCGAACTTAGAAGCATCCGTCTGCCACATAGCCTAGACAGGCCATCAGCCGATCATCGTTGCATCGGTTTATCTCTCCCCTCAACAGACTTGCTCGGAAGCGACCTTTAGTCGCTCTTAAATTTAGGCAACGCCGTCGTCCTTGCCGGCGACCTAAATCGCAAGCACCGTCGATGGAACTCTTCAGTCACTTCACGGAGAGGCAGACGCCTCCATGACGCCCACCTGCTTTCCCCATGCCGCCCCCTGCAGCCCTGACGTGCTCGACATAGCACTTCTAAAGAGTGTAAGAAGGCTAAGCTTTCGCTCTATAGAGGTGCTTAAAGAACTTGATTCGGATCATCGCCCTGTCCTCCTCCGATTAAGTTCCTCATCTGACACTCCTTCCGTCACTAGCTCAGTGACGGACTGGGATAAATTCGAGCAATTACTCGAAAATCCGAGCTCGCCACATCTCATCCGCGAACTATATAAACGTGGCTATCGACTCACTCACGAGTGCTAAAGTCAAATGCCGTTAGGTGACTACCACCACCTAATCCTGCCTCAGCAAATCAGGTCTGAGCGTAATGCAGCCCACCCAAGACGCTATTGCCCTGCTTCCGCCGAAAACAAAGCTCGCTTTAACGACTAACATCGCCGTGTAAGAGTCGCTGTGGCTGAGCTTCGCGCCCAGAGTTTCAGTGGTCTGATGGAGAATATCTCTTCCTCTCATCAAGCTTATTGGCGCCTAGCCCGAGCGTTGAAATTAGAAAAATTCAACTCCTTCCCTCCGCCAACCAGTCCCAACAACGTTCCCGCGTTCGATAACGATGAAAAAGCAGACTGCTTTTTGCCTTATATATAGCCTTCAAGCCCTATGTGCCTTAAGCCCACAACCATTTGGTCCCGATCACGCGCGAGAGGTAGATGGTGCAGCGGAGCGCAGAGAATCTATATCTAGAGTATTTATAAACTGTACAACTTTCAGTTGCCAAACCACCTTGTACTCATCATACGAGACTGTTTGTCGAACCGCATAGATAATAGAGTCCAAGGCACCCTAACTTGCCCTCGTCCTATACAAGCAAAAGTCCCGCAAGGGTCCGTGCTCTGCCCTTTCTTGTACCTTCTGTACACCAACGATATCCCTAAAACGATAGGTACCCAACTAGCCCTCTTCGCGGACGATACTGCTATTTACACCACTGACAGGCAAGTGAGTCGAATCACTAAGAGACTCCAATCCGCAATCACCGCCCTAGGAGAATGGTTTCGGAAATGGAGAATCGAAGTGAATCGCGACAAAAGCTCTGCCGTTCTCTTCACTATAGGCCGCCCTCCGCGTCAAACTTTCCTCTCGCTGCCATTCCTTGGAAATAAAAGGCCAAATATTTCGGTGTGGCCCTTGAGCGTTGGGCGCTATATGGGCTGAAACTCCTTCAGAGTGCATCAGTCAACTCGCGCGTTGCCGACCCTTCAAAAATCTAATAACTGCTTTCTTGAAGAACCCTATACTGTAGTCCCTAGAAAAAACCTTAGCAGGGAGCTCATTCCACAACCCAAGCGTTCGCGCTTTGAAACCGCACTGTACGCAACCGTTTTGGTTCTAAAGTGTGAGAATAAATTCCCTACCGATGGCAAACGGTGCGATGGTACAAAATAGCCGTGGGCATCATTTCGAACAATTCCTCTGAACCGAGTCATAAGGGCCAAGCTGGTATCCTAGAGATAGCAGCAGTACTCTATATGGGGCCGAACTTGCGACTTGTATTGTAAAGCAGCACCCTTTGCTCCGAAGTGAAGTACTGCTTCGCTCTGTTGAGTACACCAAGTTTTTTGGACGCCAGCTTAACCTTATCTTGCAAATGATTTTGGAATAAAAAATCGGCACCGAACTATAAGGCTTATGTTGCAATTGAGTCTACCTCTTTCACCGCTGCTAACGCTCAACAGTGTTATGTACAAAAATTTTACATCAAAACTTGTTAAAATGTCCCCCTATCAACAAAATGAGACCGGAGAACTGATTCAAAACTGTCAAAGATTGCAATGCCATTCTAATTCGAGTTGCCGCGCTTGTAAGTCAAATCATCATTCCTTATTACATTTTAACCGAGAAACGCACAATTAAACTCACGCACAAACTACCTCCTGTGTACATTGGATACCAGCTGCTGAGTCAATACCTTCACCGAGCGCGCCCGAACCTCGGCGCGCTCTGACGTCATACCATGTTCGACGGCTGGTACTACGCCACGCGCTACGACTGCGAATGCTACGCCGCTCGTAGACACAACGTACGTCGTCAGTAGTTTTTGCAGATTATTGTGAAGGATAGCTTCAACTTCTCTTTACATGGATGATATTACATTTTCCGTACAGACTGAAGAAGGAGCCACCGCTTCCAAGGAGCTAAAAGATTTATTCATAGCTCAATGAGACTTGGTCAAGTGGAATGGTAACTCATCAACCGCATTAGAAAACATTCCCGTGACACATAAACTACCAAGAGAAGTGAAATTTGATAAAGTTTACACTAGTCTACAGAGACTGACAATTTTTACTTTAAATTTTCCCTGCAAGATAATGCTAAATGCAATAAGCGTTCCATGTTGTCGGAAATAGGTAAATTGTATGACATAATGAGTTTGTCGCCACCACTATATTATACGTTAAATTATAATAAAACAGCCACCACATATAATAAAAAAGTGGAAATCGTTTTGTGAGGAGCTCCCAGTATTTAATTCATTCCAAATTCCACAACATTCAGGCATCGCAGATGGCAGCACTGCCATTTCACTTGGGTTCTCGGATGCAAGCGAGAACGCTTACGGCGCAGTGGTTTATATACATGTTAAGTCTGCCACGGGAGAAGATACTGTGCATCTGGTGTGTGCTAAATCAAAAGTGGCTCCTTCACCGCCACAAACTATTGCTCGACTAGAGCTCTGTGGAGGAGCATTTTTATTGCCAAAATTACTACGCACAATTATGGTATAGGTAAGTTTCCTATCATCATGAAAACTAATGAACACCACTTTAAATAGCTAACTAATCCAACTAACTTTAACGAATTAACTAATACAACAAGCTATTCTACCTGCAATTTATAATGTTTCAACAAGCACCCAGCTCATTTTCAATGTTGAATGAATTCTGTAATTATTATTCATATTTACTAATCAAACACTATAAAATTTTGAAAACATGTTCTAGGAATAAATATCTAGGTCTGCACTGTGACAGTTTTATATAAATTTTATAGGTTTACAAAGTGTTAGTTTAACAGGCATCTAGGTTTAGAGGCCGCTCGTTTGACATAGGTCAATGAGTGTTGTAAATACGGTTTGTACAATCATTTAAGTTGTCTGTTCATGTGGCGCATAGAAAAGAAATAAATTATAATATAATTAGACAAGCGAATCCAAATATATGTTCTGACATTTTAACGGAATACCGAGAACTTTCAGTGATGCCATGGGCGGAAGTAGGTCAACAGAACCTTGGCCGAGTTCTAAGCTCTTTGCCACAATTACAAGTACTTTCCGTTTTGCAAATAAACGCGATTCAAGCGAAAACTGTTGCTTCTTGCAATATTCTCACATAAAATGTAAATGAAGCAATTATATATGAGGCGACGTTTCAGGGAAAAGCGTTAAATTATGGTTCGATGTCGTATGGTATGGTATGATTTTAGACTGGACGGAGGCGAAATAAATTTTTATTATATGCGTACTGGAAAGGACTAGAAAATATTTATAAAAGTTAATTGTTAAATATTAATTTTGTTGTAACGTTTTTCAGTAATTCTGTCTGTATTGTCTTCGTGTACTTGTCTGCACGCAGTGATTACACTGACAAATGGGCAATGCGCTTGATTGACACATAAAAAGTGTTGCCCTCTGCTAGAATGCACTACCTACGTATTAAATCTATGTGATTTGGTGCTTCTTTAAGTCCCTGTACGTCGACGGCTTGAGTCCCCGATGTCATAAAATTTCTCGAGTTCGCAGTCCCTTTGTCATTTATATATACTGCAATAACAATAACATAAAACTGGCAGATTACTATAAAAGATTTTGTATAACATACAAGTTATAATTTTAATAAAATAATTTCCAAGTTTAAGCGTGTTACATTTGATAGCAGGATAGAAAAAGTTAGTGTAACACGCTTTTATTCTGGTAATAGACCAAGTTTGACAAAAATAAAGGAACTTAGATGACGTTCAAACGTTAAAAAGTAGAAAATTGCTAGCTTTACCCGGTTATTTAAAAATAGGTTTAGTTGTTTATTTAACAATATAAAAGTAAAAATACGTTTATTAATTTTTTTACTTTGTGATAACAACTAAACTCAGTTGTGTTGCTTTGTTTAATTACTAAGGTTTATGTGGCTACTTTTCGGCTTTATCAGAGACCCTGGATATCATGTCAGACCAGAGAACTTATCACGACAATACAAACTAGACGAGGTTGCATCGTTTAAACAGAGTTCTTGTAGCCACCTTCTCACTTTGTCATCAAAACTTGATCACCATCTGTGAGCAAACTGCTTATTGGAATTAAACTAACGAGCACAAACACGACAGTGCTATTTTGTTTAATTAAGCAGTTCTTATGGCAACCTTCCGGCTCCCATCATCAGATCAGCTCTAGTGGTTATAATAACTTACTGCATTGTCACTAAAGTTACATAAATATACTAAATATTAGCTCAATTGGAAACCGAGAAGTGGATCAAATCGTGAAACCAAAATTTTTTTTACAACAAATGTGTTACACTATTTTAGGGACAGGCAAAAATGACCTTCTAGAGGCAAGCAAACACATTGCTAGTAAAAAACAATAAATTTTCATTATTATTCAATAACAATAATTATAAATTCTTTTATACTAACAATGTGTAAAGAAGTGTTTGCCTGGAATAAATAAACAGTGGGTAAGATGTTAGGGTTGGCGCGACGCGTTGAAATTAACTTGTTGCTTCTCGCCCGCCCTGCTATAGGTGGGTGGGCAGTCACCGAAAGGAATGGGAATAGGGGTGAGACTTAGGTTTCAATTTGGTATTGAGTCCTAAATAAAGCGACGCTTATATTTTTATATATTTCTTAAAACTATTTACCGATCTTTTTGAATTGTGCGTGTTTTGTGAGAGTTCAGTATTCTATAGATTTTTTTGGTTTATTATTGTCTAAATTAGTATTACACATTTTTAGCACATTTTTAGATATTTGTACTTTAAAACACTTCTTCTAAACGGTCTTTACGGAAAGAATTAGATAATTTTTTTTTATACTTATGGGGTTTTAATACGCCTGGATTTTTCTTAGCTATAGCTGGACCGGTTGACGTGGCGCTTTCGAAATGCAGAATATTTTTTAAACATTATTAATAATTGATTATAAGACTAAAGATGTATCTATATTTAATTTTTGGCTTTTAAGTTTCTTACTTTGTCGGTTTGATATTTTGTCAAAATGTTTTTGTCATTTCAAGACTCGATTAAGGGGACCGCTTATACAAGAAACAAGTTTTCGTTCTTTTTGCTCTATCGTAAGAACAGTTATACATACAAGCTTCAAACTAGCTGTGATCATAGATCACAAC
Source organism: Apoda limacodes (assembly GCA_946406115.1). NCBI lineage: Eukaryota > Metazoa > Arthropoda > Insecta > Lepidoptera > Limacodidae > Apoda > Apoda limacodes. Next base: position 19,755,177 of record OX291540.1, read on the forward strand.
AAATAATAACAACCAGCCAACTGTGAAACGGACTGACGCCATTGCCATTTTGAATTACCTTTTAAATGCCATCTGACGAAAATAGTCGAAAATAAGAGAAAGCGAAAGAGAGCAAAGTCGGACGTAGTCAGGCATTAGCTTAGCGACACATTATTTGTATTTGTGCGTGCTCGTAAATTATATGGTGGTATACGTAACCCACAGTGTGCGAGTACTAATCGCACTTGACCGAATTTATTGAAAAAAAAAACATATATACAAGAATGTCGTAGCCACGTTTATTTACAATGTTTTTTTTATCATCATAAATTAATTAATTATTGTCTCAGTTTCGAACCAAAAGGTTCTTAGCCTACGAAACAAGAAAATTACGATGAATGTTGTTCAATCCAACTTGATTTTTTTCTAGATGCGTAGATTTTCATTAATTTTGTCCCTATAAAACTTTTAATTACTCCAAAAGCAATAAGGAACAGAACAAATCATTAAGTTTACATTTTATAATGAAGCTTTGTAACTAATACCATATTTTGATGTGTGACACTGTCTGAATATTGATGTGGATAGATTGTATTAATTTTTATAGAAAAGTAGTTATTTAAGATAATAATTCAGAGATATTTAGGATAGATATCGTTTTATGCCAGGAAAATAGTCTACTTATCGCTTTTCCTCTGGTCGGAAACGCTGGTAGCATTCAGTTATTGGTTTGGCGGCAAATCTTGATTTTAAAAGATATTTCTTGATAGGTAATGTTCGGTCCATATTTATCTTGCTCTACAATTGATGCTGAACACTTTTATAATGATATGCCACAGTCTTCCAGTTTTTTGCCTCGATTATAATAATATGTTAACGACCATACTTTTTTGGAAAAAAATAATATTTTGCGATTGATTGGCTTGTAAATATGAAAAAATTGAGCCTCCTTGTACAATTTATAAACCGTGTTTTCTTAAGATCTGAGAAAAATTAGCATAGCTGGTAGCTAACAAAGTGTTAAGTAAATTAAAATTAGAAAAAAAAAATTATAGGGTACCTCCCCTACACGTAAAGTAGGAATAATTTTTATTCTCGTCTACCCCATAGTATAGTGCGGTGTGTCATTGAATAACTCGTTTAAAAATAATGAGGGTGTGCCACAACCATTTTTTGATTTAGCCACGCGCTTGCAAAATATTAAACTTTAAAGTGCAAATTTTATGTTAGAGCCCAGTGTCCCCCTCACTGCCAGCTAAATGGCTATTCTGTATTAGGTATGTGGAAAAAATCATGGGTATATCATATATAACGGAATTTAAAGATAAACTATCATAGCTAAGTAGGCTTTACAACTTAATAAGCAATAGTCGACCAACTTAAAAATGTAGTCGAATAAGTAAAAATTTCATACAGATTTCATCAAAATGTACTTAGATGTAGTTGGTACTTATGTAAAACAGGTACTAAATTTTATGAACCCTGTAACATTACAGAAAAACAGAATTATAACATTCTGAATACCAACACATAATAAATGAATAACAATATTACGTTCGAATTCAGGTGCGGCGCTTGGCGGTACAGGGCACAAACTTGTAATCTAGTTGCCTTTTTTAAAAACAGTTGTACATATAATCTTTCAGTGATCATAGTGTGTTGAAGCTCTAAAGTGTAAAAACCAAAAGTGTAAGACGGGCCAGAACCATTTAGTATCTTAAATCACCGTTACAACGCCATCTAGTTATTATTAAACTAAACGCTAACATATTTGTTTGTTGGAAACTATATTTAAAACTAAGCAACGTTGGGCTTGGTCAGTAATTGGATGGGTGACCGTTTAGCGGCACACTTTTTGTTTTGATTAATTGAATTGAATAATATTGGTGATAATAACGATAACAGACTAACAATGGCGGGAAAGTATTCCTATGCTCGCATTAGCACGCGTATATTCTACTGGTTCTTTTTTAAATATATAGACAAATAGCAGCTTGTACTGATAGATATTAAAAATTACTATAATACCGTTTGGAGTTGGATAATTAAATGCAATGCAGTATTGTAACACTGGTGCAGATGTGATAATAGGTTATGTAACACTGGATGTCATAATGTGGGTCATAAAACTACGGATTCTAACCCATCAAAATAAAGTTCTGTGTATAATTCCTAATCCTTTTTTGCCATTCCAGAGGATTTACGGCATAGGTGTAAATAAACATTTTCTTAAAACCTGCATACTTATTTCTAAGTTATTGATAAAAATACAGTAAAATTAGATAATTATAAATATTTTAATCAAATGTGTTCAATTGCATAGTATTTTCCCAATGGAGAAAGAGCAAAGGAGAAAGACCAATCATAAACAAACTATTTATCATGCAAAAGATATATTTCTTGTTTTTTAAATTATTGCCATCACATGTTAAACACTTTTTTATTCGATCAAACCACTTTCCAAAGCACAAACACTTCTTATATTATTACTGTCAACATGTTTGTTCAAAAGTATCAGTGCTCTTTCTATATTCATTAATACATGTAATTTTCGGAAATAGACAGAACTAGACTAGATCTAAGTGTAATCTAGGAGTAAACAGGACATAAGTCTGATAGGTATATGTATGCATATATACTTTATGATTATACAGACCAAAAATACCCTAAAACATAGCTGTCACATAACTAAATTTACCTACGTGCAAATATATTCATCAAACAACTCTAAACCTACACTCCAGTTCTATACTATGAGTATATTGAACTCAAGACCGAAGGACCCGAAATAGGCCGGGCGAGGCACTCCAAGTGAAATGGAATATTTATCGATTTTAAGATATGTTTCCGGATGGGAGCAGGAATCTGTGACGACGGTGAGCCCGAATCGTAAACCTTTTTATATAATATAATATATATTACCTTTATACGAAAATATATTGTCAAGTAATATGATTGATAATTTATTTTCCTATCAAATGCACATGCGTGTAAAACATATTTTACTCGTAAAGAATTTTGACACAAGCTAATCAATTATTTATCGTTTTTTGTAAAACTCATAATTTGTGTTTAAATGAAGTTGATATCCGAATGATATAAAAACTGGCTAAGTTCGTGTTAGAGTTCTGCAGTCAGGTTTTCGTTGAGCCAGCGAAAACGAAATTTTTTGACAATTTCAATGCCTACCATGTCAGCAATCATGTCATTGCTAATGCGAAATATTGGCATTCGTAATAGATACTTTGACTTTTTTACGAAACAAGTAAAGTAAACCTTTTTGTTGTAACTTGTTGCTTTAATTTAGAGCTTACTAAATTTTGCGGTCAGAGTAAATTTTCAACTGAAATTATGGATTAACAGCGAAGTTTGGAAATATAAATAAACGGGAAGAACGGGAAGGTTCTGCTATAGTATTTGCATAGAATAGAAAATTCAAATTAATTCAAATAACTCCTCAATAATGTTATTTAGGTACCTAAATTTAACACCATCCAGTCATAATACTAAAACTATAACAACTTTAAAAATATACACTATTTGTTAAAAGACTTCTGATCAACAAAATACACTTATAAAAAGCAAATGTTTCAAATTATTTTTCACTAAATTTCGCCAGCGGCTCCGCCCGCCTTAAATTTGGTTATCGGCGTGGAACTCCTTAATCAACTCATTAATTATTATACTAATGACGTTTGCTATAGCAAGCTGTAGATAAAGTTATAGTTCGTTTAAGCTCGATTATAGTTATTACCACGGGAACTTTTGAAATTTTTGGGATAAAAAGTAGCCTATGTGCTATTCCAGGACCTAATCTATAGGAGTGCCAAGTTTCATCCCAATCCGTCCAGTGGCTGAAGCGTTATTGAGTAACAAATATCCAGACATTATTACAAACTTTCACATTAATAATATTAGTAGGATTATAATCAATTTTGAAAGTGTGAGTGCCGCGAACAATTTACGCGTGAAAATGGGGTGTTTGTATGGCGCGCGGACCGTTTACCGACAACACTCTTATGTACCTACGTAGCTGGAGTTCTAAAGACTTTGCATCTTTATTTGTTTCAGTTGGAACTGTCAAGTAGCTGTAATACAAATCCTTTGAATATTTGCTTTAGAAAGCGACCGTCTCGATAGATAAACTTACCAAAATTTTATCTGTTTTAGGAGCCAGTATTTATACATAAAATTGATTTGTACAAGAAATTGGAGATGCGATTAAACTGGCAAGTTATATTACAAAACATTTTTCTCAAACATGCTGCGATTTGCGACCATATCTTGCACAAGCTTCTTTGGGGTAAATCGTATTTTTACGACTTTTAAAATAAATAAATAAATTATAGTATCTGAGAGCGGCCCGCTATGTTTTAGCCGGCCGCTCGAGCAGTCAAACTGTAATTTGAAAATTACAACGAACTTTTGTAAGCCCAAATATTGATTACTGAAGGGATCAAGCTCATCAAGTATTTTTAAATTTCAGACTGGGACAACAAAAAGATTGTGCTGCTAAATTATTTTAAAAAAGAAATCGACATAACGTGGCGAATTGGCGGCAAAATAAACTTAACCTTTTAAGCTATTGCATAGCTTTTAATAATAATAAGCTGAAAATAAAACGTCGTTTCAGTTCGGCAGACTTCGGCAGACTTCGGCAGTCCGGCGTCACTCGTTTTACCAATAAGAAAGAAAGTACTAAATACAGAATCTATTTTTGAAAACATTCTGTTTGACTTAGCAGGTATTTATTATATGGACGCATTATAATATATATTTGTCGTGTTGCCATCACTACCGTTGTTTATGAACTGTCAGTGTTGTTTGTTTACAAACACTTTCAAATACCTTTTTATTCGTGAAATATTAGTTTTTTATTAGGTTTTAAGCTCTTTGGTTTAAATAAATATGAATCGCAAGTGCGAGGTGTGTTATCTGTCGAAGAAAAACAGTGACATATTTTTAGCCAGATTTTCGTTAGACGTAGATCGGTATGTAATTACATTGTTTAGTCACTGTCTTACGAATTTAATCTATATAATTTCAATTTATATCTTTGAAGACAATTAGTATTTCGTTTAGAAACTTAAATTTGAAATTTAACAAAGAGAATATAATCATATTTTACTTATTATTTAGGCCAGCCGCAAATTGCGAGAATAGTCCGATAGAAAAATTCTCGAGCGCACCACGCACGCACCACGGACCGACCCCGCCCCATGGTCAGGTCGGCGTAGTGGTCCAACTAGCCATGAAGTTGTACGAAGGACCCTGTAAATTTCGGTTTTCTAATGTTCAACTATTTAGTTGGTCCACGGGAAAAAAATCCTAGTTCGTACAACCAGTTATATACTGACAGACATCATAGTTGGACGAACGGGAAAAACCCGAACTTTGGCCCAGAGATAGTACCTACATGCTTATATTAAACAAATGAATATTTTTGTACATTAGATTTAGATGCTAAGCGAGCGAAGCGAACGGAGCCTTCCAGCCAAGTTTCATAAAAAAATAAATCTGTTTATTTATATAACAATTCAGCACACACTAAAATTTTTCTATCGGAAATTTCTAATAATGTGCGGCCCGGCCTTAAGTGTTTTGATTGCTACTAGTGTTTGTTACAAGAAAATGAGTGAGCACATGCAATAGCTTTACCGCGGCAGGCCTCGTGTGCCACTGTTCTTTTTTTAAATAAACATGTACGTTAATATCTATATTGTTTTAATTTACTCACATGTTTGAGAAAATCACTGTACAAGCCTTGGCCACAACTGAGCATTACCAGACTCTGTGATGCGTGCCTAAGCTACGCCTCGGCCCGAATACTCCCGATCTCGCTTATAAAACTTACTCGTAAACTGTGTCATTACGTGCAGGCAAAGCGGGTCCTTAGACCATATAACTCCCACAGCCTTTTATATGTAAATTTTATAATTGTCAAAGCAAAGCTCGTGTTTATTGAACTCACAGGCGCAGGACACGCAGACAGACTAACTTTATTTTTAATGAGTTATAAACAAAAATTAATGAATTTCGGATTTTTTCTATATTTCTGATTTAGGACTTTGCTTCGTGACAAATTTCAGGATTCTAGAACATTTTAAAATATACTCCATACCATAATGCAAAGGCTATTAAGGTCGCCCCCTGCCCCGCAGTAACCACACAATCACCCTGTCTAGGCACCATGCATCGGACCTCTGTATCTAATTCTCACTCTGGATTTGGTTCTTTCCCTGCCTAAATTATCTTCTATACGTAGTCAAGGCACAAAAGTACATGTACGAATCACTGGTGAGTGTCGTGCATGCCTAAACTTAGGGTTCTGTAGTGTTCCAATTATTGTGAATAAGTACTCGTACCTATAGTAATCTAAAACACTTATGCTCAGATTTTGTTCAAAACAATTTTCATTGAATCAAAAAACATGGATGAACAGACGGTATGATAGACGGACAAACTGACGGTCAGACATAACGAAACTTTAAGAGTTCTTGTGTTTTTGCCATTCTAAGGCTCTTTGGCTGCGGAACCTTTAGCGGAGTTTTAAGGGCCCTTATCTCCGTAGGATTAACACTTGCATTATATTGCAGAACAAACGACCATATCGTAATATGTATGTAAACAAAACTACATATTATGCACATACACATATAATAAAGATAAAACGTCCATTTTGCAGGTATTGTGTAAAAACAAAGACAATAATAACTAACAGTACGTCTATTGTTATTAAAAAGTAAATAATGAAAAAATAAGGGCCTTAAAGACCTACAACATTTAAGATAAATTATAACGGTCACAGAAATTTGATTACCGTAGGAGGACTCGCGAACGTTGGCTAAAAATCGTCATCAAAAATGCGTCCACACGCATTGAGATGCCCGCACATCACAAAACTGTACGACCCTCGCCCCCGCAGTACAGCTTTGATTACTTTTTTGTACAAAAAAAAATGCTTTACAGGTGTAAAAAAAAATATTTTTAATTTTTAATAAACCCCATTTAAAAGGTATTATTGTATACCTATGTGTACATGTATATAATAGTGGGTTTTGTAACAAAGGAGATGCTATATTTTTTTTAAAAATAGTTTTTCTTTTAGCATTTTTTCCAATGTGTTTCTTTTTACATATCTTAGTTTTGGTAAACTTATTTTGGAGAATAGGGTCTAAAGAATAATAATTCTATTTCAAGAGTTATAGAATTCTACTAACGGAACAGATAGACTTGATAATTTCCTTAAAATGTCTTATTGCCTTACAGAGTAAACTTTAGTCACTAGAGCTGACACGTACATTTATTTTATTTATTTATTATAATTGTATTAAACATAATGTTTTGCAATGAATATAAAATATGTAAACACATGTATGTAAAGATGCAGTAGTAATTAACTACTTCAATATCAGCAAATGTAAACGACCAAAATCAATCTTTACATCACAATGAAATAACTTACTCAGATTTTTGACGAAATTTTTGAGCGGTCTCAGTTTAAGAACTCTATTTTACGTTAAATTTAAAGGTAGTTATATAGTTTAGCGTTTTAAACAACTGGTTTTTTAATATATAAAATATTTAAAATACATATATTTAATTGATATATAATAAACTAAAACATAAAAAAGTTTGATTACCTTCGAAGCTTATGATATTATGCTTTTGTCTGAAGTTCCCGTAATTTCACTGTACAAAAACAATAAACATTGAAACCAACACGATGAGTTTAAAGACTGTATACAAACAACATACACATTAATACACAATGAACTGCAAGCTCTCTAGGACTTTGGTAATCTCCAGGCTGTCCTGATCCAATAAAGGTTCAGGGTTGTTAAAATGTTGTAACGCCTTGGGTATTAAATGGATTGTTCGAGTGAAAGTGATATAAATATCAATTGTATGGCTGACATCTATTTACCTACTAGGTAAATAGCTGATTATTTTGAATCCTTTATAATGGATTTCCACCAAACATCAACAGCTAAGAACTTTCTCCATCTAAGCAGCCTATAACAAAAAGAACCGCATTTAAATTGGTTTATCCGTTTAACCACTACGATATCACAGACAGACACAAAAGCAGTAACAGATAGAGGATTCATTTCGTTTTTCGATCTAATCAAGAAAGGTCTGTAATACCTGTAGGTTCTTGTCAGCCTTCATACGTCCCAACTGTTGGGGCACGGTCTACCCTCATAAGCGAGGGTGATTTGGGCCATAGTCCACACGCGGGCCCAGTGCGGATTATGGACTTCACATAAGTACGTCTTTTTTTTCTTGACCTGTGCAGGTTTCCTCGCGATGTTTTTCTTCACCGAAAAGCCTGTGGTGTGAGTAAATAAATTAGTGTACTTGAGAAATTAAGAAAAGACTCATTGGTACACGCCGAGCCCGGGGTTTGAGCCGCCGCCACTTGGGACGTGAAGTGAAAGTTAAACCTTTCGGCCACCACCGACTCTGTAGGTAGGACTCCGAAAACGACTGACCCATGACGATTTATTTTGTGGTTTTTTGGGATAGTAAATCAATCATGATAGGTATCAGTTACCTAAAATGCAAGTGTTTGAACGATTCTTTAAGACGAGTTCAGAACTGTTGTATTTTAATCCATTTCGTCGCGGATTTCCAGTGCAAAAATAAGATTTATCTACTCTCATATCAGAAAATTAGAATTATAAACTTCAAAACAAGTTTATATTGACAGACTGTAAAAACACAATAGGTACCAAAATTTAAAAATAGATTAATATTTTAACACTATTTCTCTATCAAAATAATGTTATAATACAATCAATACATACAAGATAAAAATCAATCCAGATTCCATATTTTTATTCTTATACGATGCGAATAGCAGGGTTTTGGCGCCATTTAAAACGTTTTGTTGTTCTGCATTTCGTAGTTTATTTTTATTTTTGTTAAAAATATCCGATAGTTGTGGACGTGTAGAAAGTTTGACTCCACCCGATATATAAGATGTGGCGACGGAAAACGCTCATAATCTATTACCAGGAAAGTCGAAAAAAATATATATAATTAATGCTATCACGAAAAATGCAAAAAAAGACTACATCATTTTCGAAAACTCTTTCTTAAGCTTTGATCCTTTATTTAAAACTCAATGTATGAGATTAGATAAAGTAGCGTATAAAACTGCACATAACTAGCTATTAAAATACTCGTGTGATACTATTAAAAACTCACACTCGTGTTTAAAACCCCTTATTATGCAACAGTTTCATAAACTACTATTACTTGTTTACCGAGGCAATAAAAAAAAGTCAATTTCATACAACTAAGGTAATTTCTTGCCTGAAAAACTAAGAACAAGACAAGGCGTGGAAACATTTTATGACCATTTTTTTTAATAACGCTTAGCATTTCGGCGTATTTTTGGCTTTTCTGAAGGCTTATTTTATAAAGCTAAATTTAATTTAATGGAAACGGTAAATTTTAATTAATAGTATCATTTTAATTAATAGTATTAATAGTTGTAATTTAATTTGATAGATTTATGTTGCCTTGCCTTGGTAAAGGCAATAAAAAAAAGTCAACTTCATACAACTAAGGTAATTTCTTGCCTGAAAAACTAAGAACAAGACAAGGCGTGGAAACATTTTATGACCATTTTTTTTATAACGCTTAGCATTTCGGCGTATTTTTGGCTTTTCTGAAGGCTTATTTTATAAAGCTAAATTCTATTTAATGGAAACGGTAAATTTTAATTAATAGTATTGTAAAACCCCCCCGTGCAAAAATATGAAGAAGAAAGACTTTAATTGATTTTGATAAATTATAATATTTTAGTAAATTAAATAAATATCCTACATACTAGAGTTTATAACTTATCTATAAAATTGGACGTCTCGCCATTGTAAAACCAGAGTAAGCTCGTAGGTTCCCGCTTGTCGTTCATGCTCACACCACGCTGAATTCACTTATCTGCTCCTGGAATTCGAAATTAAAAGTGTGTATATATTGGATTCATAATAATTAATAATATAGATTTTTGGGTCTTAGTTTTCAAAAAGAAAATAAAAATTTAAAATAAAATATGAAATTATAAATCAACAAATAAAATTACAAATATCAAGTTAAAAAAAAAAAGAATTTTTAATATAATTGGACCCTTTATCCTTATCTCCAAACAGATATAATTAATTCTGCTTTTTTGTAATTACCAAATTAATTATGATAATTTGACCAATCATATCTGTTGCCCTCTCCTCGAGATTTTTAAATAGAAAAACCGCAATCTATTTAAGATCTCTACACATAAAGGCTGTCCAGTGACTCTATTTACTACATAATATAAAAAATCAAAACACTCAAAAAAAAAAACAAGAGGAACAAGAAATACAAATTGAGTGTTTGGGATGTACTAATTTTAACTATTAGCGAGTTATGATGGACCAATTAAAGGCCATAAAAAAAAAAGGACGCTGAAAGAAAATTAGATTAATACACATTGAAATAAATTAACATTAAGGTACATGAATGAGTGAAACAGTAAGCTAAATTAATTGAATTTTTCTCATAAGAAAACAAAATAGCTTAAATCAATTTTTCAGTGAATTTGTGTTTAGTTATCGTATTTTAGAACTTCACTGAAATTGGGCATTACTTAAGTACAGTAAAAGACCTAATTATTTAATCAATGTAATTAAAATAAATAATCCCTCACAATATATTTATGTGATAGAATAGAATTAAAGTAATGCCATACAAGTAAAAAGTTCAAATAGTAATAAATTATACTCAGCTTTTATGAATTTCAACATTATAGTCCGGAAGTATCTCCAGTCCCATAGGCACATGACGTCTACATCTCTTTGTCGAGTCACGTTGAACGTCTACGGACAGCAACTCAAACAACAGATTTTATAAAACAATTTATAAATGAAACAATAATATATTATAATATTTATAGCTGAAAAGAAAATCTTATCATCAGAACATATTCTCTATCATTCAAAATCTCATTAGAAATTCCGATACACAATATATCTCTCCTTATATACATCATACATCGCAATAATAATTTTGTGATTATGTGTGATTGACAACGTATGTGTATAAATCTTGTATAATGATAAGTGTATGTGTATAATTGTAATAGTAAAATATATTAAATATAATATATTTACTTAAATCTGGAACTTTAAACAAATATAAGATAAGAGAAAACCAGAGACACAATCTTCCTCCTGAAAATTAAGAATATCTAAACAACCTAATATAGCATGATTCCTGAAATCTTTAATATAAGTTTCGAACTATCTATCCAGATTTTCAGACCATCTCGCAGGCATCACACTGAGACTCAAACATAGATTGTTCAATCTCCCCTTAAAATAATACCTATTACACAATCATGCTTCTCTCCTAAAGTCTGCAGACATCCTAAGCCTCTAAGTCATACTAGACTCCTAAGACATAGAATATCTTAATATCGACATTGGAAAGCAAATTTCAAACATTTTTTTGTATTTACCTAGTCTAACGTCTGCTCGCGACGAACATTTCCAATTCCATAGCCACGTAGGAAACAATTATATGACGCCTAGCATAAACTGGATTCCGACACGCTGACCAGGTCACAGGTTTCCTCCAAGAGTCTCCCAGAACCGGCATACATCATTTCCCGAAGCTATAAATTCTAAAATGAACGCTGAGCTAGTTAGGTGATGAAGCTATGTTGTGAAGTAATTTCTAATATGCCTCCGATATTAGAAATTGTCCCCCCCTGTTCCGCCTAGTTCCCTTAGGACGCCGACAGATACGAGGGAGAGTTTGAGTTCCTAAATGCATGTAATCTAAAATAAAAAAATATATTTTAAAAGTTAAACTGAGATAATAAAATTTTCTCTCAACTCTAGAAGTAATTAGTTGTGAAAATAAACTTGTATTCAAGAGAATTGTATTCACTCATTGTTAAAATTATTTAATTTGATGTGTTTCTATAGGTGGGTATTATACAGATTGATCTATATCCGTAACTTCATGAAATTCGGTGATTTGACTAAATTTAACAGTCACGACTTTGAAGAATAGTTAGGTATAAAAATACCTATAGATTTTATAATCTCTCGGCGATAATGTATTTATTTATAAACACATTTTTATATAGTTGTTGAGCTCTTGACAGGATAATTTAGTTTTTAGATTATTTTCATGTAGTATTAAGCTTTTCAAACATTTCGTTTGAAAATCACTTGATGAAGCTTCAAATTAAATGCTTAAGTGGTTGTAATCACCCAGTTGAAACAATACACATCAAACAAAATAACATAACATTTATACACACATTCAATCAATCACAAACACTTTTGTAAATAAATTCGATTTCAAAAGCTCGCCCCCTACTCCAACTAATTGATAATTCAAAATATTGCAGTCGTTGTCCGATGTTTGCTGTCACTGTCGAAATTCACTTCTCTAACTATAAAAAAAAAGGGAAGAAAACCCTACCTGAAACTTTAAGATTCGTTTCAAGCCTAAAGCTCCTAATTTATAAAACCAGTTGAGAAATAAGAGAAAATACAGACAAAACGCAGAAAGTCGAAAGAAGACCACCTCTCGTCTCATGTTACATCAGCATCTAAATGAATATATTAGCTATATATATGTATATATATATATATGTATGTATAGTGTTTATTAATTAGACCCGTCGTTCCCGAACATACGCTAATGAAAATTCCTTTAGACATACATATTTCACACTTTAGTCATCAATAAAACCTGCATTCGTCTTTATTATATACATCCTATTAAACTAAGTTATCCGAAGAAATCAGTGAATTAAATAAGAATCTAAAAGTTAAAAGAAGAAATATATAATAACAATAAAAAAAATGATACTGTTTACCAATTGTATGAAGAGCTCCAACCATCAAGATTTTACTTGTTAAAGTGCACAATTGTAAAGTTAAATTTTAAATTAATTAAATTAAATGCTACATTAAAAGTAAATTGAAATATCACTTGTAACTAAAATTATCACTTGTAACTCTTTGGCCGACTCCTTTGAATTTTTAAACTATCACGTCCAAACGTCAACGCTGTTCCTGGGTGACTATCCACAACAACCCTCTATTGCTGCCACAGAATGCCTCCCTCAGCTTCGTTTTCGAGGTTCGATTCTTGGAATTCCGTTCACACGATTTAGAGGTTCTCGCATTTTAATAGTGAAAAATGAAATTATACTCTATTTATCATAGTAATAGAGATACAGTTTGAGTATGTGACCCTTTCATAGTTCAAGTCACCAAGCTTAGTTGACATATTTAAAGATTAAATATTTTTAGCAAGTTTTTAAACTTGTTAAAAGATTCCTGTCACCGTAGACGAAATTAACTGTGTAAGCACAACACAGATGTGAGGACCTATTCACTTAAGAAAATAACTCAAGTTTCTTAAGTATTGCGCATAAATTCAGTTCACCATATTTACTTTCATGTCTATTTTCAAAGTAACATAAAACAATATGTTACAGTATCATTTTAATTAATAGTATTAATAGTTGTAATTTAGTTTGATAGATTTATGTTCTAGAGAGTTAAAGGGACCACCAAATACAACCTTAGAAAAAGTATACTCCAACACTCCATAAAAAATCGGTCCAGTGTGAGTCGGCCTTCCGCACCGTTGTTTTCGTACCCACGTAAAATAAACTAACACAAACAACAACAAAAACTGTGCCGCTAAGCGGTCATCCATCCAATAACTGTCCAAGCCCGACGTAGCCTAACTTCGGATATCGCTCCAATAAATAAATGTGTAAACTTTGTAAAAACTGTGTAAAATTTAAACCCTCCAGAATAAACAAAACAAAAGAACTAACAAAGTTCGAGAGCGGGTAATACGAAAAACCATCGCCAAGATACAAAAGAGAACCAGAAAAAAAAAGGAAATATGTTGCTCACACCTACTATTATTTTAAGTAACGTATAATGAGACACAGTATGAGAAGATTCTGAATAATAGAATTTAAATTGTAAAATGATAAGCCATATTTTAGCTAAAATTACTCCCTTTCTTGAATCCACCTCCTAAACTTGGTTGTTTCTGAAACTCTCTTACATTTGATAGAAGATCATTTCAACTGCAAATGTATGAAATAGCGATGACAAGACAATAATAGGTTCCATCAAGCTGGTCTGATGATCGAACCAAAAGGTGGATAGTGGAACTCTTTAATGGCTTCTAAGAAACCCCTCTTGCAATAAAGATAGATAATTGCAACGAATATAATTAAATAAACAATTTCGAAGTGGGCACATATCGGAATTTCTGGGATTAAGAAAAAGACTAAATATCTTTAAAGTAGGTACTATATTTTTAAATCTTTATAATTGATTTTAAAGTTACAATTATGGTCAAAAAGTAAATGAAAATCATTGTATTACTTTATGTCAATCATTTTTGTATATGTTTGTTTATACACTTGAGGTCTACATACGAGATGTGCCCTTTTCAAAATTAGTTATAACTGAGAACGTCAAATTTAACACAAATATCAATAAACTTTGCTACACTTTTATTTAAGTATTAAAAGTTAAATATTGTATCCTACTCATAAACTAACTCAAACTATTAACATCATTGTTTCAAAAAATTTTTTTTTGGTTTTATGATATTGTGTAAAATAAAATTAAACCAATTGTTTATCACACAGGTGAGGAAAGCCGCGAACCGGAAAAGGCAAAATCTGAAACTCCGTTATTAAGTGTAATAACGACCACAATGTCGGGCCTATTGTCGAAAATTAAAGAAAAACCAGCCAACAACAACCCCGTGGTTCTCGAAAACCCCATCACACAGTACTTCGACGTGGTGAAACAGAGCAGCACTGCGGGTCCCGGGCTTGTGTGGAGGGTTTATGATGCCTACAGGATTTGTGATGGAAAGGTAAGATTAACTACAACTATATAGCATCTCCTTAAATATGTAGCTGGCTGATAAAAACTATATTACCACCATTACTATTAATACTACCATCATGACTAGCATCATGATGTTCTAGCATCATGACGATAATTCCACTGCAATTTTTTTCTTTTTGCAATGACGATAATTTTGCTTAAATATTTTGAATATTGCAAAAACCGCCATCGCGATCAACTCTTTGCAGGTAACCAATTTAAAGTCTCGACGGCACTTCTAACAGCAAGAATCAAAACTACAGTCGCAATATTGAAATGGTGTGAACTCACAACGACACTAGCTAGTAAACACCCAAGGTCAGAAGGTCAGAAAAGTTTGTTGCACTGTAGCTATAACAGTTCATTGATATTGGTATATATTGTAGTGACACAACATAGATAAGTAGCAGTTGTCGAGCATCGTGAGTTTTGGAATTTACGCTAGCATTTTGAGGACTCTTTCCTCAAAGATAGATACGTAAAACACGTCTGTTCCTAATAGAGGTAGGCTGTAGTCCTACTTCCTACTAATACCTTTTATAAATGTAAAAATATGTCTGGATGGATGTTTGTAACTCAACTACTGCACGGATCGAATTGAATTGGGCAAAGTCTAGTTTATTTTAATTTACTAGGATCATCACAGTTCTCTTGTTTTAATTAGCATACATATTTCTTTCATAGGCTTTTGCTGTTTTAGTTATCTACTGTTCACTTTATCTTTTCTGACGAAGACTTTATATGATTGAGATATATTTGACAAGCTTAATCTATACTTATATTATAAAAAGTATAGGGTTAGCAACCTTTGTGGATGATGTACTACAATGGCTATATCAACCAACACTAGGTACTTTTAGTTATACCCACGTTCACTCTCCGCATACGCCTATTTTTACAAGCGTTACAGAAACTTTTGTAACAGGTTACTTCACAACGTTAAGATAGAATATAATAGGACAGAACTTTCCAAAGCTAAGCACAGTCCTAAAGCAACATGGGACGTTATAAAAAACATTGCAGACATTCAAACCAAACTTCTACGGCTAGTGATCTGCTAAAAGATAACGATCCTGTTGTTAGTGTAAATACTGTAAACAAATTTTTCGCAAACATAGGTAAACAGCTTGCAGAAAATATTTTGTCTAACCCTAATAAACCATACCAAGAAGTAAACTCCAAAACTTCCTCCCCAACAAATTCTTTAGTCTTGCTAGAAACCGATGAAGATGAAATAGAGTGCATAATCAGGAATCTAAAAGAAAACTCTGCTTCAGGGTGGGACGGTATTTCTTCTAAGATTACTAAAAACTGTTCTAAACAACTAGTAACCCCCATCACTCATATCTGCAATCTGTCAATGTCCACAGGAGTCTTCCCCACAGTCTTTAAAACAGCACTAATTCACCCTATACATAAATCTGGTACACCGGATTTAATTAATAACTACAGACCTATCTCAGTCTTAACAGCGATGTCGAAGGTCTTGGAGAAAGTTATTAATAAGAGACTTACTAACTTTCTGGACAAATATGATCTAATAGCACCCAATAAATTCGGTTTCCGCTCTTTTACATCGACAGAAGACGCTATCATAAATTTAACCAAATCGGTAGTTAAAAACCTGGACTCTAAAACTAAATGCTTAGGGATCTTTCTTGACCTCTTCAGGGCCTTCGATACCGTTTCCCATCCCATCCTATTAAGATCATTAGAAAACATAGGTGTTCGAGGCTATAGTTTTAAATTACTAGATAGTTATTTGAAGGATCGCACTCAGATGGTTGTCATTGATCGGTTCATCAGTGCCCGACAAACCCTTACTTATGGTGTTCCGCAGGGCAGTGGCCTAGGCCCGACGCTATTTAAAATTTATATTAATGAGCTCTGTCAATTAAATATTCCATACTGTAGATTTTTCCTTATGCCGACGACACGGCCTTAATAATAAATGGAAATAACTGGGCAGAAACTAAGATACACACAGAGAATGCCCTACATAATGTAATGGAATGGTTAAACAGTAACTTGCTGACCTTAAACATAGATAAAACCAAGTATCATACATTCTAACTCAAAAAGCGCACTGACCAGGCACACACATATTAATAGTGTTTGTTCAAGAGTACGTAAACTAACATACGTAATGAAAAAAACTACGCTCTGCTGCGGAACTGGACATATTACGTATGGTCTATGACTCTCTCTGTATGTCCATTATTGCTTACTGCATTCCAGTCTGGGGGGGCACTGACAAAACTTATCTGATAAAGCTTGAACGAACTCAAAGAGCAGTCCTTAAAGTCATGCAATCCAAACCGTATCGATATCCGACAAGTAAGCTTTACGCGGAGTCTGATGCCTTAACAGTAAGACAGCTCTGCATTCTCCACACTGTTTTACGCCGCCACAGTACTATTGATGTGCCTATGCCTGATCCTACACAGCGCAGAAGAATCAAACCATGTCCTTATGAAGAATATAGAACCATTTTTGCAAGCAAACGGTATAAATGCCTTAGCTCCTTCTTATATAACATAATTAATGTTCATCTTAAAATAGTAACTCTAACGAAATACGAATTGAAGTGCAAATTAAAATCCTGGCTCCTGAACATACATACATACATATATACACACATACACACACACACACACACACACACAATTTTGACTAACATTAGTATTAATTAGAGTTAAGTCAACACTATGTGCTGTCGTCACTACGATACGAAGAATCACTGACTCCCATCATACAGAATAATCTAGTTTGGGAGTTAGAAGATTTGCTATTTACACACTTACAGCCCTCTCTTTTGTTATAATATATATTAATGTTATCTTGTAAGAGGCTTTAATGAAATAAAGATTTATTTATTTATTTATTTATTATCGTTTGACTGACATACACACTGTTATGGTGTTTACAGGATCATAGTCCATATACACTACATCCCTTCCTTATTTTCATTAATTTTTTGTCACCTAACGAACCGAAAGACTCTTTTCTGAAGCATATTCATTTAAAACAAACCTACAGTAAACTATACTTTAGTATTTTACACCTTGATTTGGCATGGAAAAGACAAAAAAAATAAATTCACTTTCAATATTTCTAACATTTCTTAGATCTAATCCTAACGACTTGGTAACAACTTGGTACATTAATGACTAAAGTACTATTTTTGTTTCATTCTGTCCTTACTCATTTACCTTTTCCTTACGTCGCTAAATTTACATTTTACTCCTGTTATTTCATTTTCAAAATGACACTTTCAACCAAGTAAGAATTTTATTAAATTTCGCATAAATAATCTCCTACATCGCTAAATTTACATATTACCCTTTTTTCTCATTTCAAAATGAATCAATCAACCAAGTAAACATTTTTTTTAATTTCGAATACATACAAAATCTTCTACGTCACTAAATTTACATTTTACCCTCTTTTCTTATTTCAAAATGACATGTTAAACCAAGTAAAATTTTTATTAAATGTCAAATAAATAATCTTCTACGTTGCTAAATTTACATTTTACTCCTGTTTTCTCATTTTCAAAATGACATGTTCAATCAAGTTAGAATTTTATCAAATGTCAAATAAATAATCTACTGCTATTTTCCAAATCTCATCCTTGTTTTTTCTTGTTCTAAAAACGTGTTTTAGCATCTATGTATTGCGTTGGTAGTTTTTTTCTTACCCGGTATAACATATGAGTTTATATGCTAAGTAAGTTATGATTCCGTGGTTTAGGAAAATTGCTTTTTTACCTAATTGGCTATGCGGGGATCGAACCCACGGCCCTCGAATCAGCAGTCAGGTCATCACCCACTAAGCCACAGGGCCGACAAAGTTTAGAAAGAGACAAAGCAAACCCGCGGCCGATCTTCTTCCTCCAACAACGTCCGACAATGTAATTGTTTATGTTTATTAAAACAAGTTAGAAAGAGAAAAGAGACCTCAGTTTCACCTGTCTCCGTCACACTTTTGCGTCCATTTTTTTTCTCACAGCCGGCTAAGAAATGCGCTGTCCAGTTCTCTATGTCTATGTCACTACCCAAATTGTTTATAATAAAACAACAAATACACAGACTAGTACACCTTTTTTTAATTACATGTAAGTAATAGGTATGTGCCATTTTTAGTAAAGCCCTTGTTAGCCTTGTTGTCCCTCTGAGACACTCGATCATAATGTATTTGTATATTATATTTTTAATTTAAAACATTTTAACCATTTTCATATTCCAAGTGTTGTGCTTGATAAGAACAAAG
Organism: Apoda limacodes; assembly: GCA_946406115.1. Taxonomy (NCBI): domain Eukaryota; kingdom Metazoa; phylum Arthropoda; class Insecta; order Lepidoptera; family Limacodidae; genus Apoda; species Apoda limacodes. Next base: position 19,774,364 of record OX291540.1, read on the forward strand.
AACAAAACATTCTACAATAACGTTTAAAGTCGACAGCATAGCAAGCACACCGCAGTCGGGTCATCGGAGCCCGACGCAGGTCCTCGGGACTACGAGTAATTGTTTATATCCAGCGGTATTGTTTATGTTGCTATGCGATGGCGGTTTTGAATTAAGCACCCTACCGAAAGAGTTCTTTTTGCCACTTTTCTCTACGTGACAATTTATTCTTATTGTCATTTTTTGTTCAGAGGAAAAGATAAATAGACAATAAATAATTTATGATACCTGTGTCACCTCGTCGTCATTATATGGTTTGCAACCCTTGTGAATGATGCACTACAATGGCTAAATGGTAAAAATTGTTTGTTAGTTTGTCTGTTGGTTTGTATGTAGGGGGTAAAAGTCGTTTGTCCTTTACGTTGGAACAAAGCGGTGAGGTGACCTGATTTTCGGCGTAGGTATATATGTAGAGACTGAAACGGTTATAGTAACACTTTAATCCCGATTGATAGTTTCCACGGGAATTTTTTCCTCGATACTTTGTCGCTCGTGCATACAATTGGCTCAAGTTTTTGACACCGAGATAGCTGTAGAGCCAGAGAAGGACAAAGATACTTTTATCCCAATCGCAAGTTCCCTGGGAAATAACCGTTGCACTTTGAACCAACTAAATTATTGTAAAAGTAACTAGATTTTTACTGATATTTTAATTTTTTTTTACTTTTTATTTTTATTTTATTTTATTAAGAAAACCAACAGCTGTTACATATGAACATAAAATATTGTACATTTTTTTTAACACAAGCCAATTATAGGTTTCCCTAGATTAACGTAACTATAACCAGAATACAGTTAACTTTGCATTTTTTACCATACTAGAATATATGCCTGCCCTAAATTCGGTTATCGGCGTGGAACTACGTAATTAACTCCAATTAATTAAGTAATTAGTTATACCAATGAATTGCTATAGCATGCTTTAGGTGCAGCAATAGTTCGTTTAACTCTGTTATAGTTATTCCCGCAGGAACTTTTGAATTTTAGGAATAATAAGTAGCCTATATGTATGGCAAGTTTTATCCCGATCCGTCTAGTACTCTAGTGGTTGAAGCGTGATTGAATAACAAACATTCATCCAGACATACAAACTTTCACATTTATAATATTAGTAGGATATAACTAAACAGCGAATACTGGTATTATTCCGTGCGTATGACATAGATATTGGTTCTAAAGCGTTATGCATATAACTTGGTTAAAGACCATATACAACACTCAGTGATAATATATGGGTAAAGAGAAAAACTTAATATAACTTGGTTAAAGACCATATACCTACACTCGGTGATAATATATGGGTAAAAATAAAGGCTTAATATTACGGTACATCTATTTTGGTACTTTACAAAGTATATGATAGTCACACACATGCCAAATTTTACGGTTTCACTAGACTTTGCCAGCGGCTCCGCCCCCCCCCCCCTCAATTGGGTTATCGGCGTGGAACTCCTGAATTAACTCCAATTTATTAATTTATTCGTTATACTAATGAATTTCTATAGCATGCTATAGGTGCAGCAATAGTTTGTTTGACTCTGTTATAGTTATTTCCGCAGGAAATTTTGAATTTTTAGGGATAGAAAGTAGCCTATATGCTATTCCAGGACCTAAACTATATGTATGCCAAGATATATCCCGATCCGTCCAGTGGTTGAAGCGTGATTGAATAACAAACATCTATCCAGAGATACAAACTTTCACATTTATAATATTAGTAGGATAATGCTTAAAAAATAGTTTCCGTTAAAATTTAAACTCATATTCTATTATGAGAACTTTTTTAAATTTGACAATCACAAACGCTTGGATGTACAATATGAAGAATACTATAAGATAGCAATGTAGGTTGCAAGTATAATTCATAATATAACTTTTAAAGTATTTCAAAACAAAAATTTAATAGATATCATTAAGATACCAACGTAATAACTTTTATAGGACGACCGTTTAATTAAAGGTGGTTGGTCTCTTAACCACCTTTAATTAAACGATTTAAGGACCCTTTTGTCGCTTAAAGCATTCAGTTTGCTAGAATCGTGCTAAGTGGTAAAGTAATTCTTTGAAATTTGCGTTTGAAAATTGAAATTGTGTTCTTATTTATATTATTTTTATGAATGTATTTTAACAGCATTTAGCAATATCAGTCAAGTTCTTAAACACAAATACTTAAGTTTATTTAAGTCTTCGCGTAAAACTTTTTTATTTTCTTGAATCACCTAATGTTGATAAGTACACAATTTCGGAACTCGAAATCATAATTGATCTGACCGGTGTGGAGAAACAGAAGAGGCCAAGAAGCATACGACAAATAGTGGACGTCTTCCGGCTAAAAAGACGATGACGTATGTTACTGTGCTATTAAACATATTTACACAAATTTTAGAAACATACAAGAGCATTAGGGATCTTTAGTGTTGACATCGATTCTGCCAAAAGACGTCCACTGCTGAACGTAGGCCTCCGCCATATGTCTCCTGAGCCGCCAGTGCCTATCGGCTTCCTGCGGCTCCGACCAGGTCATCTGTGCACCTATTACGAGGCCGGCCCACGCTGCGTCTTTCGATCCGTGGTCGCCACTCGAGAACCTTTCTTCTTTATCGGTTATCGGTTTGTTATTAAGCTGTTTTGATTTTGCCGCCACACTTTCATAGCAGTAAGAGTCTAGTCAGAGATTTTTTGTATTCTATTTTTGCGGAAACTTTGAAGAACATAAACCCTAACCGCTTGATCGGTTTACACTAGCCTGTCATTTTAGTCATTCACATTTTCGCAAACTGCTTTGTATGAAGGCAGTCGTTGAACGGAGCGTAGACCTTATCAAAGGACTTCTTTCAAATTCGAGGTTTTTAGTTAGTGTGCCTCTTACCATGCGGTAATCGCTGCCAGGTTTCACTCTTTTCACATCGCTGAATCGCCTATCAGAAGTCAGGATAAAGTCAATCTCGTTTTTGTTCGAACTATAAGGTCTCATTCAGGTCCATTTCCTGTAAGGTGCCTTTTTATTTATTATTCTTTCTCCATGAAGTAAACCAATCGCTGCCCCCATACAGTTTGGTTGACCTACTCAAAATTTCCCAATTCCTTAGCTCATTGCAATTTTGCCCGAATGAGGTTTCAACAAACACTTTTGAATTGTCAAAGTTATAAATTTCAAGTCTCTGCACCAGAAGTTTAAAGAGTAGTGCTTTTTTGAATCAGTTAGTCAGGACAACTCAGAACACAGCTATGTTGAAAAAATCTCTGGTCTCGAGATTAAAATGAGTTTCCGCGATACGGTCTATTTCTAATAAAAGTTTAAGATTACTTAAGAAACTTTTCAAGATACACAAGGTATTATATTAATGTTATCGTTCAAAGTTAAGTGCTGAACCTTGATGACAGTTTATTTTTATTAAAATACTCATGAAGATTAGGTATTCATGGTATAAGTTCATATTTTAAACTTGATTATGCCCGCGGCTTCACCTGTTTTTCATTCGAAATGTGGAAATTAAAAGGCTACAACAGGCTTATTATCGAATCATGGATCCACAGAAAAACATGTCTGTTTCTGATCTGAAATCAATTTAATTGTAATAAGTTTGATAGGCAAAGTGAATCAGGGTAGCGTAAGCACTTCCAATCAAAAAAAAATTTGATCTCATGTCATTCTATTCTTGAAAAGAAGGGGTAATGGTTTCGTTTTTATGCAAAAAATACTCAAATATCACGAGAGTCGACCTCGATCTCATTGAACATTTAAAGTATCATTTAAAAAGAACTATTGCAATGTGGTTCTTCAACACACTAGAAGTTCATTAACGTATAGGGACCAGAATGTAAGTCTCGACATTCATTGAAAATGTTTAAGGGGCTAAGTAAGATAAGTGAAAGTGGCGCCCTCACTAATTTTTTTAATTCCATTAAATAGAAACTCAATTTCAAAAAAGTACTCAAATTAAAAGTTTTATGTACAAGTCAGCATTTTTTAAAAATTTTTATTTGCTAATCATTGACTTGCAGTGTCAAGTGTCAGTGTCAATGTGAAGTGGTCACTTTCAGCATAAATGAACTTTCTAACCTACACATGCATAATATGTAGCGACTGAAACTTTCTAAAAATAGCTTACTTGTACTTTAAACTTCCTTCAAAATTCCTTATGTGATGAACACAAATTGAAAAATCTAATGAGGGCGCCACTTTCACTTATCATAGGGCCTTAATGCGAGACGCAGTGAGGGCATATACCTACATATATTATGTACTCATAAGTTAAGTCGTGACTTGTCATGAAGTAAAGTTTTTCCACAAAGGTGATAATATACTTATGAATCAGAAAAACATATTAGAAATCAATTTACAAGAAACCATTTTGTCATGAAGGTTACAGTTTCTTTATGGATTCGGAGTGTATCTCTGTTTTAGATGCCCCTCTTTAGATAAAATACGTGGTAGAAGATAAGTGCAAGCGGTGGTAGAATTATTACCACGTATTGTAATAAACTATATGAAAAAGTTTCAGGTAGAATTTTTTAATTATCAAATTTAGCTACTTTCCTGCATATTTATCAAAATTTATCTTGTTTTCTATGTTTAACATTATGTATTCACAAAAAAGTATGTACCTACTTCGGTATTATGTTGTATCTATTATCTCGTATAGTACAAACCTTAGTTTGGCATCCGATGGCGTAGTGTGTAATGTCTATCGATATTTATTTATTATTTTAGTAGCGTTTTTCTAATACGGCGATGGTCCAATATTCTAGGAGTTTGCTGTTCTGGCTTTTCCTTAATTAGAATATAGAATATTTTATTCTATTCAAATATTTACTGAGTAATGTCGAACAAGGTTCTCATTGAAAACCGTTGAAGGGACTGGGCGGCGAAATTAGGCCTTCTCGACTTTAATTAAATTGTATCTATAAATAATTTTCTAACTCACAAATTTGTAGCTGATGCCCGTAAGTGATCTTCGCTTCAGTTTGGCTAATTAAATCATGACTAACTACAGTTTTTTTACCTGAGATATATTAATTCATATTGCATACTTCCCTCATTACGTTTTTACAAATCCATATAGGTCTTAATGCATTTACAACACAAGCATTTCTTAAAATTTAACGCAGTACCATTGCCTTTCTTAGGGATCCTTACCCAAACCTTACACACGACCAAATACATAGTAGCAGAATCACTACACTGTCTGGTTATTTGGGCTGTATCTCTTCTTTAATGCTGCTAAAGAAGTTGACATTCCGCGCACAGTCCCCGGTAATAAATATTTTTGGGCATTACACACAGCGTCATCTCGCCTAAGCTAAACTGGTAATATTTGGATACCAGACAACGAATAAAAATACATATACATACTTTTATTGTTAATACATAGAAAACACCCAATCTTAAGACAAACACAAATGTTCATCGAATAAATGTTTATTTTCGTGCGGGAATCAAATTCACGCTCCTCGATTAAGCATTCGCGTCATTACCCATTGAGCCACGCAGCCGATATTGGTTAATTATAAATCCTAAGTTTCAATTCAATTGCTTTATAAAATAGTGATTAGAGCTTCAGTAAACTCAATTCTTTTGATCCAGTTTTATTGTTCTTGAAGTCGATTGCCAAAAATTTATAGTAAAGATACGTAAAAAGTTCTGTTGGCATCCGACATTAAGGCAAAGAAACTGTAGCTTAATAATCTGTCAGTGTGCCTGCTTTAGCGGCATTGACAGCCATTTTGTTTAAAAATAGTTTTTCAACTTAAAAATTTGTAAGTGCCTGTTCGTAAAATGTGTAAGAGAAATTCATTTAAATCTGAATATCACATTTCACGTAACTGCTTCTTATTTTGAATACTTAAGCTGTACAAAATGGCGTAGGTAAGCCTCACAGATGCGCTAATTTTCCGCTTTTCACTCAAAGTGGAACTTGTACTCAAGCAAATTGCATGGTAAGCGGAAAAGATGTTTAGTAAAGAAGGACTTTCATTTTGCGAATATTGCTTTCTTAGAAAATTGTAACTACTTTTTTATTTAATGTAGTTGCTGTACTTTTGTGACTTCTTTTATTTTATTTTTAATAAAAGGAATGTATTATTTTAAATTTTTCATTACTTGTGTATGTAAGTTTAGATGGATTCTGACAAATAATGCACGAACAGTAAGGAAGTTGAAGAGCCAAAGTGGTCATCTGTCAAGTAGACATTTCTTAATTAAGTCAGATTTGGACTATACTAGTCATTTGGAACGAGAAAAATATATGTACAGTCCGAAGTGTCTAAGGTCCAAAATAGGCTTTATAGGGTGACCATGAATAGACAAGAGTATCGGTGGGTCACTTCCCGCCTGATGTTACGTCAGATCTCAAAATTACTGTTATATGACAGATAAACCGAAGACACATAATAAGCTATAGTACTCCAATTACCTATGAATAAGCAACAGTAAGCCAGAGTCAGAAGACCCGGGCCCAAGGGTATGGCAGATAGTAAAGGTATCCCATGAGGAACTCTCATTTTGATGCTGGAACACATTTTGTTTTTTTTTTATTTGGCGGAAAAAGAAATTAAAAGAAGGGTATAATCAGCCACTTGCCTTCGTGGACTATAAAAACTCAATGGTTCCATTGAAATCTGGGCTGTCCTGGAATCCTTGTAGCGATGCCAAGTCGATTGGCGATATACTCTGGTGGTACTCTAGGTGCTGAGATTTCTGTATGACGCTGCTACAATGATTATACAAGTACAGGTCCAGCAGACAAAGCCCATCCTATTGCGTAGAGGAATACGACAGCAAGATATAAGATCCCTGAAAATGTTTAACAGTGCACTGGGGATGTGTTCAAAATGCTGAACTGAAAAAAAAAACAATAAACAGCGAGTACATTCTCCACCTTCGATAATTTTAATAATGGCTGAATCTTTGCAGGAAATAGAAGATATGCTAACCTCAACTGTTCTCAATGATTTATTTAAAAATGTAAATCTTGCTTTCCTGATGGGGCTCTTCGCTAGTCTCAGGATTCAACTTTGGTCTTCGCATGAAATTTACGTTTTGTCTACTTGCTGCATAATCTATACTATTTCAATATAATAAAATTGCTCATAAAAAGATTCGTATTATTTTTATGTTTTCTTTTTAGGGTTCCGTACCCAGAGGGTGCCAACGGAGCCCAATTACTAAGCCTACGCTGTCTGTCTGTCCGTCCGACCACTGAATCTTTATGACTTCAAAAGTTAGAAGCCTTAATTTTTCACATAATATATATTATAATGGAGGATTATCTAACATAAAATAAAAAGTGCAAATTTGAGGGGTTCCCATACAAGAAACACATTTTCATAGTTTTTGCTCTGTCGTAAAAACAGTTATACATACAAACTTCAAACTTGCTGTAAAAACGATATTCAAAGTTGAGCAACGTCGGGTTTGGTCAAGTGCAAGTCAGACTAGCATACCGTGGGTTCCGTACTACCATTTACGTAAATTACGAGCACAAACAAAAACAAAAATTGTGCCTGCTAAGCAGTCACTCATCCAAATACTGAACGAGCCTTTTACAAAAGTGTGTTGCCAAATGACATTAAACTGCGGGAGCATTGGTTATTTATTACACACTCTGATTTATTACTCCCTTGTCTTAGGGCTCGGGCTGAGATCCTGCTTCGTGTACGAACAACTTAGTTCACTTGTATTATAATGAACCTAACATTACTATTCAAGTAGACATTTAAATTCTAGTTGTGATGTGAAGCAATGAATATTAATATACACAATTATCTTTAACTACACCTATATATAAGTTTACATTATCACTATAAGTTATAGGTACAATAATTCTGTATGATTATAATAAGTTCATTAGCTTATGACTGCAAATTCTCTAATATGTTAATTAGTCGCCGAGGCAAACAATACATTTAAAAGCATTGTATATAATATTTTATTTCTCTACATAAGCAGAAAGTGGTCTACATAAAATGCTTACGGTCTGTACCTAAAAAAGTGCTTAATAATGTTTATGACGTTGTAAACATGACTTTAAACGGTGTTTTATGTGGCAGCACTTTTTTCGATGAGGGTATTTACTTTATGTTTACCTTTTTTAAAATACCTATCATATACATACTTTAAGGAAACGGATTAATTCAAACTTTTTCTTTTTGTGAAAAATTAACTTTACATAAGGCTGTTTTCTTAAATCATTAACAATGGTTATGTTCATGGGCATAAGTCAAATTTGATCTTTATATAAAACAATTGTATAAAAATCTGTGTAAAGAAAGTGATGAAAAGAAAAAAATATTTTTTCCGTCTGTCTGTTCGTGGACCATTATCTTCGCAACTATAAAATGGACTTTACTCTAGTTTTTATTAATAATCAAATTGTTTTTTCGACATATGCTTACTATGATGGATAATTTAAACTAAAACATGTGCAGATAGTGCTAGTTTGAACCTTTTTTTTCTCTTCTCGATTTTAGTAAGTAGGTAGTAAGTCTCGAAGTACCTACCCTGTTCTTACCTTCAGCGTAGATTGTGAATTTTCGTTTTAGTCTCCTATTTAAAAACAATAATAGATGATCCGGAAAACGTTGTTTCGCTCTTATTAGCCCTTCTCCTCCTATTACCTTCAGCTTTCTCTATCAAGTGCTTTCCTCTCTGCCTCTACCCTCTTTATTCACACAAAAAACTCGAATAGCTGCTAAACTATACGAAATACACTGATTTGTTCCTATTGTACAGTAACTGTACCTACCAATTAGGGTCATGTACCTAACAACTCACCAAGGTTTTATAGTAATCAGTTATAAATTATTTGGGTACGATTGCCGCACAGCATTTATTTATATCCAACGTTCTGTTTTAATCCTAAAATGTAACTTTACAAAAACGGTAATACACGTAGGTAACAAGCAGGTTTTTTTTTATTAACTACAAGGTCAAAAACCTATTTATGTAAAGAGGTGTGTGGCCCTGGGAATGTCAAACTTAAATATTCTCGTACAAAGTTTTATACATGCGATGTTCACGAAATTCTTCGTTAGTGGTTGCGTACCACATAAGACTAATTGTTTAAATTTCATAATTTTAGGTTTAGTAGTTCTAGCTGGGTTAAGACGAATCAGTTAGACTATATTAATTGGTCAAAACACTGCATTATATAGGAATAAATTAGATTACACAGAAATAAATACTGAAATATATTTTTTCTGTACAGGAATGCTCGATATTTGTTTTCGACAAGCGCATAACAGAGAAGCTGTACAAACCTAAGCGGAAAGAAAGCATGTTGGACCGTATCCGAGCCTGTGTGACTCATCTTGAGAAGTTGCGTCATCCGAAAATGCTTCAGATAATTCACTCGCTGGAGGAAGGACACAACAATATAGCATTCGCGTCGGAGTCCGTTCACGCAAGTCTGCATAACATACTAGCTTGGCATGTAAGTACGAAAAAATATTATATTTCACGCGGGTTCGATCCCCGCACATGTCAATCATTTGTGTCATGAATATATTGTTTTTCTTGAGTTTGGGTTTTTTATGTATAATGTAATGTGCGACACATTTAGGACGAAACCGACACAATTTGGATAAGCTAAAAAAAATCTTTTTTGTACTAAGAAAAATTGTGTAATGCAATTAATAATATCATTTATATTTGATAAACCTAAAACATAAGAAACGAAATGAAAAAAAATATGTAAAAGATGCATGTAAACCCGGTTAACCCTAAGGTTTTTTTTGACATTAGAAGTGTTATTTACATTAATTTTGTTGATTTAGGGCAAAAATAAAAATTACTAAGTTAACATTTTTATATAGGTCTTACCAGTATTAGTATAATGTTTATAATCTCATATGGTTGATAAATTATGTTTCCTACCTAAGTTTTTTATATATATCTACAAGTTAACAAACAAGTTAATAAAACGGCCAAGTACAAGTCTTACAAGTTTATGCCTTATTTATCAGTTTTTGGATTTTTTCCTATATTTTTGACGTAACAACTAGATTTTTATCAAAAATTGTTTAATTCCTGAAACCTCGGTATTTGATATTAATTTCAACTAGATATATAGGCAGGTGGACAACCTATTGATCCTATAAGGGTTCCTTTTTCCTATTGAGGTACGGAACCCTAAGGCGATTAAAATTTCCTAGTACAAATAACCTTAAACAAAAATAAATTTGTATCTGTACTTACGTAAAATTAAAACTTAAGTTAAATGATCACTTGCTATTTGATCGCTGCTGTTAGACTCTCATTCTGTTGAACTTTAAATTATAGGAGACAAGATTTCTTTTATTTCGCTAGCCAGCGTAGCTTTTGACAAAATAAACACAGATGACATTAAACTTTTAGTCAACAAAATACACATTAGTAACGAAACAATAGTAGTAACGAAATTATAGGTTAGTATAAAAAAACCAGCCAAGTGTGAGTCTGGCTTGCACAACGAGGGTTCCGTACAAACTTATTATAAGTATATAGTAAGTTCTTCCATCATAAGATCAAGTCTCACAATTTATTATCCGGCCTAAATAATCAGTTTTTTGGATTTTTTTCTTTATTTGTGATGTAACATCTTGCTTCTTGCCAAATTTCATAATTCCAGGTCAACGGGAATATTTTTGATTTATTTGTGTCACAATATGCGACTTAACTTGACCGTATTTTGGTTATATTTCTTTTATTGAATTGACCTTAGATGCTTGATTTTTTTAATACTTTATGTGACCGTAGTCTTATATATATAAGTTTTTGATATTAATTTCGTATTTTAGTATTTCGCGTTCTTTAGTAAAAGGGTCTTGACTCGTCTTGACAGACAGACTGATAAAATTTTGTGTATAACTGCAAATTAACAAATTTCGGATTTTTTCCTATATTTGTGAAGTAAGACTTTGCTTCATGTCAAATTTCATGATTCTAGAGTGATGGGAAGTACTTCATAAGTTTTTGTTTATTTGTGAGTTTCAAAATATGCGACAAAAATGGCCATAATTAGGCCGTATTTTTTATTGGTTTAAATTAGAAGCTTGACTTTTTTTACAGCTTCAAGGAGCCGTAGATCTAAGTATTTGATATTAATTTCAACTGCTACGTTCACGCGTTCCTAAGAAAAAGAGTCTTGACAGACAGACAGACGGACAACCCATATACCTAAAAACCCATATTATATAACCTTAGATTTTTTCCTTTTTTATAACAAAGTTCATTGTAAAGTTCGTTTTTACTCGACTACGGCAAAGCCAAAAGGAAGGGTTATGATGTCAGCAGTCTATGCATATATGTTTGTATTAACGTGTGTTCTACTGTATTAGCTTCACTACTTGATTTCGATGAATGATGTCTCAATCGATTCGTTAGTATGGTCCGGGTGACAAAGTCTATGTAACGTCAAAATCCAATATGGCAAATATAACTTGCACTCTGCGGAATAAAAAAAAATCATTCAAAAATATACTTGCCGCTTTGATTCGATACCGAATATCGAATTAAAGCTCTTGAAAAATCATTCAAAAATATACTTGCCGCTTTGATTCGATACCGAATATCGAATTAAAGCTCTTGACAAAGATATTACAAATATATAAATATTATATTACAAATATATATATAGCTATCTTAACAACTCAAAAATAAAAGATAAACGTCTTTGATATAACTTGGGTATTCGAGTTCTATTTTTATTCTTATAAAATGTTTTGTCGGTAAATCAAGTAGTAGTAAGCATAAAATTACACATTCTTTTTTATCTACCAACAAGCTGAAATTTAAAAAGACGAAGAATTAATTATTTCTTTAAATACTGTAAAGGCATAATTATGATTAGGTTATAAAACACAAGTTTATAGAAATATTTTTTGTACGTTTTAATACAAAAAAGAAATGAACGAACCGATTATATCGGAATTAAATCGACACAATCCACTTTCGATTATTATTTGGCTGTTTAATAACGTTTTTTACTTATCCATGGTGGATAATGTTGTTTTAGGCATTTTTTTGGTTCTAACTTATTTAACGTATTTTTTGAGTTATGGCGGTTATGTCCTCAAGTTGCGATTCGGAGAGGTAAGTATTTTTATCCGATATTTAGTATCTTTAGTGTACAAGTTTTACTTAGTTTGGTAACTTGACACTACACCGAAGATGACTACACGACCAACAGGTGAGCCTTGAAATTAAGATGGATAAAACGAAGATTATATTCGATTTCACTTCCACTGCCAGCGTACACTTACAGTACAGAAACGTGGTTTTTAACTGTCTCCCTCTTAAATAAGCTCAGAGTTGCTCAGCGTTCTATGGAGAATACTAAGTTTAGAGTTTCTTTACGCGATAAAATCCCGAATGAGTGAATTCGCGGAAGAACCAAAGTCGTCGACATAGCTCAAACGGTTAGATTGTCGAACCGATAACCGATGGAGAAGGTTCTCGAGTAGTGACCACGGATTGAAACACGCTGCGTGGAACGGCTTCCTATCCGGTGGACAGAGGCCCTGGTTAGAGCCGCAGTAAGCCGATGGGCGCGAGTGGCTCATGGCTGGCCGTTGTGGAGTCATGGGGGAGGTCTACGTTCAATAGCTGGCTGAAACGAACGATCGATCGAGTTTACTAAAATCATGCCAAAAATAAGTTATATATTTTATCCTAAAACAATATGCAAATTTGTTAAGCAATATTAGCATACTCGTAAGTCAGATTACTTAAGCATTCTGCTTCCAATATCAAGATTTATTAAACTTTTAAAAACTTTCAAATTTTGTCACTAGCTGATGAAAGAAATTTAAATTGACACATGCTAGACATTTTATGCGATCAAACTTTAACAACCCATATCTTAAAACTATATACGTATATTATTAAGATTTTTAGAGATACTATATTTGTTTTATAGGCATTGAAACAATATACATACATGTTTGAAATACATGAAAATCATTTACAGTATCGATCCTTAGTATTGTTACGGGTGGGCCGATTTCATTGAGGATTAGCCTAAACCAAGGCTACCCATTGAATGGAACTATTGCTGCCTATAATGAAAGGAGAATCGTTAATTACTGTGAGCTCTATATGTGTATATGATAAAGCAATCAATAATGTTACTCATGCCAGATATTCTGTTCTTAATCACGCTCATAGACTTTTAGATCTGTAATCTGTCCCATGGTCTGTGCAATAGGGTCACAAAATTGACCATCCTTTAGAAAGAGACAAAGTAAACCTGTGCTATCTTAGACAAGACACCGAAGTTTCGCTCTGGCTCTGTTATACTTTTGCAACCATTTTTTTTACATCTGGCTGGCTGGACATGCGTTATCCGTGTTTCTATGTCTATGCTCACGTTTTATAGTATTTCAGTACAATTTATTAGTATTTATTTGAGAAAAAGTGTAAAAACTGAGCAATTTGTAGTAGCAGCTTAAGAATAATAAAATAAACCTACGGTTTTATTTTCCGGGCGAATGAGCAAGCTCACTTAAATAAGGCTTTTACCAATATGTACCTAAAACCCTTGTTATATGTACTTATGTAATATGATAAGTAGCTTCAAATAATTGTATATAATGAACTTTTAAGCTAACTACGTAGCATAAGTACTTATGCTGACTATTTTAAAGTATTTTAAACTAGCGGCCCGTCCGGGTTTCGCACAGGTGGACTTATTTAAACAAAGTATAAACGAAGGGTAAATTTTTCGTTATGCATGTCAAAAGTAAATCTATTTCCTTGCAAAAATTCAAAATATTCAATGTCGGTTGAGGCCGCTGCGTATGAGCCAATCACGGCGCTACTGCGTTTATTTTAAACCGACTCAATTCGGATGTTTGTATTTTTGCCTTTTATTTTTTGTTTATGTTCAGACATAACATCGTCATATAAATACGGATTTTTAAAATTCTTTTTTTATTGAAAAGACTTTCGGAAGTGGTCTAATATTAATGGTGTAAATTCAAAACTTGAATCTTTGGTCAAAAAAAAATTGGTGTCAATTTGGAACTGCTAAAACGCCTTTTATGTTGATGATTGTATAAAATGTTGTTACAAGTATCGACATTTTTAGTGTACGAGAAAAAAAAGCAAGTCACTCAAAAGTAAAAAATAAAAACTTTTTAACAAATAAAATAACCGGCTTACATTTTTAGTGCATATTTTTGAAGCCAGTTGTTGTTGATTTTGGTCGGTATTTGTATCAACGTTATAAATGTCAAAAAGTAGTTATAATGACATAACTACAATAGTTGGACATATGGCGTATTGATATGTTCTTTAATATTATAGGGCATTTTTTTGCTCTATCATCAATAGTTTCTGCAGCGCATTCAATGAAATACATTTTATGGCATTTTTTTTATACCTTGGGCTACAATATTGAAGTTGTAGTGGGGATCCCTAATTTTTCGTAGTTATAAATATAGCCTATATTACTCAGAGATAATGTAGCATTCTAATGGTGAAAGATTTTTTGAAACCGGTCCAGTAGTTTTTGAGTTTATTCGTTACAAACATGCTTGCCAGCCTTCATATGTCCCTACTGTTGGGGCACGGCCTACCCTCATAAGCGAGGGTGATTTGGGCAAAAGTCCACACGCGGGCCCAGTGCAGATTGTGGTCTTCTTTTTCTCCTTTTTTTCTTGACGTATGCAGGTTTCCTCACGATGTTTTCCTTCACTGAAAAGCCTGTGGTGTAAAGAAATAAATCAATGTACTTGAGAAATTAAGAAAAGACTCATTGGTATAGGCCGACCCCGGGGTTCGAACCTCCGCCACTTGGGATGTGAAGTGAAATGTAAACCCCTCGGCCACCACATACAAAAATACAAATATTTTCTCTTTACAATATTATTATAATTAAAATTGTAATAGAGTGTAGATGTAGACAACGAATGCTAGTATCATATTTAAGCTAATAATTAATTGATAGTTTTCACAAATGAGACTTCATTACTTCTTTGTTATGTTAAGCCTTCAGAAATGTGTTATTTATCAAAAATATACGTACTTAACATGTAAAGGTACCAAACTATTATATGTATGAACAAGTGTACATAGTACCTACCCAATGTGTAGTCTGTATTTTTGTTCGCAGGAATCAACACCTTTAGCTCCTGGAGCACAGCCACCTGTCCAGCCGTATCCAATCTCCTTAGGTCCACCTAGTTCTCAGCAGCCGCAAGTACAAGTCCACACTCAGCGCCCGCCTTTTGCAAAAGATTACTACTTCTTGGATATTGAGCTTCGCTTTGGATTGCTGCAGGTGAGTTTATAAAAACAAAGGTATGTATTTTTTAGGGTTCCGTAGCCGTTTAGCAAAACACGGAACCTACCATCCCATCTTTCCCCTGTATGGATTTTTTTTATTCAAGGTCAAAGGTCAAAAAAAAGAGTTTTTTGCGATTTTCACCAAAAAGGTAAGTTTAATCATAAAAATACTCCAAACAAAAATTGTAGATCATAAAATTATCTACAAAAAATGTATAAAATTTTTTTTTTCTACGAGCCACCGTTTTTGAGATATAACGATTCAAAAAGTTGTAATCGTCATAATATGCAAACGTTTCCACGCCATCGATGAGGTAGTGTACTTAGCGCATTTTTTTAACGTGATTTAAATTAAGGGACTGGGTTTAATTTTACCTGATATTCTTATAGTTATAAATTATGTATATTTTATATTATAAGTGTAAGTTACAATGACCGAAAGAAAATATTTTAACATATATTACAACTCGCTGCAAGGTACTTGGCCACAAGCATGGCACAGAGGCTTGGTGGTGCTTTTCTTCAAAAAAGATGACAATACGCTCCTTAAGAATTATAGACCCATCGCTTCTGAGCCATGTTTATAAGCTGTTTTCAAGAGTAATTACGAACCGTCTCGCTCGCAAGTTCGACGATTTCCAGCCTCCCGAAGAAGCCGGTTTCCGAAGAGGCTGTAGTACCGTAGACCACATACATATGCTGCGGCAGATTATACAGAAGTCACAAGAGTATATTCGGCCCCTTTACTTAGCGTTTGTGGACTATGATAAAGCCCTTGATTCGGTGGAAACATGGGCAGTGCTACAGGCTCTACAGAGATGCCGTATTGATCATCGGTATATCGAGGTGCTAAAATGCTTGTACGATAACGCCACCATGTCAGTCCGTCTCCAGGATCAGAAGTCGAAACCGATTCAACTGCAGAGAGATGTGAGACAGTGAGATATCATATCTCCGAAGCTGTTCACAAATGTGTTGGAAGATGTCTTTAAGCTTCTGGACTGGGACGGTTTTGGCATCAATGTTAATGGCGAGTACATTACCCACCTTCGGCTTGTCGACGATATTGTGGTCATGGCAGAATCAATGGAGGACCTTAGCACAATGCTCGAAAGCCTTATTAGAGCTTCCTAACGAGTGTGCCTCAAGATGAACATGGACAAAACGAAAATTATGTCGAATGGCCATGTAGCACCCACTCCAATAACTGTTGGGAACTCTGTTGTTGATGAATACGTATACCTGGGACAAACTGTGCGATAAGGTAGGTCCAATTTCAAAGAAAGAGGTTAATCGCAGAATCCAACTCGGTTGGGCAGCGTTCGGAAAACTGCGTACTATTTTCTCGTACTTAATACCCCAGTGCTTGAAGTCAAAAGTCTTCAACCAGTGTGTGTTGCCAGTGATGACTGCAAGACTGAAGCACTGAGACGTGGCCGCTAACTATGGGCCTTATACGAAAGCTCAAGATCGCTTGTCGGGCGATGGAAAGAGCTATGCTCGGAGTTTCCCTACGTGATCGAATCAGGAATGAGGAAATCCGTAGGAGAACTAAAGTCGCCGACATAGCTCACCGAATCGCAAAGCTGAAGTGGCAAGGGGCAGGGCACATAGCTCGAAGAACCGATGGCCGATGGGGGGAGAAGGTTCTCGAGTGGCGACCACGGACGTGACGAACCGGAAAGCGCAGCGTGGGACGGCCCCCCGCTAGATGGACAGATGACCTCGTAAAGATAGCGGGGAGCCGTTGGTTACAGGCGGCACCAGGTCGCACGCTGTGGAGAAAGTTAGGTGAGGCCTATGTCCAGCAGTTGACGTCAATAGGCTGATATGATGATGATGATGATATTAGACCTATAGAGATGTATATACGTGGCGTACTCGTGCATATTATGACGATTACAACTTTTACAACTTTTTGAATCATTATATTTCAAAAACGGTGGCTCGTAGAAAAAAAGTATTGATACATTTTTTGTAGATAATTTTATGATCTACAATTTTTGACTGCAGTATTTTTATGTTAAAGTTACCGTTTTGGTGATAATGGTGAAAAACTCATTTTTTTGACCTTTGACCTTGAATAAATTTTTTTCCATACAAGGGAAAGATGGGGAACTTTCAAATTTTATTTTTTACCATATTTTAAAGAATCTTACTGATTTTCAGGTTGGTGGGAATTTAGGTAGCTTTACTCTTATTTATTGGTCTAATTTGACCGGACTATAAAGAGTATACAATATGTACCGAAACACTTAGTAGGTGATAAAAAACATAATTTAGATTTAGATAAAAGAATTAGATTTTATTACAGTTTATTGGTAGTTAGATTATTTATCAAAACATTAGTTTATTTGTAGTTACTTACTTTAATAAACATATTGGACTCTTTTAGGTCAAGCGACATGACACGATTTTCGATTGATTTATAAATTTCGAGGTAATAGAAAATAATATGAGCTTATTTGTTTTTTTTTATTTTTGCATTAGTATAATCTGCCAAAATTTATTATTTTTTTAATTATCAACTAGTAGGTACAGTACAGTATCCATACTTGTAAATAGTTTTATGATTTATGAACCATAAATCACGAAGATATTGGATAAGATAAAGTAATTATGTATGTTTGTATAGTATAGTTTCGCTTACTATTTGGTTTAAATTTTGGTGATTTGCATTTTTATGCACATGTTTATATGCAGAATGATATCAGAGTATAGAAGCATTAATAAAACATAGCTTTTGAACCAGGAATTAGCTGAAATTTAGTTTTTTTATATAGTTTTTTTTTCTGTCCAAGCTATAAGGTTTAGGGGAAAACGTCAAAGGACAGCTATTAGTTAAAA
The DNA here is from genome assembly GCA_946406115.1 of Apoda limacodes. Taxonomy (NCBI): domain Eukaryota; kingdom Metazoa; phylum Arthropoda; class Insecta; order Lepidoptera; family Limacodidae; genus Apoda; species Apoda limacodes. The sequence continues at coordinate 19,792,518 of OX291540.1, forward strand.
AAAATGTAAAAAAAAAAAATCGGCCAAGTGCGAGTCGGACTCGCGCACGAAGGGTTCCGTACCATTATCTACAAAAACGAGCAAAAAAAATCACGTATGTTGCATGGGAGCCCCCTTAAATATTTATTTTTTTCTGTTTTAAAAAGTATTTGTTGTTAAAGCGGCAACAGAAATACATCTTCTGAGAAAATTTCAACTGTCTAACTATAACGGTTCATGAGATACAGCCTGGTGACAGACGGACGGACGGACGGACGGACGGACAGCGAAGCCTTAGTAATAGGGTTCCTAATTACCTTTCAGGTACGGAACCCTAAAAATAAGTTGACGAGCGACGTATATGTCTGACACAATTAAGTCGCGGAATTTTGGTTGTAGGTCAACGGCAAGTACCCTATAGGTTTTGAATTATTCGCAAGCTTTAAAATATATAAATGGCCGCAATTTTTTAATTGTGTTGATTTAAAAGCTAAATTTTTTTACAGCTTCAACGGACTATAGAATTTAATATTATACCAATTTCAAATTAAAAACTTTTTGCGTTTCTGTCTTAAACTACAGTTTTTTTTTTTTTGATGTGATAAACTTATAAATTAACAATTTAGATGATTTTTCCCTGCTTGGGTTGTGATACCTTGCTTTTTACCAAATTTGATAATTCTAGGTCGACGGGAAGGAACCTGTCGGTTTTAATTTACTTGCACACTTGCTTAAAATAAGTCTATGGCCATACTTTTTAATTGCGTTGATTCAAAGGCTTGATTATTTTACAACTTTAAAGGACTGTAGACCTAAATATTAAGTATAAATTTCAACTTAATAACTTATCGCGTTCCTGAGAATATGGGTCTTGACTGACAGATACACAGTTTTATTTTCGTGATATCACTACAAATTATCAATATTTGGATTTTTCCTTCTAGTAATGCTTTACCAAATTTTATGATTCTAAATCGACGTAAAGTACAGGTACAGGTTGTGATTTATTTGATAGTGTAAAATATTCGGTGAGATGGCCGTAAATTAAAAGCTTTTATTTAGTTTGAACTCAGACAGTTGTCTGTAATCAAATCTTGTAAGTTAAATCATTTTCCAGTGTTCGATTGATTTGACATTTAGCATACACACGTAAATCGGATGACAATGCCAAATACTGATGTCATAGAGCGGGTTTGATGAAGGAGTCAGAAGGTGGCCATAGGACCAAAACAACAACAAAACGACTCTACTCTAGCGAGTTTCGGCTTGTTTGATTTGTATTGACAAGTAGGTCTTAAACGATAACTAGGGTCTGATGAACGCTTGTTTGTAAAAAAAAAAATTATACGTATATTCTTGTTTTAATTAAATTGACTTAGAAACTTGACCTTCTAACAGCCTGTAGACCTAAGAATTTAATGTCTATTTTAAAATGGTAGTTTTACGTGTTCGACAGACAGACAACGAAGTGATCCTATAAGGATTCCTTTTTTTTTTTTTTTTAGGTACGGAACTCTGATGAAAGTACTGAATCCTTTGTGTACCGTTTAGAAATTTCATCGATTTTAAAAGTACAGAAAATTACATTATTCTATCACAAAATTTAATCACTGACTTCATGGTAATTGCAAGACACCCTATATTTTAATACCAGGGTGTAGGCGTAACATTTGAGCCTCCGAAATTTAGCCTGAAGCAATTTCAGAGTAATCTCCAGTTTGTTCTAATCTTAATTGGGTTGAAAGCAAATAATCCATTTTCAATTAAATATTGATATCTTAACAATTACCACCCAGAAATATTTGTTTGTATAGAGTAGGTATTTATTACTTTTCAAATAATAAGTAGTGTTAAATTGGCACTTTCTTCTATCTTGTCTTTTTAATTGCTTCACATTTCGTAATCTATAATGCAATAAAAACTATAGAAATTTATAAATCGGTCAAGCGCGAGTTCAACTCGCACATTGTGGATTCTGTACCATCATATAATTTACGAACACAAACAACAAAAACATGTGCGGTAACCCATTAAAGAACTGACCACGTCCGTCTTTGCTTGATTTTATCGTTTCCAATAAATACATGTAAAACTGTTTGTCTTAATAATATAGACAATTTTCGCTAGGTGGCGTTAATATCATAATTTAAAATTGTAATACCGCGAGCCCGTCTCGCACTTGGCTGGTTCGTATAGAACTCATACTATAATAAATTCAAGTTCAAAGCTTATAGGATTATATACAATAGACCAAAAACAACGAAAGCCTTTTGCTGTTTCATCCTATTGTTGTTTTTAGGTAATTCACCATTATAACACATATTCAGTGAAAATTCGGGCTTTTACCGACCTTGGTCTAAATAGAGGTCTGTTGCGGACAGAGCTGAGTGGACTGTAAACGAATTGAAGAATTAATTGACTCTAAAAAGTGCCGATGTATATTGAAATGAAATATAAAAATATTCTGCTCGCAATAGCTTTTTTTGATGGCATAGTGGTCTCACCAGTAAAATTATTTACCGAAATACTTTCATGTTCTATTCTATTTATTGGGGCGAGACTCTGAAGGAGTCTCAGCCTATATAGCGCCCATCGCTCTAGGGCTCCCCGTGGGGGGAGCCTCGGCTTGGTTTGTCGCTCTTGGGGTCGTCCCTTCGACCAGCGTGAGCCGCGAACCCGAAGATGAATCAGCGTCAGGAGGATTGCGAGTGAGTGGGTGCGAGAAGCGCCCGGACACTCTTTGATACCTCGTATATACGTTCGTTAGCCGACGAACCCGGGGACGTCGGCGTCGTGTTAGGGGGTAGGCCCTATTAGTGGAGGTCGTTGAGACTAATATCGCTATCCGGATAGTGAGATCGTCGCCTGGGGCCGTTAGTACGTGCCGAGGTCGCCTTACAATAGTTTTTCGACCGTGCCGAGGTCGGTCGAGGGAATCGTGTAGGTAGGTGAAATCCAATCATTGGATGTACTTGGTGTTGAGGACGTGCCTCAGGATCAAGTCTAATTCTTTTTGTGATTTTTGCACAAACTTTCTGCTTGTTTTGTATGGAATCTCCTACTTATGATTCTGCTACATTGCTAGATCGCCACTCACCATGACGCTTAAAAGTCATTATATCAGCTCCTGAATTAGCCAGCCATGTAGCTGAAGTTCTTTTGAAACTATGTCCAGTGTAGCTCTCAGCATCTGCTAAACCTAAAAACTTAGCGATTTCTTTAGGCATAGAACCAAATATGTTTATACCTATAAGCTGACAGCTACATTCACCATTCCGGTAATTTAGAAAGAAACGGTAATTTTTTGCTTTTGGTGAACGCAAACTTTTATACATCTTAACAATTTCATAAAGTGGACCGTGTATGGTGAATGACCTCGGTATTTTATTTTTCGTGATAGGTATTTTCACTAAAAGCATCTGGCCATTGTTCTCTATGTTTTTACAGTTATATTTGTTAATTCTTGCATCCTACATGCAACAGTTACATCAAATATTAAAGCAACCTGAAAAAAGAAACAATAATTAAGTTCAGAACACAACATAGGCTGAATTTTTCAATATCGTCAGACGTCAAACCTTTTTCTTGCTTCTAATCCATCAGATAGTCTTTTTAGATAAGCTGACAAATTAGAGTATGTTTTTAAGTCCACTCCATTCTTTGTTTGGACTGTACTTTTTAACATTGAGTATATACACCACAAAGAGCTAGGTTTGTACTTAGAAGATAATACTTTTCAGTACGCCATGAACACATTTTCTGAAAAAGACTGCGTATTCTTGTTATTTTGCCGTTGTATGAAATTTTTCCTTGGAGTTTTCAGGTAGTAAACTTTCCATAACTTTAAGGGGTTCACATCTTATATCGGGCGGTGCGTACAACTTTTTTTTTTTCATTATCATAAGCATAAACATATTTCAGCAGATTTTACGAAGATCTGTTAAGAATTATGCATCGAAGACTTATAGAGGATGAAATAAAAACAATTTGCAAGAAACGGCGAGCAAAATTGTCAAAATTTTCAGTTAAAGCTCCGAAGAAATAATGATTTTTGGCGCCATTATTGGCGTCATAATGTGTTTATGCTAGGCTATATGGATTCGGTTTCCAACAGCCTTCCAGAGCTTCTGATGAAGCCTGGACAAAGTAAAAACAAAATAAAAATATTTTTTAGCTTTTCGCGGATAGCGTTTTAGCCACGTACAAAATGGGGAATTTAAAGTTTTCTTTAATACAGCGAAAATAAAAGTCATATTTGAGTAAAAGCTTTTTTATTAACCACGTGTAGAAGTTGAAATTATCTATTCAAATACGGAGTTGTATGAAATGAGCAAACAATAGGTACATTAAAATTTGTGTGGCACCACAGAAACCGCGTGAGTTTCTGGAACTAGCAAGTTGTAGATTTAATTTATTAACTAGTTGCGTAGTTTTTCTAAAGGTGCGTTCTTTTCACTGCTTCAATGCATTTAAAGTCATAATCCTGCTAAGTTAAATAGACATAAATTCTGTATAACACAGTAAAATCTTGGTTCATTCTCTTTGGTAGGATAACCGCATTATGTACATTATCGTCGGTCAATAAAACGCCACTCTAAATTCATTTTTCTCGTGAATATGGATGGCGCAACGTCATCGTTGCTATCCGTCCGTAACAAGCTCTTTAAAGGTCGGACGGACGGCCAGATGGACAGATTGACAGAGTAGGTTTAGTACAATAGGGCTCCGTTATCAACCTTTAGGAACGAAACCTTAAAAAAGCTAGACTGCGATTCCGTTCTAAAACTTTTTTGTTGTAAATAAATACGTTCTTTATATTCCAATCACACGTGGCGCAGTGGATGTACCCTGATAAAATTACTTTGTACAAATTTTGGCAATAAAAAGTTGTAAAAATACCTAGTTTGCGATAGGCAATACGGGTCTCCATCTGCCTGGACGGCACTAGATGGGTTTCTTTTTATTTTTTTGCCGTAAAACCAAAAACAAACGAAAAATGTTAAAATTTTATTTTTTTTAAAAGAACAAATTTTTTGCAAAAATAATTCGCAATAATATCTCGCAATCCTCCGGTGAGTAGGTACAATAATATTCCCTAACAAAAGATGGCATCTAAGTACCTACTCATAAATTATGCTACGTGTCTACAATACTAACACAAGCCATTCAAGAAACTACATAAATCATTCTTGCTCTTAAAAGTCACAAGTAAATAACCACTCTATTCCTTTCCACCCTAACTGTCCGAAATAAAAATGTGTCGTAAACTCCCAGTATCAATTTGAAAGCCTTTTATAGCTTGACAGAATTGAAAACACTTCTTTTAAGTTGGCACACTTAAGTAAATTTGTACCACTGTTTTTTTTTAATTAATACTAGCGACACGTCCTGGCTTCGTAGGGGGAGGGTAATTATTATAAAACCAAGAGAATGACGGGCCATGCCTAGTGTGGGGTTCCGTAGCGTAGCCGTTACTACTATTTTTGTTAGAAACCACAAAAAACTTTAATTTCGGGTGGCTATATATCAACAAAGTACGAACTACAATAATAGTAATGTTTTTCATCATTGCTTTTCATAGGATACACTCCTTATCTTTTTGTAAAATGTGAACATATTTTATTGCTTGTGTTAATGACTCTACGTGTGCAAAATTTCAGCCTTTTTATAGTCTCTGAATAAAAGAAAAGGTATTTTTGTAAAATATGAACATATTTTATTGCTTGTGTTAATGACTCTACGTGTGCAAAATTTATTGCTTGTGTTAATGACTCTACGCGTGCAAAATTTCAGCCTTTTTATAGTCTCTGAATAAAAGAAATGGTATTTTTGTAAAATATGAACATATTTTTTTGCTTGTGTTAATGACTCTACGTGTGCAAAATATCAGCCTTTTTAAAGTCTCTGAATAAAAGAAAAGGTATTTTTGTAAAATATGAACATATTTTATTGCTTGTGTTAATGACTCTACGTGTGCAAAATTTCAGCCTTTTTATAGTCTCTGAATAAAAGAAAAGGTATTTTTGTAAAATATGAACATATTTTATTGCTTGTGTTAATGACTCTACGTGTGCAAAATTTCAGCCTTTTTATAGTCGCTGAATAAAAGAAAAGGTATTTTACACACGGACGAATAGACATGGCGGAATTATAAGGCTTCCTTTTTTAAAACGGAACCCTAAAAACATAGTCAAAATAAGAATGTCGGTGAAATTTAAATTGTCATTTTTGGAATACTTATTAATATTTGAAAGTGTGTCGCTTATTCATTTATCCTTGAGTTCAATGTATAGAGTATTCAAATACATACATATCATTCAAAAATACATCCAGACTCAAGACAAACACAAATATTTTTTACATAAATGTTTGTCCTGTGCGGGAATCGGTCCCACTCCCTATGCACAGCAGCCGACCACATTACCAACTAAGCTGTAAGCATTGCATTGAATTGCATCACAAAGTATAAAGCAGTTGACATAAGACACCTTTCTATAAAATTTGATTAGCATTAATGCAAAGATGGTGGAATTAGGTTGTGATATACGGGCGGACATATTATTTATAATAAAGTGTCGGTTTCGCCATTTCGCTACGGAAGCTAATAAAAATTTTTAAATACGGTAAAATAGTAAAATTTTATCTAAAAAAGAGAGAGAATTTAACGTGGAATTTTTATGAAAAAAAAAATCTAATTTTAAGTAGTTATTTTTGAAATATACAAAATGCGAGGCATCGAGTAAATTTATATGCCAATCATTAACTTGTACTTGTTGCCCATAAGTCGTTTGAAATGTAAATTTGTAATGAAATGCATATGATGCGAGGGCGAGGTGCAGGCGGGGCAAAATAATACGTTTCTGGGAAGTCAGTCACGATGAAGCGTTTCACCGGTAGAGACTGTGCTTTCTGTTTGCGCAAGATTTATCGGAGCAAGTAAATTTTAAGAATATCGCAAGCTACACAACTTTAGTGACACTCCAACTATTTAAACGATCTAAAAGAGGGTTGCAAAGTTTGAAGATACTGGTTCGAAGTTAGATAAACAGTGGTCGGGTCGATCAAGGACATCACGGAATTTAGAAAACACTACTACTACTCTCTCTATGTCTACTCGTAAGCGTTCCAAAACATTAAACATTACCATTACCAGCAAATCATTCAATAACGTGTTATTCTCTGATGAAAATCGCTTCCAGATTCCACAAGGCATGCAATTAAACAAAATTGTTACTACTATGGAGCCCCAAAAATCTCAATCATAAACATGTATGTATGTAAACACAAAATGTAAGTATTACAACTTTTGCTGGTTTGATAGTATAGAAGTTATTCAAAATCTATTTTACATTTTCTCCAATGGTTCTGTCTAATAAGTAAGTTTTGTCAGGGAAACATTGTTTTTGATGATATCTTCTAAAGTAATTATTTGAATGATATGCAATAATGGGCGATTCCAAAACGCCGTGTGAAGCTACCAGCCGGCATGATTTTTCCGACATCTTGAACAATCATCGTCATATTTCAGCTAATTTACACAAAACCTTAACAAATTTGTTAAGGGTCTCGCTGAAAATATAATTGTTAGGTTTGTACACACTTTTATAATATATTTTATTGCAATAACTTAACAATTTGATATTCACTTCAGCGACAAGTTTGACGACGAACTAGGCTGAACCCAATGTGTATAGAGTTTGAGTGCGAATGACGTATGTAAGTAACTTAAGAATATTATATTTAAACTAGCTTTTGCCAGCGGCTTTGCCCGCCCTAAATTTGGTTATCGGCATAGGATTCTTACGGCAACACCTCAATTATAGAAAAAACCTACTAACACTCTCTCCATCTCACTCTCTCTCTCTCTCTCTCTCTCTCTCTCTCTCTCTCTCTCTCTCTCTCTCTCTCTCTCAAAAATAATAAATAATTTACTACTAAAATCGAATTAACTAAATGATTAACCTCGCGAGCATCATTCAAACTTTGTACCCCCGTTTAGGGGGTGAGTTTTGGAAAATCCGTTCTTAGCGCACGCTTACATCATAATAGCTATATGTGTGCTAAATTTCAGCTCGATCCGTCAAGTGGTTGGAGAGGTTGATAGATCAGTCAGTCAGTCAATATTAGTTACTTTGGGCTAACACTAACTTTAATCCGCGACTTTGTTTACGTAGAAGGTGAAATATTTTTAAATAATACGTACCGCCCTTCATGACTCCACCGGCCTTGCACATCATAAATGCGTGTGCAGTACTTGATCATTATTTTGCTGCAATTTTAATTTAAAACTGCGATATGTCCTAAGATATTCATTAACATCGAATGATGTACAGGTCAATTTTGTTTTAAATTAAATACTTGTGATGAATAACGTATTTATTTGGATAAGGACAAATATCATGTTTATAAAAACACCGTCGCAAATAATGCATTATTTTAGAACAAATTTGGCTAGCATAAAAAGTTTATAGTGAGCCTACCTTAGAAGATAGACATATGCTGTCGCGGACTTATTTTTAGAACTTTTAAAGGGAAACAATTCTGGCATATATGATTTTTGCGAAACCTTAACCGTTTACGCAGCGCACGCAGCGAAAGCTTTCAAAAGGAAAAAAAAACCACGATTATAAAACATTCTTTATTGGTGCTCCGCTCTTGTTGGTCTTAGCGTAATGATATAAAAAACCTATAACCTTCCTCGATAAATGGGCTATCTGAATTTTTTTTCAAATAGGACCAGTGATTCCTTAGATTAGCACGTTCAAGCAGACAAACAAACAAACTCTTCAACTTTATAATATTAGTATAGAAGAAGATTTGCTTATTATAAGTGAGTTAAACCATTTTTGAATAAAATCGAATTGAGATGTCGAACATGTGTCAAAATAAAATGTAATTTAAATCAAAAGCACTAAGGAGTATTGATATCAACTTCGAAGCAAATGACCGCCAAATAACTTTCTAACCCTTTTTAACCCCGTTAAGGGATGCATTTCAATAAAATACGAAACACGTCTTCCACCAATTCTGTTAAAAAAGGTTTATGCAAAATTTGAAGGAGATTGGACCAAGGAATCACGTTGTCCCATACAAACTTTGCCCCCCATTTTCACCCCCTTAGGGGTAGAATTTCGGAAAATCCTTTCTTATCAGATGGCTACGTCATACAAAGAACACACCCTCCAAGTTTCAGGTCTCTACGATGAGCGGTTTAGGCTGAGCGTTGATCCATCAGTCATTCAGGACAAAGCATTTTATATGTATAGATTACGTTCGAAAATACAAAACTGAAAGTAAGTACCTATCAGGTTGTGAATAATACTTCTCGCCGCCTTTTCGAGCCAGGAACTTAGTATGTTTTTCCATTTCAGGTTAGTATTTTTAAATTTAATTTAATTAATATTAAATTATGTGACGAATGGCACAAAAGGGTTCAATATCGAATTTCTGTTTCACTGAATACATAACAATCACTAATAATAACAATTTAAATTAAGATCAATTTAAGCAAATATGAACTTAGTGGACGGCGATGTAGATGGGTTTATAAAATTATGGATTAAGTGTGAATACAGTTGTTAATGTACAATTTTAAAGTTAAAAGAAGAAAAAGATACATGAAGGCAAATAAAATTAATTTTACGAGCGCTTAGCCGGTTTTGAGCATAACACGCTTATTACTCGTCGTTCAAGCCGCTCAAGATTCCTAAGCTTTTAGTGAAAGAAGGTCGCGCACTGAAGCGTAGCATAGCAGTGACACAATTTACATAAGATAATTAATTTGTAATTTATTTATGTTATTTTAATTACAAATATAAAATTTATTTAAATACATGAAGACAAATAAAATTATTTTTAAGAGCGCTTAGCGGGTTTTGAGCATAACACGCTTATTACTCGTCGTTTAAGCCGCTCAAAAGACTCTAAGCTCTTGGTGAAAGCGAGTCGCGCACTAAAGCGTAGCATAGCAGTGACACAATTTACATAAGAATATCAATTTGTAATTTATTTATGTAATTTTAATTACAAATATAAAATTTATTTAGATATCTGCGGTTTTTAGGGTTCCGTACACAAATGGTAAAAAACGGGACCCTATTACTAAAACTCCGCTGCCCGCCCGCCTGTTTGTCACCAGGCTGTATCTCATGAACCGAGATAGTTAGACAGTTGAAATTTTTACAGAAGATGTATTTTTGTTGCCGCTGTAACATTAAATACTAAAAAACAGAATAAAACTAATATTTAAGGGGGGCTCCTATACAACAATCCGCCGTTTTTTTGCATAATGGCACGGAACCCTTCGTGCAGGAGTCCGATTTGCACTTGGACGATTTCTTTTGTTATTCGTCTAAACTTTTTATTAGTCAGAAATCATTCTGTTTTATGATTTTATGACGGTAAGCAATTAATCAGAATGTATTATTTTTACCAATTTTCACAAAATTGCAAAAAATTTGTTTGCCTTCTAAATTTTGTTTTATATCACTGAGGTGAACTGAAAACCTCTGAAGCTGTCCACATCAAGGAAATTAATGCTCTTAGGTTGATGATATTGACTAATTTTAAAACTTTGAATAGTAATTAATGATGAAAACCAACAAAAACGCAAAACGTAATTGGATTTTGTCTTTGTGCTCTTATTAACTTTATTCATCGCGTATGAGGATCATTAGATTCGTTTTAATTTTGGGAGTGATATAGGGTACAAAATTTATGTGGCGACTTCGAAAAAAATCTATCGAAACTGTTGGAATAGTTACTTACATTAGTAGTTTTTGCGCTGTGCTAATATACTCAAATATCTATATCTTTTCTATCCGCTTTCCAGTTGATTTTTTGTTTTTTTTTAATAATACATCTTTTTTACATTAGTTTTTATTGTTAGAGTAGATTCAAATATGTTTTCATCTTTATATATTAAAGAGTTAACTGATTGACTGACTGACTTAAATATCAAGTCACAGCCAAAACTACTGGGGCTAAGGACTTTAATTTTTTCATAAAGATTTTTGTTATTACGTACTACTTAGGCGAGCACTAAGAAAGGGTTTTGCAAAAATCATCCCCTAAGGAGTTAAATAGGGGTTGAAAGATTGTATGGAAATCCGTCATTTTTGAATTTAAATGCATATAACTTGGTATTTAGGTTTCAAGTTGAAAATTAAGATAACCCTTTTTGAAAAATCATCCACTAAAGGGCAAAATAGGGGATCTGTATGAGGATTCAGATGTTTTTGAGTCTAGGCTTAAAATTTTGCCTAGAGGTTTCTTTTTCCTATAACGTACGCGAGCAATGAGAAAGAATTTTGCAAAATTTATCCCCTAAGAGGGCGAAATGGGGGTTCAAAGTTTGTATGGAAATCCGTCACTTTTGAAGTTAAATGTACAAAACTTAGTGTTTCGCCTTTACATAAAAATTAAGAATGGCCAATTTCATCGTTCATGGATAATCATCCCCTAGAGAGTAAAATAAGGGCTAAAATTTGTAAGAATTTCGATAGTTTTGTGTCGAGAGACTTGAAATTTTTCAAACGATGATTCAGCTATAACATAGGCGACTACTAAGAAATGATTTCACGAAATCCCTAAAGGGGTAAAATGGGGGTTGAAAGTTTGTATGAAATCCGTATGTTTTAAGCTAAATGCATAACAATTGGTTATTGGTTATTGACTTTCAAATATCAACATTAAGATCGACGTGTTTTTGTTTTTTAGACAATCATCCCCTAGAAAGCGAAATAGGGACTTAAAATTTGTATGTGAACTCCGATATCTTTGTTCTAAAGACTTGGAATTTTGCACAGAAGTTTCTGTTACAACGCAAGCGAGTGCTAAGAAGAATCTTGCAAAATTCGTCCCTTAGGACGGCAAAATGGGGGTTTAGCGTTTGTACAGAAGTCGTCATTTTGAGAGCTAATTGCATAAAAATCAGTTTTTGTCGTGTTTTATTTTTAAGAAAATCATCTCTACGGGGAAAAAAGGGGAAGAAAAATTGTATCAGAATTCCAACATTTTTGTAGGTAAAGCCATACACAATAAAAAACTTAATTTTTTTCAAAAGTTCACTCATATATTTCACCGTTTAGAGAACCGCAAAATAGAGAAAGAAAATTTGTATGACAATTCCTATATTTTCGTAACTAGAAACTTAAAATTTTGCAGAGACGTTAATACTCGACTATCTTGAAATATAAATAAATATTTTCATAGCAAAGATGCAGTCAAAAGATTAACCTCGAACCAGGACATGAAAAAAAAAAAAAAGAGTAACTATCGAGTTTCTTGCCGGATTCTTCTCGGTAGAAATCAACAACATTGTGAACCGGCGGGAAGATGGGAGGGTTCAAAAAATAATATTTTATAACTTTGACGATTCAAAAGTGATTGTAAAATCCTTATTTGAATAAACCATTTTGACTTTGACTTTGAACCTGCGACCCTTACATTCCGTGTAAGTGCTCTACCACCGCTACCGAGGCAACAGTCTTACTGATGAAAATCCCAACTTCATCTTTGCTCTGGAAATACGCTCGTAATTAGCTTCACATAAAACTCTTAGTGACTTATGAAGTCCTAGTACATCAATTTTATAAACACAAAAAATCTTCATAGAAGTAAGATTTATAATATAAATATACATACATAGAAATAATCTCTCTTCGTTTATGACTCCCTGAAGGTTTAGAGTCTTAGAAGAAACTATATTATACATGCCATATTCATGACTATATATTCAATTTCAATAAATACTTTCATAGCAAAGATGTAGTGAAAAGATATTGACTATTCAGAAAGAATTTTGCAAAATTTATGTTCTAAGGGGGTAAAATGGAGGTTGAAAGTTTGTGTAGAAATCCGTCCTTTTTAAGCTATATGCATAAAATTTGGTCTTTGGCCTTCAGGTTAAAATTGAAGATTGTCGTGTCTCACCGTCTTTTAAAAATTATCCCCGTGACAGCAAAATAGGTTGAAAATCAGAATTTGCATGAGATTTTTATATCATGGTAGAAGAAATCGTTTACAGTCAAAAGCTGTGGACGAAGTCGCGGGCCGAAGCTAGTTAGTGTATATATCTTTATATTAGTAAATCTTAATTTAATCATAAAGTATTTTTGTTAAAAAATAAATTACGATATGAAAATAAAGTTCTTCGTAGCAGAAGTGTTTATTTAAACACTGCGCTTTTCTTAACTTAGTTCTGTGTCAAAGACGTCAACGGTAAAATAGGTTCATTGTGAAGCAAACTTCTTCAAGAAATATTCTTTATAATATAAAGTCTTTTATTAAAAGAAAAATCTAGCTTGAAAAAGATCTTGCATTCTTGTAAACCGATTTTAATAACTATCTTTGTATTAAGTATATTTGGTAACAATCTTATCATAAAATCCATATATAGTTAAGAAATATGGCTTTGGTTGCTTGTAAACAATCATAGGAAATAATACTTTTTTATTTAAGTAAGTGAAAGTAACGTTCTTCGACTTTTAATCTAACACGTATGCTTACGAATAAAAACAATGCACTAACACATTTCCTTTTAATAAATCAACTAATAAGAAAAAGAAATGAAATCTATCAGCCTTCTGTAGGATCTTAAGTAATTGCGCAAGAATTATTGTATTTTTTGAAAGTAATATAATGAAACAAGTAAAGCATGAAACTCGAAGGTACTTGAAAGCGCAGCGCCCTGTGATTGGCGAACCGGAAAATATGGCAACAAATGTGCAGGCTTGGGTAAAATGTACCCATAGCGAGATGTTAGGTAAACACTGGTCATTTCGATATTTCAAAAAAACAAAAAAAAAACTTGCACGTACTATTTGTGCGCCAGTGCGTGCTTTATAACAGGCAAAGAAAATCGTATATGAAATTACTGTCGCCTTACCTGTCCTATATTTTTATCAGTAATCCAGCATCTATCTCCTTCCCGGATTCCTTTTTTTGAATCTAATTCGAACTTTTCATGGCGTTTATGAGTAAAAGATGTTTTTTGAAATTGCAGAAATACAGAAATGCACTGACTTGTGTATTGGTTAGGTTAGATCATATTCAGTTTTCCCATTTCTAGTCAGAGACCTGGTACAGAGTTGACTTGAATCTCGAGTCAAGTTCCACGTGGCTTTCCACAACAAGCAACGGAACGAAACACTGGGTTGTTTGCGCGGCCTGTCTCACAGGCATCGCCACAACATAGTTTTTGAAAAACAGCTTTAAGTCTAAAAATTTACGAATTCTCTTCGGTACGGAACCCTTGGCGCACGAGTCCAACTCGTAGTATTATTCCGTTTGGTTTTATTATTTATATAGAAGATTCACGCATATTGATTTCTCAATTATTTGTGTAGATAATCGAAGCTCTTCACTATCTCCACTACACTGCAAGACAGATACATCGCAACGTCTGTCCGCAAGTCATCATTGTCACCAAACGCGGCACTTGGAAACTTTTTGGACTGGAGTTTGTCGGTGAGTAGAAAGTCTAGCTCGAGGAGTCAGGTACCTTTGTTAGACTGTAGCACAAAGTGCATTTGGGGACTTAGATAATTAGTAATAAAACACAGTGGTAGTCGGAGGTGGTTACAAGGGAAAAAATATACATCACAATAACTTTAAGTTTTAAATCGATGCTTTAAAAAGGAGGTTGGTGAATAATAGCTAACCTCCCTTTGCTAATTGCGGTATCTAAAAAAGCTTTCAAATACTATGCTCAGCTCGCATAATTACCTAAAAGCATGTGAAAAATTATGCAAATATTCATTTTTTTTTGATGGTATAACCATCCCAATGTTTATTTAAAGTTTTAGCCTTTAAAAATTTATTTTTAATAATTATCATAACACTCGTGCAAATATTTAAAATATATTTTTATACTATGTTACTTAATTAGTTATTATAATAGTATTTATGTATGAACTCTTAAATATAAAAAAATATTCTAAAGAGAAGTTGCCAGTGTGGTACTTGCTACCAAACTAATTTTTTAAAATTCATTATTTTGTAGTAGTAGGTTATTAATTATTAGTAGGCTCGAAGTATATTATGTAAGTATTATGCGGCATCTCATTTTAAGGTTAAACACATTACAAAAAAGGCTAATAGTTCACAAAATAAGGCTAGGAATGACATTAGTGAGGCAAAGTAGTCATTATCTCGCACGTGTGGTATGGCTCGGTCCCAATAGACTCGGTCGCATTACCGCCTCGCCCGCCACGTTGCCTGCCATTATTATTTTACTCACGGCTCCAGTTTTCACGCAAATGTATTTAATAAAGTCATATAACTGAATTCAAATTCCATCAAAAATCTCCTGTCTTCCTTGCAATTACAATTTTTACTATATGCACCAACTTTTCTGAGACCCGAGTGTTGACTACACTACGTAGTAAACGATAAAAAAGAACGAAGAATACAAAAAACTGGGCTGCCTTCGTTTTCCAATACCATGATGTAACTACATAATATATACAACTAGAATACTTGACAAACAGAATACAAAAAGAATACTTGAATGGTAACCGACGTCAGACCTGACACTTTATATAAGCAAATGTCACTTTGACATATTCGTGACGTCAAACAGTTAGGTATGAACCCTGCTTGAGGTTTATATTGATTCCGGAGTGTTTACGAATGGCTTGTACCGTAACACCCAAGTTTTCAACATGGTGTCCTTATAACAGATCTCCGATAAGTTGGTAGGTCTGCACAATAGTCAATAATACACAAATTGAATAACATCAACATTTTATTTGAAATTTTTGAGCGTCAAAATATAATTTCTACAGAATGTATTTAAATAATTATGTTTATTTTTTCAACAAAACACTTATGCTAGTAAAAGCCAGAATAAAAAAATCTTTTTATTAGATACATAATCCCGTTATCCCATTAATATTATAAAGGCGAAAGTTTGTGAGTGTGTGACTGTGTAAGTGTATGAGTGTGTATGTTTGTTACTTCTTCATGCTTCAACCACTGGACTGATCAGGATGAAACTTGGCGTACATATAGGCTAGGTCCTGGAATAGCATCTAGGCTACTTTTTATCCCGAAATTCCCGAAAAATAACTATAACCAAGCTTAAACGAACTATAGCTATAGCTACAGCTTGATATAGCAGACTTCATTAGTGTAATTATGGAGTAAATCACAATCGCCGATAACCGAATTTAGCGCGGGGTAATTAAGGAGTAAATCACAATATTTTTTGTCACGCTTCAACCACTGGATGGATTGATCGGGAACCGCTCAACTGATTTAGATGAAATTTCCCGGGGAAAGACATTGGCTATTTTTCATCCCGGACAATTCAAAAGTTCCCGCGGGAATAACTATAACGTTTGTTACTTAGTCCTGCTGCACTGTGAATATTTAAATGAGCTGAACACAGAGATAGTTAAAGATACGAAAAAGGACAAAGGCTACTTTTTATCCCGGGAAATTCAAAAGTTCCCGCGGGAGTAACTATAACCGAATTCCACAAACGAACCATAGCTGCAGCTACAGCTTGCTATAACAAACTTCTTTAGTATAATCAAGGAGTTGCCGTAAGAATCCTACGCCGTTAACCAAAGTTATGGCGGGCGGAGCCGTGGGCAAAGTCTATTTAATTATAAAGATCGAAACGCACTAGAGCAGCGCTGCACGTCGCGGCGCTTCACGATAAGCATACCGCACTTAAATAACGTTATAATCGCCTCCAAAATAATAATATTATATATGAAGCGCAGCGACGCGTCGCATCAGTGAAATGACACGTGCCGCTATATGCGGTACAGAAATGGAGATAATGAAGAGATATTATTTTAAGATTAGATCTTGGTATTTTTTGTTTTATAATTTGTTATTTTCCCGCACACAAAGATAAATAGAAAGATAATTAAATACTCATTACTGTCACCCATCTTCCTGTCCGGCTTAGAGACAAATAAGCAAAATTAATGATTGAATAAATAAAAAAAACCAGAGTGCAAAATATTAAGAAATAAACAAGTGCACCAAAACATACAAAATATTTCACTATATGTTTGAAGAACTGTTATATTACTACGTTTTTGTAATTTTGTTGATTACGGATTAAAAACCTACCACCATTTACTCAGTGTAAGTAAGTTTTTTTCTGTTACTTGTCATTTCAAACTGTTTTCAAACATAAAGATTTAATATATTTTTGTACTTGCCTTTTATTTTAATACCCCACTTGAGGGTTTTGAAAACATATGACAGAATGACAGCCAGCAAAAAGTAGCGCGGAATACCCAGTTGCCGACATGGGTATTTAGTAGTTATTTTTCGTAGCACAACCGCTTGAAGGGAACGTTTAACTTAAATAAAATTTACTATGCGGGTTCCCCATTGTGCTTTACAGTATTATAAAAACTGAATTGCTAAGTTAACAAAAACAGTTTGTTATGTTATCCTTTATTCCATTTTTTGTCTTCTTGTTTGTTTGTTCGAGCTTCAGTCGAATGTATTGTGTGAATTGTTGCGTTTAAAAACTTAAAGATTTATGAGGTTCAAAACCGATATATCCCGGAAAATTAATAGTAAATTCAATTTTTTTTTTTTGGAAACAGCGGGGCGATAAAGTAAATAAAAAGTGGTTCCGAAATGATTTAACTTTTGATAATACTTTCTTTCGCGCTGTGTTTGTTGTTTTGATTTTATTTGTTTACAAAAAAAAGATTTAATACTGTACTGGTTAAGAAAAGAGCATAAATGTAATCTTACCTTAGTAAGACAGAATGACAGCTGTCAAAAAGTAGCGTAGTACCCATAGCGATTTAAGTCAGTAAAAACCATGGCCTACAATTGTACAAATTTTTTCAGTAAAACGCAAAGTAAATGCGGAATGCATGTCACAATCGTCTTGGAACTAGAAGGTTTTAACTGACTTAAATCGCCCCGCTGTGTATGCTTACGAAGCAAAGTATCGTTCTTTGCTGAAATTGATTTAAATAAAAGTATGCTGATATTCTTTGACCGTGCCCCGGCTGGGATACGGTCAAATTAATATGTAGTTCAAATAAAAATTCTAATATTAAGTTTTTTATACACAGAAAACATAATTGGCTCAGATCCTACTGAGATGATGTCCGTCTCACCTTGGTCCATTAAAGTGGCAAGATTAGCTCAGCCTAATCTAGACTACTTAGGTAAGAAACTAATATATATTAGATATTATACAAATACATGAAGATCCATTGTATTGAATTAATGTATTAAAAATATCCACGTACATAATACAATATGACTCACCGATTAGTCAAATTAATAGAAGTGAGAGGCTGATTTTTAGGGTTCCGCACCCAAAGGGTGCCAAAGGAGCTCTTTTATTATTATTTTTTGTACCACTGAACAAACAACAATAATAAAAGGTCTCCACAGCATCAACAACATGCATTGCTATGCAGATGACAGTACTGGAGACGCTTATTACACGGGTCGTGAAAACATCCCACGTTCCGCTGCGGAGGAAAACCGCGGAGAACTTGTGTCTCGATCCACACTCAAATCGAGACCACACTGTCCAAGGTCTCTGACTGGGGACAGGTAAACTTGGTCCGATTCAAACCTACAAAGACACAAGTATGCGCGTTCACCGCTAAGAAAACCCCATTAACTGTAGTCCCACAATTCCAGAACACTCCCCTCTTCATGTCCAAGAGCATTGGGATCCTTGGCGTTGACATCTCCAGCAAAAAACAAAAACTAGGTGTACTCAACAGAGCGAGGCAGTACTTCACGTCGGGGTAGAGGATGCTGCTTTAAAGTCGCAAGTTCGGCCCCATATGGAGTACTGCTGCCATCTCTGGGCGGGTGCACCCGGATACCAGCTTGGCCCTTTTGACTCGGTTTAACGACGGGCTGTGTGAATTGTCGACGATCCCATACTCACTTGCCGTATCGAACCCTTAAGTCTGAGGAGAGACTTTGCCTCCCTGTGTGTGTTCTTGTACAATGGGATGTGTTCTGAGGAATTGTTCGAAATGATGCCGACGGCTACTTTTACCATCGCACCGCTCGCCATCGGCAGGTAAATCATTCTCACACTGTAGAACCGAAATGGTCTCGTACAGTGCGGTATCAGAGAAACTTCCTCCCGCAAACGCTTGGGTTGTGGAATGAGCTCTCTGCCAGGGTTTTCTCTAAGGCTACAGTATGGGGTTCTTCAAGTGACCGCTTACGATCAGGCGGACCGTGTGCTTGTTTGCCACCTTAGTGGTATAAAAAAAAAAAAAAAAAAGAAGTCTATGCACACTAGCAACACCCGGGTCATTACTCGCGTCTTGCCGACCGTTCAAAAATCTAATCTCTTTTTTCAAGAACGCTATATTATATTAAGCCTACGCTGTCAGTTTGTCTGCTCGACTTTTAAGGGTTCTATCCAATTTCTATATTATTGACCAGAATAGATAAAAGTATAAAATTTTCATAGAATATGTATTACTTTTGCGGATTTATTAGCAATAATAGAAAAGAAAACAAAAATTTAAGGACTGTCCACACAAGAAACATGTTTTATTGTTTTTGCTTTATCGTAGAAACGGTAATACATTCAAGCCTCAAACTTAAAAAGAATATAGTATAAGCTCTGCCTACAGTAAAACAACAATAAAAATTGGTCAAGTACAAGTCAGGCTCCTGCATCTTGGTGCGCGAGTCCGACTCACAGTTGGCCGTTTTTTTAAATAATTATTGCATATAATATTTTGTTTTTTTTTTCTTTGATTTAGCTCCAGAAGTACAGACTAATGGTCAGTGCAATATTCTATCTGACATGTTCTCACTGGGTCTGGTCATCTGCGCAATTTTTAACAATGGAAAGCCCCTCATCCAGGCTAATAACAACCCTATGCTTTACATGAAGCAAGTCGAGTTTGTAAGTATTTTATTACTTTAATATCCATACTAATAATTAAAATGCGAGTGAAACTATGTCTTTCGTCTATGTCTCTGTTGTCTTTTAACGGATATGCTAAGCCGATTATGATGCAATTTTGCAAAAATATAATTTGCATCTTGTCGACATTATAATAATCTAAATTTCATTGATTTTGAACACGTTTTCATTGGCTTCACCTCTGTCACTTCTCACTCTATATGAAAATAAATATTGGAAGTCGAATTTTACCAACTTCTAGCCGTATCGATATGAAACTTTGCAAATTTATCTTATGCAATAATTTGGTTCCATTGATTCTGATCTGTTTATAGAACTTATAGAACTCATGTTTACTAACAAATTCGTCGAGTTTTGGCTCATTTGATGTGTTTTAACTAGTCGAATACATCACATTTGTTGACGAGGGTCTGAAGAAGGGTCCTGGAATAAATGGTGAAACTTTCTAATGGTTATGGTTCCTAGTACACCCTATGAGTGTGGGCTCATTTGGTTTTAACGAGTCAAATACATCACACTTGGTGTCGAGGGTCTTAAGATGGACCCTGGAGGTGTGTAGTGGAACTCTTCAGAAACTATTAGTAAACCTCTAGGGGTTCACCTAATATGGGTTAAACGAGTCGAATACATCAGCGCGTTTTTAAGTTGAAGAAGAAATGAAGAAAAAATCATTGCATTACTTTTATCAAATTAGATTCAAGAAACATGCAGGATATTTTGAGTTAATTAATTAAGTAAAAGTTACTATTTAATTTCTGTGTTATCTGGGCTTCTAATGAACCCTGTTTATTTTGTGTATTATCTGAGCTCCTTATAAACCCTATTTAATTTGTGTGTTATCTGAGCTCCTTTTAAACCCTATTTAATTTGTATGTTATCTGGGCTCCTAATAAACCTTATTCAAATTGTGTGTTATCTGGGCTCCTAATTAAACATATTTTTTGACTTTTATTTATTCTACAATATAACGCAAGAGTGGTACTGCTGATGGTAGCAAATTGGACGACCACTATATCAAAAGGATGATAGTTTGTTTTTGTATTCAAGGGATGCTCTAAATTCCCGACACAAGTCTTACTAACGCTGATTAATATAATTGTTATCAAAACTTTACTTTAAAAAGGGAAAAAATTTGGAGTAAAACAAAAAAAAAATTTGAAATAAAATAGCATTTATAACAATGAATAAACACTTTTTGGAAATATGTAAATATTTGTATGTATAAATATTTCTTAATATTGCGGTACTTATGTAGTTGAAAGAGTGGTAGTAGATTTTGATAATCTATGTGTTTTTATTCTCTAAGGAATGTTGTTAAATTAACAGTAATTACTCTTAGCTGGATCAGCAAGTAAATGCAGTGCTGCCTCGGCTACCAGCAGCGCTGCAAGAAGCGGTGCAGCGCCTTCTATCACGTGACCCACACCCTCGGCCTTTGACTCAGCTTCTACCACTTATAAAGTACTTCAAGTGAGATTCTTTTGTAGAATTTAGATTGTGATTGTTTTTAATTTTTGGTCTCTTAGGTGTTGAAATTAATAGGTTGTCATTAAAACAATGACCAATCTATTATTTGACATCTTTCTAAGGTGCACATTTTTTATGTCGAGATTGCTAAAAGAAAAAAAATCAAGTATGGAAGTTCACTTTAATTTATTTTTACCGGTAAGGTATAAATTTACATAAATATGCGAAATTCCCATCCCTGTAGTGCTTAGATACAATGGCGGTAACATTCAAACTTGGCGACGGACATGGAGAAACTCTAATACTGAAGAAATAATGTATTTATTTATAGAGTTACATTTTCATTAAAGAAATATCAACATTTACTGACGCATGTTTAATTTAAAAGAGACCAAAGCTTAAATTTATTTGGCTGTTAACTACGCACGAAGCATCCAACAGGCTTCTTATTGCGGCATGACGCTCTTAATATTTGTCGAAAAAAAATTTATGGACAATTGCTTGTTGGCCAAAATAATTGGTCATCACAAAAACAAAAGAAAGTGTAATTGTTCTTGTTTTTACCAATAAATATGGTTTTATATCGTTTTATTTATTAAATTAGAACAATTACAAATTCGCATGGCCTCAATGCTTATTGTTGTGAATTAATATATCTGAATTTGTTGTACAACACTTCAGATTGAATTGTTCCTGGCACAACTTTAATTCCTGATCATTTTTCAAGATCTTAACGTAAGTATATACTATTTTTGAAGACCTACATAGTACGATACACTTTTTTTATAAATATAAATGCATATATATATATATATACATTACCTATATGAATTGTCCAGGATCTTTAAACGCTTAAACTCCCAATAACAATTAGAAGATATATTTAATATTTACAATATAACATGATTTTTCTAAATAAGTTTTTCAAAGATATTTTGTAGCAACACTTTTAAAAATCCATAAAATCAATTAAATTCTAACTCAGCATTAATATACGTCATAAATCGTTGAAGTTTGTTTAAGAAAATTTTAAGTTTAGTTGTAATTTATTCTCGAATAAAAATAATTACAGCAATAATTACTCCTTGAAGTGTAATTTTCTTTATTTTAATAAGATTGGTATATAATGTATTTTATTTAAACGCAAGCATTTTACTGCGATTAAACTTAACATTTTAAACTAATAAAACACAATATATGCGAAGAAATAAACTTGCTTGATTTTTTAACAAAACTTGACAAATATTTTGATTAGATGCCAGAGCGAGCCTGCAATACAAGCGATGCAGTTTTTGGATGTCATTACAATGAAAGACCCGATTCAAAAGTCCAATTTCTACCGGACCAATTTAATCGACGCATTACCTTACATACCCAAGGTATGATTTTCCCCATTTTTTTTAAGTAATACTGGTAAGTGACATGTTATGTATTCATGAAGCGTTAGTTGATTTATTTTGTATTTATTTACTTTAAAATTTATTATTTTTAAGTTAAATTGAAGTTATAGATATCATTAATTATTTTTTAAGTCTTAAGTTATGCGTTAATTTTATTTAATTAAACAACAATTACTAAATAGTTACTAAAAGTGTTACAAACAGGATCGTCTTCTTTTTAATATTGTTTTCAGTGCATTTATTATTATAATTCCGCAAAAGCAAGCTTATTGTTTATATTATTGGTAAGCTGATGCGATTGATAAATTTTAATTTTTGCGAAAGTCCATAACATGTTCTATGAATATCTAATGATTATGTAAAGATTTATTTTTGTGTGTAAATGGGTATCGATTCTTTTTAGGTGTTTGGAAAAGTGAAGAAAAGAAGAGTATTCTTTAAGCGGGTTTTACGGCTATTAATTACGTCCACCGAAAAATCTTAAAAAGCTTACGTCTCTGTACGTCCTTTGACTAACTCCTAACTAACTCCTAAATATTACCTAGCGCATCAAGTCAAAATTATACCAATGGTTCGAACATAATCTAAATATGATAAATGTGTATAAAATGCAAAACTAGTAAATATTTAACTATAAAACTAGTTATTTTCGCTTAACAATAACGCTTATTTCACAATAATAGTTTTGTTTGTGAATACATCGAAAATCTTTAAAAGCTGTACAGTCAGGGGCATCTCGTTTGTCTTAGTACGCTTCCGCACTGGGATTTATAAGGGCTGAATTTTTAACCGCAGTTTAGCATTCCTCGCTGCGCTTTCGCACTGCTGATTTTCAGAATCGGAAATTTTACTCAATTCGATGTGGATTTTCGATAGAAAACTTGTGCCGTCGCACTGATCCTGAGTAATTGAAAAATGAATCCACAGCGGAAAACTTGCAAATCATTCTCTTATAGACCAACGATATATTAAACAGTTTCTTACAGTTACAGTATTCTTAGAGAACATACGTAAATATTTTTTTTTCGTCTTTAAAAACAGGAGGTCCTCAATTCAGATGTTCATAGTTTTTTTATGTATGTTCGGGCATATTCAAAAGATTTTTTTTTTTTAAAAAAATAGGTATGAATTTGGAACAGGTGAAACGCCTTTTATGTTGATGATTGTATAAAATTTTCTGACGATTATCTATGTTTTTAGTGTACGAGAAAAAGAAGCAATAAAAATAAAAATCACTCAAAATAAAAATAAAAACTTTTTAACAAAAAAAAAAACAACCGGATTCAAAAAGATGCACTAAAAAGTTAAAAATAATTACCTATTACCAAAAATCTGATCTGAATTATAGTTTAAAGTTGGTGTCTATGCACCTAACAGTTTTTAACACACTTCACTTTCATGACACCAATTTCAAACTTTAATTCAGATCAGATTTTTGAAAATAGGTAATTATTTTTACCTTTTAATTGCATCTTTTTTTAAAGTCGGTTGTTTTTTTTGTTAAAAAGTTTTAAATTATTTTAGAATGTCAATCAATTCATTTGATGAACTCCTACGTGGAATAGGCCCATATATGACATACAAAGACGTCAATGACTAGAAAAAACCGCGCGCATATAGCCGCAGTGTGAACACTGTGATTTAATTTCATACGCCACATTTCAAACGCGGCTTTTAATCAGCACAGGGACATGTGGCTAGTCGCGTTTTAAAATTTCACGGCGAAAAAAAATCAGCAATGTGCACGCTTCTATTGTGTTTCATACATCACATTTTTTCCGGAATAAAAACCAATTCCTAAAAACCGCAGTGCAGAAGCAAACTACATACATTTAATTGATTTATATGATCATAAATCTGGTGTAATTAACGAAATCAATATTTTTTCAGAAACTACGGTGGCAGCATGTATGGCCTATTGTGCAACTTGAGGTTCAAACTGAGGTGTTGCCAGCTGTCCTCCAACCCATTATTTGGCTTACAAATGAATGCACCCAAGAAGAGTTTTATTTTTACGTGTTGCCAACTCTTAAGTAAGTCTTAAGTATATTGATGATAGAAATTGCAAATGATACTTTCTGTTCAAATTGAGATACAATAATTAATAACGTAGTAAATAGAAAATCTTTGATCTTGTTGTTATTTACAACATATTCTAATAATTTAATTTTTTTATGAAATTATCTGTAAAGTGAGGAACTACTAATTTTAATGAGGACCACCATTGAAATAACGACCATCAGTGAGACATAAGTTACAGCTAGATTTGGACCAATCACGAGACGGCACTTTTAACTGCTCGGCTTTGATTGTCTTAGACTTCAGATGTAGCTGATGTGTCAGTGCTTACCTGTAGTGTACAGTGATTAATGATATAAATTAATATTTATGATACGTGCTAAATATTTTAAAAATTAGGGAAAGTTTTAATAAAGCTTACCTTAGTTCTTATATATCTATACATTTTTAGCTATTTGTAGTGAAGTAAACCTTTTTAGGTGGTTCTAAAATATTGATCTATAATTTTATTTATAACAGATTTACGGTTTCTCTTACCTTTGCTTGGGTTTTGCATTTTAATTCAAAAAATTTAAGCTTAATTTAATTTAACTTTACAGGTAGTGCCAGCACATTGTCATTGCCAATAGCACACATTGTGCAACCCTTTATAGATTTATAGAGAAAATATATAAGCACAATTGACATTTCCAAAATGCTTATTTCAAGTATAGAGCAATTACTTGATTCATATATTTGCAACAAAAAATAATTTTATATTTTGTGTAGTTTTCATTCACAGGTTTAGTTGTCGACTAAGATTTCGGGAGACTTAGCGGAATTCAATTGGTTGGCAACATATAAAATGCTCTATATCATATTTTCAATTTTTGATATACAAACAAAAAAAATTAAGTTATTTGTTTGTTTTTATTGAAGATTACGTCACATGTGCACACAAACACAATATAAAATATATCAATTCATTTTAAAAACCTGATAGAAAAACTGAAACCTAAATTTTGGTTGTTATGTTATATAGAAACACTACACATACTGGTACCTGTTATCAAAACACATTACTAACGCTTAAAATAAGCAATAGACAATAAAAAATAGAGCCCCCACAACAACCATACTTATAATTTGTGAGTTTTTTTTTATCATGGTAGTTTATAATATTCTCTAAACTCATAACTCTTCTATGAAAATTACAATAGAGTTCTTACTCTATTATTATTTTTTTGTTAAAGTTTATTATTTTTTGGGAAAAGCTAGTTAGCTAATGGGTTAAATAAAATTAAAAAGTTTATTGCCCTTTTTACTCTTGCTAATAGATATAAAAAATCCAATGTTGGGTTGAGAAATGAAGGTCTTGAGTAGAAAAAAAGAATTCTTATTTTATAGAAAATAGTTAAGGAATCGTGTCAACAAAAAATATTTAGCAATTCGTAAATTACAAAATCGAATTGCTTAGGTCCAAAAAGGGGCGAGCAAATTAGTATTTTTATAGCGAGGGCGCAATTTTGAATCCAAAACGTAGTGGAGGATTCTAAAGTAGAATTCTAAGTGTAGTGAGGGATTCAATATACGTCGCAACGTTTCTATATACACTCTACTTTTCATTATCCTTTTATGAGGAGGAAATAAAAGGCGCTTTTAGAAAAAACTCATAAAAAATATTATATTACTAAAAAAGATAATTATTAATGTTTAAAGTAAAATAATTTATTATATTTATATTAGCTTCATTTGAAACATTTTAACAGTTTTTAAATTTTATATTTTATTAACTTTAGTTGAAAAGAGTAGAAAACAAGGACGCAGTTTGCATTTTTAGGGTTCTATACCTCAAAATTAAAAGGAATACTTATGGGATCACTTGTTGTCCATCTGTCAGTCTGCCTGTCAAGGCCTTTTTACTTTAAAACCCGTGGAGGTATCAAGTTAAAATTAATATCAAATATTAAAATCTACGGTCCCTTACAACTGTAAAAAAAACAATCTTCTATGTCCACGCAATAAAAACTCAGCCATTTTTTATGCATATTTAGTTATTAAGTTAATCAGAAATAAAACAAAGCCTATGGGGTACTTTCCGTTGTCCTAGAATCATATAATTTGACACGAAGCAAGGTTATTATAGCACAAATGTAGGAAAAAACCGAATTTTGTTAATGTGTAGTTACATCACCTTTAAAAAAAAGTTTGTCTGTCAAAACCTTATTCCAATAACGCATAAAAGTATCAAGTTGAAATAAATATGAAACAGTAAAGTCTATGGGCACTTATGTTGTAAAAAAAATCAAGCTTCTAAGTCAATGTTGACTCCCTCGCAGCCTAGTTGGTAGTGTTGCCGACTGCTGCGCAGGAGGTGTAGGTTCGATTCCCGCATTGGACAAACATTTATGTGATTAATAACATTTGTGTTTGTGTTTAGTCTGGGTGTATTTATGTATATGCCTAAAATACGATCATTTTTATCGCATATTGTGACACAAATAAATCAAAAACCTATGGGGTACTTGACCCGTTAATATGGGAGATTTGATCTCATGATGTAAGAGCTTCTATATGCAATAAGTTTGTAAGAAACGCTCAGTGCGCGAGCCAGACGCACACTTGGCCGGTTTTTTTTAACAAAATTTATCAAAATTCATTCATTAGCGGGAGCAAACACACACTTTGCTCCCGCCTAATGGCGAACCAATCAACGTTTTTCGTATAGAAGAGATGAAAACACTTTTTTTTTTCTTTAGTGTATAAAGTCACCACCATCGTTTTACTACAGGAATTTACAGATATTTCATTTTTACTTGTTTCTGATTATTTTTTTTGTATTTTAGCTGCCAGGATATTTATAAATTTTGGTTTGTTTTTGATATGTTGCACATTCAACCAACAACAACTACTGCGATAGTTTAACAACCAAGTCTTCTTATTATAAATTGTCTATTGTGTTTTTTTTTTTATTTAATTTTGGAGACATTGTATTGTATTATCGCACTAAGATCAATGAGATATATATGGGCATATAGAATATCAGTGACACTGTGTCTTTAAGGACTTCATTATTTAATCTACTGGACTAATTTAGATAAAATTTGCTATGGAAATGAATTTCTGTGAGACAAATACGTATCTACGTGTAACGAAAATAAATAGGCAGTTAGTTTATTTTCGTTTACCACTAGAAACGCGGCCGTCCCAAATTTGACCCATTTCGATGTTCTTCCTGCGATAGTAACAGTTTTGATATTCGTAGGGTCCTAATTTTTAAGAATTCTTATGAAACGTGATTATTATTGTTTCTAAGCGACTTCAACATATTTATTGCAATTCTTTATTTATATTTATATTGCAAATTGCGCGCCATATTGAATATTCGCGGCTACATGGTGGGGGGCGGCAGGAGCGGCGCGGCATGGCGGTGTATTATCGTATCAGTAACCAACCGGACTCGAATGTTTTGTTTTTGTGACATCGCACTTACGAAATTCAAATGAACTTAAACCTGCGGAAATTATTCAAGTAATCGACGAAGACAACTAGGAAGGGGAGCATTCATCCATTAAGAGTGGCAAGGATAACCTACAAATAGTGACTTGTCGTCGTCCGATGATGAAAATTCTACAAAACAAAATGAAGATCGGCTGGGTAAATATTTTTATTTAATAAACTCATACATATTAGATAGGGCCTGCAATGCAAATGCAATAAAATATTTCTGTATATCATAATAGGCGTTGTAGTGTTGTATTTCTATTATTAATGTTTGTAATTGCTATTTAATCTAATAAGTGATAAAGAATTATTTTTAGGTGAAGAAATAAGATAAGCGCCTTTTGACGATGAGGATACCCTTAGACAATGCAGAGGTCGTGAAAGAACCAAAATTCGTGGTGGATCACGCAGTCAAGAGCGAGGCTGGAGTCAGCCGTTACTTCGTTTCCCTTGATACACCGGACCACTTAGCTTTTTTGGCTATTTATGTACTCGCGGTCATAAGCACAAAATGCAAAATGCACTGTGCTCAATCAAATGGGGTAACGATTTTGTAAAAGCAACCATGTCTCGGGATAAATTTCGAGAGATTATGAAGTTTTTGAGATTCGACATGATATGTGCGAGAACACGACGACTAACTTATGCCAAGTTTGCATCGATATCTGAACTGTGGTACAATTTAATTTCTACTGCTCAAAGTTGTTATACGCCAGGACTCTTTGACCTTACATAACAATAATACTGATCATCAACTTTTCTCTTCCAAATGTCAATTGGATTTACTTAATTCATAACCTCAAAATCCGACAACTACGTGCAAAAGTTCTGGTTAGCTCTAAATAAGAACTCCAAATATAGGTATAGTATACACATTTCCAAACATAGTCAAGAGGGTTGCCAGGTCTTAAAACCGAAAAGCCGCTCGCTTGCGAGGTGGCAGGTTACAAGGTGAGGCGGGCGAAGCGGAAACCAACACATGACAAATGTAAATCAAATTTAAAAAGCCTTACAAAAGCCGGGCAGGCTCGACACCGTTTAATTTGGCTGCACAAACAACCAAAAAGCCTGACTGTGTCCATCTTTATCCGGACGCCTGGCAACCCTAGTCAAGGATGACTTTAGGTCAAATTATGAACGTCTTGAGGATAATGTAGAGAAAATATTTATGCAGCCATACCCAAAGAAAGGAAGAAATATCACTTGTCATAGAAGGTATATCATATGTATTACCATTATTATATTAATAAAAAATACTTTTATAATTGTGTTTTTATTTAACACATATCTTTACATTACTGTAGCAAAGAAAAAATTGGCCAAAATTGATCCGCGCTGCTATTTAAAAGTATTTAAGAAAACGGATGAAAATTGACAATTCCTCCCTCCCTCATACCCAAAACTACTGAGCTTAAAATATTGAAATAAATGAATGAAATAATTCTAACAGGAAAACCTATAAGAAGTCTATGGTTTTTAAATAATTTCGTAAAGTTGTATCAATCGAAGATTTTGTATTTTGGTCTTGATACGGAACCTTTAGTGCATGAGTCCAACTCGAACTTGACCGGTTTTTATAACATAACCTTATGGTATGGCTATAAGGCAGATTGAAGTAATTAAAAGTGACTTACGAAATTGATAATTATTTTTGAAGGAAGGTCACATGGCTGTCTTAATGAGAAAGGTTAAGGACCAAATGTTGTCGCGTACAATTATGTAGCGATAGCCGATGTAAGGCTGTTAGTTAGAACTGATGAATTACGCTTTGATACAAAAAGTTGCTGTAAACTTGAGTCTGCTTTATTTATTTTTTACGTTACAAAAAGAGGTACTAACTTTTAAATAATATTTAACATTACTAATCTTTGCAGACCATAGAATTCTAATAGTGGAAATTTAAAATCAGTTAGAGATTTAGAATTAGATCGTGTTCATATAAATGTATGTTTTTATTTGATGAGTTTTCTACACTATTTAAAAACTACTAATGATTCAGAAACAAAAACTATGATATTTCACCTATTTTCAATAGAACAAAATCTATGTAGGAACATAACCTTATTTTGCAAAATAGATTGATTTCCAGGACCATTGTGGATTGCCCAAAGAGTATTCAAGCTTTGGTGATTTTACTGGAAAATTTGCACATAGTGCTGAAGAAATGTCAAAAAGATGAAGTTAATAGTGAGCTGATGCCATTGCTGTTCAACGCACTTGATAATAACAATAATCAGATACAGGTTTGGCATGACATTGTTAATAAGTATTTCTCGTTTAGTGCACAACTACTTGAGTGCCGATGCAATCAGACGTATAATTTTTCCGAACAATTTTGCTTCTCAAAAAAGACCCTAAATGTACCCATGTTTTCTTAAAAATATATATTACTATATTTTGAAGTTTAAATTTGTTTGTTAGGACAATTGAGTGGATATGTATTAACAACTTCTACACAATATGCAAAAATTTTTTAAAGTAGTAAAGAAAAAGTATAAATAATAGGTATTTATATGAAGTTGCCGTTTTATATAGTTTTACTTTCCTATTGATGGCTACATTTAATTTAAAATGAATCGTATTTAAAAAAAAGATATTTTTTTAAAATGACTCACACAGGTCAATATTTATTAATCTAAATTAATAAAAAGAAAAATTACCGGAGCTCGTAACGTTAAGTTTATTTTTTATTAATAGGACACAAACTATTAAGTTCCAACATTTAAATATTTTTTTCTTATTTTACACCGCTCTAAGTATTTTTATAATTATATTTAAATCCGTCCAAGTTCCACTTCTTATCTTAAATGCTTGCAATCCGTTAACAACTGAAATAATTTAATATATATGTCGATGTCTTAAATACATTTCATATGAACTAGCTAAAAATGAGAAAAACAGTTTTAAAATCCCTAGGGCGCGTGTTGACTTAACTGTTTTTTTATAATTTCAGACCGCTTCTTTGATAGCTGTTCAGTGTGTATCTGACTACATTGATGACAAAGCTTTACAGAGCGTGGTGCTAGGAAAAGTGAATATTTTACTTGAGAAAAATCAAAGCGATGTTAAAGTTATATGTCTTTTGCTTGGTTTCTATGAAAAAATATTACTAAGGCTTGAACGGACACATATCCTGGAGCAAGTGATTCCAACCCTCCTCAGCATGAGGTTAACTGACCCTGATATAATCAACCGTGTTGTCAGTGAGTATATAAGTAATAAATAATAATTAATATTATTATCTATTTCAAATTCTATAAATGTTGATGTTATTAGATCATTGCGTTTTACTGCTTAAGCAATGCGAATTAGAACATGTTTCTTTAATGTTTGTTTGTTCAATGCGAATAAGATACATAATATGTTTGCATAATATGCTGTTTTTATTTTAACTTTTGGTATGTTCTTAAAATGTTCATAATTTTCGTGCCTTATTTCAGAACTGTACAAGTCCATGTTAATGGAAAGAAAATTTGGTTTAACAACTAACGTTATGGCTACTAAAATGATACCATCGTTAGCTCCACAGACTGTTAATCCATCGCTGAATCTGGATCAGTTTACTAACCTGATAGAGGTAATATTTAATTTTACTTTAACACAGACTTTTTTGTTTCCCCGCAGTGTTACCAGCTCGTTTTTGACACGCTTTTCTTTCTTTCACCTGTAGCTAACTATAAGTACCCGTATATGAAAACAAATCTTGGAGATAAATTTAAACACCTTCTAATTTTCGTATCTATTAGACTTTGCAAATGTATGAATTCAACGACGGGCTGTGAGAATTGTCGACGATCCCAAACTCACTTGCCGTATCGAGGAGCCTGAGGAGAGATTTTGCCTCCCTGTGTTTGTTCTACCGCTTTTATAATGGGATTTGTTATGAGGAATCGTTAAAATTATGCCCACGGCTACTCGCTACCAGCTCGTCATCGGTAGGGAATTCATTTTCACACTTTAAAACCGAAATGGTCGCGTTCATTGCGGTTTCAGAGCAACTTCCTCCCGCGAACGCTTGGGTTGTGGAATGAGCTCCCTGCCAAGGTTTTCTCTAAGGACTACAGTATGGGGTTATTCAAGAAAGAAGTTATTGGATTTTTGAAGGGTCGGCAACGCGCAAATGATGCCACTAGTGTTGCAAACGTCCATAGGCCACGGTGACCGCTTACCATCAGGCGAACCGTGTGCTTGTTTGCCACCTTAATGGTGTTAAAAAAATTAAAAATTCGGTATCGATGACGACTCAATAATATGGATCCATCGAACTGATCTAATTATAGAACCAGAAGTTCCATAGTGGAAACCTTAAATGGCCTCTAGTAAGCCCCTCAAGTTTGGGCTCATTTCATTTGTTGTAACGATTCCAATAGGTTTATGATACCTGTTGACAAGGCTCTGTTGATGCTTCCTGAAGGTAAACTGACTAACCCTTCAAGTTGTGGGCTGAGCTTATTTGGTTTTTTAACGAGGCAAATTTATTACCTTGAGTGACGAAAAAGTGTTTTTTTATTTCATGAAATAAATAAATAAATTATTACACTTCCTGTCGCATCGTGTCAAGCAATGAAAAGTCCAAAGCCAGCCCTAAGTTTTTTCCTCTGTTAGATCTTCTGGATTTTCCAAAAATGCTGAAATATATACAATTTTTCATAGTTTTACTAACGAAAATAACCGGATGAACCTTTCAAGTTTTGGAAAGTATGGAATGGATGGAGGGATTAAACATGATTTTTTTAATTTTATTCAAATGCTTAACTATTATAATATTTTAATACATTAACAAAATAAATAACAGATTTCTGTACAAACTTTCAATTCCTATTTTACCCCCGTGGAGAACGAATTTCGCAAAATACCTTCTTAGTGGACCTGTACGTCATAAAATTAAACTATTTTCAAAATTTCAATTTTATAGCTGCAGTGGCTTCAGCTAGACGTTGCAGAGAAAGTCAGGACATGGTTTTTACATATAATAAGAAAATACTCATCTTGCGAATTGGAGTAAAATTACACACTCAATATTTTTTTCAGATTCTATATGATATGCTTGATAATATTGATAAAAATCAACGCCATAAATTAAAATTGGACAATGCAACATTATCAAGTCCAGAGCGTCATCGTACTCTTAGACATCAAATGAGTACTGACAATATGAATGTGCCACCATTCAATATTCCCAACTTACGCGTGGAGCAAAGAAAGACATCTAGCGCCGAAGATATGGCGCGAAAGAATTCAATCGGTGGTCAAAGTGCTGCTAGCAGTACTAGTGGGTTTAAGAGTGAGTTTAGTGAATTTCTAATATTTTTTAAAGAATAATATCAATTACTTAGAAACTTTAATTAAAAACAATGTAAATAATAAATCAATACTATATAACTAATCATTCACATATCTTTAGACACAGGAATCGGACAATGGTTCTTCGGTTCAAGTAATTCAACTAATAACGACAACAACTTCTTACGGGTAGCAAATGCGTTGCCCAACCGGCGTCTTTCTGACAACACTTTGATGACTCCGAAGATTCGGATTGCTCCTTCTTGCGCTTCATCACCTGGAGGTACTCCTGGAGGTACCTCGGGATTGCCTACTCGACGTCACTCCAGCATTGGACCACAAGAGCGCCGAGGATCTGCTGTTAATCTTTCTCCTCCAACCGTGAGTAAAAACCTTATTTGAATTATAGTTTTAGAGTAACAGCAGGAGATAGAGAAGTGCAAATGGTATACCAGTGGCAGATGATGGTGATAATGGTTTAGTGGTTGTTTTGGCAGGGATACCACTACAGGGGCCGAGGCTCAGGTTCAAGCCTGTCGGTGCCGTCGGCATCACATTGCGTCGTAAGTGATTTCTCGCGTACGCCTGCTTGGCTACGTGCTCTATCTGATCACTCTTTTAATGTTGATCTGAACAGCTTGTTACATGTGGTCTGTTCCATGCGGGTCTTCTTCCCAAACTGACTGGGAAAGATAAATCATCGTTCATAATCATCACCACGTATATCTTTGCACGTACCTGATTCGAGATTAAATATCACGTAATGAACTTTCTCTGTTCGACCATTAGACATTTCATATCATTATCAGACCTATTACTTCCAACTTCCACCAGGTGATTAATATATGAAATTTCAAGAACTCAAAGTGATGCATGTTACAGAGAATATTGTGAGCTGCGTGCGATGCATGGCCGTCTTGACACGTTGTATGTACCTTACCTTTATTTGGAACGGAAGGTGGTTCCTCAGTCTTAGGCTATGCCCCTTACGAAATATCTGTGAAATATTATATTATTATTATTTAGCTACAAAATCTTATAGAGAGTAACTAAATATGAGCTAACATATTGTTTTAAGGTGATACATAAAAAGTTATTTTATAAATCATTTATTTTTAAATGTAATATTGATCATACGTACATTTAAAATTGAGCATTACACAAAATTGTAAACTGGGCGCTAAATATTGAACAGGTTTTCAAATAAGCAACCCACTTTTATGGCCTAAACCTTATTTGTATTTCATCACATTTTTCTTGGTCTTTTTAAATGTGTCAGTGAAATTTTGAAAAACCAAAACGAAAGAACTACATTTAAAAAAAAAATTTTGAGCACTAATTATTAGTACTAAAATATGTATACTAGTTATAACCCATATTTAAAATTTTTGACCGAATTATACTTGACTTCGTATTATACAAGTCATACAGAATTTTTATTAGGAAAATATTTTTCTGACAAAAACATAACGTGACTTCAATTCCACTAAAAAGTAAAAAATAAGCGACCTCAAGCAGACCTTTTGATAGAACATTCAAGTACATATTTTATTCCCCTTGAAATCCCTTGAAAATTGCTAAAAATAAAGACAAGTAAAAATAGGTAAGATATTTTGTTGGCGTCCGACATGAAGGCAAAGAAACTATAGCTAAATGTTCTGTCAGTTTTTCTGTTTTAGAGGCAGAGGCAAGAATGTTATTACAATAAGCTTTCTTTCGAGCACTCAAAAATATCCGCAGATCGCTGCAATAGTGCTCGAAACTAACTTACTAAAATAAATGATGGTTTTCTTTGCATATCCTTAATAAATTTAAATGGGACCGCACTGTAGGTTACTCCTATCTATACATAAAAAAATTCAAATCGGTTTAGAAATAACGCTTTTCTGAGGTAACAAACATTAAAAAAAACATACACCCAAATTGAGAATCTCCTCCTTTTTTAGAGTCAGTTAAAAATCAAATACTTTTTCATAGAAAACAACACAGCGGCGTAACAACACAAACCAACGTTGGTGGCAGCTAGTGCCAGTTTGACGAGATGGGGATAAATGCAATATGTTAGGCCAAATGATATGAGAACTTCGTTTGTAGCGTATTTCAATTATTTCTTTTCGAAAAATGTTACAAGCCCATCTTAAAGCAATAGCCCACATTTAGTTACTCTCCTCTAATAGTTTTCGTTTGGTATTCAAAAACAAAAATTAAAATGTAAACTCAATTAAATTTACAAATATAAACAAAATAGAACAATATTTCACAAGAATTCCGTCGTATTCATACAAAAAATATTATTGATCTGAGTTCATTTTCCCGCAACCCAGTAGGGAAATATTTTTTTACGCTTCTATAAGACAATTTGCAAATAGAGAAAAACATTATTTTTTATCTTATTATTTATGAACAATAAAATTGAATTGGAATTTGAATTCAAATGATAAGTTTTTTATATAAATATGTTATTTTGTATGAATATAAATGAAAATCTTGCTCATTATTTAGGGTAGTTGACAAGACAATCCGATTTTTTAATAATCCAGTTACTATACCAATCATATTGTTTCTACTAAAAAAAAAAACACAATAAGAAAAAACAAAAGATCGGTACTTATTTTTTTTTTAATTATTTTAAAGATCTGTGGGAGCCAGTATAATTACAGCCGCTTACTTGTTCTTCTTATGATTTCCGCGCATATTGACATTTTAATACATACATGAAAATCTTATTTCTAAGAAACATGTAAAGTTTCACGTTTTGAAAGTAGTGAGCTTTAAAGCTTGCAGGTATTAATAAATATTATTTTTTAATACATAAATACCTTGGTGGTAATGGATAAATAATAGAGTTAGTAGTAGTAATTTGAAAATAAAATTTTGATTGTTTTTGTCACAAAATAGAATCCTAAATATAAAGTTCAACTAAAACCTGACATACAAATATACAATACGAGCGTAGGTACCTACACATAATATGCTATACGTATGTACATTATCCATATGAAATGGCATTTTGCTTGTTTTTGAAACTATTAGTTGTATGTTCATTTTTATACCTTATAACCGTTTTATATTAGTAAAATCTCAATCAGTATCTACGACCTTGAAACCTAAACAACTCGAAAAACATTTTAGGACTTACTTAACTTTTAGGATAAGGCAGCTGAAATTATGCTTAAAAGGTTCCTACATCTATCTTGAGTTTTAGAAGTTTTAATCTATTTAGTTTTGTTTTAAAAAATCTGATCATTGGTAAAATTAGTATGAAAGCACGAACTTTAAAATCATATTTAACGAAAAGACGGCTGCGTAATGGAAAGTATTTAAAATATTCCGTCTACAAAAAAAAAGTCTGACATTCGAATATATGAATGCTAACCCCAAAAAATAGTCAGTAGAAATATTTCTAAATTTAATGAATCCTTGAATTCATACATTTTCAAAAAGTAGTCAACTACCCTGAAACTAGAAACAGAAGCACTTTACCCTTTTAAAATCATTCTACCCCCAACTGCAAACATTTTTATATGATTAATTATATTTTTAGAATGGATTGCTATTTCACCTTTATAGGTGGTTAAAATAAAACCATTCTAGATATAACACATATATTTATTACATATAAGTATATACATACATATATATTTGATGTTTGATGTTTAATGTAAAAACTCAGTGACTATATCTTAAAATTCCGACATTCATAATGTGTAATGGCTGTCTGTATTTAATTAATTAATTATAAGCGCCACCTCATTTATCCTACTGTTGCTGTTTGTTCCTTTACGCAGCTTGCACGGAGCATGATCGTGAGTATTATACTATAACCACAGTCTAAACATTCATTTCATTCATACAGTAATCACTTTTGATAAATCCGACAACGTCGAGACGGTCATGTATGACGAACTGGATAGCACCCGACTATCTGCGACGACATTGTGGTATTGTATGTTTCAAATTCAGGTGGAAAAATGGACAAGGAAAATTATGTTAGGCATCGAAAGAAAACAACAGGTATCGCTCTTCACACATTTCTTTATCGCTTATGCTTAGTACGAGGTTTTATAGTACTAGGTGGGATGAGCATCGCTGTCATTCAGAGATTAACATGATTCCAAATGTACAGGATAAAGTTTTTATTTCCTGTAGTAGGCGTTAGGGTCATGCTTTTTTTTACCGCCTGGATTTGAAACAAACTTTAGTCGGGTACGCTCGCCACGCACCTATAACCACACGATTGTTCTAGACGCCTTTGAAGGTCGAGTGTACTGTATTAATGAAATGAATATAGGTTGTGCTATAACTATACAACCACAAGTATCAAATCTTAGCGGTAGTAAACCAAACTCACTTATATAAACATATATGTATATTTCGTGAACGTTCATAGCTCATAGCTGAGCGAGCAATAAGATGTTGTCACAAAACACTTTCTATAATGCCGGCGTTTGACATAGCTTCAAACATTTGTATAGACTGACTACAAAATCTTGACACTATAAGAGTGTGAGAGTACTTTATAAGACTGTGTTGTCTTAATAAAAAAAAATCGTATGTATGTGTACTATTCGCATAGTTTGTTATTTTCTAACACATAGGTACTTGATAAACACATAGGTACTTTATAGTAGTCTTACCCTGTACTTATTAAGACACACACTTGTTTCCATTGCGATGTTTATAGAAGCCAAAATTTTAAAGACGCATTGTACAAAAGCAAATATTTGTACCACACTTCAAATGTGTGAACAAATGTTAAACACTATGCCAAGCGCCGGTTCATGATATGACTAAGATATTGAATGCTATCGAAAACATCTTTGTGATGAAAAATTCAATTGTATGTAAGTCCGGAGGCTTTAGTTCTGACGTAATTGAACCTTACCTGAGACGCTTTCACAAAAACTAGGTACTTTATTTGCGGCATGTCGCATTTAGTGCTAGTCTTAGCCAAGTAACTAGACCCTTATTTGGACAATCTTTAATAAAATCATTACTAACCCATAAAACGACTATTAAAATTTATTTATGCGCAAAGTACATACATTCGCTAAAATGATAAAATCTTTCACTTTTAATTAATCAATTCGTTTTTATTTAGAAATTATGATCTTTTTTTTTATTTTCGCCTGGTACTATTTCTTGTTTTTATTTGTCTGTTTTTCGCTTGGTACTATTTCTTATTTTTATTTGTCTGTTTTTCGCCTGGTACTATTTTTTATTTTTATTTGTCTGTTTTTCGCCTGGTACTATTTCTTGTTTTTATTTGTCTGTTTTTCGCCTGGAACTATTTCTTGTATCCAAGATAAAGCTGCCATCAGCATTGTTATTCGTACAATATTTTTAGATATATGGATTTAAGTAATGTAAATGCAAAGGTGTTGTTATAACAAAATAAGGACCACGTACCAAAAAAGTAAAAACCGGCCATGTGTGTTTCGTAGACACATTAAATTAGGGTTTCGTAGAATGAGAATTATTTGTAATATTTTGATGTTTTTATATTAATTACTTCTCTCGAGGGATGTAATTATAACAGCTTCGGTTACAATTTTTTTTCCATAATTTTTCATGTTTCATAAACTTATATTTACTACCTGTTTTACACAACTAACAAATTCATCCAAGTAATTTTCTTCAATGAAATCTGTACAAAATTTTTACTTAAAGTACTTAACGAGTAAGTCGTTAAGTTGTAAACACTACTAAGCTGTGAAGTTTTGCTTTTAACTTCGATCGTTATTTATTCTGTGATTTTTCCAAATACGCAAAAACATCATTTAGCTGACAGGGGGCACTTGACACTTGACTCTTACAAAAATTATCTGAATCGAAAAATAGTTTTCACAAACCTGCAATATTTTTTATATTATCCATTCAACAACACCCCGACACCCCACACTATGAGATAAACGAGAAAAAAAGTCATCCCTATTTAAGGTGTAGGTACCCAAAAACATTTGAAGCTTTGTCAGCATAATTAATAGGTATGCCCATGCCAAATTACAGCTTTCTAGTACAAAGAGTCTCTGAACTAAGCCACAGGCACAGCAGCTAGGCACGTAGATGGACGGACATGGCGTTACTATTAGGGTTCCTCGTTGACTACGGAATTCTAAAAATGGGTCAATAAATACTCATGTGGGTTAGCGATCGATTCGATTTTTACTATCGACTTAAATTGAGACAGTTTTTAATTAATGTAACCCTCAGGTTTAAAATTGTGATTGTCAATTGACTAGAAGAGGGCCCAAAAGGTACAAATATTAGGCCATAATGGCCTGCAAAAGGTACCTACTATGACGAGTGTCCGAATCATTCGCTTTGCCATGCCACCAAACAACCTTGTAAAAGCTTTTCTTATCCTAAAACACTTACAAACGCTCTTATACACTAGTAGCATAAAAATATAAAAAAATATAATGTCGTCCTTCCATCTTCGAAGTTAGTTAATAATATTAAGAAAATCAACTATACACACACATTTGCATTTCGTGCTTTTAAATGTAAAACGCTTTATGTAAAACGCTTAATTGTAATCTGTAAAGCTTTGACATTTATGTCCCACTAGTTCTCATAAGTCACGGATACATATAATCTCGGATATACCCTGTGCTTATTCTCTTGTCTCTTCTCTGATAACTACGGTATTTAGTTTAATAATGCTAGCAAAAATAAAGTTATATCAGTTTAAATTTCTTTTTTGTAATATTATATTGTTAATGAATATTTACCTATATGCAGTGATATTTTTAGTAACAATTGTAACGTGACTTTTGAAATATAATGACTTTTACTAATTTATTGTTAAGAAAATAATGATTTAGTGCATCCATAAATAATTTACAATTATATGTATGCAGGGAGGGTCAATGCCCAATACTTCTTCAAGTGTTCCGTTTTTGCTGACATCGTCCATGCAGTCCATTCGCTCTCGCAGGCCATCTGCGTGTCTCAGCGGTTCACAAGGATCTGGCATATTGCAGCAGCTCGGCAGTGGCATGGTAAGGCACATTCCAAGTGGCTCATCGAGTAGTGTCCAATCTCACGGGGCACATCATTATTGGCATGGTCTGCAGGGCGCCACCAGCGCCGGATATAATGCTCTGCACCACACCGCAATGGCTGTCAGAAAATGTCCATCTCTAAATATTGCAATAAAACGCTAAGTTAGTCGTGTAACTTCGATACGACTTACGTCTTGAAACAGATAATTTTGTTTGAAATATTAATTTATATAAAAGCCTACTCCACGAAGTAGAGTAAAACAAAATAAACTGAGAAACAAAATAAAAGTGACCAGCTATACCAGATGTCAAGCACCATTGACCTATTATCACTATATACTAAAAGACGCGCTCTACTTTGCTGCCGCTGTCAACAAACAGTCGCGGTGTATGAGCCGCTAGTCACTTAGGCCGGCAATATAGTGCTATACGGCTCGCGCGCGCAATTATGTTAAAATAATCGGCCAAATGCGAGTCTGACTCGCGCACGAAGGATTCCGTTCCATTATCTATAAAAATTAAATGTTTTTTTTTTTTATTTTTATATTTGAGTTGATTCAATGAAAGGTAAATTGCGGTTTACGATTTATGACGTATTAAAAAAACTACTTACTATTTCTCGTTCAAACCAATTTTCGGTGGAAGTTTGCATGGTTATGTACATCATATATTTTTTTACGTTTTATCATTCTTTTATTTTAGCAGTTACACATTTTACCACTTTGGAAATGTCTCTCGCGCAAACTATTTAGTTAAGAAAAAATTATATTATCAACCTCAATATCATTTTTGAAGACCTATATATATAAACGCGTATGGCTTTGATGAAAAAAAAATTTTGAGTTTCAGTTCTAAGTATGGGGAACCCCAAAAAAATATTGTTTTTTTTCTATTTTTGTGTGAAAATCTTAATGCGGTTCACAGAATACATCTACTTACCAAGTTCCAACAGTATAGTTCTTATAGTTTCGGAAAAAAGTGGCTGTGACATACGGACGGACGGACAGACAGACAGACATGACGAATCCATAAGGGTTCCGTTTTTTGCCATTTGGCTACGGAACGCTAAAAACCGTGGCGGGGTCGACCGCTTAGATTTATAAGTTCCATTAGGCATTCATCGGAAGGTTAAGTCACTAACTCAGCCATTACGTCAAAATGTATAAATTAACTTCGTGTTGATTTCGTTTTATGGTTAAATTTGTATTGTATCCATACTAGACCATACTAATATTATAAGCGACATTAACTCTGTCTGTCTGTCTGTTACCTTTTCATGCTTAAACCGTGGAACCGATTTAAATAAAATTTGATATGGA
The DNA here is from genome assembly GCA_946406115.1 of Apoda limacodes. Lineage (NCBI taxonomy): Eukaryota > Metazoa > Arthropoda > Insecta > Lepidoptera > Limacodidae > Apoda > Apoda limacodes. The sequence continues at coordinate 19,834,381 of OX291540.1, forward strand.
TATAGTTATAGACTCGAAAAAGCACAACAATGAGTTATTAACTAAATAATAAACTTATGTTAATTAGAATAGCTACATTTAGATCTGCTGACAACGATAAAAAAATTGCGGAAGTGCAAGACCAAAATGCTTAGGTATTTTAAAAGTAGGATAGACAACAATTGTATAGACAGTTTCGGAGTTTTAAAGCTTCAGATTCTATTGTATAATGAATCATAATGTGAGAGACAGTCTCTTTTGTCGGGTGAGCCTATCGCCACCAGTACTTGTGACGACAATATGCCCTAATTTTTTAAAAAAACAAAAAACCTAAATATCTCATAAAAATTACATTAAAGCTGGGATGCCCCAACTGACTTTGACAGGCCAGTTAAGTTTAAAAAAAGGTGCCATTAAATATTCCATTTTTGACGGCTGGGTAATGCCAAAGTTAGTTGGTGACACCCCGCCTAAAATAAGTATTCTTATCGTAGATTTCAATATTTAGTTATGAAACCCTAATATTACCTAAATGAATCAACTAGTAAGGTACTGTTTTCGATATCTATCAAAAAACTTGTTTTTATTATTAATAAATAAAAACATAATAATCATCGGCCAAAAACATGTCGAGCTACGCGTTAGTAATATAACACGTTATATAAAAAGTTTAACCTTATGCGAGCACGCTTATTAATGGTTTTTGATTGGGTGCTTTACACTCGAGCAAGGTCACTGGCGAGTATTGCCCCTTTAATTAATCTATTGCTTATGCATTGTCATATACAAGCGCCATCGATACATCGTCATATATAGAGCCGCCCGTGCTGGGCATCCGTTACGATGAACCGCATAGCACTATCACCGGCCGCTTAGTCACGGGATGCTAGTGGTTGTTTAATTTTATAATTAAAAAAAAATGACAGTAAAATCTGGAACGTTGCGTTTTTATAGCGTTTAATCTTGCGTAAATATAATAGTTCTAAGTTTATCACTGTGGAGTGGGTTTTTATGCAGAATTCGACTTTTGGAAATCCAGTTTTAAAGGCGATCCCCGTCCGATCCCTCCATGTTATGTAGTATGATTGATGTTGTACTTAATGACCTATGTTAGATTTATTTGCAATCTCCTTAGATTTTAAGTATTTTTCATTTTCTATTTTATCAGTTAGTTGTTTTTATTTTATTTCAATTGCGCATATTACAGAAGTCGTCGCTTAAATCTTAGGCAACCGGCGACAAATAACGAATTTGAAAGTAAAAGCTTTAAATTTAAATACTGTGGACATATCTATCAATGATATTGTACTAATTTATATATATTCTGAATAACTTGCTTTCTATATAACTTGGTAATTGTATTTTAAAATAAATTAAAATATTACATACAGTAAAGTTGTTTGAGATTGATAGAACACAGCAAAGTGTTGTATAATGGTGCTGTGATACGGTATTGTTATAGTATTGTAATGAAATAGTAGATTATAAATTTAGTAGACTAACTACAAAATCAATGACCATCACTGAGGTCACAAAATTTTAAATGTGCCAAAACCTTTTTTATGATTATTATCTTCGAAACAGTGTTTTATTATAGTTACGTGTGAAAAATATTTTATGAGGTGTTACGGAAAGATATTTATGAAGTAAGTGGTTATTGTTATGGAGCTTTAAAGAACAATATTTAAATAATATCTCGAAATAAAAATATGTAAAATTCATCACAACACATATATTTACCATTTCAGTCTGTAGGTTTTAGTTGCAACAGTATATTTAAATGCAAAAGTATATGTTATGGCTTATATTCGGCTTAATCAAAAATATACTTACTTATCTCACCATCATTCGTCTAAAACATATAAACAATATTACGTACAATCATGTAAGCATATTTGAAAAATAAAGAAAATCACACGTACGAGTCTATTTTTTGAAAAAAACTGAATAAACAAGTTAAAATCATTGTCATTGATTCTTAAAATTTGTTAAATCTTATGAATGTTGATATTTAAAGTGTTGTGAATTACTATATAATACTTTTGTGTAAGTAGCAGTCAACTCTAATTTTGAATGTCTTAAAATTTCACTTTTATGTTCGTTTCAATTAACCCCATTTGTGTTTAAAAACTCCATTGAATTGGCAACAGCATGATCTTGCATTCGATTAGCTTTCAAGCTTGTATAATGTATCTGTAACGAAAATAAACGCCACACCTTCTTTCTAATGTTTTTTCATGTATTCCTCATATGTGTTACAAAAGAGCTACACACTACTGATAAAAACCAGTAGAACTTCAAAGTGGCTTTTATTCAATGGTGATAATAATAATAATAATACTATTAGTGTCGCCATTAGTGATCTAAATAATAATGACTCAGATGTTTGCACATTTGAATCACGGCGCCCTCTGAGCTGTTTGATATATTTAACGTTCGCAAGTGTTATTTTCGTTACAGTTGCATATGAGGTTTAAGATCGGGTTCACTATCGTATAACGTATCGTTACCTGAAGCGACGCCAAGCAACGATTTTGTATGAAAAAGTATGTCCTACTTAGTCCCACAGATGGCACTGTTCTTTAGTGTTTTCATACCAAATGATTTGCTTTGTGTAGATAACTTAACGGTAGGTTATACGATAGTAAGGTCGTGCTAGGCCCTCTATATATCCTTAGCTAGTGTATGTATGTAGAGGAGCGGGCGGGGCCGCGCGGCCGGCTGCGGTGTGTCGGGCGTCCTCAGGCCTCGCACACGCTTGTGTTTTAATCACCTTTTATTGTGGTTGCTTACAGTACCAGCTGTTTTCCGGGCGTACGTAAAGAGTTTGATTAACATTAGAGCCGCGGTAGTATTGGGCGGGGTCTAATTCGTACACCAAGGCGTCGCCGCCGGACATCGACCCCGTGCCCGTGGTCTACAACTCTATTTCCGCACCACGTCCATACACGAGCTTTTACTATTTAAGCAAATAGATCATAAACAAGATTCCGCACGCATCATTTACTTACGTTATTTACGATAACATTAAAATTTCATTGGAATGTTTAATGTTTTCATTACTATTCGCATCTAATAAGATTGAATGTGATTAAATATAAATAGCTTAGAGGTAATTGAAGCAAAAATAAAAATTGGAATATCCACAGATAATGGTTGGCCTAAAGAGTTTAAGGTATATGTTACGTTTTGTTAAGAATTTGCATGCTGAATGTCCAATATTTAAGTTTAACAAAGCTATGAGATAATATACTGTACCTATCAATCACAGTCGCACATTTATATTGAAATTCGCACTTGGTCACAACATTTTTGCTTAACATGCACTAAGTGTCATGTTTTATCAGCTTATAGACCCATCAAATTATCTGAGATCTGAGTTGTGACGCTCATGTATATTATAAAAATAAAGAAATACACAAATTTCTGGGCAGCGTTCGGTAACTTAGTTTTCCAACACAATGTTGTAGGTTTGTGTGGCTATATATAACCCAATATCCACACAATTACTGATGTTAGGTCTGTCACTTTATACCTTTAGAGCAACAAACTTTTCTACCTGGTGGTCAAAAAACAAAACTGCAGTTCAATATGGTGACTGCAGTTTTGTTTTTACGACACGTGTTTGGTCGCTAGTGTCGTTGTAAGTTCATACCGTTTCAACATGGCGAGTGTAGATTTTTGACCACTGGGTCAGATAAGTTTGTTGCACTAAAGCTATGCTTGAGGTTAGTCTTTATAAGGTTAAAATTCTGTCATGACATAAGAGTTTTCGAATAAGTATCACAACATCCACATTGGTTCCAATAACTGCAGCCCCTATAAGCATTCAATATGACGTTATAGTCTCCAAAGATTAATAACCGGAGAATGATTGAAGTGTCTTAAACTGTCAGATCTCAAATAAGTTAGTGGGTCTGTACTATTCAATTAACGTATTAAGAAATTGTCATATTATAGTCTTGAAAAAATATTAAGTCAGTTTAACAAAATTAAAATTTTTATGATTAATTTTTTCCACAAGAACTTTCGGTTTTTCACTTATGTTAGTAATTTTTTTTTTGGGTCTTAGCGCCACGACATACGAAACTCTACATTTTCGGTTGCCGACGCGGCGTTTCGACTTCAATTGCACATCGTTATTGTCACGGCAAGACTAGTCTAAGAACTGGTCGCTTGAGCATTTTCTTTTTTTCTACAGTCCTCTCATTATTAAAATGTTCCCAACATACTACTACGTGTCCACTTCGCGTTAACCACAGATAACTATGACAACATATTTATGACCATCACGCAGTTTGAATGTGTGAATATATAAATCACTGCATTCCGTGTCTTCAAAATATCCTTTTTTTTTAAATTTTTTTATATAGATAACTAACAAGATACTTATCTTCTCTCATCTTTTCATCTACTCATCTTACCCATCTTGTAAGTTTTGTCGCATGTTTTCATAGCCCTACAGATAATAATGACGTTCAGTGGCGAGGACTTTTCGTTTATAAATTTTATTCTAGTGGTTTGCAGAGCGTTTATTATATGTTCGGCGATGACAGATTAATTTATGTGTATGTCTATGACAGCAGCTATATGTATTCTTTAACTGCAGCTATATGTTTTGATATTCTTTGACCTTTTTAGCTATCTAGCTCCATTCCGTTTGGCTGACGTATTAACTTTCACCGCTGCAGCCTATCCCGTAAACCCCTTGTGTTTAGTGGGAATTGAGTCCTCAGGTGTCCACAGGAGGACCGAGTGTGGTGGAGTTCATTAGAAAAACCCTATGTCCAACAGTGGATTACTATAGGCTGCTTAATTTATGATACAAAACACATCACTGTAAGAGAAAGGGGACCCCCTTTTTTATATAGAATAATTTTCAAAGGACAGTACTCTTTATTCAAAATATTCCATCCAGACATGATTATACCGATAAAACAAGATATATTTTGATTCCTTGATATAAATAGTAGTTATCATCTAAACAGTTTCAAGAAGAACCATATCCTTTTCGGAAAAGCCATTTTATTGCTGACAACTTCAACGTCGGCAACAAAAAAAGAAAAGTATGTGTATCGCCGCGTTAGGACCCGAACGAAAAATTTATGTAAAATTTTAATTTAATTTATATTTTAATCAGTATTTTTCGAAAATAATTTATCCTCGTCAGTCACAAAAACCCGCAATCTTGAAATTAAGAGTGAGTTCCTGTATATTTCGACATCTATGAGTTTTATAAAGAATTGCTCCGAAACTTTAAATAAGAATTTTCTTTTTTCTAGAAGACTGTATTTAGATTCTTTTATTAGAGTTACATTTTTTGTCGATATAAACAATTTATTACGTTTATAAATAACTATTAATAAATTCAAAGTTACACACCCAACTCCGAAAACTTGGTTTAACCACAGTATAGGTAATTAGCATTATACATCCAGTATGGAAACTGTCCACCGCTCCCTGGTGTAAGCCTAACCTCCCCTGTATTGTGATCCTGTGACCACCGTGCGCGCACTCCTCTTACGTTATTTGTGTGCCGCTGTGAAAGTATCACCAAAATAATAACTACGTATTAATTATAATTTTTTTATTAAAGTATTATTTTACTTAAAAGGATACACTTCGTGGCGCCTCGCAGCGGGCTTCATACAAACAAATTTCTCACTTATTTTTAGCAGTTGCTGTTCACACAAATGGTTTTAAAAAAGATTTCTAAATAATAGAACGTTTAACAAGATTTTGAAAAAACCAGAGACATAGGTATTCGGCTTGGGATTATGAAGATGATGGAAATTTCACAGTGATTGATCAGTAAATGTCAATAACAAAAGAAAAATTCGTTTGTATGAACCCGCTGCGAGGCGCCGCGGATAGTATCCTCTTAAATGATAAAAAAAAACTTCATCTCCGCCAGCGTAATGTGGGACTGAGGCAGCACGCTAATATAGAACTAAACTGAAAATTGACCACTTTAAAGTGTAATATTTTAAAAACAGGCCATAAATTTTAAAAACGGAAAATGAAACCACACCATGATTTGGAATCTCTTATCGATAAGTTAAGGTGAGGAGAGGAAGAAAAACATTTTTCTATTTTAGCTTTATATTTGAATTATCCTTTTTAAGACGACTTTAAAAATAAATCTTAATAAATAATTTAAATATCATCAACAACTTAAAGGTATAATACTTAATATTATAATATGTAATTAATTTTGAATCAAAACTATATTATTAATATTTTTATATCGGTTATTTAACGTACGTACATCCTTATAAATCGAAAAAAAATTACAATAATGCTACTTCGATGGCTACAGCTTGGTAATTACCAAAATAATAAACTTCAAGATTATCTTCTCTTCTATTCTACATTACTAATAAATCAAACAGTTCTTAGTACGACGGATTTTGTTTAGTTTTCAATATTTTTGGCAGAGTTTCATGCTCCGTGGTCGGGGACGGATTAGTGCAGATAGGTACGCATTTCCGGAGTCCGTCCGCGGAAATATCGGAATCTAAACAAAACGTATCGTGCGTCGTGAGACCCGTTTAACGCAATAATGTGTTACTAACCAAGCCTTAAGGTGAACAACAAAAACGTTTAAGTAAAAATATTTTGATGAAATTGACTATACAGAAACCTAATTATACAAATATCACGAATTTGTGTTTAAAATTTACTGGGTTTATCTTTATAAGGCATTCCCAGTAAATGTAATTGAATATGTACGTACACTAATGATTTTTTTTTATTTAATAAGCTTATATTTTAGTATTAAAATAAATTATATGAGACTATTAAATTTAAAAGTAAGACATAAGAGTGTCCAGAAAGTGAGAAATAGAAATAAGGGATCTAGGTTGAAGTAAGAATTGGACGTAAAGTTATGATTACAGTTAAAAAAAATTTAGTATTTATATATCTTTTCTAATTCACTTATGCCTTCAATGTTCATAGTCTAGGTCTTTTAGATACTATATATATTTTATAAAATTTATACTACCTAGCAATTATGTACCGTAGTAGGTAGTAGAGGAATACCTATCCCTTGTCCTTTTTTACTACTTATAAGGGTTCCGTAGTTTACAACTGAATAGTTTTTATGTTTGAGAAACTTGTTTTATTTATGTAAAAATTTTAATATCTTTTTATATAACATGTGAAAACGGTTAGTCAATTTAATTCTATTATTTAAAAATAAAGACTTAATTCAAAAATTATTTTGATAGTTTTAAAGACCATCGCTTTTCTAATCAAAATTATGTTTAGGTTTTTGTTTTTTTATAAATGAAGAATTTAATACTAGGAAGTAAAACTATTTTTACAAGCCATTGGTTTTATACATTGATATTCGATAGCTATACTTTGATTTCACTTAGAAATAATAATATTTGGATTAAGTATCCTGTTTTGTCATGCATTTTTTTGTTTTGATTTTATCAGCAAGTGTTTCTTGTTTTTATTTGTCCTATGAATTGTGCCTATAACATTCTTAACATGAGTTAAGTTATTTTTTTAAGTTTTTTTTCATAATTTAAGTTTATTTACTTACATCACTTGTTGCGATCCGTAAAAAGTGAATGTTTTTTAATTCTTCTCAATATTTGATAATATAAGGGATAGGTAGATAGGTACATGAAATGAATATTTACATTTTTGTCAAAAATATTTAAGATTTGTATGATATTTATATTATTTACTGCAATTCTAAGTGATTGTGATTTATGATGATGTGTAGTTAAAAGGGAATCGGAATTATTTCAATATAGTTGTTTGGCTGGATAAGAATAAATCAATATAGGTATCGTAAGTTTTTTAGGCTAAATGCCTTTTAAATTAAATACAAAATTAATGTCTTATAAACTCCTAAGTTGTCTGAATGTCTACTTGTTAATTTTTTGAAAAAATAACAAAATGCAATGTAACATCTCAGCGTTTTTCATTTCATAATATTATGGCAAGGCATTGATTTTTGATATTTCCATAGATAATTTCTGCAACTTTGAGTAAATATTAGAGAAACCATGAAACCAAAAACGCTGAGCTCTTAATATTTTTTTCTTTTTTTTAAATTAAAAAACGAAGTGCAATTCAGGGAACTATTATTGGCAAAATTTGTTAAGTAAGTATATAAAATTTACTGGGTTTTAAAAAAATGGGGTAAGCTATTAAAATATGTATCACACGCTAAATACGTATCTTAATTCATGTTTACTTAATACTACCACATGTAATATTTTTTATTCACATTTTAGCCCATTTAATATTAACATGTGTAATGTTTAATAAATAACTTAAACAATAAATTCTTACACTGTCTGTTTTTATTACTTGGTATAAAAATAAACTTTTGTAGGTTTCTTACTTGATAATAAAAAAAAAGGCAAATTTATTATTATAATTGTAATTGCGGCTTTATTTACGCCCAAAAACAATTTTTATCAACTTTATTACTCTTCAAAGGGTTGTGGTGTTTGCTCAGCGTTAGATATTTTTGAGTATGTGATAATTTTGCTTATAGAGTTTTTAGTATATGCATAATATATATTTGAAAATGTTAAACTTTATCTTTTAACTTTAACACCGTTTAACTACTGTTCACTATGAGAGTTTGCACATTTAAGTGTTTTTATGCTGTCCCATATGATGTAACTCACTACTAGATGGCGCTGCAGTTTAGCAATTTCTACACAGTGTAATCAATCGCCATAATACTGGCGTATATAAGTATCTATTTTAATACTAAATATTTTCTCTCGCCTTCTCGCAACTAGATTGTGCTGAAGCGCAACAGTTTGATGAATTTAAACACTTTGTAATGATTTATCCTATCCGTTTTCCTAATCTTATGGGTCGTGACATATAATATAATCTTAGATTTATAAAATATTTGATGTGATTTCTAGATGTATATTCTTGTAATAGATATATTTGATTAGAAGAAAGTATTTTTTTTCTTAGTTATACGATTCTAATATCTTTCAATCTTGTGATCTTGTTCTGTGAATATATTTCTATGGAGTGCTATCTTTTCTAAGGTAAAATGTTTGACAATACTTGCTTATGCGACCATTCTAAATGATTGGTCATTCTTGTGGTAAATGGAGCTTATCAGATCGTTATTGCTATTTATAAATTTGATTAATTACTTATACTATTCCTGTTATACCTAATGTATATGAAAAAATGATGCCTTAACTTATTTTTTCTATGTATACATCATTTTATTAGTATTTAAAATATGACTGATATTATATCTTCAGCTGAAATCTTTTACATATCTTAAATTCGGGTTTGATACTTCTTATTATAATATTATGTATGTATTTTTGAAGAATTAAATTAAAACCTTAATTGTCTTACTTCAGAGTTCGAAAAGACAAGACAAAGTGCATCTCTTGAGTAGAATTTATTAGTTCTTTCTCGTTTTTCTCTTTGAAATATATTCTGAGAATCGCAATCTTTGAAATATTAATAATTGATATATCTTCTATACGTATAATAAAATCGTTACTGACCGATGTCTGTACAGGAGATATTTAAGAAAAATTAATATGAGGGGTCTTTATAAATTAATATGAGGGGTCTATAACGATATAAGATGTTTTGTTTGTCTGTATGTCTGTACGCGTTTTACAATTACAACAACACAAAAGTGGATGCGGTACAGTTGTATTGCTGGAGGTCTAACTTAAAATCTGATTCATAATGTTTCATCTTGATATGCCGCCTAGAAGCCGGGTTATACGGCATATAACCGATGCAAAAGCTAGTATTAAAATATTTCAATATCTTCAAACTTACAATTCGTAGATTCAATGTTTTATTATAAGATTGAGTGTTAATTGTCCATCAATGTAATAACGTCCTACCAAAGTATGGTGGGATTTACTAGTTAATTAAAATTATGTCTTACATATTTAGGTTTCTAGAAAACATTTCAATTTGTGTTTCCACTTACATGTATACGTGGATCCTGTAGAATAGAATAAATGAATAAAGATGATTAAAATGTACAGTTGTTTTAATTATCTCGCATGTGCTAATTTCTTTAAACTTGATTTAACCTAGGACAAAGTCGTCTTGACATGGTAATCGTGCCGAAAGTGCGGGCCGGTAGAGCGACCGCAACTGACTTCAGTATTAAACCTGGGTTTATTATCAAAGTTCATGTTAGACTCTCTATAATATGGTACCTTCCTACACAACATTTACTTGTGCAATATTGTATGTCTTCTTCCGTAATAAATAAAGAATTACGTTGTAATACATTTTTCATATGATAAAGAAAGGGTAGGAGTGTAATATATTGTCAATTACTACAGTAGTTTAACTTTTGTTTAATAGGTATTTAGGGCTGCAGTGTACCATATGGGGAATTTTATTTTGTTCCCAATTACTTTTCTTCTTTCGTTTTTCCCTCCTTTTCTTTTGTTGTTTTTGTGTTTCCTGCTTTTTTTCTATTGTATTTGAGATTTTTTTTTGGTTTCTTATTTCAGTATTTTTTATTTGTTATTCAGTTTTTTTATTTCATTCGTGTTTTTTTTTTATTTATGAGTTTTTAGGGTTCTGTAGCGAAATGGAAAATATTGAACTTCCATAGTTTTGTCATATCCGTTCGTCCGCCCATCCGTTTGTCTACAGCTAGAGCTTGCAATTAGAATATTCAAATATCCATTTTATTCTTATATTCGGTACAATTTTAAATTCGAATAATTTATGTAAAGAATCCGAATATTCTATATTGACGAAGCTAAAGACTAAAAATGACAAAATTTCATTCAAAACAGAAGTAGTGGGAAATATTAAGAGAAGAGTTTTTGTAGACAGTTAGTTATACACCTGAACTAAAGATTCAGCCAAGACCTTGGGAAAAGATCCCAAATAAAAAAAAACTTACTACTAGGAGGGTAATCGGACTTTTACGTTGTATTCGTTGAATGTGAATAAATCTTCTATTTTATTAAGACCTGGGCAGTGTTAGTCTCTCCAAAGGTGCCATTTTGACTATCAGGACATGTAAATGTTGTAGACTTTGTATAATAAAGCTAACTACAAGACCAGAGCACGAAATCAATCCAATTACAGAAAGGACAACGACACATTATTTCTGCAAAACTGTATACCACTACGTTGCAAGCCGTGTTTAAGATTCTGAAGTGGTCTGAAGTAGCACATAAATGGGGAGTACATTACTTATCTTCGACGATCGAATGACATAGTGGCATAGCAAGATCACTCGAAGATATAAGAGTTTTCCAGCAGGCGGGCCTTAAAATGGACATAGATAAAACGAAGGTTATTTCCATGTTACGCTGGAAATGGAAATGCAACTCTCGAATTGTTGATTCTAATGATGGGCATTAAAGGGGCACATATATATAATGACATCTGGGGGCTTTGTAGGGCAAATGTTCATCATTAAGTTTTAAAACCTATATTAACGTCATTATTATTAAAACCATTTAATAATTTTAGCGTTAATATACTGCACACTAGCGTCGCATTTTGATACACAAGATATTGTTTATTTCTATATTGTACTAACTAGTAATTAATTACTTTTAGAAAGTTTTGCATTGTTTGTAGAACATGACAATCCATTTTTCTGCTAAAAGTGGCTGCATTTAGCCCATACTTGAATTAAACCTTGCAGACATGTTCTACAAATAATACGTAACGTTGTAAAAATAGTTAGTCACTAGTTAGTATTTGTTACTTTTTTGAATTACGTTTTCTCTGAAGAAAGAATTACCAATATCTCATGGCGGCACCAGTTTGTAGTATATGGGACCTTAAAGGATACTAACAACAAACATTTTACTAGTCATGACAAGTTTTCGTAGGTTTGGCAAATAGCACTTCAGTAGTTAATCAGGTAAAATTATGAAAAACAGACAACAAATTTTCCCAGAAATCAAAGTAGATATCATCAAAGTCATTAAAGCCGTTACGATAATACAATTACAAACACGTCCCTACTATTGGGGCATGGCCTACTCTTATCGTCTATTATTATAAATAAATTATATAAATTACCGCTTTGATAAAAAACATCACAATAGCGGCCATAGCGAGATAAATAAGCAAGAGTAAATGAGAAAACTAAAATTTAGTTGTGGTAACCCTGTTAACAATGGCCTCATTGGCGCAAGGTTGCCTTACGGACCAAGACAACAAACTGTTAATTCAATAAAAAATAAAATACTAACCAAAATAAATAACTTACCGGTGGAAAGTAACTTATTTTCTTGTTTCCTTCAAAGTGTTTTGCACTGTCATTTTGACAATATTTTAATACAAATAATTTGCGTCAAATCGCACCGCTGTTTGAAATGTCTCTGCGCGACCGTAGCGTGAAGTAGGTAGTCCATTACTGGCCTACTTTATTTGGCACGTTTCTTTGCGCCGACTTTATTAGGGTAAAAAATGGGACCCTATTACTAATACTCCGCTGTCCTTCCGTCTGTCACCAGGCTGTATTTCATGAACCGTGATAGCTAGACAGTTAAAATTTTCACAGAAGATGTATTTTTGTTGCCGCTATAACAAAAAATAATAAAAAACAGAATAAAATAAATATTTAAGGGGGCTCCCATACAACAAACGTGAATTTTTTGCTCGATATTGAGAACGGCAACAGGTAGACGCTTGAAATATTCACAGAATATTGAGATATATATTCACTTAAAAATAAATAATTAAATTAAAATAAAACAAATATTTAAATGTGATTTTTTGCCGTTTTTATAGATAATGGTAAGAAACCCTTCGTGATTTTTATTTCTTACTAGCTGCTGCCCGCGACGTCGTCTGTTTTTTTACTTATTTTTTTTCTGAACTGACAATGCAGTTGGCTGTTGCAGCCATTACTGCTTCACCGGGCTTTTTGGGGCGAGACTCTGAAGGAGCCTCAGCCCATATAGCGCCCAACGCTCAAGGGCTCCCCGCTGAAGGGCTACGACCGGCGTGAGTCTCGAACCCGAAGGTGAATCAACGCCAGGAGGAGAGTTCCCCGTTACGCTGGTGCGGTTGTGATTGAGTGTGGGCGAGAAGCGCCCGGCACTCTTTGTTACCTCGTGTATCCTTGTGGGCGCCGACGAACCCGGCGACGTCGTTGAGAATAATCTCGCTATCCGGATAGCGAGAACGTCATCTGGGGCCGTTAGTAAGTGCCGAGGCCGCCTAACTATAGTTTTACGACCATGCCGAGGTCGATCGGGGGGATGAAAGTCGTCAGCGTGAATGCTATACTATAACATCACTTTTTGTGAACGAAACCATAGCGCGATCTAATTCGACGCCAACGCCATCTAGTTAGCAAATAGGAAACATTTTCATATGGTAAAAAATTATAACACATCTAAGTTATGACTTTACACGATCTTTTTAACATACAATAAATGGCTATGTGTGAGTAGAATAATTTCGAAAAGCAAGTCAAATATGCGTCGTTAGATTACACGTTGTTACAGAATGCGTTGAAGAAATAAAGGTTCACTGCGCGTTCCCCGTAGGTGATAGCGTGATAATATTTAGCCTATATGTAGACCCGACTTCTTAATAATATTATTGCCAAATTTGAAGTAAATCCATGCAGTACTTTTTGAGTTTATCCCGAACATACATACAGACAAACAGACAAAAATTCTACAAACTATAGTTTTGGCTTCGTTATCGATTGCAGATCACACCCCAAATATTCTTTTAAAAAAATATTCAATGTACAGTTTTGACTTTCCTACCATTTTATGATATGTATAGATAGGTAAACTAATGTATATTTAGGTTTGACATATCAATATTTATAAGACATATATTACAATAAACATGTCAATTTTTTTTTGTTTTTATGTATCAGCACCATGTGAAGCAATGATACAAACATTGGAGTCGCTTAAACATACTAAGTTTCTCCACTGTAAGGTTAGGATTACTGTCTTTGGCATAATCGAGAAAAGGAAGGAATAAGGTTTGTACCAACGCATTATTAGTGAGAATAGGTTAGAAATTCCGAAGTTTCCAAATATAGCTGTTGCCCGCGAAATATTTCTTGCTAATTTTATTTACGTGTGAACTCCATGTCAAGAAACGGTCGATTTGTATTCCCAAGTTTACACTGAGTCACTATAAAGGATTAAATCATTATTTAAATATACCTGTGGAATGTAGTTGTTATCCATTTTTTTTAAAAGACGCGACTTGTCTTTACTATTTACTTGAGTTCTAAAGGATTTAGTTTTAGACCGTCCAATCCCTAGTTCGAGTAAGATGCTGTTTACAATAGCTTATTAAATTTTTGATTGTTTATATACGTAGAGATTGTCTGCACAAACATGGCAGAGAAAAAAAATGTGAAGTAATGGAATTTATAAATATTGCTAACAGCAGAGGGAAAAGTACGCTACCCTGTGGGACGCCAGCGAATGATTTACACCAGGTAGATATCTAGTGTCATCTACATTATTGCGATGCCTATAAAATAAGAGTCACCGTTTTGTCAAGATATCAAGATGTGTTAGTGTTTGTGTGAGTGGGCGTGTGTTCGAATGTGTGTAGTGTTTTAACATCAAAATAATTAAAATATTAAAAAGAAACAAATAGTAATAGATTAGAATGTGAGGTGGCCGCTGTAAGATACAACTCTCTATCAGATTTTACAACCATTCTTAACCGAATTAAAAAAAAATGGAGGAGGTTCTCAATTCGTCGGAAGCTTTTTCCATGTATGTTTTTCGATAACTCGAAGACGCGTGGACCGATTCAAGTAATTCTTTATTTACAGGGTATAATCTCTAGGTGGTCCCATATTAATGAAGTAAATTAACAACCTAATCTTTAGAGAAAAAAAATTCAAACTGTAATTTAGATTAGTCTTTTGGAAATAAGATAAGATAAGATAAGATAAAGTTTATTATCATACATTTTTTAAAACCTTAAGTAACATTGTGGACACTACTATTACTACACTAATTTTGACTAGTAAATATATGTTCTGAATAAACTAAAGTGTCATTTCATTTATTTTAATACCAACAGCTTAGGTTTGTTGCCTTGAACATTTGTTCTAGCCCTGAACTATATATATACATACATACACATATAATATATTGTCTATTGTATATGTTCATAACAATACTGCAATTTAATATATATTTAGGTATATAATATAAAAAAATACATAAACATACATGTCATAAGTATACACATAAATACAAGGAATGAGATATATATCTAAATATATACGCACACACATACATACATATACACATATTCATTCATTTATCCGTGCATAGGTATAAGCCATAAATTCAATGGAGCATTAGGATTTGGGTAAAATATTTGCAAAATAAACGGAAGGAATTTAAGCAAGAATCTTAGTCATTCTTCTAAACCTTCGTAGGACAGAGTAAGTAAGTATTCGATTAATTTCTTTTTGCACGTGTAGTAGTTACTACTATAGATATTCAAAATATTGTCAATTCTCTTATAAACGTATGGTCCTAGAAAAGGGTGGTGTCTTTGTTTGTTTTGTATTGGGGGACAGACTCTTTGATTTTTCTCCTACGTAGTGTGTGGTCAAGGGTAAAGGTTGTTTTAGTGTGCTGTTTTAAAATTAAAGTAAGAAGGTATAATTTTCGAACTGAAAGTACACCTATCTGATCGTATAGAGATTTAGTGGAAAACCTAAAAGGTTTTTAAGCATTACCCTAGCAATACACGTTGTGATCTTTCTAGCTGTAGTAAAAAGGTTTTGGCAGCTCCACCCCACGCTTGGACACAATATTACAACAAAGACTGACAGAGTGCATAAAAAACTGTTTTAAGTACAGTTTTTCCAGCTACCTGTCTAAGCTTTGAGTGACACTGATGAGTCTTCTTACACGACCACTCATATGTGCTATGTGTTTCTGCCACGACAGTTTTGTCTATGTCTATGTCTATGTTTGTCGTCTAAGATTACTCCCAGGTATCTTATGTAATTAACTTGGTCTATAACGGGACATGAACATGAGTTTTTATTATCACAGGTGTGAAGTTTAATGTCTTATGAATGCATAGTTTCTTGTGATACAGTCGTATTTTTGAAAATAATATATTAAGTCTTACTTATGTTAAGAGCCAAAAGTTTTGAATTAAGCCATTTTAAAATTTGTTTCATTCCGTGATCAAGGTGGTTTTGGACTTCTTGCTTTGATTTACCGTGAAAAAGTATAACTGTGTCATCAGCATATGTTATTATTTTTGCGTTATTAAGCTTTAGCTTGCACAAACCATTTATATAGACGAGAAAGAGAGTCGGTCCCAAAATGCTACCTTGAGGAACACCGTATGAGATGGGTAACTCAGTACTCACTGCCTCACCTATTTTTACACATTGTTTTCTATTTGTAAGGTAGTCTGTAAGCAAAAGTAACGGTATGCGTCGGAAACCGATTTCTTCTAGTTTTTGTTTTAGGATTGAAGTAGTAACTGTGTCGAAAGCTTTCGCAAGGTCCAAGAAAACTCCTATACATCGCTGTCGCTTATCGATATTGTTAACTACAAAGTCGGTTAAAGATGCAACAGCATCCTCGGTTGATTTTGCGAATCGGAAACTGGTTGCTTGATAAAATATTAAAAGTGTTTAGGTATTTAACTAATCTTATATTTATTAAATGCACTAATATTTTGAAGAGAGTTGGAAGGACTGATAGTAGACCTGTAGTTTTCGACACGGTCTCTATTATATTCTTATATATAGGATGTAATATCGATTTTTTTAAAGCATCAGGAAAACGTCCTGATAAAAATTAGTTATTATTTTTACCTTTTCAGTGCATCTCTTTGAAGCCGGTTGTTTTTACTTCACAACTGACTAGAGAATGCGCCGTCCAGTATTAACGACGTTCTTAGTAGACTCGATTGTCTTCCGTCTCCATAAGTAAATAAAAATTTCATAATTTAATGCTCTAGGTATTCATTGTTTTATATGTAGATAGATATAGTATTCCTATGACAATTAAATTCAGCAGGTGAACAATCAATCGTCCCCTTTTTCTACCATTAGGCATATTCTTTATTCTGTTCTTTAGGAATGTATTTTTATCATTAAAATCAGACTACCGTTTCGGACTAATTCAATATTCTAGAATATGTGCGAAACATTGTTATTACTTTTGAAGAAAGAATACACGAAGTACCTACCGTATTTAAGTACATAGCTACATGTAATATTAATTAATTTATTAAATTAACTAAATTTATTTCAAGAGGAAGAAGCCTTTATTATTTTCTTCCTTTTTTTTTTAGAAAGCACTACTGTATTGTAGGTGGAATTGAGAGCCCTTTTGTGCGGCTTGTAGTCTCTTAGAGTCATGTGGCTACTAGCTCGACTACGTCCGCCAATTTTCACTTGGCCAGAGCGGTGAACTACGGCCTAAGCCTCCTTTTTGTAAGGATAGGTCACACCTCTCAATTGTAAAAAAAAAACAACTCCTGAGGCAAACTGAACATCGAGGTCACCCTGATCCTGCGTAAATAACAAGAATATATGTAAAAAAAATTAACATACAAGCTTTCATCAGACCCTGGTTATCGTTTAAAACCAAAATACATTTAAAGGTAAGTCAACCAAGCCCAAACTCGATGAGGTAGTGTTGTTTCGTTACAGAGGCTACCGGCTCCATCATCACATCAGACCCGCTCTATGACATCATTATATTGTATTGTCATCTTATTGCAATTCAATCGAACATCGGGAAGTGGATCAAATTTAAATTACAAGATTTGATTACAGACACGGGACAGATGAAACTAAATTGCACTTCATTGTAATTATTTATATACTGTCAAAAGTTGCAACGCATTTCCGGTAGATGTGACATCTATTTGAAATGTATTTTCAGTTGAGTGGAGTTGCAAGCTCGAGGCAAGATTTACAATAGAAGACTCATTACGGCGACTCCGTTTACATAAACACAATAGATATGATTTCAAGGCGACGCGTGCCAAGACGTTGACGTTTGTCATGAAATTCTTCATTCAAGAAAATGTATGTATATTCTGATGCAATGTGTGTGTTGAGTATTAACCTTCACAAAAAGTACCTATTCATAAAGATTTTTTTTTGTTTAAATATGTGTTCAATGTTCATGACTCTAGGTCTAATATGATAAATCAAAGATTTCGTAAAAAAAAATTTTTAACTACATTTTCCGGATTTTTCATTTTTTGTTAAATTAGATAGAATATTCTAATCTTATCTCTTTGAGTAGAAAAAAACAATGGCGAAATCGCATAGTAAATTTCTATTTGAGTTGAAATGGATGCGCCTTAAGATCACAAATAGTTACAATTATTCATTGTCATTTCCTAAGTATCGTTTGTTAAAGAGTGTTGGATCGAGGAAGCCAGCAAAAATTGATATTACAAGTTTAATTTTATAGGTTATTTTGCAATTCTTACCAATAAAGCCCCGTTTCATTTCACTATAGTCTGGTCGAGAAGTGAGTTTTCTGCGCAAAATAGTTAGCACAAATTTAAAAATATGGGGTTTGGTTTTTCGGATTTAGAAGGGGAATTTTGGAATTTTTTGCTATTAAATATTGCAATTGTTATTAACAAAAAACGAAGAGAGAAAAAGGTGGTCTCCGTTTTTTAACAATAACTTCAAAAATATTAAAAAAAGCTCCATTTTGAAAAAAGATTCTAAAAGAGGAGAAAATTTCATAAAAAAAAGTCTCGACTCCCGAAATTGTAGTTCCATTATTTATAATTTTAATTTAACGTTGAAAATAGCGTTCCGCGCGGCAGTTTCAACGTTGTGACGTCGCCGCCAAACAAACTAAGCGTCAGAAAATATTTTTTTTATAATATTTATTATCAATATAAAAAAATGAATAAATTATAGTATCATTAAGACACTTGAAGGAATACAAACCAGTTTACAAAAAATTTTTAACTTGATTTTTGTTTAACTTATCCAATTGTTAATTAAGTTATTTTTCATGAACTTAAGATAACATAAAATGTATCGTAAACGTTTAAATAATTAAGCTAAAAATCTTTTTCCTCTTGGAGCTTACTCTGATATACTCAATAAACAAGATTCCGGTACAAAAATTTATTAAATTTTTTTTATCTGTTTATAATGATTTTTCTAATTTAACAAAAAATGAAAAATCCGGAAAATGTAGTTAAAAAATTTTTTTTTACGAAATCTTTGATTTTCACTGTTTTTGTATCTATTTTTTACATTTCATTGCTTAATTGAAAAATTATTTACATCATTTGTTTAAAAATTTTTTATAAACAAATAGGCAAATTTAATATTTTTAAAAAAAAATGTAAATTGTCAGAATAAAAGTGTATATACGTGTGATTATTTGTAGTATATTATTTGTGGTATATATATATATAAATGCAACGTAAAAATCCATAAAAGTACGCCTAATGTTGTACTAATATAAACAATTACAAATAACTGTTAAACAAATGAAAAAAATTGTAAAAAAAAATATTTTTGAGTTGTCTGTTAATATCTCAACAAAATTGTCTTGAATAAGAAAAGTCGTAAGTTGGATAATAAAAAAGATATAAGCGTTCAAAGATGCGAAGCATTAATTTTTTTATAAACAAATGCTTATAATAATAGGACCATTTTAAATAATGAGTAGGTATAATATAATTTGAATAGATTAATTAATTGTTTAAAAGATCGTCCTCAATGTCTAAGACCGTCAAATCAATAGTTAAGAAGTTATAACAATTTATAAGTTAATAAAATCAGTGACCGCTTCCACGTAGATGTAGTGAAATATTTAAAAATGCCAAAAAAAAAAACTGGTTGCCTGTAAAGTCGGTATACGGGCGAAAGTTTTACGTGACAACTTGTGCCTTTCACTTTTTATGTCTGTCTCTCTCGCTCTTAGGCGGGCTAACCATGCCGCGTGCCTCTCACTCGCTCTCATTGTGAGCGCATAACGTGAGCGGAGCGTAACGCAGTTTCTTGAAGTGTCACCCGGCAAACCAATTTATAAGACGTTGTCACGTCAAAATATAGAAAATATTTTTTCACTACTTTGATGTACATAACTATATTTATAATTTTTACTACGTAACGAAACAAAAATTATACAAAAGTCAGAATTTGTTTAAAACAAATTGCTTATAAAGTAAACAATGAAAATATTGTTGAAAAAAAATGATTTTTTTTAAATTCTATTTAAAATAAGAAATTATGATTTTTAGAAAAAAACCGATTTCTTAATTAATAATTTATAGGTCAGATAAATGAAAAAAAAAGGTTATTCATAATAAAAAAAAATTTTTAAGAAATTTTTTTTTCTAAAAATCATTATTCCACTTTGACAATATAATGGCTTAATTAATAATTTATAGGTCAGATAAATGAAAAAAAAAGGTTATTAATAATAAAAAAAATTTTTTAAGAAATTTTTTTTTCTATAAATCATTATTCCACTTTGACAATATAATGGCAATAATGACAATTTACAGCTGTTTGTCAAGGCCATCTTGCTTTTGTTATATTTTATACCTGGACCGGTTTTGTGTGTGATAGTCAATTAATTCTACGTGGTGCGTCTGTCATTCAGTTGTGAACCGTTGCTCAATAAAGTCGTGTGTATTATGTAATTTTTAAAAACATTAAATTTGCCTTTTTGTTTATAAAAAATTTTTAAACAAATGATGTAAAAAATTTTTCAACTAAGAAATGAAATGAAAAACAATTCATACAAAAATAGTGAAAATCAAAGATTTCATAAAAAAAAATTTTAACAACATTTTCCGGATTTTTCATTTTTTGTTAACTTAGAATAATCATTATAAACAAATAAAAAAACTTTAATAAATTTTTATACCGGAATCTTGTTTATTGAGTATATCAGAGTAAGCTCCAAGAGGAAAAAGATTTTTAGCTAAATTATTTAAACGTTTATGATAGATTTTATGTTATCTTAAGTTTATGAAAAATAACTTAATTAACAATTGCATAAGTTAAACAAAAATCAAGTTAAAAAATTTTTGTAAACTGGATTGTATTCCTTCAAGTGTCTAAATGATACTATAATTTATTCAAATTTTTATATTGATAATAAATATTATAAAAAAAAATATTTTCTGACGCTTAGTTTGTTTGTCGGCGACGTCACAACGTTGAAACTGCCGCGCGGAACGCTATTTTCAACGTTAAATTAAAATTATAAATAATGGAACTACAATTTCGGGAGTCGAGACTTTTTTTTATGAAATTTTCTCCTCTTTTAGAATCTTTTTTCAAAATGGAGCTTTTTTTAATATTTTTGAAGTTATTGTTAAAAAACGGAGACCACCTTTTTCTCTCTTCGTTTTTTGTTAATAACAATTGCAATATTTAATAGCAAAAAAATTCCAAAATTCCCCTTTTTCAGAATAAAATTCTGAATCCAAAAAACCAAACCCCATATTTTTAAATTTGTGCTAACTATTTTGCGCAGAAAACTCACTTGTCGACCAGACTACTACATCGTAGCAGAATTGTAAGATTTTGGTAGCAAAATTCTAATATTGACTTTTAGCTGCTTCGAATTATCACTATCCAATGCCCATGTATTCTGTGCCTTATTTTGACAACTGTCAGATGTGAACGCTTAAACAAAACGGGTAGTTGATGCCAAGGTAAGGTAAGCTTAATTCTCTTTTTTTAACCAGTATTATATGTCTTGTAAACAAAGAAAATAAAAACAACTAACACGACGCGAAATAAAGTTTTTTGGTTACTAGTGATCAAAATTAACGAAAGTAAATCGTTTTTTTTTATTTGTTGCCTACAATATTACCACTTGACTTTATCAAAATATCTGACTAACGCCGTATTTTGTAGCACACAGATTCGGCTTTATAGCTTAATTTCTTTGGCTTTTTTGTGGCTAGTGAACCCAACAACAAAACTGCAAAGGATATTCATTCACTGTTGAAGAAATTTTACTACCTATTATTGTTGTATTTTTATTTTGTTTATAGATTACTTTGAAGTTTTCGTTCTATTTTATGAAATCGCATAGTTTAGCCATGCCGTAGTTTTGACAAGATTGCCTTGGCATACAGATTATTACATAGACCATATTGCATAGGCCTTGAAATTGTTCTGTTCACCAAATGGACAATAATATTTTCAAAAATGTGTAAAGTCTACAAATAGTGCATTTCTTTTTGGTAAAGAGAACGATCAAATGCGAACTAAGAGATTAGAACGCATGCAATGCGTATCAACATAAATTAGCTTTTGAAAATCGTTTCCTTATCCAAATGTAAACAGACAAGATGTTCTATATACTACAGTACTATTTGCAACAGAAATGTCAATATATTCCTCATAGGGCGCATTCATTTTTGGTAAACAGAACGATCGGTGGCATAAATAATATAAAACGTATAAATGTGAAGTAACCGTGGCTATAATGTGTTAAGTAAAAAGGTTTGCTTAAACTTTTTGTACTTTCGATAGTTCTATTCATAGTTTCGATATATTTATTGGTTTAAATTGTTGATAGCTAAATCTATTAATAGTCTTCTTAAATCTAACGATAGATTTCTTTGATAACTAGATATCGAAATAATGGTTCATCTATGATTTGACCTAGTATAATTAGATAAAGTCCTGTTCTAGTTTTAGCCGTAGAAAGATTGACCAGTGATACGAGAAACGCTGGAAGTTTCTCGACACTCTGGTATACTGCCATGGTCGTTTTCATACGTTTAACTAACGAACTCTAAAGGGAAAATTGACTAATGACACCTATTGTCAGTCATTACTTAACGTTCTGAAATTGCACGACAAGGTGCTACTTAAACATTAATCTAAAATTTTGTGTCATATATGCCTTGGTGCACACTACTAAGACCTACTAGGTCAGAACACCAACCCATTCGGTAAAGATTCTTTTATTTTGTAGTGTGTTGTAAAAGTAAAATAAACAAATATAAAATAAAATGAAAAAAAATCATTCTCACACTTTAGAACTGAAATGGTTGCGTACAGTGTGGTTTCAGAGAAACTTCCTTCCGCGTACGCTTGGGTTGTGGAATGAGCTCCCTGCCAAGGTTTTCTCTAAGGTCTACGGAATGGGGTTCTTCAAGAAAGATTTTATCAGGTTTTAGAAGGGTCGGCAACGCGCAAGTCATACCCCTGGTGTTGCAAGCGTCTATAGGCTACGGTGACCGCTTACCATCAGGCGTGTTTATTTTTTTCTAGTTTTGTCAGAACAAAAACACACATATTACAGATTTTTTTAAAAGTTACATAAGTTTTGCAAGAGCAGCTTCGGTATGCGAATGTATCAATATCAGCAGGATAATGAATATTATATAGTATATATAATATATATTTATGATAACTTCTTAAAAAAATTAAGTTAATATTGTATCATCATTCAGCACTTATGCTATAAATTAATTTCCTGGATCAAATCAGATTCTATGAAACGTTGTGACAAGGGTCTAAACGTATTAAACTATTAAATTTTGAGATTATTCAACAAACATATCAAGAAACGAGTTCCTTCAATGTTATTGGAACAACAGAAATAACAATGAAGTAACAATGAAATAAGTATACGATAAAAATAGAAACAAGAATATACTAGTACAAAAATATTTTTTTTACAAACAAGCTTTCGTCAGACCCTAGTTATCGTTTAAGACCAGATCACTTGTCAAGATAAATTAAACAAGACCTGACTCGACGGCGTAGTGTCGTTTCAATACAGAAGTCCTATGGCCACCTTCCGGCTCCATCATCAGACTAACTCTATGACATCATTATATTGCGTTGTCATCCGAATTACTTGTGTATGCAAAATTTCAACTCAATCCCTTAAACTTAAGGGTTCGTTACGGCTTGTAAGTTTGGGATCGTAGACGTTTCTCACAGCCCGTCGTTGAACCGAGTCAAAACATCATAATCGCAACGAAGCGTCCAATTAAACAGAATTTGGCACAAAGATAGTTTAAGAGACGGAGAAGGACATAGGCTACTTTTATTCTAAATAATTCAAAATTTTATTGCCAAATTACTTGTTAAGGAACCATAGCTTTAGCGGAATTAGGAAGTTCGCTGAAAACCGATAGTTACCGACCTAGCTAGGCTGGGTAGGCCATATCTCTCGTCGACCTTATAACCGTTGGGTAGGGAAGGTTCTTGAGTGGCGACCACAAATTGGAAGATGCAGATTGGGACGGCCTCCTACCTGGTAGACAGACTTCTTGCCGCAGTAAGCCGATCGGCGCGCAGGGCAGCTTTTGCTTAATTATCTTTTTGAATTTTTCTACTAAGACCGATTTTGATAAAAAAAAATGTGTGTGGTTGAGTGGGTCACTAGATACTGGATAGTTTAATTTACAAATGGACTCAGTATTACTTCAATCGGATTCTAGGATTTTCTTTTTTTTGATTTATATAGCCCTCTCCATAGCTCGTTGTGTGAGTTTGAGCTTACTTATAAGGCCCATAGTAAGAGGTAACGTTTCAGTGCCATATATCATCACTGGTAACACACACATAGACTTTCGTCTTGAGGCACTGAGGTATTTTGGACGAAAAGACATTGCGGAGTATCCCGAACGCTGCCCAGCTGAGTTTGTTTCGATTGACCTCTTTTCCGAAGTTGGACCTACCTAGTTGGACCGTATGTCCTAAGTAGACGTATTCGTAAACAACTATAAGCCTCGAGTTCCTGAATGATATTTGGAAGCAATTAGGCCGACGTAAATAGCAGTTAAGATGAAAATGTTGAGTTCCATAGTTCGTACTTGGCGTCTCGTAGTTTTTGGGCAAATAAGCTTATATTCCGCCAGATGACCTTGGCTTATGAACACCAAAGTATTGCTGACTCTTTAAAAAAAATCCTTCTTGAAAAACAATATCGATACCCCTACTGATATCCCTAGAGACAACCTCGGCAGGCAGTCCTTAAACGGTAAACTCTACGTCGGTCGCTAATAGGATTATTTGTTTCTTTCGTTGTCGTCGTCGTTTCAAGTGTAGGCATTAAGTTTTCCAATCCTTGTTTCTTTATTTTTGTAACAGTCCGTTTTGTTTTGGTCAAACTACTGTTTCTACTCTGATTTAATCTTATTACTCTAGTCGGTGGTGGCCGAAGGGTTTCGATTTAACTTTGTGTTCTGAGTGGTGAGGTGGAGGTTCTAATTTCTCAAGTACGGGAGACCGACGCGATTTGAAACAAAGATGATTTGAAACAGTACAGATTTCTCAGAACTTAAAACCGTTAGTGATTTGGCAACTTCGGTTTTCAACCTCTTTCCTTGCCCGCTGAAGTGTCAGTTCGCGTCGGTGGCGTAAGTCGCGCGGTTGTTCTGTGTGTAGTTCTGCGTGCCATGTGACAAATATCGTGAAAAGTAAGTTTTTAACGTTTTTTTACGATGCCTATATTTTTATAAGGGTTTTGTATTTTGGTTTAAGTTATATAAGTTTCGAAAGCTCATTAATCAAAGATTTATTATATGTATTTGGTAAAATTGATTTCTGTGTATTTCCTTCTTGATTGTGGATTAAATAAAAATTATGAGGTTTTTAGGGTTCCGTAGCCAAATGGCAAAGACGGAACACTTATAGATTCGTCATGTCTGTCTGTCTATCCGTCCGTATGTCACAGCCACTTTTTCCGAAACTATAAGAACTATACGGTTGAAACTTGGTAAGCAGATTTATTCTGTGAACCGCATTAAGATTTTCACAGAAAAATAGAAAAAAACAATAAACCTTAGGGGTTCCCTATACTTAGAACTGAAACTCAAAAAATATTTTATATCAAACCCATACGTGTGGGGTATTTATGAATAGGTCTTCAAAAATGATATGGAGGTTGCTAATATCATTTTTTTCTTAACTGAATAGTTTGCGCGATAGACACTTCCAAAGTGGTAAAAAGTGTGTTCCCCCCCTCCCCTGTAACTTCTAAAATAAGGGAATGATAAAACTAAAAAAATATATGATTTACAGTACCATGCAAATTTCCTCCGAAAATTGGTTTGAACGAGATCTAGTAAGTAGTTTTTTTTAATACGTCATAAATCGTTAACCGCAATTTACCTTTCATTCAATCAACTCAAATATAAAAATATTTTTGTTTGTGTTTGTAGATTACATAAATGGTGGTAGGTACGGAACCCTCGGTGCGCGAGTCCAACCCGCACTTGGCCGGTTTTTTATTTCTTACTGAGGAGACTTGAAACAGGCTGTTTCAACTCTCCTCGTTTTCAATGTTATACCAGGCAGCAGTCAATAATAACGGGCACAAAAAAAGAAATTGTTTTTTTGTTGATTTAATTTGTTTATTTTGTTTCAGCATGCCTACTGATTATAAAAAAAATACTGACATAGGTATGGCGAGTCGCGAAACATATGATCTCGCAGCAGAAGAACTTTGTGGCAGAAAAGTCTCCGTGACGCGGCTTCGAATTACAACCTAAACCATACCTCCCTCTACAGGTATAGTAAAAAAACGGCTTATGAAGCTAACTAAACAGCGACTGCTCCAACGGTTGGATCAAAGAGTATTATAATTGGGTTGGATATCCCGAACAGACTGTTTTTACAGCTTCAGAGGAACAGGTACTCTGTGACTATCTTTTAAACTGCGCTGCTGCTAACTTTAGCCTAAGAAGTAAGGAAGCCCGAACTTTAGCCCAACTTTTTTTTTCTTCTTCTTCTTGGACTGAGCATGAAATAGCCTGAGAGGTTTAGCTTCGATCTTTTATGAAACGTCATGCTGTTCTTTCTCTGAGACTACCTCAACCTACAAGTATCGCTAGAGCTACAAGTTTTAGTAGAACAAAAGTGCAACTTTTTTTTTCAAAATTATACTCAAATATTTAAAGGAATATTGATCAAGACTGACTGTAATACTTAAAATATATTTATGTCAAATATTTAGAATTTAAAACATTTTGTTTATCAGTTATTTTCATTAATGTTATGAATAGGACGTTACGGTACTTTAAACTACTTAAGGAGTTGACTATTTGTATTAGACCTGTAGTTACCAACTTAACTGATATTATCACTACAAAATATTAATAAAAAAGTTTGTTTCGTAGCTGAAAAGTTATATTTTAATAAATACCTTTGAATTGTATCATCATTTTTATTTTACAGCCCTTAATACTTCTCAAAAATCATTTGTTTCCATTCTCCTCGACCCCTGTTTCATCTTACCTGGGTATTAGGGGAATTGAAACAAGTTGACTTGTTACGGTGAAGTCGATTTTACACACTGACCTTTACTGCTACCCACTGGACTGGCTGCTGTCAAACGTTTTTTGTGCTTACTTGAATAACGCCATTTTGGCGCTGTAGGCAGTTACGAAAGTCTATAGAACTAAAATTAGTGATGTCCGCAAGTCAACATTATATCTGTGATTATTTAAAAATCTAATCACTACCTTCTTGAAGAATTCCATACTATAGTCCTAAAACCTCGGCAGCCTCTCAATAAATAGTGCCCATTGGTGTGTGGGATACACTATCTAAGCGGGTAACTAAGTCTAATATATAAATAGTCCAGTCAATTAAAAATAAAAGTCGCATTAAATGGACATCTAATGTATTTTTTATTGGATAATTTAATATCATATTTTATACCAACCTGCATAGTTATAATATGATACCTACCACTTTTTGCTTCTGAGAAAAATGTTTTTTTTTAAGTTATGTATATTCATAATAATATTTACAATATTATATAACATATGTACATATATTATAACAAAAAAAAATTGACGCTTAGGGCCGTGAGCCACATTTTTTCCTCTGGACACTTTGTCATTTTCACTGTCAATTATTTCATGCTCTTCCCAAGAATTTGGGTCTGGAAAAAATTACACAATTATTATGATCTATTAGGTTTACTTATACTTATTGACACTTAAAGCAATATACCTAACAAACGTAATTTGAATTACCTATTGAGTTTAATTACATTAGTTAATTAGATACAATTCCTAGTGACTTATAAAGTACATCAATCTTATAAACACACGAAATCTTCATAGAAGTAAGAAATACAATATAAATAAACAAACATAGAAATAATCTCTCTTCGTTTATGACTCCCTGAAGGTTTGAGTCTTAGAAGAAAATATATTATTATTATTATTAGTTAATTAAAAGTATAATGCTCCAGGCATCCAGGTGTTTGATAATTATAATAAATCTTTTATTACATTTTAATTCATGAAGCAATAAACGTGCCACTTGCTGCTTGACTATTTTAATTCAGCCCTATATTGTTTAAACATTATTTATTTGTTTAACTTATCTTAAAACAATCCTGTAAATATTCTTCGAACACTGCCCAACTTCAATGTGGTTCTGTTGCAATGTTTGAAAAGACATTAAGCATTGATATGTTTAGAGCAAAGGAAATCTTTTTCCTTTGGAGTCGAGTTCAAGGCTTTAATATTATGTAACTATATACTCCTCTAAGTTTGTTGAAAGTCTGCAATACTAAAAAAATATTTTAACCATCCCCATCCCTTAGGGCTTGGGAAATCAGAAACCTGCTTTCTAAGTCGAAGGCATGCCAGTATCGAAAGACTTACAACATTCTAAATATTACAATTTCCATGTCCATATTGGCCAACTTTCTAAATATCGATATTAAAATTATGACCTCTTTGAATCACTAGCAAATTCTAAACAACACAAATAAATATCAATTTTACCGAAATTCAATATTGTACAGCCAATATATTTTAATTGCAATAACAATTTCCGATTGAATCAGATGGTTTACATAAATCTATTTTGAATAACAACAAACACTAAAAAATTTGGAAAATCCAAAAGTGCACGCCTCATAGCGGTCATTCACATTTTAAAAAAAAATTCTAAAACAAAAACTCAAGTTTTTTAAAATAAATAACAAATAAGGTGAGGAAAAAATATACTATAAAATAAAAATAAAAAATATATATATAGATATACAGTATACAGTGGTATATTAGTTTTTTATAAATTAAAATTAAACGACAGTACTTAGAACGCTAATATTAACTAGGAATCAGCACAGTGTAATACTTTATATATTAAAAACAAAAGTATTCCGGTAAGATGAATTTTTCGACCAATTTCTCTGCCACATACATGGTCACATAAACACAGACTCACGGACGTCCAAGAATGATTAGTTTTAATGTTATTATTTATTATATTAAACAAATTAATACATTGATTAATTTGTTTAATATAATAAATAATAACATTGATACATTGATTATTTACATGAATGGCTTTTCGATGAAGAAAACCTGTATACGTCAAAAGACTTATGTAAAGTCCACATATCCATACTACTGTTTTTTTGAAGTTAAAGCCGATGGAAGATTGTATAAAAATGCGTGTTTTTTAAGACCACGAAGATAATTAATTCGGCCTTTAGATTGAAAATTGAATATAATGGGAACAATCGTTTTTCTACAAAGTTCTTAAATTATCTCTGTCTTTCTTGCTGCACTTGGTTTGTAAACCAACAAACCAAGTGCACCTTACAAAAACATAACACCAAGACTCAAGGCAAACACAGTTTTCTATCACATACATATTTGTCCCCGGCGTTGATCGAAACTGCGCCCTCTGCTAGCAGTCAGCCTCCCTACCAGCGAAACCACAATGATGGCATTTTTAATTGTTTAACTGGAATCTGTAGACCACTCATAAAAAATTTAATATTTGTGATTCTGGAAGCTAAGTTTCAAAACATACCTGACGGGTTTGCAGCGGGGCATTAAATGCGGTCGCGTGGCACTCGGCGTCCTCCATAAATTACCATACATCTTGAGCCGCAATGTACTATCGCGCATTATACGTAATTTAAGACATAGCTCTAAACATAGCTGTGTCTTAAAATACGTAGGTATTTCGCAAAAAGCTCATACTTACAATTAGGTTACCAGACAAAAATAAAAACTTTTTTACTGCCATACAAAAACGAAAACTATATGGTATATTCCGCGCGCCTACTATTTAACAACAGCAAAATTATTGTTTTTTAAGTGTTGTGTCGTGGCGGTACGGATTGAGCATTTCGTGCACGAGTCTGACACTCACTTAAGCGATTTTTTTTTCTTCCTTTGCTCTGAGAACTTTCTACTTGCCCTTTTAATACGTTAGAGTTTAGGGTACATTTAAGGATGTGTTTTTATACTGACTAATTCCTATTAAGTGCGTAGCTGTATGGGAACCCGTCTGAAAAATCTTTAAAAATACGTCGTGACAATTTGTGTGGCTTTGGGTGTGACATGTGAGTGACAGCAATAAGGTTCCCTTTGGACCCTTCGGGTAGGGAACAATAGAAAGCGTAACCATCACTGTGTTTTATGTGAATACCTCGTTATATTTAAATATGTTTAATATATTACCAAGATAAGTTCCGCAGTTTAATAAATTTCTTTGCTGCCACTGAAGCACTATTTTTCTGAGTTAGATAATAATTGTGAATCTAACTTTATGATAGTTATTAAAAAAAAAATTTTTTTTACGGATTATGAAATACTAGATTTTGCCGGCGGCTCCGTCCACCCTAAATTCGGTTATCGGCATGGAACTCCTTTATTAACTCATTAATTATTATACTAATAACGTTTGCTATAGCAAGCTGTAGCTAAAGCTATAGTTCGTTTAAGCTCGGTTATAGTTATTCCCGCGGAAACTTTTAAATTTTTCGGGATAAAAAGTAGCCTATGTGCTATTCCATGACCTAATCTATAGGTGTGCAAAGTTTTATCTCGATCCGTCCAGTGGCTGAAGCGTTATTGAGTTAAAAACATCTATCCAGACATTTTTACAAACTTTCACATTTATAATATTAGTAGGATTTCAGGCCACAACAGAAGAAGAATAGAACTTTATAGTAGTAATTAGTAAAAACAAAGTCCAGAAACTGCCTCATTGTGGAAACAAATTAATAACCACCTTAACAGTATTATTGATTCATATTTCACAAATTTTGTTTAAAATGTAATTACATATGTTTTATGGCCTAAAGATAGTAAAGATTTATTGACTCAATCCCACATAAATGGCTGAACAGACTTGAATAAAAATTAGATGGCAGATAGACCATGGTTTTGATTAACATATATGATATTTTTATCCTGATTGAGATTGCCCATAGGAATGAGTTATTTTGCGGGCAAAACCACGAAGCAAAGTTAATAATTACATGTAGGTCGTGTTAGTTTTAATAACATTATGAAATAGGGGTAAAATCAGTTTTCAAAATAAGTCATACAGTCATATATTTTGCAATGCAAAATGCAATTCCGTCCATGATGCCAATCCGCTTTTCATAAGCACCTAAATGAATAGGTTATCAGACAAGTCCATTAATGACTTGCCAACATAGGTTAAACATCGACAACTCGATACATCTATTATTTATTCGACTCGTCACGGCCTATACAAAATTTACCCAGTCCCGGGTTTATTATATATTAGTCAAATAAATTACTGACATTCGCCATTCCCAAAATGAATTACTAAAATTAACTTCTATAGATATGTATTTTAGGGATTGTGAAATAAGAGATATATTTATTATTCAGTTTTTATGTGGCATGATTGAAAAATTAATGTATATGATATAATATCTAACTTTTACAAATCAATGTCTTACTTTAACGGATCAATCAGTATCATAGCAAAATACATAGTATACAAAGCTTCCCGTCGTCTGTAGCGATGTACGCTTAGACTACGCAACGGATTTTATGTACGCTTAGACTACGCAACGGATTTTATTTAATGGCGGTGTTTATCAATAGATAGAGTGATTTAAGATGAAGGTTTATACGAATAGATTAATATTGTTATGAGTAAATTTGTTGCAATATGACGATTATTATTTAGGATGTCGGAAAAATCATGCCACCATAAAGCTTTACATATGGCGTGCGCTGGCTAAGAGTTCCATACATTTCTAACAGATGGCGGTGTAAGTTAGTTTATCGACATAAACATGTCCGGATTGGGTATATAATACAAATCCACGCGAGTGGAGCCGTGGGTAATAGCTAAGCCTTTGTTGTAACAGTTGGCGCTACGGCGAATCAACTTAAAGGGCTGAACAACAATGCCGAGCCAGATAATCAAAAAATAAAATAAAGAACAATTAAAGAATACTATTTCTTACATGGACGTAAAACACTGGGCAGTTGTGCAAATATTGTTGTAAGCGATCTCTATTATCTAGGTTGGGCTAGACATGCAGATACCTACTATTTAGCTACCCAGTACAAAGACTAGATTATGTATTTATATTATGTATATTTATATTATATTATGTGTGTGTGATTAATACCACTCAGAAGTAAGAACATAGGTAAAGCAGCATTACGCTACCAAAAAACCGCTGCAATACCAGGCAGGGAAAAGAGGCAAACGTTTCAGTCTCTAACTAACTTCCCCAAGAAACTTTGAAAACTGTAAATTGCTTCTTTTAGAAATATCTTTTAAAAGATATAATAAAAATTAATGGGGGTGCCAGAATGATGATTAAAGTCTAAGTTCCGAGAACTACCGGAAGCTTCTGGAAAGTTTTGGGAAGTTCCTAATTAAGATTGGTGTCCTTTTCAAAGTAGCACGAACTTTTTATAAGTTTCCTACGCTTATCTACGAGATCACTTAACTGTAGAGAAGATAGGTATTAGGGAAATTGATTTTGAAACGTTATTATTCAATTAATCAAAAAATTTAAGAATGTAAGTGTATTTGATTCTAACTGTATGTACTTAAAGATCTATGTGTGTACGTAATTTACACTAAAAATCAATTGCAAAATATATTTTTAAATATATTTTAAAGGCCTAATACTATTTACCTACTTTTTGTTCAAGTATTTCAAAATACCTAGGTTAAATTTAAATAACATGAAAGTTTAAGGTTAGTACTTAGGGCATACTTGAAGTTTTTAGATTCTGATAAAGTAAAACACTAACGAGTTTATATTATTATCACTGTTTAAAAAATTTTTATTCTTTTAATCTTCTTTTTTGGACATCTTACCTCTTGGAACCCTGGATATCTCCTGAATGAAAATCTAAAATTTTTTTTTAAGTAACGCTGAGGCCGGGCTGAATTGAAGATGACTCTTTAGTTACGCTAAAAAAATTTAAATGTAGGCTGATGGTAAACAAAATAAAAAATTTTATAAAATATATTTTAAACTAGCAGCTCCGCCCGCTCTCAATTTGGTTAACGGCCTGGGATTCCTACGGCAACTGGTTGATAACTCGGCTTCTAGGTGGAGCGTATAAAGGTAGAACGCTCACCAGATGTTAAGATAAACCTCCAGCAAAACAACTGTGAAAACTTCATCCAATTGACAGATTACATAACTCGAAGTCTAGGAAGACCCTTCATATTATTTTTTCTTAAATATCTCTTATCTACAGACATCGGCCAGTGACAATTTCGTTATATGCAAAGATAACAATGTGTGTATTTATTTACATACTAAAATAATTTAATAAAGTAAGTAATAATAAATGTAAATCTACAAATAATAAATACTATTTAATGAACCTCCACGTGGGGAAGTGTACACAAGGCTGGCAAAGTTTTCTCGTTGAACAGGTAAACTACTTTGAGCTACTTACTAACCGGGAGCGGTTAGATATTGTAGATAACACAGTATTCTAAGGCATCCAGACACAAATCTTTTATGGGGCCCAATATGGATTGACGAATTAGTTTTAATAGCTTTAGCCCGGATATATGTTCTATACTTAAACTATATATGATCATAACAAATTATTAATGACTAGTTTTTGCCCGGGACTCTACCCGTACTAGAGTAGGTTGTCGGCGCTGTAGGGTTTTTACGGCACTCCTTAATTATTGTGAAAATATTTATAAGTTACTAGCTCTTTTCCGCGGCTTCGCCCACGCCGCATTCGATCATCGCCATGGGAATTTTATTCATTTATTTATTGTGATAAAAATTAATATTAATTTGTTTTATATTCTGTTTCACCAGCTATCTTTGCGCAAATCAAACCAGCACCCTTATTACATAAAACAAAATTGCACCGTGCTTTTATCAGTAAAAAAATCTATACCCGTTGGAAATCAAGTCAAAAAGTATCTTATGTCCTTTTATATCCCTCGAGCTATGTCCAAAACTTAGGTTATTCTGTTGCTTCCTTGTTGAAATTTAATTTTCGTTAAAAAATTATAACATATTGCAGTTGAATTTTGTGAGTATTTTATTTTCAACTTTAAATATGTTCACGGGAGTTACTTGTGAAACACAACATCCGACGAATTCCTCGGCTTTGCTGGCAAACGCTTACCCTTTTTATGAAATTTTCGATTACATTTTAACATAATTATGGCTAATGTCGTAAATAACTCGACGAATTTCGGTTTTGAGCCCGTAAATTGTCTGTTGATTACTTGCATACACTTTTCCCTTCAGAAAACCCCAACGAAAAGGGCCAGAGGTCACACGACCTTGGTGGCTAGTTTAATTCTCCTCGCTACAAGAAAACTCATCTCGAGAAATTTGTCTGCAATAACTGCATTGTTTCAGCCAATTGACTAATCTTCTGCGCTGCGTAGTGTCTGCTGGCTTTAAATGTTAAGGTAATTGAATTGAATATGACATAATACCACACCAACCTTTTGGTGAAGAAACTAGTGTATGCAGAAATCCTAGCTCCATTATTGATCTGTCCATTATTTCCAGTATTACATATTATTACACATTCTGTGTCCGTTAAAGGAAACTATTCTTCTTTGTGGGTTTTAATGGGTACACGATTTTGTACTAGTTACCTCGAGTATACCGCAGGCGACCTCGGATTTTATTATATATATCTGAATAGGTTGTATAAATTTTAGGTAATGATCTATTTTAATACCCTAAGGATTTCTTTTTTAAATTACAGATAATTCAATAGATAAACAGTTGTAGAAAGAACAAACCGTGAAAACATTAAGCAGTATTATCACATTCATTTTACATATTAATTATCATTTTCTTTATAAAGTTTGTGTTCATTACGCTTTAAAACGCTCACCCCTCACCTTACCGCAATTGCAGGTAAATGAAACTTATAAGTTATACATTTATGGTTTCTCGAACAGTACTTAGCGTATATGAGTGTAAGAGTTCTGCAGTACATTTATGGTTTTTCGAACAGTACTTAGCGTGTATGAGTGTAAGAGTTCTGCAGTAGTAGTTCAGGTCAGACCCTTGTGGAAAACTAATTAATTAGTTTGTTGTGTTGTTTTGACCTGTTCAAATTAACGATTTAGTTGTCATCAAATTAAGACTTTGAATTATGTAATATTTACATGCTATTAAGTAGACATATCAATTTGTACTATCACTCTGATCTTTATTTAACACTAGCTGACCCGGCGAACGTTGTCTCTTTTTAGGGTTTCCGTACCCGTAGGGTAATTAGCGGAACCCTATTACTAAGGCTCCGTCCGTCCGTCCGACTGTCACCAGGCTGTATCGCATGAACCGTGATAGCTAGACAGTTAAAATTTTCACAGAAGATGTATTTTTGTTGCCGCTATAACAAAAAATAATAAAAAACAGAATAAAATAAATATTTAAGGGGGCTCCCATACAACAAACGTGATTTTTTTGCTCGATATTGATAATGGCAAAGGTAGACACTTAAAATATTTCCAGAATATTAAGATACAGTCATTTTAAAAATAAATAATGACATTAAAATAAAATAAATATTTAAGGGGGGCTCCCATACAACAAACGTGAATTTTTTGCCATTTATATAGATAATGGTACGGAACCCCTCGTGCTCAAGTCCGACTCGCAATTAGCCGATTTTTTTAAAACAACTGCCGCACCAACCTTTTGTGATAGGGTTGTACTAATTCAGAAACCTTCCCCGCATGTGCATAACAACTTACCAAAATAACTCTCTTAGTTTTATTTCTCTTACTTAACTCTCTGTTAACGTGGTGCTCAGTCTAGTAACCGGTCGGCATTGTTAAGTGTAGTTGCTTTCAAATGCTTAAAACTACTTTTATTTCTTTTTTTCTTTAACCTTTGTTGTTTAGGGCAGGTAATTTTTTTTTCTCTAAGTATTTCATAAATTCATAGCTAAGTTGTAATGCATCATTATTTAATTTGTCTGTTTACCCTATATTTATGAGCTAGAGACCCATAATATACAGATAAACAGACATAATTGTCAGTAGAGTAGCAGCAATAGGGTCCTTCTTGCCTTTAGAGTACGGAACCCTAAAAATGTATATATTACAATGACTAATTATTTAATAACTCTTTCTACTTCTCATAAAGGTTGTTGCAACTTACCTTAATGATTTGCACTTAATAAGAAACAAAGGAGTAAACTCCCGGGAAATCACAGTCTGTCACATAAATCTTACAACAGAATTTCAATATAAATCAGTGCGCTTGAGAGTTAAGTTTAAGTTAACTTTATGATATTCAATAATATTTTGATTTTGGTTTTCTTTTTTGTCTTAATGTTGCAAACAATTGTTTTTTATAAGAATATTTATTGGATTATGTTTGTATTTTTTAAATTGAAACTAATCAATTGTTACAAGACTCAAGTATTCGTAAACTCACGATGCCATAAACCCGTAAATTTATATTTTTTTAGTCCTTGTGACATAAGATTGTAATAGTAAATAGCCCTCCTTCCGGCGCAGTCGGGTTAAAAGGCCAATAACTATTGAGATCATTGACTATAACTAAATACTCAATAGCATAGACAAAAAAAAATGTTTATTTCATACTAGCTGAACCAATAGACAGACGTTGTCCTTCATACAGCTTATGAATTTACTACATAATCACAATACAACTGAAAATAAACAACTAAATCAATTTTTCGTCAATGTGTAACCGATTGGCTTGATTTACAATTTTACATCAGCGTAGAGGAATTCGGCATCATGACAAGCCCATAAAGGTCGTGTTAACATTTGTCATGTATTTATACAAAAATCCTACAGAAGAAATAGACTACAGGCCCATGTCCAAAAAATTGATGGGTCATATGAACCACCAGGTGACGTATATAGGACGATATAAGAGCATAAAATAATAAGATTCAGCACTAAGCCGTTACTTGTAAGCTGTCCAACTGAGTGCTGGTGAGAATTATCAGTAACCTGTGACCTAATAGTAGATTGCACAACGAGTGGAAGAGTTTTATGCAAGGACCTGAGTCGACCTCAGTTGAGTAGTGAACGGTTGTATAGTAGAATTCTAAGCGGAGCGATTGATTGAATAGTGCGAGATGGTATTGTTTTATTATTTTATTAATAATAAATTATCAGGTCTGCAATCATATTTTACACCGGGACTATGAGAAAAAATTTGGAAAATCCAAAAGTGCACGCCTCATAGCGGTCATTCACATTTAAAAAAAAAATTCTTAAACAGAAACTCAAGTTTTTTAAAATAAAATAACAAATAAGGTGAGGAAAAAATATACTATAAAATAAAAATAAATAATATATATATAGATATACAGTATACAGTGGTATATTAGTTTTTTATAAATCATAATTAAACGACAGTACTTAGAACGCTAATATTAACTAGGAATCAGCACAGTGTAATACTTTATATATTAAAAACAAAAGTATTCCGGTAAGATGAATTTTTCGACCAATTTCTCTGCCACATACATGGTCACATAAACACAGACTCACGGACGTCCAAGAATGATTAGTTTTAATGTTATTATTTATTATATTAAACAAATTAATTGTTTAAAAAATGTACCATATGTGCTATACAGATTATTTAACTTCATATTAGTGCACTCATATTATCCTGTAAGTGATATATTAAAAAAAAAACGTCATTTAAGTTTCGAAAGACTGGGTTTTTTGACATGTCGAGAGTAGAGCACTACCTCACCCGCTCCGCTTATGAGGCGTGCAATAATAGTTTGCATATACTTAAGTTTTAATTCGATACTTAGATTGCTAGATGAAGATAATTATATATTTTCATTACACTTACTCGTCAAAAGAGTCATCACGTGCAGGTAAAGTGGGTTCTAAGACCCTAATTACTCCTATGGGCTTTTTCTATGTAAGTTTTACTTTGTTCAAGACAAAACGGTAGGTCATAGAACCCACGGGCGATAATTACATATCACCGCACCGTGCGTGTTCTACAAACTGTCTATTCTTTCAAGTAAGTATGTCTAAAAGCGCTGTCTGTGGTTCAAGATATGAACTACGCACCAAGCAAGCAATTACAAGTTTTAACTTCAGCCAAACTTTTTGATTTAAATTAAATTTTATTCTACCCGCCTTTTAAATTGTGTTTTGGTGAGTTTATTTATTTTTTTACTTTATACTTTTATTTATAAATGTGATTAAAAACATTGCGTGTAACACGGGCGGTACAGAAATTACAAACTCGAGTAATTGAAGCCTTTGGCCTTCGGCGTAAGGTTTCTAAATAGCCAATATATATATTCTAAAATACACAATATATTGTAAACAAGGAAATCACAGGAACAATAAAAGTTTATTGCACCAAAATGTCACATTAAATACAAACCCGTGTCTGACGTTGTTTCTTCAGTGCACAAACTTTTCTGACCTTGGGTGTTTGCGTTTGGTTGCTAGTGACGTTGTCAAGTTCACACCATTTCAATGTGGCAACTGTAGCTTTCCTCGTGTGTATTTACGTACGGTCCGCAGCTCCAGTGTACCATGCTGATTCTATATTTTAATTTTATCATAACCCCTGTTGACAAAGAGGTGTTTTATCCAAGCTAATCAGTGAACAAAATGTACTTTTTCGAGCAAAAGTGCTAAAAACGAACTTTTATAATTTCTTCTGGAAAATTTAGTAAAAGGGTACTAAATCGAGTCGAGTTTTCTGCAGATATTTTTTTTATAGATAAAACTGCGTGAATATGAATTTTTATTCTCTGTAACAAGTTAGTTGTGGTGGGTAAGTTGTCAAGCAAGACGGGTTTCAGCACCAATAAAAACGTATACCATAAAGGTTTAAAAGTTGGAAATTGGTATGGTATTTCAATTAGTTTTGCGGTTAGAGCTATGAAAGTAAAGTAGAAAGTGAAAGTTTGTGTGTGGCCCGGAATTTTGAGGTAGAGGATGAAAGTTTGTAAGTGAGGTCCGGTACTACAAGGCTAACTAACATAGCTTCATCTTTTAATACCTATATTATTACCTACCGATTTTTGAAGTTTTTTTTTGGATATGCC
This sequence comes from Apoda limacodes, assembly GCA_946406115.1. Taxonomy (NCBI): domain Eukaryota; kingdom Metazoa; phylum Arthropoda; class Insecta; order Lepidoptera; family Limacodidae; genus Apoda; species Apoda limacodes. The sequence goes on from OX291540.1 coordinate 19,873,633, forward strand.
ACCAGGTTCTAAATTTATGCATGCGGGTGCACAAGTACATATGAATAGGAGAAGAAGAAAAACGTCTAAAAATTGAAAAATTAAAATATGGAAGCTAACACAAAGAAGTTCGTGATAAGTTTACTAATTTACCACAAGAACGAAGGGTCAAATGTAAACAAATAATTTTTTGAAGACTGTATTCATAGTACAATATATTATTTTATCATGTCTGTATATATATTTTGCCAAACCCAATGTCATTAGACGTAACAAATATTTTTTTTATTTTCATAGCCACCTGATTTATAAATACCCACTCAGTGAACTGTACTTTATTTGTTAACTGATCTATATATTTTCTAACTTGTTATCTAAGTTCCTTCAATACTATACAAGGACACGCTTCCGTTTCACTACGTTTTTTATCGTCAGTTCAGCTTTTTAATAAGTTAGGTCTTGCATGAAAAAATATAAATTTATAGCGATTCACTAGGTACTTATGTAGAAAATATTTCCGCAGTATATTTTCAACTACACAATGAATAGCTAAAAATAGCATGATTTCTAAAACCACTATGTACTACAACTTGATATAACATGTTACTACTAGATAGTATTAGGCTGATTATTATAAAAATTGCAAGCGTGAGTGCAAACAATGTATAACATAGTTATGTTTCGTTATATGAATTGTATAAGTAAATTTTAAGTTCCAATCGACTGTCTAAGAAAATATTATGATAATATTATGTCTTAATAAAAACATTTTCTTATCATTAAAGTTATGTATAAAAATAAATATAACTAATAAATATTACTGGACATAATAAACACAGTACTATCTGTTCCGCACTGGACAAAGCTTTGCGTAAGCTTCGAACCCGAGCTACTCGACTCCAGTGCCAGTCACCACTACTAATAGAGACACGGCGCATGATATATTATTGAAATTTAATTTTTCTCTTTTCTATTTCTTTTTTTTTATTTTTGGATTGTCCAATTATATAACAAGTGACAAATTTTAGAAACATTCTTTGCTAAGTTACCGAACCATTACATAATTTAATTATTATTATTGAATTGTTAACTTTTAAATTATTATAATGAATACTAAATGTCATATATGCTATTCACTGTAGCCATTTAATGTTAAATTGTACATAAGTTATAAGTATTTTTTAACTTTTTTGAATACGTTTTGAGGCAAACCTGTTAGTTTACAAATGTTTGAATAAATAAATAAATAAGAATATTTTTTCATCCTTAAATTTTTTGGAAAATACAAACTAAAATGTGTAATAATACTTAAGAAAACGTTCGAATAATTACCAAGAATCTAATCGCTACAAAGAATTCCGATACCAAATCTTGTTTATCGCTTGAGCAATTGAAAGCAGCGCTAATGACACGGCAATTTTCCTGGAAAAACGTTTAAAAAAGAAATACAATTTGTTCAGCAAATAAATATAAATCTAAGTATAAGAACAAATAATATACAATATTATCTTTAAAAAAATATAACCTTTGATAATCTACCACTCAGCCTAAGCAATTTGAGAAGACTCATGCACGTCTGAAATTGTACATGCACAAACAAACATACAGTAGTAACCAACTCATAAGTAATAAACAGAAAACCTCACGTTGATTGCTTTTTTTCAGGTTCGGAAACGTACTGGTAATGGCATATTTGGCAGTTATCTGAAGAAGAAATGACTGGATCACTAAAAAACCAAAGGTCTGAAAAGTTTGTTGAACTGTATTTCCGCAAGGTCATCCACGAGGATTTTTAACGATAAAAATAAAAATGTTAATGCTTTTACCTACAAAAATATCGGAATTCTCATAAAAAAAATATCCATATTTTGCACCTCTAAGGAATGTCTTTCGAAAAAACACAGCAATCTTACCTAAAAGACAATTTTTTAAGTACCGATTTTTATGCATTTAGTTTTAAAAGTTACGGTTTTCCAAACCAACTTCCAAAACTTTTTTTAACCTCTTTATGAGATGAATTTTTCCCAATCCTTTCTTAGTGATCGCCTTTGTTAAATCTAACAGAAATCTGTTTGCAAAATTTAAAGTTTCTAAACGCAGTACTTTGGTCTATGCATTTGGTATATGAGTCAGTTAATGGCTATAATGGTTTTGGTCAGTACATGGTAAGATTAAACGATTCAAAAAAATCAGTTATTTGTAAAATGGTCCTGATCTTATCAAATCACATCTTTTGGCTTAACGTATTCATTAACGGTAGTAGTTAGCTAAGCTATTTTTAGAAGGTTTTATATAGTTTCTAAATAATATCTGTGAGTTGTAGTTAGCATTTTTGCTAAAAGTGGCCGTTTTTAGCAGAAATGCCAACTACAACTCACAGATATTATTTAGAAACTATATAAAACCTTCTAAAAATAGCTTATGACTAGCAATATATTTGCGACATTTGGATTTTAGAAATTCGTTTTCTACGAAGAGAAAATTGAGGATATCTAATGGCGGCGCTAGTTAGCTGCTATATGCGCCTTAAACCATAAAATTTGGTATAGAGATATTTTGAGTCCCTGGGAAGACATAGGATAACTTTTATCCCGAAAAATTTAAAAGTACACGCGGTAATAACTATAACCGAGCTGAAACGAACTAAAGCTACAGCTTTGGCTTGCTATAGCAAACTTTACGTAAAAGTTTCACGCTGATAACCGAATTTAGGGCGGGCGGAGCCAATGGCAAAATATAGTTTTACAATGTTTTTTTTATTATATATAATAGGTAATATTATAATAACTAATGCCACTTTTATAGTGTTAAAGGAATATAGTCTTTTTAATTTTTCTCTTTAACAGTAACATTATTAACAAACAATAATATTTTATTAATTAAGTGAAAATTGATTCAATAATGACTTGCGGTACGAGCATACATAGCTTGAAATATGATGAGCTATTTTGATCAGGTATAATTTTGAAAAGAAAGTAAAGTATACGATTAAAACGACAAATAAATTAATAAAGCTTTTTTGGATAAACCATGAATATATCCAAATGAATTCAATTTAATTAACGTTGCTACGCTTTTAATTACGCGAGGCTTAGTAGGCGTTGATGCGTAACTTTATTTTGCTTCATTCCGATAATTGAAACTCCAAAATCATTTATTCAAAAGCTGCCCGCACCGTAGTGATAAATTCTAAGTACACCAGTAATAATTGGTCAATATCTTCTTATTTCTATGAAGTAAAATCTTCGTCGTTAGAGCCGGAAGGCGTCCACTGCTGAACGTAGGACTCCCCATATGTCTCTACAACGGCCGGTTTTTGCCGCCCGCCTCCATCGGCTTCCTGCGGCTGTCTGTCCACCTGGTAGGAGGCCGTCCCCGGCAACGTCTTCCGATTAGATGTCGGCGCCGGTATGAAAAATGCAAGCGGCGGCGCGCTGGAGTTTTTTGGACGGCGGATGCGCGGCGCCGGCGGCGTGACCTTTTTTGATGTTTTTTAAGAAAATCCTGACAAAGTCCGTAATATACTATGTGCACCGTAAAAGGAGTATTTCCGCCAGCCCTATAGCTCAGCTAACACACCATCCTTGTTGGGTGGTGTGTTAGCTACACTACCTACACTCTAATAAACATAATTTGTGATACGAATCCGGTGCTGCTGCGTGTAATTGACACATATTAATCAGGAAAGAAAATTAAGTACAAAAAAAAAGCGTAATTAGCACTTTTTGTTTAATTTTTCTGTTACACAACACACCAAAGATTTAAACAAGACAATAGAAATCAATCAAATAGAATGGATATAACAAGCAGAAATAAATTCAAATGAATGTTCGTTGAATCCAACAAATGTCAATAATTTCTATTTGGTGACACAAAATCAATCAATACCATTTTGACTAAGATCCTACGCTTGCTACTATTAGTTTTTCCCATCAGTCTTACATGTTTTATAATTATCTTGGATGAATATTATTTTGTTTAAGAGTAAACTACGAGAGAGTAGGACTCAAACAAAATTTTTTTACTGAAACAGCTACTGAAAACACTCTCCCACTCGGTGTGCTTGTGGCATGCACACAGAGTACAACTTTAGAAGTTTGGCATTGTAAAAAACATAAATGGAAAGTTTGCTCACACTAAAGACACAAGTTTGCGCGTTCACCGCTAAGAAAACTCCATTCACTGTAGTCCCACAATTCCAGAACACTCCCCTCTCCATCTCCAAGAGCATTGGGATCCTTGGTGTCGACATCTCTAGCGATGTTCAGTTCCGAGATCACTTGCTAGACAAGGTAAAGCTGGCGTCCAAAAAACTTGGTGTACTCCACAGAGCGAAGCAGTGCTTCACGTCGGGGCAAAGGTTGTTACTTTACAAGTCGCAAGTTCGGCCCCATATGGAGTACTGCTGCCATCTCTGGGCGGGTGCACCCGGATATCAGCTTGGCCCTTTTGACTCGGTTCAACGACGGGCTGTGAGAATTGTCTACGATTCCAAACTCACTTGCGGCGGGCCCTTAAGTCTGAGGAGAGACTTTGCCTCCCTGTGTGTGTTCTACCGCTTGTAAAATGGGTTGTGTTCTGAGGAATAGTTCGAAATGATGCTCACTGCTACTTTCTACCATCGCACCGCTCGCCATCGGCAGGGAATCCATTCTCACACTTTAGAACCTAAATGGTCGCGTACAGTGCGGTTTCAGAGAAACTTCCTCCCGCGAACGCTTCAGTTGTGGAATGAGCTCCCTGCCAAGGTTTTTTGCAAGGCCTACAGTATGGAGTTCTTCAAGAAAGAAGTTATTAGATTTCTGAAGGGTCGGCAACGCGCAAGTGATACCCCTGGTGTTGCAAGCGTCCATAGGCTACGGTGATCGCTTGCCATCAGGCGGACCGTAAGCTTGTTTGCCAACTTAGTGGTATAAAAAAAAACTTGTTTTCGATAATAAAGACATTTTTGTACACATATATAAAAAAAATCGTACACACAAATATTCGATCAACGTCGTTTCACGACTCACGCGGCGCGGAGAATGAATATGGCGGCGCCATTCATGTTTTTTACAACGCCAGACAGTAACACTACTGAACCTGTCAATAATATATAAAGAAACATAGGCCTGGAAGAGGTTCGAATTACTCAAAGTGAGTGGATCCTTTTAGAAGACCTTGTAAAATTTTTAAAAAGCTTTCGCAAAGCTGTCGTCACAAAAGATTTGTACAATAAATGTTGCTCTCGTGTTTCGTTCAGCGATAATTGACACCCTAAGTAGCCTCCAGGATGAAGAATCACTTACTATGTTAACGGAACATGATGACAAACATTAACAAGAGGTTTCTCGTTACTAGTTACTAGCCTGAAAGAAGTTAATATATTTTTAGAAAACGAAAATATGACTAGAACTTTAATCCATTCCGCAAACATCAAAGAAGTGATAAGCGCCAATGAAATGCCAGAAACAAATGTAATAGATACTTCAGGTACTGCAAGCACAAGCAAAAATTCCGACACAACGTCAGAGAAACATAGCATTTGTATGTTCCAGGGAATCGAAGACGACCCTATTGAGCTAGAATGTTGGCATTATATTGCTGCTGCCGATACAATAGAACCCAAGGATGGGAATCTATTATCGTACTGGAATACTAAAAAAAACGTATTACCTAACCTTTCTATTCTTACTAAAGCTGTGCTCTGTGTGCCTGCCACAAGCACACCGAGTGAGAGGGTGTTTTCGGTAGCTGGATTAACTATTTCACCAAAGCGATCTCGCTTGAGCCCTACTAGGGTAAACAAAATATTATTCATCCATGATAATTATTAAACATGTAAGACGGATAGGAGAAACTGATGTTACCAACCTAATAGCCTACCGCATATTCACTGGTGGGCGTAGGATCTTAGCCAAAACGGTATTGATTGATTTTGTGCCACCAAATAGAAATTATTGACATTTGTTGGATACAACGAACTTTCATTTGAATTTATTTCTACTTGCTATATCCATTCTATTTGATTGATTTCTAGTGTTTTTTAAATCTTTGGTGTGGAGTGTAAACGAAAAATTAAGTTTATTAGAGTGTAGGTGGACTCCAACAAGGACGGTGTGACAGCCGAGCTATAGGGCTGGCGGTCCTTTTACGGTCCACAAATTATACTACGGACTTTGTCACCAGACAACACATATATAAGAAAACGTACACGCAAATATTCGATCGACGTCGTTTCACAACTCACGCGGCGCGAAAAATTAATATGGCGGCGGCGGCGGCGGCGTGCCGGCCGGACTTGGCGGCGTGGCGCCGGCGCGGCGCCCACGTCTACTTCCGATCCGTGGTCGCCGTTCGAAAACCTTTCTTCATCATCGACTATTCTACGGGTCCTTACCGTATCGAATATCCGGAGAAGGCTGCCCTTCTCTATCGGTCTCCGGACCGGTGCGTGTCTTATCTCGAGGGACATACACACTGAAAGGGATTATGGGAGTTTCTTTTGACTCCAGAATCTCGGCCCGAACGGTAGCAATGCTTCAGCCTGAGCAACGCTGCTCACCGTAGTCAATCCCGTCTGTGTAAACCTTCTCTGGCGGCGGAGATCTACTGAGTGCAGACGTCGTGGAAGACATCTTTAATCGATATCTTTGCGTACCATTCGTGAACTATGAAAAAGCCTTCGATTCTATCGAGACCTGTGTGGTGTTATAGTCTCTCTAGCGGTGCCACATTGACTATAGGTACCTCGGTGTAACGGAGCCACAATGTCAGTCAGACTACATGACCAGAACACGAAACCAATCCATCTGCAGATGGGTGTGAGGCGTGGAGACGTAATTTCTCCAATACTGTTTACAACTGCGTTGGAACATATGTTTAAGCTTCTGGAGTGGAAAGGATATGGCGTCAACAAAAATAGCGATTACATCACTCACATTGGATTTGCCGACGATATAGGGTCATGGTAGAATTACTGGAAGACCTAGGTGCGATACTCAGAGACCTCAGCAAAGTTGCGCAACAGGTTGGCCTAAAATGAATATGGATAAAACAAAGGTTTATAACAGGATAGAGTATTCTGGATAACCGAATTACAAAACCTCTGAAGGACTTTAAGTATCGGAGTTCCATTTTCGGTCTCCAGCTTTGTCAACTGTCGTCGCCCAATAGACAGATCTCTGGAGAACACTTTCAAAATATTATTTCCCTCTTTAGCCTCTTCTACATGTAATGTGTTAAAGTGGCGCATATCACGTAGTATGGCTTTCGAGATTATTCTATTGAGTCGCGTGTTGCAACAATGCATGCATGAATAAATTGCAGCAGATTTAATATAAACTGGTAATAGGATTGCGAAGTGCCATACACTTTGTATCAAACAAATGCCAATGGTTTGGGACATATAAAGGTAATCCCTCAGAAATCCCTGCAGGCGAATTGCGTCAGAAAAGCTAATCCAAGTCACCATTCACCTCAACCGCAGTTGTCTATTTTGTGCCAATACAGGTTACAATAGGGCGTATACATGAGAAGCGGTCGGTGACATAATACACGTGCCTCACCACACGAGCTATTTGATTAGAATTGACCGCATCTCGCTTTACTGGACTAGGCAAGCTTATGTCGGCCTTATTCGAATAAAATTCTCATCGAAACATTAGATAGTCCTAAACTAACAGAAAAAAAAACCTTGCAATAATTATGCACTACTAGAAATGCACAGAATTAGACAAAACTTAAAAGTTAAAGATGAAATTATTAATAAAGTGGCTTTTTTAAAAACAAGCTTATATTCAAAAATTCAGTTCTACTAAAACAAAAAGAATAAGTTTATGAAATTGTTGTGCTGATGAATGTTATTTATATAGTTTTTTACAAGATTTATCTACAAATATGACTGCAGCTGCGGCAATTCTTACATTGGCCAGAACAAACGTACAGTTGCGGACAGGGTCAAAGAACATATTGCTGCTGTGAAGAATTGCCAAATCACCAAATTAGCAATAGCGGAATATCTGATTTACTCAAATTCTAACTACTGGATTGAGCTCCACCAGCCTACGGTTTTGTCAACCGATCGCCAATTTTACCGTAAATTGGTATTGAAGCGATTGAAATAAAAAATAATAAAACCTTCAATCGTGAGGATGAATCAGGCTGTCGCCAGCATGGAATCCGGTGATAGTGAAATACAGATCTCGAGTTTTATCAATGAACGCACCCGAGGCTAGTGTTAAGAGGATAGGTACACTTCGCGGCGCTTCGCAGCGCCTTCACAACGAATTTCACATTTGTTTTTGACTTTACCGATCAATCACTGTGAAATTTCTTAGTCATAATCCCAAGCTAAATATCTGTCTGTGGTTTTCCTAAAATCTTGTAAAATGTTCTAATAACTAGATATTTTTTTAAAATCATTTGTATGAAAAACTAGAATCCTGTATAACTTTTGAATTATAAAATTTGATAAAAAACTGGCACACTGCAGACATAGATATTTATTACTAGAACATCTGTTCAAAATTTCGTGGTGTTTGATCAACAAGTGTCAAAAATAAGTGAGAAATTAGTTTGTATGAAGCCAGCTGCGAGGCGCCGCGAAGTGTATTCTCTTAAGTGTAGTAATTATGACAGGTATAAAGACAAAGTGAGGGTAGTTCATTAGGACACCTCCACTCGAAGCAGAAGACGCCAGCACCGCCAGTCTATCCGGAACCAACGGTAGGTGTAACCCAGACGAAACGTCGGGAAAAAGGTATTTTACCAAATAACTACGAGTTTGATCCTGTTTTATTTTTAAATTAGTAAAAGAAAGCGAAAATTTAAAACTTGCGATGTAAGGTTAAACAATAAAAAATGAAATATCCATAATTATTGTACCTAATATTCTATGACAAATAATTTCAAAATCTTCTAGCGTAAATAGAAAACAGAGAAAGATCAACAAGTGGGCAAAGTTGTTTTTTGTTTGTTTGGTTGTTGTTTGAGTGTCAGCTTTAAATCCCGAGCTAATGACGATGTGATTCTTTTATAGACTACTGAGAACAACGAGACCTACACAATTTGCTTTCGTGTGAAATAACAACAACGCCTACAACTTTTCACCTCTGCCAGTGCGAATAGGTCATAGGCAAAGAACACGTAGAAGCACATAATAAGCAATAAGTTTTATTTACAAATACTACTACTACCTACTATACTCTGCTCCTTTGAAAAATAAACAGTAGGTAGGTATTAACTATTCTTTTTAACATTAGCACCTTTTGAAAGTTGCCAATTATTGAACAATTCGTATGCTTTAAAATATTTTCACGTGACTTCTCTGGAAAAATCTTAGTTCAGAATTAAACAATAGCTCTTCTAGTGTTAAAGAAATATCTTCTTAACTCAAGTCACTCATTATTTCAAAAAAGATACAAAATATACGTATATAAACAATCTAAGGTTAAAATAACTAATTAGTTTCGCGACATTAGCCTTCTTTTTTTTTAGTCGTGCGTTCAGAAAATGATATTGGTATCACAAAAAAACTTTTTAAATAAATGCTATTTATTATCAGTAGGTATAAATTAAGTTCTTCAACAATAAACATTTGCAATGTAGTTATGCTTTTTATTTTAATAAATTTGTTTCTTAACCAATCAACGCGTTTTTTTTTTCAGCTTCGCAAAATTCCAAAAGGATATATTTGAACGTTGCATTACTTTGTCTCACGCTCGCAGCAAAAATCGATTTTGCCCACTGTTTTTGAACAGCAAAACTACACTTTTGGTGCTGGAGAGGTGAAAAAGAATTTTTTAATGTAATAGAATATTAGGTACTATTATGGATATTTTTTTTTTCAGTGATTATCCTAACATAGTGCCTATATAATTTTTATGCAGTAATTCGATCGAATTATTTTATATAAATAACATTCATCAGCACAAATCTTTCATAAAATTATTATTTTCGTTGTAGGACAGCTGAATTTTAGTTTTGTTTTAGTACAATTGAAATTTTGAATAAAGGCTTGATTTAAAAAAAGTTTTTTTATTAATAATTTTATTACAATTGTATTGCTTGAATCCATTTTCTAATTGTAATATATAATTACTGTTATATATATATATGCATCTCAAAACATCAGGAAGCTAAAAAAAGGGTCTCAAAACACTTAATACCACCAAAAAATGGATTCCTAGTCTAAAAAACGACTCAACTAACAATATGACATTTTCAAGATCAAAAATAAATAAATAGCCACAACTTTTTATAAGAATCTATACAAATCAAAAGACACAGACTTGGATAATTTACCATTCAACCAAAATTCTCTTAAACTTGATAGATTCTCTACGCATGAGGTAATAAAAAAAATTAACTGCTTAAAGCCCGACAAAAGTAATGGACCTGATCGCATCCCTAATGAAGCAATAAAAGCAGGTAAATTTATATTAGCACCACTCATAACCAACTTATTCAATAAAATCCTAGACGACAGAACAATACCTGAAGAGTGGGCAAAATCTGTTATTATTTTACTCTACAAAAAAGGAGACCTTGCCGATATTGGAAACTACCGACCAATCAGCTTAAAGTCAAATATGTATAAATTATTTGCTTCATGTCTCGAGGAACGTTTGGCGCTGCTTACAGATAAATGCCAGCCGCCAGAACAAGCTGGATTCAGAAAAAACTTTTGTACAATAGATCACATTCACACTTTAAGCCTAATTATAGAAAAATATACAGAATACAATAGGCCACTCTACTTATGTTTTATTGATTACGCCAAAGCTTTCGACTCGATATCTCACAATAGCATATGGAAAGCTCTACAAGAGTGCGAAGCACCGTCAGAAACTATAGATCTTCTAAAAGACATTTATACAAAAAGCAAAAGTCGTGTAAAATTAGAAAAACAGGGCCCCGAAATAAACATATGTAGAGGCGTCAGACAAGGTGACCCCCTGTCACCAAGAATTTTCATAACTGTTCTCCAAAATGTAATGAAATCTTTAAACTGGGAGAGAAAAGGTATCAACATAAATGGGGAATGTCTCAGTAATCTTCGGTGTGCTGACGACATTATACTTTTTTCTGAAACAGCATTACAATTGGAGATTATGATTAACGAACTACAGAGAGCAAGTAGTGCAATCGGCCTAGAACTAAATACTACTAAGACTAAAGTCATGACAAAACATCTCACAAAACCAATAAATGTTAATAACTATGTATTAGAGTATGTCCAAAACTACGTATATCTAGGCAAACAAGTATCATTCTCAACGTCTTGTCACCAAAATGAACTAAACAGACGTATTAATATAACCTGGAATAATTTCTGGAGCAATAAGGAAATCTTAAAATCTAAACTCCCAGTAAAACTTAAGAAAAAAATTCTGGACTCATGTTTACTACCGTGCCTTACATACGGATGCCAAACCTGGATATTTAACCAAAACACAAAGAATAAAATAGAAGTATGTCAGAGAGCAATGGAACGTAGCATACTAAACATACGTAGAAATGATAAAAAAAGAAACTTAGACATAAGAAAAACAAATAATGTTGTAGATGCTTTAGAACATTCTAAGAAACCAAAATGGAAATGGACAGGTCATGTAGCACGCATGGATAAAAATAAATGGACTCGGAAAATAACTACTTGGGCACGACCACCAAATAAAAGGAAAAGAGGTAGACCGAAGGAAACATGGATAAATGAAATACACAGAATCAATCTGGATCAAAATCACGAAAGCACAAGACAGAAAGCTGTGGAGTAAAATGGAGGAGGCCTTTACCCGTTGAGGGGTTCTTAATGAATAAAGTTTTAAGTAATAAAAATGCATATATATATAACTAAAACAAGCATGGTAATATAATAATTTTAATAATTTTATCATTTAAGTTAAATATTGTAAATTACTAGATTCTAAACGTATTTATTATGGAAATAAATGAGGCTATAATAAATAATAATAATAAATAATATATGCTTTATAAATAACTATCGTTTAATTAATAAATAAACTATAACACTTATTAAAAAAGGCCCTGGATGTTTCTGCCAGACGATAAAGTGGCCGCGGTGCCACGTTGTGTGGCAACGCTTATTTATTGACCAAAATATAAACTAGCCTTCTGATTTTTGGAAGTGGAGATCAATCGCTTGGCTATGTCCTTATAAAAACATGGTCATTTAACTAAACTATATTAACAGAATATACAGAATCATTTGTATAGCTCAAATAAAGTGCTTTTTAATAACGTAGCCTGTGAGTGACAAGCGTGACCGCTTACCACGCGGAACGTAAGCTTGTTTGCCACCTTAGTGGCATAAAAAGAAAAAAAGAAAAAAGGAGAAATTGTATCGAACACACGGTGCGCCTCTGACAAGTATTGTAACGAGCGAACCCAAGGGTTTGGTAATTGTTACGTGTTCAGAAGAATTTATTTGTCTCAGAACCGTTATAAAGTTGTCGTCGAAGATACGAAATCATGGTCAGTAAAGACATTTGGATTTAAGGGACTTATTCCAGTTTTGGAGTAATCACTCATTGTTTCACTCAACCACACATGCTTTAGCATACGCAATTCTAATAAGTTTACCAAGTTGAAACTGAGTTACGATGCTGGATTATTACGCAGCCATGTTATCCATTCCAGCTGATTCTGTTCGTTTGTTAAAATTATGATCTATGCCATTTTTTCTGCCATTTGAAAAGCTAGATATTGAAATCTCTACATGTAGGTAAGCCCAATAAACTGGGCTTCTAGATCGATTATATGTTGACACATTAAATTTGCTTTATCAGAAGTAAAAATGGTAAATGTCAAGTGATATCTAATAGTGAGTTTCAGTAAAATCGAAAGCTGAGACAGTGAGAGGCCCAAAGTTAAGTGTAATTGAAATATTATTTGATTTGGTTTAATATCTGTACTGATGTTAATTAAAATTAGCACTTGCACTTGAATCTTAGTAACAATCTAAATTGTCATCTTAATATTTTATTGTTTTACCGTTTTAAACGACCAATTCCTAGTTTAGAAAAAACTACTTTATTGTTAGTGATACGAAATTTCTTCACTCTATCTTTTAAAGTTGATTGCGGGACCGAAAATGATCTAGAAGCGAGGCGATATTCACTTTTCCCTCCTATTACTTCCAGACTGGCATTTTTCATATTTTCTGCACACTGTATTTCTTTTATAATTCCTTGGCATTTTAATAGTTATTACCTGAAACAACTACCAAAAATCTGCGTTAAACAATAAAATAATAAAGAACTAGCGGTCCCGGCGAACGTTGTACCGCTGCCGTCGCTTAGAGTTCTCTCTGACGTTTTTTTTTTGCTCGATTTCTTAGGGTCATAGCGTGATGTTTACACAGCCTATATATAACCATTCTCAAGAATTGTATTACTTTATACTGCCAGAGATATTAGCACGTTCAAACAAAAAATAAACTATAATAACTTATAAATAAGTATAAATACAAAACCTTTAATAAAAGTATAGATACACTAATTAATAGCCTATATTCATTTGGCATTATGTACCTTTCAAACTGTGAAAAAAAATTTCAAATAAGTCCAGTTGATCTATAATAAAACAAACAGCTTAATCTTTATTATATTTATACATTGGCACTCCTTAAGTATTAAGGGTCTTGACTTAAGCACAATTACTTAGCTGTTGTTGAAGTTCAAGTGTTTGGAATAAGCGCTAGAGAGCAGTCGCCGGTAGCCGTCTCAGTGCCTTCACGACAGCGGCGTCTCGGCGCGCCTGACACTTTACCACTTATTTGATTTAAACACTTTACGCCCTCGTGTGCTTTTCGGATTTTATGGACAAACCTTTAAAATAGTTTCCTGTATTTTTTTACTACATGAGTAAAAAAATAAATAAACGAAACTATCAAAATTATAATTTAAGTTTTGCATATGTTTCGGCTCCGGAAGGCGTTAGGCCATGCAGAACAAATACAATAAAATAAAAGTACCACCTGATTTAGTTTTTAACTTAATTTAACGCCTGATTTAATTAGAAAAGAGGCTCAAGCTGTTACGGACAACTACTTGTTTTTTTTTTTTTTTTTCACATTTGGCTTGTGTTTACTTTTAACATATTCAAAATGAAAAGTAGATTGTTTAATTCAGGTGAAAGGCCCATTTAATCCATTAGTCAACAATCTACATTTTTATTTAATAGCAATCCAAAATCGATTGCGTGTTTATCTTTATAACAGGCCAGGCAAAAAAAAATAGTATAGAAATTTACTGTAGCAATTTCTTTCTGTCCGCAAGTTATATTTTTAATTTATTAGCAATCTAGAATCGATGTTCTTTCTGTGATTTTTTCATAGCGGTTTTGAGTAAATATTATTTCATGTAGATTGACGCAGAAGTTGTTTAACTTACACAATTTGTTGACATGTAAATACCTTCCCGATCGTTTATTCTTTTCTAGTTGGTGCTCGATCGTTGGAAAAGATCAAAGACGTAAAATTTACCTCAAAAGGTTTATTTAGAAATAATTAACGAATGCCTGCCAGTTCTCTTAAATTATTTTCAAATAGAATTCTCTGTGCCTGCTTTATTTTAATACACTGTAAATTTAATTTATTTTTAAAGATAGGTACGAAATAAGGATTCTTACAGAGAAATTAAGTTGTTGAGGTTTCATCATGCCTCCATCATTCCTGCTTTATTTTAATATACAGTAAGTTTAATTTATTTCTAAAGGTAGGTACGAAAGAAGGTTTCTTACAGTGAAATTTAGTTGATAAGGTTTTTTAACTGACTTCAAAAATAAGGAGGTTATCAATTCGACCCGTATGTATGTAATATTGTCAGAATTGCACAGTTTTTGGATATGTAAGTCTATACCAGCATCTAAACATGTGTGGTAAACTTTATGTGTGTGTATGTATTTATGTTTTTCCGCGCACATCTCAAAAAGCATAAGTTGGATTTCAAAAATTCTTTTGTCGTTGGACTAGGTATAGTCCAACTTAGGGAACAGTGCAAGTTTTATCAAAATCGTTTCATTAGTTCTTGAGATAGAGAGTTAAATGTGTGTGTAGTTATTTTTTTCTTTATAAACCACAAAGACCACAATAATCAGTTTTGGGGGGTGATTTATGGTGTTGCCTGCCTACCCTACCTAAATCTTATTCGGTTATACCACGAATTCGTACTAAAATCATAACAATTTTATTAAAATATATTCCATTACTATAATAGATCTATAATTTTCGTAATACTTCATTTAAAACATCAAACTTAATTGATGAATAAATAGCTAGAGCTTTGGTTGAGCAGACGACATCACACACACACACCACACACATATATGCCCACGCGTTAATTTTTCAGGCTTTTGTCAATAAGAATAATATTAATGGTATAGTTATGCCTGCGAAAACTCTCTGGGATAGAGCATAGAACCTGTGCTTCTCTGTCTCCTTAACAATCTCTGTGCCAAAAATGTGCTTAATTAGTTGCAATAATAATTAGACTTTCACAAATATATATTAATTTGGATTGGATGTTATTTATATAACCGCCCGCTCCTCTGCTACACAATAATATGCCCGATGAACTTATTTCTCCTTTGTTAAAACGAATGGGGCGCTATCTATTATCACATCCCGTACTTTTTCAGAAACCATCCTCGGTATATGCACAATACAACTTACCAAAATGTTATTACACTCGGATGGATGGTTTGCCCTTAGTGCGCGAGTCTGACTTGCATTTGATCGCTCCGTGATATTATGAACATGTGACAATTATTTTTTAATGATATAGATAAATAGATAAATTAGTACCTAAAATACTTCAAATTATAATATACCTATCTTCCGCTGTAAAGTAAGGTGACGTGACGCCCTTGCAAACAGCTAACATATATTTATTCAATAAGGGATATTCAAATGCCGTCGTGGTGTGGGAGTATTTTGCATGTTGTACCTTCAATGTCCTAATTCCTTCTTCATCTAGAATGTGAACAGCGTCAATACGTATATGCATCGTGTTAGCATAACTATGAATATCTAATTTGTACCTACACACCTGTATATTTATTAAGATAAACCTTAACCAGAGCTTAAACATCTTATTCATCGCCGTTTTACTTCTAACTTCATATTAAAAATAATATAATAAATACTTACACTAGGTACGTATAATAAATAACATAATAGTATTTTTTAACTATAAAATGTAACATGTAACATGGTTTTTAAGGCCAATTAATTAAGTTTTCGTTGAGTTCGGTGGTGGCCGAGGGATTTCGATTTCACTTTGTGTTCTGAATGGTGGAGGTTCGATATACAACTTTTTTATAATTCTCAACTACTATTGATTGTTGAGACCACTGGCTTTTGAGTATTTTTCATAGTTCCTCAAGTATATTTATTAATCATTCAACTGACTTTTCGGCGAAGACAAACACCGTGGGGAAACCTGCATACGTCAAAAAAAATAGACGTATGTAAAGTACACAATCTGAACAGGGCCCGCGTGTGGACTATGGCCCAAATCGCCCTCAGTGAAGGTAGGCAGGTTCCCCAACAGTGGGTATGTATGAACCTGATAAGAAATTAAGTTCTAATTCTTCCAAGAATTTTTAAATCATGTATTTATCAATTTTGTAATAGTCGTTTTGTATGAAACTATCTTTGACAAACATTTTAAATTTTTTCAGAGGTAAAAAAAGGCTGCTTAAAAATTCTAAAAAAGTTTAACACATTTAATATTTATCGCAAATAATATAGTTACTTAAACCTACACATTTTATACTTATATCAACTAGTGCCATGGATAATGCATAATATTATTTTATTTTGAACCTGGCAAGGTTAACAAGAGGAAAAATTCATTTGAATGGCAAATTATAATCAAACTTTGTCGGCGTGCGTCCTTGGTGGTATGTAGTTGATTTTATGCATTAAATTCGTCAACAGTTCAAATTAATCAAAGCGGCTGCATATCAGCGGCTCGATTCCGTAAAAAGATTGCTAACAATTCTCGTTTGAAGTCCATAGAAATAAGATATACATTACGCATTTGAAATTACGTATGAAATTCATCGATTGTCGCGAAACCGCAAAGTATATCTTATTTCTATCGAGAATTGTTATCAACAACCTACGTTATCAAGGCTCAGGTCACACAACGTTATAATGAGGTACCTATTTAACGACTAGATGACGACTGACTAACTAACACTATAATTCATTGCAACCAATGCATACCTAGTTTAATTTGTGCTTTCATCATTTACCCATTTAGTGCATAGTTTGGTGCCTCATTTATAGCACGTTAATCGTTAAATTAACGCTTGCATCACGCAGATGAAACCCTAGCATGAATAAACTATGGAAAAACCTTAATATAGTTTTCTGCTATATTAAGGTTTTTCCATAGTTTCAATACCCATTCGTCAGACAGTGACAATAACTGACATGTCAACCCTGTCTGGCGATCATTACTCGACATAGACTTGTTAGTGGTTTGGAACAAAATAGTGACTGGCAAGTTTAATAAAAAAAAAACTAAAAATGTCTTTAAAGGTATTTAAATGAAATAAAAATAAAAAAAAATTTTTACGTTTCGATTTACCAAATCAATCCATTTATCAAATCATCATTTTATATCACTAAAATTAACTGATAATTTAGCGATAAATCTTTTGAAATATGATACAAATCGGATAAATTAAATTTATAATAGGAATAGCAGTTACTTCATGCTAGGGTTTCATCTGCGTGATACAAGCATTAATTTAACGATTAACGTGCTATAAATGATGCACCAAACTCTGCACTAAATGGGTAAATCTCGTGAGTGATACACATATTACTCTGTATCTCAAAACCTTCTAAAATAATTTTGATGAAACTTGTACTGTTCCCTAAGTTGGACTATACCTAGTACAGCGAAAAAAGAATTTTAGAAATCCGGCTGATACTTTTTGAGATATGCGCAATCAAAGATACATGAATACACTTATAAAATTTAGCACACATGTTTAGAAGTTGGTATTGACCATCATATCCAAAAACTGTGCAATTCTGACAATATTACATATATACGTGTCGAATTGATAACTCCTTTTTTTTGAAGTCAGGTAAAAAACCTTATCAACTTAATTTCACTGTAAGAAACCTTCTTTCGTACCTACCTTTAGAAATAAATTAAACTTACTGTATATTAAAATAAAACAGGAATGATGGAGGCATGATGGAATCGTCTGCCGAAGTATTTCGATTTTTGTGTGTTTACCCTCAGATCCCACAAGTATGGTTTAACACGGAAAGCTTCCAAGAACGCTTCAGTTCATTAACAATTTATGCACTCCATCATTACTTCACTTCAATATTCACTTGAAAGCAATGCGATGTGTCTATGTTTGTCGCGTTCGCAATACCGAACGACTGCAGCACACACCGGCCACAACAACGCGCTAGAATCGCCCTAAATCTCTTTGATGCGTCGAAAGTTAACGCCACTCCAGCTATCACCTAATGTATAAACGCGACATTAATAAATCATGTCATTAGCAAATAAGCGCGCAAACGGCCGGACATATTATCTGCATACTATGAAAGAACGCGCTTATTAATGGCATTACTCGCAGTAATACATCAAACCGCAAATATATTTATGTATCATATATTCATGAATGGAATCAAAGGAGTTAAGTAGATAATGGGCCATAATGTCGCACGACAGTCCGCGTACGTTTCATTTATATCGCTAATTTTCTATGTTTGTGTTCCGATGTCCTACAATCTCTTAATTCTTTGCGATTCTTCGATATATAACACACCGATCTTTAAGTGGAACATCCATAGACAAGCGTCGGGCACTTAGACCGTTTGACCTGATACTTAAAGGTGATCTCATCATCGTGGAGAATGGAGGATTTTAATAATAATAAAACAGTTTTAAATGGTATCAATATCGAAGAAGTAATACGGTAAATCAATAATTAAATCGAATAGTCACTTTCGCCATTAGATTTAGTTATTGATTTATATTGCATAACATCAGCTGAGTATTGTTGCATGGGTACTTTAAAATGTTTGTTAATTCATAGGGCAAGTACGTCAATGTCATTTATCAGTTGGGTTTGTTTTGCAATAAACTTAAAGGAAATAAAAAAATATGAATATTGGTATATGAATTTAAAACCTTTACACTTACTGGTAACTCAGACCGTCAAAACGTCAAAACCTTTACACTTACTGGTAACTCAGACCGTCAAAACGTCAACTTTACAACGTTTAAATTAGAATAAACTTTAAACGAATGGAAGTTGAGATGTTGAACATATTAATTATACGTTTGTCGATTTATCTTTTTATCTTTAGACATAAGTAGCTTGCAAAAAAAAAGTTACATCATTTTTAATAATTGGGTAAAATTGACCCATTTTGGGCATCCCTACCTAGCTGGTAGTTTTTAAACAAAACTGGTAGTTGTATAAAATATTGGTAAAGAAGCCTTCACAGGATATTAATTTAAAATGGATTTTAAAGAATTTAGTAATGAATATTATAATGGCAATACTACACGGTAGGTAATGTTGCCAAAGGATTCGTAGAATTTTCATACATATCAGATGACTGATGCAGGGTTGTCAAAAGCATTTAACTTCTGTGGGACTACTGGGTGTACACGTTTATTATTTGTTATGCATTAAATTTATCTTTCTTATTATTAGTTATTCAATGTGTTAGGCCTGAATTTATTTGGGTATTTTTTTCCAAGAATTAGAACAAGAAATTAGGTAAGTAACGCAAAGTGTTAATGTATGTCTTGAATATGTTACAACTCTAGCCACAGGTGAACACAAATTTATATTACCCAAATCGATATTTCAGAAAAAACATAGGTTATCCTGTTCGCTTTAATTTTATAGCATTTTTATTAGTTTTACAATATGTATATTTAAATTTCATATAATTTGCCCCAATATTTTCTGATTTATAGTCACAATTTGTCACCTACCGTCACAGCGACACTTTTACCTCGTCGTAAATAAATCGCCATATTGTCTTTATTATCAATGTTAACAACTTCACGAAACTTTAGTGTTGCCATGAATAATCTGGCAATCCTACCCTTACTGTCGTATAATTCTACTTTGTACAGTTATTTTTAAAAAGGCATATTTTTGGTAAGAATTGGAGTATGGTAAAAATGTCATGAGAAGGTATAAGGGAGGCATTGGCATGTAGCCTACACATAGCGAAGGCGTTCGATCGGGTCTGGCACCGGGGTCTTCTATCGAAGTTGCCATCTTACGGAGTGCCGCCCGAGGGTTTGTGCAAATGGGTGGCTAGCTTTTTGTCCGGCAGACGCATACGAGCCGTAGTTGACGGTAGTTGCTCTGATAGCATGGACATTAATGCTGGTGCCCGCAAGGCTCTGTGCTGTCTCCTACGCTGTTTCTACTGCACATCAATGGTATGTTGGAAATCAACAACATACATTGCTATGCAGATGACAGTACTGGAGACGCTTATAACAAGGGCCGAGCAAGCATCCCTCGTTCTGTTGTGGAGGAAAAACGTGAAGAACTTGTATCTCAAATCGAGATCGGTCTGTCCAAGGTCTCTGACTGGAGACGGGAAAACTTGGTCCGATTCAACCCTTCAAAGACACAAGTCTGCGCGTTCACCGCTAAGAAAACCCCATTCACTGTAGTCCCACAATTCCAGAACACTCCCCTCTCCATCTCCAAGAGCATTGGGATCCTTGGTGTTCACATCTTCAGCGATGTTCAGTTCCGAGATCACTTGCTAGACAAGGTAAAGCTGGCGTCCAAAAAAACTTGGTGTACTCAACATAGCGAAGCAGTACTTCACGTCGGGGCAAAGGTTGCTGCTCCACAAGTCGCAAGTCCGGTCCCATATGGAGTACTGCTGCCATCTCTGGGCGGGTGCACCCGGATACCAGCTTGGCCCTTTTGACTCGGTTCAACGACGGGCTGTGAGAATTGTCGACGATCCCAAACTCACTTGCGGTATCGAGCCCCTAAGTCTGAGGAGAGACTTTGCCTCCCTGTGTGTGTTCTACCGCTTGTACAATGGGTTGTGTTCTGAGGAATTGTTCGAAATGATGCCCACGGCTACTTTCTACCATCGCACCGCTCGCCATCGGCAGGGAATTCATTCTCACACTTTAGAACCGAAATGGTCGCGTACAGTGCGGTTTCAGAGAAACTTCCTCCCGCGAACGCTTAGGTTGTGGAATGAGCTCCCTGCCAAGGTTTTCTCTAAGGACTACAGTATGGGGTTCTTCAAAAAAGAAGTTATTAGATTTCTGAAGGGTCGGCGACGCGCGAGTGATACACTTGGTGTTGCAAGCGTCCATAGGCTACGGTGACCGCTTACCATCAGGCGGACCGTGGGCTTGTTTGCAACCTTAGTAAAAAAAAAAGGTAATGTTGCCATTTTTGACGGTATACGATTTGTAAACTGCATATTCAAAAGGCTTGTAAATTTTTGCAGACCAAAACAAGTTTACTTAATTTTCTATTTTGTAGGTATGATTAGGTAATGCTATGCATAATAAAACACTAATATTATAATTATGTTTTAATTAATTTTACTCACTGTAGTGAGATAAAAAAATTGTGTGTTGTGCATCGATGCTAAACAATGTGCATCTTGCTAATCGGTTCAATCTTAGAATTATTTGTTTGCTCGGTATTCAAGTTAGATACTTGCGCTAAATACCTAACAACTTTGCAGCCTTGCAACAAATAACTAGGTATGTTTTTCATTGGCTGCATCCTCGCGAGTTACTAGCTTTGAAGTTAAAGCTTCGTCTAAGTGTTTCACAATAATGGAACGTCATAATATAAATGTATATTATATACAATATTAGGTAGTAGTTTCAGAATTTCCTCCCGCGAACACTTAGGTTGTGGAATGAGCTCCCTGCCAAGGTTTTCTCTAAGGACTACAGTATGGGGTTTTCAAGAATGATTTTTTTAGATTTTTGCAGGGTCGGCAACCTGCGAGTGATGCTCCAGTTTTGCAAGCGTCCATAGGCTGCGGTAACCGTTTAGTGTTTTTTGTAGTTTTTGTTTAAAAATATCTGTGAGTTGTCTAAAGGTGGCAGCTTTTAGCAGAAATAGCCTACTACGCCTAGAAAAACTCTCAGATATATTATATCCAAACAATACAAAATGTTCGGAAAATAGCGTATGGATGGTTTTATATTTTCAACATTTGGATATTTTAAATCGCTTTCTACGAAGAGACAATTATAGATTTTAACAGCAGTACTAGTTAGCTATCTCCCAACTCGGCTTGTCACCGCCGAGGTCTAGGCTACAACCCTCCAACGTGCCAAAACCTCTACATCTGCACATACTATGTGAAATCCCTGATAAAGAATGATATTGTTAAAATACTCCTTGGAAAGAATCATCAAATACGACATCATTGGCCTAGCTGAAGTCAGAAGAAATGGCAATAGTATTCTTGAGGACGAAGACTTCATATTTTGTTACACCGGAGAATCTAAAGGGCTCCATGGAGTTGGATTTTTAATTAAGAAAAAACACAAAAATAACATAGAAAACATAGGCTTATCAGAAAGGGTCTACTTGCTAAATCTACGTTTTGCGGCAACGAAACTCTCAATTATCCAAATTTACGCTCCCACCTCTGATGCAACTGAAGAAGAGATTGATGCCTTCTATGATCAAATAGAAAAAGCCATGAGTTTCGCAAGCGGGAAAGTTATACTAATGGGAGACCTGAATGCGAAGATAGGTCAAAGAAACCCGAAGAAAGTACAATACTAGGCTCATACTGCTACGTCTAGTCAAAAACTCGCTAAATCTAGTTTATATAACAAAAAAAGTCTAGTTGCGCGACTGTGAGGTTATCCTGCAATAATGTCAAATTGATCGGTATTTGGCTGTAGGTTAAAAAACTAAATTAAAAAAGACGGCATTTCCTTTCATATGTAAATAAACTTTCAAAGATGTCTTAAAATCTTTAAATTACGTTTCTGTATTTGTTTACCAACACATTGCAGTCAATCGAGCGTATAAACAGAAAAAACCAACCTATCTTTACAGTTAAAAAAAGTGATATAAAAATTCACTATATTAAACTTCGTCGGTACCCACTTGCCTGAAAAATTGCGTACAGCGCTACTGTCTTATGCATTGTAACAAAGTGGCGTAATTTAAATACTGTTATTATTAGTTCAACATTTTTTAACTCTTGATTAACTTTTTACACATTTTCCCGTCCTCCGCAAAAAGTAGCAGATTATTTTGTACGAGAATAAGACGCCTCCCAAATATTTAGTTTTTAATATTTAAACTGAAGTTAAAGAAAAAAAAATTACACCACCTCGTAGAACCTAGTGAAAGTTAAACAATAAACTTTAATTCCTGAAGTGTTTCTATGAACTCAGTCTGTTTCAATGTTTTTGTTTTTATGTGATTTATTTTCAGATATGTGATGATTATTATAATATGTGATAGGCAAGTCACCTAGTCAACAATATCTGTCGTAAAATAATATGTTGTAATTTAACTATTATTGCCTTTTTTTCCACTGCTATTGGCGTAGACTTTGAGTAATTCTACGCCAATCCGAAATCTCTAAACAAGACATTGGCGTTGGATTATTCCAATCTCTAGACTCGAGGAGTTGCGTGTTTGAGGTCAACATTAATGTAAGCATCTCTCGGCTTTTAAGACCCTAACTAAACTATCAAGTTTATCAAACGTTTTAACACTATAAAGTAGGATAATTTACTTTGTATACCTATTGCCTAATCGAAGTTCTTGGGAAGTAATTAGAGGCGAAAGATAAAGGGGTAAATAACAGCTAACTAGTATATATATAATAATAATAATAATAAGCCTTTTTTATTTCCATGACATCTAAAATATATATAAAAGAGGTAGGTATTTCTAATCTATATATGTCAAGGCCCCTTTCGGGTATAGGCCTCCTCAAGTTGCCCCCATTTTTTCCTGTCGTTAGCTGTTTTCATCCAGTTTCTTCCTGCCAATTGAAGTATGTCGTCTATCCAGCGAGCTTTTGGTCTGCCCCTTTGTCTTTTGCCTCCCAGACCTGTCTTTGTTACTCGTTTAGGCCATCTATCTTCAGAAGAGATTTCCAATTCAGAAGAGTTTTGAAGATATGACTTACAGTTTATAATACGGGGTAAAGCTGACTGGGCGTACGTTGTGCTAAAGTACCTCTTTCTTTTGTCCTACATAATATTGCCTAAGTCCATCTTGAATAATGTACTTTTAAATAGAAAAAAAAAACAAATGATTTTTTATAACATGGAAACCTTAGTAAATGCGAAAACAGCATGCACTTATTTTTACTTATCTTGAAAAAGAATTCAGTATTACTAAACGTCTAATTGATCAATAAGAAAGCATTCCTTACAACTCGAATAATGAACAAGAACATGAGTAAATTGAGTATTCACACACTCTATTACTTATTCAAATATCATTCATCCCAATAATTTCATATTCATATGTGCAATGATATTAACTTAATGTAAGTACTGCGAATAACAAAAGTCAGAACTGAATTTCTATGCAAAGCTAAGCTTTTTGTTGATTCATGTTTTGATACAGGCTATTGTTCTATTTCCAAAATCCAAAAAAAAAAGAATTCAAAACGACTATTTTAGTTAATAGATGATAACTAAGCAAATATAAAATCTATCTACATACAATAGAACTATAGGGGATCGAAATTCTATAATTAAAAGATTTTTTTAAATTCTTAAGTGGTAACACACATATTAGGAGTTTCGGGAATTCTGTCTGTTTACGTATTTGTCCGGAGTCGGTGTGAAAATTCAAACTGAAAACTTCACCGATATGTAAAGAATAATTTTGTCTAGGCTTTAGGCTATAGAAATTTAGGTTTTTTTAATTTAAAGGAGGTTTTACTTTAATGGTGCTAAAATAAATATGGCAACTCCGCGATTTTAGAGTTAATAAAAATATAATAGTTGGTAATTGCATTCTGGATTACAGATTAGGAATAACTTGATTTGAAGTTTTTAATAAATCTTTAAAATGGGCGGTTACTTACATGTTGCCGTCTAGCTTTGATTTTCTTGAAGTTCAGTTCTACTGACACAACACCATGATTACCTAGCTCTGGTACATAATTGACTCAAGTCCTGCGGTTAGGGATGATGGAACAAATTATGTTTCTTAATGTTTCGCTATAATCAGTGAAATGAGTTGGTTTGTCTATGTGTTGTGTCAGCATCATGGAGTTTAAGAATTCCTTAAGCAGTTTTGGTCTTGTTATTAAGACAGTTATAGACATTTATATTAAAGTCCTAGGTTAGGATGATAAAATCAGCAACACTAATAAAGACAACTGAGTTAGTAATTGCATCCAGAAAAGTATTGATATCCAGCCATGGGGGACGATACGCCGTGCCTATTTTAACTTTGTGTCCTTTGACCACATCTGCTCTACAATTTCACCAACTGGGTGGTTACATGTTCGTACATATATGCCTTTTTTATATAAAACCTAACTCCTCCCCCACGGCCTCCTCGGATATTTAGCGGTCGTGGTCTTCGTCGATAACCAGGCACTGATGGAGCTCTGCCTTCCTCCTCTGCCCTGAGCCAAGTTTCATTAATAGCCATAGTGTCCAGAGACAGGTTAAGCATGTTTGCTATAAGCTCATCCTGTCTTGAGCCTAGTGATCTCGCATTAAAAAGTCTAAATTGTAAATAATTTGTTCTAAGGCCTCCTATTATGTTGTACCATTTCTATGCAAATGTAATTAGTATTGACAGGATATGTGTAATTGCGGATACTTTTATCGAAGGTACCTAAACAATATTTTAATAAATAGTATAAACTAATTAATGATATTTGAATATGAGCACCAAGTGCAGATAAGTTTAGAAAATATTTTTTTTTTATAATTACTAAGCTTGTAAGTAAAGAAAAAGTATTATTATTAGTTTGATGTGTTTTATTAACAATCGCGTATCGCATCGCTTCGTGCAGTCATGAACATATAGTAGCGTCAATTTAGTATTGTTCAACGCTATTTATACATAGCATACTAAATTATTTAAAAAATAGAGTTGTTTTAAGTAAAGTTTTGCCTGAGAGATGCATTACAGTACTTAGAATATATACATACATACGAGTACATACATCCTTCCACTAGACACGATCTTTTTTTAGTACAGGCACAGAATAACGAATAAGTAATAGGTGGGTACTAAGAGTTTCCTAGGTTCGTTCCAAAACCATAGGAAACATTGTAATTAAACATGGTTAATTTTACGGAAACTATTGGAGAAAGATGCTTAGGCCACTGCACTAGGCCACTTGAGCCGCCTTTAGGAGTTTCTGACTTACCTACCTTAACGAAATAATATTATGGCAACATTAGGTAGGTATATAATAATTTTATCTACAGTACAAGATAAATATTTGGTTATTCCAGAGTAATTCCAAATATATTTCAGAATATGGTCAGAGATTAATTAACGGAAATTGTCTAGGCACAGCAGTTCGCACGAGTTCATCAGCGCACCAGTTATTAATTAATTGATACATAACGTGGAAAAGGGAACCTGCAATATAGGCGTAAATCACACCCACAGACTCTACTCGAAATTGAAGATACGATTTTGATACTGCATAGCAACTAAGAGCATTTCAATGTCCAATATATTTTCTTTAAATCAGTCGAAAATCCTGGATACCTTTTACCAGCCATTTCAATTGTGTTTTGTGAGTTTATTTATTTTTTCACATTATATTTGTATCTATTCACTCATAAACGTGATGAAAAAAATTGTGTGTAATACGGGCGGTACGGAAATTACAGACTCGAGTCATTTAAGTCTTCGGCCTTCGGCCTTAGGCTTCTAAATAGCGTCTCGTTACTAATTTTCTCCTTACCACCCTTAATACACAATGTACTATTTCATATTTACTATATATAATAAGGAAACTTTATAAGATACAAATATGATTTAACAATACTAATTAACAAAAATATATAAAATTTAATGAACTAAAGATAAAAAAAAACCCCATAGAGCTCTCATGAGGCATGGTGCCCAAAATAGAGGCAGCGTTGCCACGCTGTATAGCCAGGCTAATCTTTTAAGCAAAATAGCTACCAGCCCTGTGATCTTTAGTCTCCAACGTAGATCCAACTTTTGCCGCGGTTGCTAAAAGATAAGTCGGGGCCAAAGTATCTACACAAGTGGCGTCGCAAACAAGAATTCGACCCATCTCCCCAGCAACTAAGGACATCTCGTCAGGTCTCTTGCCATCTTTACGAAGTATGCCAACTGGTTCTAATATAGCTGGCGCGTTGGCAGTAGCATTTTATTATATATTTCTTAATTCTATATAGATTTGCGCATTTGTAATATTGATGTACTTTATACGTCACTAGAAGTTCTTTGTGACGTGCATATTTCCAGAGCAAAGATGTGGTTGTCATTTTCATTAGCCAGTTAGTTGTGCTCGATAACTCAATTGGGTCACGGACTATAACGATTGTTGTAGGTTTAAGTCCTCGCTCGAGTTTAATCTTTTGACTGCATCTTTGCTATGAAAATATTTATTTACATTGTTAATTATTAAGGCATACTAATTCCTTCAGTCAGCCCTTCGCCAGAGCGCTTTGTTGAAGCGTTTGGTTGTTTCTATGAGCTGCAACGGTCGGTTCCGGCTCGAGGTAAAGCGGGCCCACCGGCTCGATGTAAAGCGGGCCCACCGGCAATAATGACATATGAAACCAGCCCTGTGCGCAACACACAAAACGAAAAACAAATCTTCCACTTTTACGATAAAAATCTGCAATATTCAGTTCAAAGGAGTTCCTTGGAGGCTTAGGCTATATAGCCTTAAAATTAAAAACAAATTTTGTTTAAAGAGTTTTGGTCAAAAAATTACTTAGACATCGTTAAGATAAGCAGAAGTAAATAAAGCTTTTATTTATTAGCCGTTGTAAGCCCCAATGCAGGGGCACAGGCCTCATGGAGGCTGAGGCCATATAAAGTCTACCACACTATCTTAGTGCGAATTTGTCGAGCTAGTATAGCTATTCTCGCTTTTAGCTAACTATACAGTGTTTTCAAGCCGCCGTGCTGCACTGTTATGTGACACACAAACACAGCCAGAACCGACGGTTGTACTTGCAAGATCACGCTCATCCCTATATAGCTGGGATACATATCATACACATAGAATGGCCAGAACAATGCCTGGGACGAACTGGAACGAAGTGTACGCCAGCGAAATTCTTCTCCGATCACGCATCGTGAACCTAAAGAAGCACTAATAGAGTAATTAGAGAATATTCATTAGCATCACCTCAGGAATCTGGTGGAAACCTATAACAGCTGTATTAACAGCTCGTGGTGGCAATACAAAATACTAAAATTTGTAAATATTGCATATTTCATACAGTACCTCATTTTTCTAAATCTGGTTTAAGTGCTAATTTTTACTTAACTTACTTCTATCTAATACCTATGAACAAGCAATTCTTGTATATATATAATCTTGCATTAAGATGGCGTTCTTGCCCATGTTTACTTAGAAAATTATCATTTAAGTTTAATTCATGTATGTTTCTGCAGTTAAAGTGCCATCACTAGCTTGGAGCGGCTTTCGAAAAAAAAATCCGTTCCACACGTGTATGCAGCCTTTTACACTGGCACTTTCTCTTGAACGCAAGTTAGGTTATATTATTTCTATTCTAGGTCATATTTTCTCTTATTAGTCTTTCGCTGTTCCGGCTTTAATAAATCATAGAGAAGTTAATTTAAATGTCAGTATGTACTAGTTGCAGCATAATTTAGTTGACCACAAATTAGTATTCAGTATTCATCTGAGTTTGAGGGCTAACTGATTTGATTATTGGCTGAATTGACCACAAAATGATCAAATCGGGCCTCGAGCCAGCGTAGTGTAACTAAAGGCTAAGTTGCCCCCGGAGTGCGTTCGACGTTAGCGGCATAACAGCAATACAAAATACTAACATTTGCAAAAATTGCATATTTAATGCAGTACTACATTTTTCAAAATCTAGTGAAAAATGCTAATTCAGTCTTAATTTCATTATGCTAGCTGCAATATTTTTGTAGTTATTGAGGTTTTTGTTACCGACCTTCTTTCTTTGCAGCCTATGTAAGTGTTGAATGATACTCCAACAAAGAGAGCGGGCGTCAGCAATGTTCTTGCATCCTGGCGATACGTGCAGGCGAGACGGCGCTGAGGTTTAGCGCCCTTATTTTAAAATAAAACAACAAATAATGAAAATTTGGCTATTAAGTACACTTTAAGATGTGGGTTTTGAACCTTTTTTCTATAGAAGCTTAAATGATTAGGATAATCAGGATTAAAACGAAGATATAAAATTATTACTTAACTTTACTGTACTGTACATTGTAAGTACAATGCCAACAGCTTAAAATATTCTGTTCTCCCGAACGTGTTTAACTAATTTTAATAGCGTCGCAAAGTACTTTAGCTGTCTCTGTTATATAAAGCATGGTTCAATAGTGCGAATAGGTAGTTAATATTGTTATAAAGCAATTTCAATCACCTGGCAATGACGCGTGACGCGCCAGACGCCGGCGATGCATGGATAATGTCATAATGGTACCTCTACACAATTCAATGCTAAAGTTAATAACTTCTGGTTTAAGCTCAGCTCAATGAGCTGTGATTTTATATATACGAAATAGAATTAGAAAATATTTCATAACTTAATATTTCATAACTTTTAATAAATTTGCACGCTCATACAAAAAATCAATAATGATTTATGCCATGCCATTTTGCCATGCAAATCTACACTTTTATAACG
Source organism: Apoda limacodes (assembly GCA_946406115.1). Lineage (NCBI taxonomy): Eukaryota > Metazoa > Arthropoda > Insecta > Lepidoptera > Limacodidae > Apoda > Apoda limacodes. The sequence continues at coordinate 19,903,485 of OX291540.1, forward strand.
TTGAATCAAGGTTTCAACTTTTACAACTGTCTTAATTACCAAAGAAACTTTTTGATTCTAGATGTTATCCTAAAAAATTTGATTGTCTGCGTGTTACTGAGGCATTACTTACTCAAAGTTGCATAATTATTACTTTTAGGATCGTCGATTTTAGGTCGTTATTGTTCCTTATTGAAAAAACTTTTTTTTAATTTGATCTTTTTTCCATTTAATCGAAGTTTTATTTCTAGAAATTTAAATAAATACGCATTCTTTAACTGCCAAACCTATGTTAAAAAAAACCAAGCCATGTTTTTTAGACAAGTTTAATAAAATTAGCCAAACCATCACAACTAGATCTTAAGAAATACTAATAGGTGTTTATAATAATCATAAATACACATTACTAAATCAGTTCAAAGTTATTTACACAAATTTATATACAAACAATATTTTAAATTACAGTATCTACTGACAACTTTGGACATTTCCAGCAGAAAATGTTAACACTAATACCATAATAGAAGATTATATCTACCCATATAATAACTCTTAGAAGTTTATATGCGTAGGCTGCTTATATAGAATATTTAAATCCTTTCACAAGATGTAAATTAATTTTATTTATTGTTTCCAGCACAATTTTCAATACAAAAATTGGCAAGACCAAAATAGCTTACTTGATGTTTTGTGAAATGTTAATATTTCTAACTGGAAATTTTACATATAGACCAGTATGTTTTAATAATAAATTTCCTAATATTAAATAAGAAGTCTTTCCTTATTAATTACCAAAGTAAAATGCGAGATTCAATTATAGATACTTATTTGTGACTTCACTCACGCACATATCACTGCTACAAAAACCTGTAACATAATATATCTAGTTTATTTTCATAAATTTAAAATAGCCACAGCCTCAGCATTTATTTCATTCATAGAGTTGACCATCGAAGGTGTCCAGACAGAGCAATAGTCATAATAATATATTAAGATAGATTGAAAATCATGTATATTTAAGTAAAGTAGTCAAGGTCTTTTTAAAACAATGATGTAATAGCCAAATAAATTTGACACTACACTTGAGATATCAAGTAGGTAGGTACATAGACATAAATGAGATTAGGGTGGAAACAGTTTCGATACAAGTGGGCGACGGTTGACGACGATTCGCGTTAAAGCTTCTTAAAAAGGTAGTAGGTGCGGATGCTTCAAGTCCTTTAGACTTAAATTGTGCTCTTATCGAAGGCCCCTTCAGACGCCTAGACCAGAAGCTTAGTGATACTTTTCTTGAGAGAATTATACACCTACCTCGCTTCTGAACCATATCTATAAGCTGTTTTCTAGACACAGAAAATCATCTATATGTATGGTATGGTGATTGATACGATACGAATATGCTTTAGTGCTATGAACCACATATTATAAACATACGCTCCGCGATTTCACAAGATTTCACGTACAAAGAGAGAAGAATATAATTGGCCTCTAAGCCTAGCGTAAGTGGATTATGAAATAACTAGCAACCATAGTCAACATAAAAAGGTGTACTGGTGATGGATGGTTTAGCCACCAAACCTATAACTGATGGTAAAAAAAGGTTCTCGTGTTGCAACCGCGAATTGGAAAGATAGCAAGACATCGCCGGATGCAGGCGGCTTAAGGTTAGACATTGTCAGGAGGAAATATGACTGAGATAGGAGATATCTTCGTGCAACAGTAGACTTTTTTTCAGTATTAGTTTCAATTTTACTGTTGGCGAATATTTTTCACTAGATGGCCAAGTAGTAAGCTACCTTAGAATCGAAATTAAGGCTAGCCACAAAAATCGCTGTAGCACTTTTTTTCTAGACAAACAAAAATAAAACACTAAATTTATGCGGTAGTTCTAAACGGGTTTCGAAATGGATTTATAGTGATATATTTCAAAGATTTAACCTTGCGAGCAGATAGCGATTTAGATACAGTTTTTTATTAATAATAATTTTAATTAGTTTATATTTACTTTTAATTAGTTTATTGATATTATTTTAATTACTATTTAAAATTAATTTAAAAATGTATTATACTTAATTTTGGTAAAGTATTAAATGATTAAATATATTATAATGAATACCGTAACCATTCTTACTTATCAAAATTTACAACTCCCAGAAACCTTCTTCCTCCCCCTTCGTGACAATGTGTGACATATTACAGGCTTCCCTCTCCTAAAACCGGTCACATACTGTACTAGTATGGGTACTATCCCTCGATAATGGTACAAACGGTCTTTTCTAACTACTAAATAGATGAGCAAAGTTAAAAAAAACTTACTGCACGTAAGGCCGTTTTCCTGCTAGGGCTTGTTAATCTCTAGTGTTCTGTTCACTGAAATTAAGATACAAAAAATAAAGAACAAATTTTTTGGTTGAAAAGCGTTTGCTCATAATAACATATAAATATATATATACACATATATCTTTATTTCGCTTGCTGACAAAATAAATAAATTTAGAATCACTCGTCGATATAATTCAATTCGCTGGTAATTTAACATAATAAAATATAGTATTACAGTTTTCTCGCCCTGATTTTGATATCTTCAGTCTCTCTCTGCTAGCTGAACCAAGATACCTATGTAATTATTACACTGACAAGTAATATACGACGATATTTCCTAAAAAACTCATGATAGCTCTATGAAGTCAAAGGAAAATTGAAGCGTATTGAATCGCTTATTAAATTATTTGTGTGTAAAATAAAACTCTCTTTAATAAACTTTTTGTTCCATGAAGCTATCTTTACTACTTTATGAAATATAGCGGTTTACGTAAGTGACTAGTTAGTTTTGCTCGTTAGTGTACCTTTTACCAAATAGGAGTTAGATCGCTTTGCAAATAAGATTTCTAATATTATCACGTTAATCCTTTAAATTAATGTCCAATGCTATGAACCAAATCCTTCACTTTGAAGATTTAAAAAATTATACGCGTGGAATCCTATTTTAACTTTGGTTAAGTTCAAAAAAAATAATTCAACGAAAATTAAGATATTCGCTTTCAGAATTCGCATTTATGCTAAAGAAAATAGAAAGTCACTTACAGCTCTTTTTGTCGGAGAGTCGATCTCTTCTTCGTTCCCTGGGCGCTGGTCGTCTTCTAGTCGTCGCGGATCTTACAAGACTTTCTATTATTTCGTCGTCTGCAGAAAGGTCTCCACTGTAAGTAATTGTCAATTATACTAACACTTTATTAAGCAAAAACAGTTTTGTTAATGTCGTTTTTAATGTATTATTTATCTTAACACTTAAATAATACAAAGTGCACATATCAATTATATGATTTCAAGTTAGACCAAACATGGCCATTCACTCAGCATTTCAGTGAAAGCCATTGGTCATGGTGAGATGACCCACCCCACATCAGAGTATTTTTTAAATAAACAAAATATTACAAACGAATATAAACAGTTGTAGGTATAAGTTTCGTTTTCAATTAGTTTTTTATGGGTTTTTGGATTAGAGAAAGAGTTAATATTTTTTTAACAATTATAATTTTTCGTAAAATTATAAATTAGGTTGAGTACCTACGGATATGTATTGCTGAATAGTTATACATATGAGTAGTTAGCCAATATATAGATACATTATTTCTAAATAAACTACGTTACTAACTCGCCGCCAAAATATATTCTTAATTTCCTCTTCGCACAAAACTACATTTCAAAAATGTTAAAACCCAATTAGGTATTTCGAACTAGTTAATAGCTTTTCTAAAACGTAACGTTTTGTTTCTAGAATATATCTGGGAGTTAAAGAAAATGTTCCTAAGAACAGCCACCCTAAAAATCGCGGTTTCAGAGAAACTTCCTACCGCTTGGGTTGTGGAATGAAGTATGTGGTTCGTCAAGAAAGAAGTTATGAGATTTCTGAAGAGTCGGCAACGCACGAGTGATGCAAGCGTTGATAGACTACGGTGACCGCTTACAATCAGGCGGACCGTAAGCTTGTTCGCCACCATAGTGGTATAAAATAAAATAAAAAAACCGGTTATATTCTAGAAAACGATATATAACCTTTGAAAGGGAAGGTCTTGCAAGAAGTATTTAGAATTGGCCCGTCGAGATTTCTTCTTTCGCTAACACGACTTACACTTTGGCTGTATGGGTCATATCGATTCCCCACGAAACGATAGACAAGATTTTTTTACTGAGTGTGTATGATATTGGGGGATTTCGTATTAAATAATAAAAAAAAGAAAAGAATTTCCCCCATTCCCCCAAAGAAAAGAATTAAATTTGGGTTCAATAAATATCAAATCCCTTTAATTAATTTTATTTCGCTACTCAATTGCGTCGATATCGTTATTTAGCATAGTCGCAAAATGCATAAATAGGTATTGATGTCTGCAACAAAAGTAGATGTTTGAAAATTATTATTTACTAGTTTCTGCCAGCGGCTTTGCCCGCCCTAAATTTCGTTATCGTCGTAGGTCCTTGCGGCAACTCTTCAATTATAGAAAAAAAAAAACAAACAAATCAAACATTCGTGTCTGTGAAACCATGGAAATACACATACAACAAACAAATCAAACATTCGTGTCTGTGAAACCATGGAAATACACGTACAAAATTTCAACCCAATCGGTCAATTCGTTTAGTAGTTGACATTCCGACAGCAGCGCCACCTACTGGGTCCAATTGTATTTTTAAATCATCCAGGAAACCATCGAAACACCCTTATAAAATTTCAACCTAATCTGTTCAGCCGTTTAGAAATTATGTGAAAAAGATAAGTACGAAAGGATAATTCTTACTACCCATTATCCTATTACCCGTTTTCCCGTAGGAATGAAGCATTTTCCCGCGGCAAAAAGTAGCCTATTCATGTTCATCAGGGATAATGTTTGCTCCAAATGGTAAAAGAATTTTTCAAATCGGTCCAGTAGTTTCGGAGCCTATTCAATACAAACAAACAAACAAACAAACAAATCTTTCCTCTTTATAATATTAGTATAGATTTATCATTAAACCGAAGTACAATTTACGTGACGTGAAAACGTCGACCAAGGGGGCGCTGAAAAAAATCGCTCTACCCTGATCAAGGACTAGGGCCGGCGTTGCATATACATTTATTAATGCAAGTAAATTATTATATTTACTAATTATTTGTAAAATTTATGGGTCATTTATTTCATTTATTGAAATTTTTGGTTATTTAGTAAAATTAAATAGCATTACTTATAAGGATGAATATGCTTTTTGCGACTATTGTAAATAGTTATATGATGATAACGCGGTTTGTAACAAAACGTTTATAGTTAAAATATTTAGTATAACGCAGTTTATATGAAAAAACTAGCTGTCCCGGCGAACGTTGTTCCGCTGCCGTCCCTCTGTACCCGGCGAAAGTTGGTTTTTACCTATAGTGCCCGAGTCCGGCTCGCACTTGACATATCGAGATAAAAACTATCCTATCTTTTAAGTTGGATCAAATAACAAATATTTACGAAGTTTGATCAAAATCGGTTCAGTAGTTTAGGAGTCCATTGAGGACAAACATTGTGACATGAGATTTATATATATTAAGATTAAAGTAACATTCACCTTAAAGATAAACTAAGAGAATAATTTGACTTACTTAACAAGTAATCTCTTAGTGGGTGCCACCTGTTGGGATTTCCGCCTGCCGTCCGTAAGACTGTCCGTGTCTGGATCAGTCTTAAGTAGTTCCTTTAATGCAGTATCAGCTGTGTGGTCGCCATTTTTCGCTGAGTAGTTACCAACCTATAAAATTATGTTTTTATAGCATTAAAACACAACACAAAATAAAACGAAAACTAATGATCTACGCACCTCAACTACCTAGTTATACCCACTTTTATGAAAATTTTACAATCCCACTAATATAATATTATAAATACGAAAGTTTGGACGTTTGTTACTCAATCACGTTTTAACCACTGGGCGGATCAAGATGAAAATTGGCATACAGATAGGTTAGGTCCTCGAAATTATTCTTTCATTTTTCATCCCGGAAAAATTCAAAATTTCTCACGGGAGTAACTATGAGCGTATCCCACTTGAACGAACTATAGCTGCAGGTAAAGCTTGCTACAACAAACTTCTTTTAAGAATTAAGTTGCTGTAAGAATCCCACACCGATAACCAAATTTGGGACGGGCGGAGTCTCTGGTAAAAGCTAGTACTACATACATAAAAACACCAAAAAAAGAATAGTTTATAAATATATAGTAGAAATGATTACAATAATTTATAGTTGCTTTTATTGTGCCAAACGCCTATAGGCTATGGTAATCGGTTAAAATCAGGTGATTTTTTTTAAAACGAGTATTTAAACAATTAAATTGTATAACATGAATCCCACCAAAACATAACTTAATGGCTTGTTTACACGTATTAAAGTAGCCAAGCAATTAACAATGTTTAACTTAATTTTAGGTCTATTGTTGCATGTAAACACTAAATTTGCAAGTTAACTTTTTTGGCTAGTCACTTAGTTAACCAAGCAAATTGATAATAAACTTTTAGTTCGCCGTGTAAATATTTGTTGATAAATTCTTCTAAAACGACAATTAACTTTGTTGAACTTTATATGTACGCCATGAGAATGACTGTGGAAACTTTTTTTGGTGTTCCCCTGTCAATTCGTTAAATAAATTTACATTACACCCAAAATTGTCTCTTCTGCTTATCCACTTTAGTTCCCACAGTCGTTTTTCCCTTTTTTTTTTCATTATTTCATTTTCACATTATTAAAAAATGCTTCCTATGTCGAACTTTCATACGCTGGTCGTCCATATTGTGCGCTTTACTAAATCCAAACTAAATTCACGTGCGAACATTCAAGTCCTCACTATTTAGAAGAAGAGAAGATTTTTTAAGAGCTAAATTTTACTTATCTACTTAATCACTGAATGCATGTAAACCAGCTATTGGCTCTATCAATTAAAGTTGAGGTTCAAGAGTTGACATTTAGATAAATGTCCGGCAAAATTTTATAAAATATTCTAAACAATGACATCAATATTCATATTCAATGCTTTAGAAATGTCTGCGATAATCGTTGGAGACATGTAGACATATGTAGATGAGACGAACAAATAATAAAGTCACACCAGTTGATTTACGTTTATGCGGAATCCTTAAAGTCACTTACATCTATAATCATTTTCCCTCTAGTCTTGTTCCGTTCCCTGTGATTAGCTTTCTTTTCGAGCTGATGTAAGACCCGCTCCCTGGACGTACGGTATTCGAGAGCAAATTCAGCAATCACCTTCAGGAACTCCGAGGGTTTTGTCTTCGATATATCTCCGAGGGGCACACCCAGGTATAACAAGAATTTAGAGTATCTGAAACAAGAAAGACACAATATGTTTACTTCAGACATAATTAATTATATGCATATTTCTATGGACAGTAAATAACGTATTTTTTATTTATGAACTAATAAAAAATACCTAGAGGAAAATTTCGCAAAGCATCATATTACATGGAAAATTTTCAGTCATTCGCAAGACTTATATATTGTAAATACATCATTAAAACATCGTTAAATCATAAATCATAAAGTGATAGTGTGTAAGAGCTTAGTTCTGAATTCCGTTTGTATAAATAAGGCTTGTTAAGAATATTTAATGTACATACAAACCAATAATACCTAGTCGTTCGGTTGTAGTTTAGTAAAGTTTTAAGTTTCAATTCTTTTCTATCAGTTTCTTCTCTATTACACTTAACGTCTCAATGAATGTTTAGTCTTTTAATCATTAGAATTTAAAATTATGATAAGTGTATTGTTTTTGTTTAAAAATCTTGATTTTAGTTCTAGTTTTCGTAGTGTATATTTTGTAAAATTCTTTTTGTTATACTTACATCGCAAATATGGACTTACTACTATTATAAAATGATAGTGTTACCTGTTCATGACTCTGTTTTTGATAAAGGTTAACAATATAATTCTCTGTGCTGCGTCAGTAAGGAACTCGTTGATTTTTGTTTTGAATATCTGAGAGCTATCATGTTTAGCCACCCTCTTCATATGATCCCAAGACGCTTTACAATCAGATTCCAGCTTTCCTAGGTTCATTTCGAGCACTTCAAAATCGACTTTTGAAGCTCTTATAACAGGACCCACCTAAAAATAGATATGAGATATGTTAAGTTAGTGATATTCGTAGTATTTATAATTGCTTAATTTTTTTTTCTTAATTTTTCTTTTAAAAAAAATCTAGTACACACCTCGCTAAATAAATCTGTCGTATCAGGATTTTTTTCTATGATCATTTCACAAATATGATGAAGCAAAGGATGTTTATGCACTGTGTCCTTCACCTCCATAACCTTAGACAAATACTCTAATCGGAACCCTTTCACCTGGCTTCCATTTAAAAATGAGCCCACAGACCTTAAAGTGGATAATATAATCTTAAAAGTTTTGTTTGCCTTCAGGAGCTCTATACCTTGCTTCAGATCCATCAGAGGCTCTGCAATTTCTTTCTGTAAAGTAAAAGTAAAATATTATTATTTATTACTATAACTTTTTGGTTTTCACTCAAATAAATTTTACTATATCTTTGGACCTTGTATACTACAGTTAGGGTAAACAAAACAGGTTGTCTGTGAGCAACCTTTGGTAACTAATTTAACCCATAAATATTGTTCTAAAGTGAAGTAAATATGTAGATATTATTGAATTTTGTAGTCATGTATGGATGTACTGAATAAAAAAAAAAATTTCAACTCACCTCTAAGTTATCAAAGTCTAGCTTAAAGACCCAAAGCTTCAGTCGTGATGATAGTTCGTTTATGGAAGCCAAAGTAAGAAGAAATTGTTCAGCACTGCCCAAGGGTAGATCTGGATTTGCATACTGAAATAAAATTACAAATTCAATAAATGAAAGGTAAAATAAAAATAAATTTTAGAATTTGTCCCCAATCTATGTACCTGAGCTTCTTGAATTTTTACTTTTTCTTCATCTGTAGGTAGCATTGTTAATAGTTTTTCGATTCCTTCTCTTCCAATAACAGTAGCGTCCATTTTCATTATGGCTGCCTTGATGGTTTGTGGAGTAGGTAATTTCTTCATAGCTATATTTATTGCGTTGGATCTTTTTGCATCTAATATGAGATTCCTCTTTGGTTCCATTAATTTCTACAATTTAAAAAGTCACTTAATCCGTATTACCAGTCTTAGATTGATTTAGCAGTATAATATTTTATAAAAAAAAACTTTACTTACTTCCTGTTTTAGAGGAGCGCCACCGTGACCAAACCATGAAAAATAAACATAGATTATTAACTATAAAACCTTATAAAAAAAATCTGATACGCTGAAGAACTAATGATTTATTCTTTTCTTAAGAATAATATACTCAAAAATTAATAAAATTGTCTGTTTATCCATGTTTAGAAAACGATGATCAACATATAATATAAGATACAAACCTTAATTATTAAATCATTGGTTCTAGACTCAAACAAATGCTCTAACATTTTAGTATCAATATTTATTTCCGGGAGATCGTCCCAAATAAATCCACCAATTTTAGATCTCATTGCCGATGGTACAGGATTGTCCTGTATTTCTCGCCAAAAAAGCTTCACTGTCTTCTTATTTTTCTTTATAGTAGAGGTATCAGAGTCGTTTGAAAGCTTATATGATAAAGGCGTTTTCGATTGTTGAGCAATACTGTTATTTTGTAGGGTGTTCGGAAAATTTCCTGGGAAAGGAGGAGGAGCAACTAAAGGAAGCATAGCAGGAGGGGGAGGTGGTGGTATTCCCGCTGCATTCACAGCAGGTGATAATAAGTCATCGTCGGAATCATGTCGAAGATCCGAAAAATCTAAATCGCATAAATGAAACTCTTTGTTAAGGCAACCTTTCTTTAGTTCTTCCCAATAGAGATCATTCTCGGAAACTTTAATTTCGGGTACTTTTGGTTTTTCTATCGTCGGACTTTTTATAATTTCTGTAAAAAAATTAAACGATTTTCATATCATTTGAATTTAAATAGTTACTTAAACATTATTTAAAATAAACAAACTTAAAAACTAGTATTTTTTTAGTTTCTAAGTTTGTATATTTAAATGTAAAAAATACCTTTTGATTGCGATTTGGCGAGTTCCTCCTTGGCTTTTAGAACAATTCCTGCCATCTCAGAAACTCTCAGAGGTTTATCTTCGGAAGTAGGACTAACAGGAGTAGTCAACTTTTGTGCAAGATCTTTAATACTATGTTCCCTATTCAACAATATTCCCCGATCATCTTTAGCTTCAGGAGTACCATCAATTTGTTTCTGACGTATCGCTGCGAATGCATCTACAGCACTGACGCTGTGTCCAAGAGTTCCATTTTGAATCCTTTGCTTCAAACCTGCTGTGTATCTTTGATTTTCTGTAATAGTTAAAAACATAACAATTTCAATTATAACTCCACTTTAAAATGATAGAAGCAATTTTGAAATTTTATCTATCAGTCATTAAAAATTCCCCTTATTTACAGATTTTAGGTTTAATTTATATTCTATTTTTATGTCGGTCTCTCAAGAATACGTATTTATCTTTTAAAATGTTGTAGCAATAAACAAAAAGCCGGTGCAAAATAAGCAAAAAATTAGTGTGTTAGTTGTGAGTTAACAAACCATTCTTTAAAACTTCTGCTAGTTTAGGATTCTTGACTCTATTTATGTGGACGTCTTCTTCGACTTGATTGCCGTTGACTGTGCTGTATCGGTTTGATCCATTAAAATTACTATTCGTATTTGTATGACTTCCATTCCTTAGATTGTAAGGGATGTTGCTGCTATATAAATTAGTAGGGTGGTTCCCATTAGTAACTGCACAGTCACCATTGTTTTTAGAAATTATACCATTGTAGCTTCCACTACAATTGTTAAAAAGTTCTTGCTGGGTTATGTGATGCGCTTGCCTGGCATACCTGTCCCTTCTTCTTCTCAGAGCGGAACTGAGATCTTTGTTTTCTTTATTTTCCATACACAATGAAAGAAACTGAGGTCGATTGTTATTTGTGACATGTTCTGATTCTGTTGCTGTGTCTGATTTTGCTGTCAATAGTTAGTAAATATAGGTACTACAAATGTTAACATGCATCGGGGGCATAATTGTAGTTAAAAATATTTTTTTTAGAGAATTAATATAGTAAAATCAATTTGAAATCATTTAAATAAGTACAATAATTTTATTTCTCGGACTTAGTATTTTGTTTCATTGTCTTAGTAATTTATTTTACAAAATTATTATTCTTATGTAAATATCATGCAATTATATTTTATTTAAGTTAATTTGTTTCACAACCTGGACGTAAACAAAACACTTATGTTCGAATGTAAACACTAAATTTTAATTTCTTATATCATTCGTTAAAGATTTAAATTATAATTTGATATACAAATGCACCTTATTATTTTAATAATATTGCTTTGAGATTGGTTATATATACAAATACCTATTCAAATATTCGAATTCATTTTATTAATTTGTGTTTGTTAAGGATTTTTAGGATTAATTAGTTATAGAAATCTTTATATGGCACCTAATTTAATTAGAGTTATATAGTTCGAATAATGCTTATGCCCAAATTTTAGTTTAAAATGATCTACGATGATAAATTTTGAACTAAGCCACGAAATATAAATAAAGCAATAATTGAGAACGCCTTTTTAATACATACCTTTTTCTCTTACGATTTGCCGTTTGGATATCCTTCTCTCTGACATTCTTAAATTAAGATTTCTTCGATAAATAGAGTTTATTACAGATTCATCTAATTGCCTGCAATTATTAACAAAAAAAATATTTACTAAGACTAAGAATAATTAAGAAAGATATAGAATAAGAATATGAAATTTTATTTACAAAATATAAGATTAATTTAATAAACTAAACAGCAATTGGTTAAAATATAGCAAAACGTGAAGGTGATCCGTAAACATTTATAAATTCTGAGTACATTATAATACAAAAACACAAAAAGAACAAAATAGAATAACAGCAAATCTAAGAGTGTACGTATTTCTTCCTCGTAAATAAATGAAGCTTACTTTATCGCTGTCCCACTACCATCACCATCTTCATACACCAAGACTGCATCAAATATTTGAAATTGCCTTAGCAAATCTAAATCAGTGCCTTGTTTAGACATGTAAAATTGAATAATATCGTCCATGCCTTGATCCTGCAAAGCATCTACTTGGTCGTAATATATATTTCTATCAGAGGCATTGTTAAGACATTTATTTATTACTGTTGTGGCGTATATGAGTAATTCGGTATCAGAAGCATCAAAATCTTTGAGTATTTTCATAATGTTGAACCATGGTGGTCTGCCGTTTGAAGTGTCGATGACACGGATGGCGTCAATCAGGAGGAGGCTATTGTTTTCAGTATATTCAACAAAGATCACAAGAAGTTTAAGAGCGGTTTTAACAACGTGTCGATGCATGCAGGAGATGAGAGAATACAGCCACTGGATACACCGCTTGTGAGCCATTACACCGTGCATGCCGTCGACGTAAAGAAGAACCTGAGGAGATATAATAACAACGTAAATTATAAACAATACTCAAAGTGAATAATGATTATAAAAACTTTATTCTTCTATATATAAAAAGAAGTATAATAACACCAATAGAAGAATGCACAACACGTGTAAAAATAAGGGAATTCCATGTGAGGACCTAAGGTGAATTCCAAAAATAATGCAGGGTTCTAGGGTGGAATCACGAGCGGTAATGAATGGTTCTAGAGAGTGGAAAAGGAATCTTAAGTGGAGTAAATGATTTCAACGTATAAATATTTTTTTTGTTACGAATTGTGCACTCTAATTTTTAAATATTGACTATGAGAAAATAATAATTTAGTTTCAATTTTAATTCGTTTTCAACTTCTAACAATGTTAACGTGTATAACAAAAAAAACAAACGTTAACACTAATTGTTTTTTGTCCAAAAGTACTTACTAAGGTAAAAAGTTATTTTAAAAACTGCACAAGGCCTTACTGTTTTAGATGATACTCTCTTCCTATGGGCACAATCCATAAACACCCACAATCTCAAGTAATTTATATAAGTTTTGAACACAATATTTCGGCAATCATTTGTTTTAAAATTAATTGACGTTAATTTTTATGACATGCAATTACAATAAAAACAATAACAGTCATTTTACCAACACAAGTTTTTTATTATTTGAATAAAATGCATGTTTGTAGTTTTCATAGAACAAATCTGTCGAGTAATAATCACCTGTCATATTATTGACGGTCCAGTTAACATTCTCGTTGCGTTCTGGAACGACCTAAGGTGATTTTTATTTTCATCCGATTTCGTAATAGAATACGACTACGACCTATATAGTTATCAATTTCTACCGGTTCCAAATTTAAACTTTACATGATAAAAAAGGTGTTTTTTGTGCGTCTATCAGTAAAGAAAATTTACTTTTTTTGAGTGGCAGTGGTAAAAACAACAAAGCAAAATATTTTTTTAAGGTAACTACATATTAAGACTCATTGCAAGAAATTTTGGAGTAAATATAAAAAGGTTTTTAATAATTTGTTACATGTACTTATCAAAGAAAGATATACATAAATATCTTTATAAAGTTTTGTAATTAAAGTTTTAAGAAGTAGGTGCTTTTCAATATCATGTACTGAAAAGTCTGTCATGAACACCTATCTATTTACTATTGATGGAAATGTGTAATGTAGGTATCTATTTAGGGCAAACAAAAATGAGAAATGCTCCTAGAGGAGCTTTACGTGATTTTATTTTATTTTATTTTGACTACTAGTAAATAACCAGCCACATGCTTGTATTAAGGTTTGTATATTTACCTGTCCGAGAGCTCTTAATATATATTCCAGCATATTAGGATCCACCATGGAGCCGACTTGCATCAGGCAGTCTAGGCCCTTGTTGGCGACGAACTCGTGCACCAAGTCTTTGTCAGACTGCAGAATCCTCTTAAGGGTAAACAGTGCCTGCCTTAAATCCCGACCTTGGGAGTGAAGAAGTTTTTCTGAAAATTTTAATGCAAATAATAATTATTCCCGACACTAGTCACATAGCGCTTCCTGGTTTTAAATTGAGCACAGTTTGCACTATGAGTACCAGACAACTGATACAAATACTTATTTAAGAGGATACACTTCGCGGCACCTCGAAGCGGGCTTCATACAAACGAATTTCTCATTTGTTTTTGACATTTACTGATCAATCACTGTGAAATTTTTTAGTCAGAATCCCAAACCACAGATATAGTTAAGGTCTGTGATTTCTCCAAAATCTTGTAAAACTTTCTATTAACTAGCAATCTTTTTTAAACCATTTGTATGAAAAACTAGAATCCTGTATAACTTTTGAACTATAATATTTAATAGAAAACTGGCACACTGCAGACCTATATATTTATTACTAGAACATGTCTTCAAAATTTCGTGGTGTTTGATCAGCAAGTGTCAAAAATAAGTGAGAAATAAGTTTGTATGAAGCCCGCTGCGAGGCGTCACAAAGGGTATCCACTTAAAAAATTTTGTCGTAAATACATACATATGCATAGTTAACACCTAGAACACAAATGTTTATCATGTTAATGTTGGCCACCCGCAGCCCTTGGTTTAGCAGACATTATAATTCGCAATGGAGTAACTGAGGCAGTTATACTTTACTCCTTTTTTCGTAAAATATCAATACCGCTGGCAAATTACGCGTTGTAAACGCATTAAAATTTCCGTAGCGTAAAAATAAGAGAATACTTAAAAATAAAGTAAACCAACAATTTTAGTTAAAAGTCAAGTTAATAAAGTATCGTAAAAGATTCATAAAGATCTGTTGACACTGACAAGTAAAAATAACTAGTCACATAGGCGAAATAGTCAATATTTCGTAAACAAATGAACATTGAAGCGTATTTAATCACTTACGTAATAATATATTGTACTGTTATATGTAATATAATTCTGTTTAATGCATGGAAAGCTAACCCTAAAAAATTATTTTTCTCGATTTTTATAACAAATCTGTATAACAGTTTACAAAAGACACTTTTAATTTCATTAGAATCGATGCAAAAACGCCGAATGACAAGTGGCATACGGACGGACATGACAAATTACGAGGGTTCCGTCCTTGCCATTTTCGACCTACGGGTCCGTCATCGCGCATGCAAAAAATGTAACATAAAAATTAATTACTTATAAACAATTAACATAGTTATAAACATCATTATAAACCCTTATGTGACTCAGTGTACTTGCACATAATATGACCCTGAAACCCCAAGATACGTGCTTGAAACTTGTAAACTAGCTCTGTCTGTCTGTTACCTCTTCATACTTCGTACGTCGCTTAAACCGCTGTTCCGATTAAGATAAAATTTGGCATGGAGGTAGTTTGAGTCCCAAAGGCATGGACTTGAAAACGTCTAGTGTGTGTGTCGATTTTTTCTATAATTAAGGAGTAGCCGTTGAAACCCTACACCAATAACCAAATTTAGGGTGGGTGGAACCGCGGGCAAAAGCCAGTCTTCTTTAAGTTAATTCTAAGCAAAACTCTAAAATTAATTTAGAATGGAAAAGAGAGGAAATAGTTTGTACTAACAAACTATTTTTTAAATAAGGTACTCAAGAAAAATTGGAAAACGAAACAGGTCAAGTGTAATTTTGATTGTACCGTCAAAAATTTTATACATACCTACATAAATGTATATAATAAATCGCAAGCAATTATATAAAATATTATCAACTACCAACAACAAACAGCACAATTGTTCGAAGAATTTTAACCGTCTAAAGATCTTAAAAAAAATTGTTTAAAGATTTTCCGATTCGAGCTACAGTGATTTTCTGGTGAAAAAATAAATTATAGCGAGGCTCTCACAAGATTGACGACGACTCTCATTACTTAAGATTTTTGAACTTTGAATGTTTGTTCGTTATTTATTTATTTGTACATTGAGAGAATTCTCTCTATTACAGATCCCCAATGCTTCCTCTGTAGTGCGTCCTGTCATCCTCATCAAATAACTGGGGTCCCACAGTGAAGACTATGAACTAGTTCCTACTTACTTATTGATTATACAATTGATGTAGTCAAAAGTATTATTACATTTACACGTGTTCGTAAATTTTTTTAACAGTATTTTGATAATTTTAAGCTTTATATAAATGTAGTCTGAAATTCTTCTAAGTAGAGGGAATGGTATCAAACCTATCGCGTTTGGTCTTATTTAAAAAATCCTCTCTTACTTGTAAACAGTGTCATGTGCAGAAAGGCAAAGCGGGTGCTAATAACTTAATATCCTTAAATACTGACACGGCCTTTTTTTGTAAATTTCACGTTTCTCAAAGCAAAGCGCACGTTCATATAGAACTCACGGGCGGCAATGACACGCCAATTCTATCAAGTATGTTTTAAACCTGTCTGTTCAAAATATAAACTACGCGCACACTACCAGCGAACAAATACAATTTTAACTTCAGCCTAATCAAGCGCTGGCATTGTTTAGTCTACTTCTTTTCTCTACGCCATTTCAATTGTGTTTTGGTAAGTTTACTTATTATTCACCTCACATTTTTATTTATTTACTCGCAAATGTGATGAATAACATTGTGTGTAACACGGGCGGTTTGGAAATTACATACTCGAGTTATTAAAGCCTTCGGCCTTTGGCCTTACCTCTAAATAGCTTCTTCTTAGTAATTATCTTCTTACTTTCTTCTACTGTAATATAATCGCAGCCATTTCTGCAGATTTTTCTTTTGTTTTTTAAAACGTAATGTATGTCCTGTACAGGAATTTTTTTTTTTTTTGTACGTAAGTACTTCATGGATTCTAATGTAAATGAGATTTTCTATCAGCAACACGTACAAGAAATAAAAACAGTTCTTAGTTTAAGCATAAGTCTAAGAATATTAGCGAAATTTATATTTTTGTGAAAACTTACCGATAATTGCATCGACTCGCACCGAAAGCTGCGTTCGCAGAACAATGGCGTTTTTTCGGCTGAAAGACAGAAAATTAAGAGTAAGGCTCTGTTCTCTCTTTATGTACAAAATCACAACAAACATAACCTTTGTAGTATCATCAATCAGCCTAGAAGTCCACTGCTGGATATAGGCCTTTCCACATTAATGCCACCAAACCCGGTCTTCCGCTTTTCACATCTAGCTACTTCCGGCTAACTTTTTCAGGTCATCGGTCCACCTGACTGATCACTGACTGACTGGACCTGGCTCTTACCAATCCGTGGTCCCCACTATAAGACTTGTCTGCCCCTATATAACTGTAGCTAGCATAATAGGCACGATACGCTTAGTGTACGGTTCCGTAGTCGTTACTACAGTCGTTTTTCGAACCCAAAACTAACTGGCTTTCTGAATTTTTCCAGATTTTTTTCACAATGCCACCACAAACCAAATATGCCCACATTGAAGCGAAGTATGTTAAAAACAGAAACGAAATTTTAAAAAATTATAAAAAACCGTACAATTATTTGAAAGTCCCTATTTAACTTCACCACATTCAATGAGGCAACATATACTTACAAGTATGTTATTATTTGTCTAACATTATACTGTAGAACGTATTTTTTTAGCGGAGAAAACTATCAAAACTTTATTATTAAATTTTTATTTTTTTTATAAAAATGACTGTTACAACTGATATAGTTATTTTATTACTAAACTCCAAAAGCTAGCAGTTACTTGTTAAGTAGGTAAATTGTAGACCCCATTTATATACTAGTTTTATATCAAATATTATAAATGCGAAAGTAACTCTGTCTTTCCGTCTGTTACCTCTTCACACTTATACCGCTGAACCCATTTAGATGAAATTTGGGTTGGCGATAGTTTGAGTCCTAGGGAGGGACATAGGATAGTTTTTATCCCGAAAAATTTAAAAAATCCCGCGGGAATAACTACATGCTAGCTTAAACAAACTGTAGCTACGCCTAAAGCTTGTCATAGCGAACTTCATTAGTATAATTAAAGGGTTCGCGTATATATCCCACGCTGTTAACTAAATTTAGGGCGGGTGGAGCCGCTGGCAAAAGCTAGCGTATATATATACTCTCATCTCAAATTCAAATTGTCCAAATTAACAGAAACGTAAAAGAGCGAGGATACAGAAGGGAGAATATAGTTCCATTTCCCACGAGAATCTTAATAATAGGAATCTCATTTCCTTTTCCGATCTCTAAGTTATATTTCTGAATTATATAAAATACTTAAATCAGTTCCTTAGAAAACCATTAAAGGCCGGGATAAATAAGTAATACCTACCTACATAAAGTAACCTATTTCGATACCATCTTCCAATTTCAGGGTAAACTATTAAAGCATTATAAGGTTAAAGACTTACAGGCAAAAAATCACTTTCATGTGAATAATCTTAGTAGGACTTACACTATTTCGCTACTTTAAAGTTAATTTTCGAGCCCTCAAAACTATCATTGTTCCTAAGAGACGATTTATACAAAAACAGGTAAAAAATAACTTTTAAAGTTGAGAGAATTTAATTATTTTTGTACATTACACAATGTTTTAAAATCCATAAAGCGAGTGCTTTCAAATTAATTGCTATACTTAAATTCAACAGCACAAGTAAACTAAAAATATGACCGATATAAGTAACGAAGAGTGAGTGAGTGGGTGTTCAATCAGAGTTTTATTTTTATCGGTTTGGTCTACAGAACCTTCGACCCGCTGTAATCTTTTTTTTTTCAAAACCTTAAACCATCAACAATCAAAAATTAGGTTATATCCATATGGGAAAAAAAAAATGTGTTTTAAAACACCTCTTTTAATGTAAAAAAATTAAAGGTTATTTTTTATTTTATGTTTATAAAAAGAGTTGATTGCATAACCTTATCCTAAAAAAGTATTCATGATCTGAATCTCGACAGTATCAAAAAAATAAAATAAAGTAAAATTTACACGCAACTGTTGAAATATAAGAACACCCTTTCGAATACTGATTTGACTGACCGAATGTACTTATGACATGCTAGAAAACGAAATCTCGAAAAAAATGTTTACAAAAAGAAGAGAATAAATTTACAAATACTTATTTGCATGCTTATTTTATCCATGACCTAACCTTATACTATCATAGATCCAACTCACAGATCAAAATCATCAAGCGCATCCTGAAACTCCTCCTCCACTGACATATCATCCTCCGAGTCCAAGACCTCGCAGACTACCCTGAGGCTCCCATCCTCAAGGTCAGACACACCAGAGTCGTGAGACAATTGCTTGAATTTTTCAAATGAACATGCGTTCTCCAAGACAGTGTCGAGACGTGTGAAATGTTTAGTTTTCTTTACACCTTCCATTTTCCCGTTAACAGATCTTGAGATATACAGGACGTGTAACTATCACCATAATTTTCACTTTTTAAATGGAATCTTACGCGTTTATTTTAAATGGGGCGCCGGCGTCCCGCTTTGCTGACAGGTTTGCACTGCGCCTGCGCACGCTTCCTGGCGGATCTAGAACTAGGACTGATTGTAAAGCAGTGTAATTTTACCTTTTAAATCAATTTCAAAGGGTAAATTTTAATTGTAACATTGCTATAATATGGGTTCATTACTTTTTAGTTCCGTGATGTTCATGTTTATTATTTAATATTTTAGTAGATTGAGATTAAATGCATATAATTTTATTCCTTTGTCTATAAAAGATATATGTAAATAATATGGGATTGTCATATAAATCACAATAAAATTTCAATTATTTTTTTAAATTATGTAATTTAAATTATGATCAGCCTGTACTGCTGTGATCGCTCATTGTTAAAGATCAACTTTTTGCAATATTCAACTGCAAAGTTCTTCTTAAAGCAACGTGGCTATGACACAAAACACCCACGATTTCGCTACTGAGATTTCAAGCTTTCTATTGTATTACCCGATCAATTTGCTGTGACATAATCTAATTCTAATATTGAAATAAACAACAGTGGGCGATGTTTAAAAAAATCTTTAATATTTTCTTTGACGGAAACGAATTAAATATTTTTGTAACATAAATAAAATTAAAATCATTGTAAGTATAAAAGAAAATTAGGGATTTATTCATCGTAGGGTGAAAATTTGTGATTTCGTTTAAAAAAGCAAGATTTTTGACAAGAAAAATACCAAAACATTAATATTAGAAAACTACAAGAGGGTTATTAATTATAACAGAGCCTCGAATTTAGCAGAGCCTCGGTTTTACTACGTAATATTAAACACGAATTTCTTTTATTCATTTCTTGGGAGTATAAAGTTTATGGAGTTATCCAAATAAAAACCGCGACAACAAGCTTTTACCGGGTTACAAGTAAAACGGTAACCCAAATAAATCTACATGTGTCGATTCTGGCTTTCAGCTATTCTGGGCGACATAGAAAATAGTCCAACGACCTTCGCTATATTCAATTCATATTTTACCCTAAGGCAAAAAAAATATAAAATTTAAAACTGGTGAATCTTTTTATTACTAACTATATTTACAGATTTTTATACCTACTCAATAGTATCTTCGCTAATTAACATGTACATTTCGCTATAAGTATAGACAGGTCGGCATGTGTAACATACAAAGGGGTTCTTTTTTCCAGATGGTTATCGGTATTGCCTACGCATTGCCACTTTAAGAGAGCGATATACATCAGTAACCTTGGTCGAGTACAAAGCAACTTAAAATCAATTCAAGCATACTCTCATGATAAATTTCTATCAGTTTTCCTTTTGCTACGCGCGATACTAATAAAATTTGACTTGATTCCTTTCATGTTTTAAGTTACTTAAAAAAACACTGCTGTAGGTATATCAAAATTTAACCTGACTATTCTTACACTAAACACGTAACAATAACCGGTTAAAGATTTTTTGTGTCTTTACCACCTAAATAGCGAGATTTACGACAGTGACTGATTGTAATGTGATTATTTATGATTTTTTTTCTTCATTCGTTTTATTATTTGTTTAATATTTGTTAAACTTTGCTTTCCCCACCTATTGTATTTTTTGATTTCTGATATTTTTGTAGGTAGTTATTAACATGTAGTATTTGTGATATATGTCAGCTAGTCATTATTGTAGAATAAGTAAGGTAGTCAATAAGTAAGGTTTATTTTCGTTTTAATGTTAGTAACATTACTAGCTTATAACCTGTTGCGTATCCCGTAGGTATACTGTACTTGATTATACGAGCAGCATGAACAGTAGGTACATTAGACATGATCATGTAAACTTTTCGAATAAAGTCTGATTCGACTCAGATACTGGAAGAGACATATTATCTGCAACATGACATAATGATAGGCGAAACACAAGTTACCTTGTACTTGATAGTTAAGTATATCTAATATAATCTAATATTTTACAGCAAATTTTTAGATTATATTTACCTACCTACGTAATTAAGTCTCTAAGGCACACACTTGTCCTCTTTTTTACAAAATAGTTTTTCTTCATTAAAGCATAATTTACATTAGGAACAGCCCATTCACACGAAAAGTAACTTATCGATAAATTAAAGTTTCCTTTCCTCTTGGGTAAAAAAAGAACTTCTTAATTCGTGAACTAAATTAAACTATCCGTACAAGATGGTACAAGATTTAACTGCAAACATGTGTTTTGTCCTCGCAAGTAAACTTTCAACGGTCGCAAAGAAACTTTCTCAATTATCTCCGGAAAACCCTATTTTATTAAAAAGGGACTTTTTTTGTTTGCGTTATATGAGTACCTAGTTACTGTTGAAGGACGGAATATGCCAACCGCGATTTTGCACTATTTCTGTCCCCAAGTTTCTATTTTTTTTGTTGGGAAAAGTTATTATAAGATGAAATCGGAATTGCAGATGAGTACATTGCATATAGGATTCGGTACGCTTACGATTTAATTTCCAAGTATTGAAAAAGAATTTTTTTTTAACAAATTTCGGCTTGGGTTGGCGCTCTTGGGGTAGTCCCTTCGACCAGCGTGACCCTCGAACCCGAAGGTGAGTCAGCGCAGAGAAGGGAGTTCCGCGTTACGCGGTTGCGATTGCGAGTGAGTGGGGGCGAGAAGCGCCCTGGCACTCTTTGAAACCTCGTGTATGAGGTGGATCCGTGCGTTCACCGACGAACCCGGGGACGTCGGCGTCGTGTGAGGAAGGCGGCCCCATTAGGGGAGGTCGTTGAGACTAGTCTCGCTATCCAGATAGCGGGATCGTCTAGAAACAGGTTAAAACATTAGGACATACCAAACTTGAAACTTGCAGTGATTATAGTTAGTAAACTTTTGTTTTGTTATACTTTCCAGTTAAAAATCAGCCAAGTGTGATCCGTGCTTGAGCCATAATTATCCTAAATTACCTTTACATCGCCATCTAGCTTGAATTAAGAGAAGCAGTTAAGTAACGTCGGGCTTGGTCATTGGATGGCTATAACTAACCTGATTGATTACACACGGTGTCATTCTAATACTTCAGTTAAATATTTTATCTCCTTTAAAAGAAACTTACTTATCTTGTAGACCTTCCAATTCCTCATCCTGCTCGCAGAGGGTTGACTCCAGGTCCAGATACGGCCCGTAGTCGCCATCTTTGAACACTTGGAGCGTCGCATCGTCCAACTACAACAAGTAAATAAACTGCATTAGGTACCTACAATAACAAAAAGCGTAGGATTTTAGTTGGTCGAAGTATATACTTTGTTTAATGTGTATATTTAAGCTTGAAACGCACAAGGCGGTACTGTTGTGCAGCGGAGCGGCCTCATATTGTTTGTAAACCTACAATTATATGAGACCACACAGTTTGGAACTACATTGCGCTCCGTCAGCAGCTACTAGTATTCCTTGCTCTGTGTATGAGACATTCCGCAGCGGCAGCGGAACTGCGCGGAGCGGCACGTTGTGTCTCATACAATTGTTACAAACAATATTTAGCCGCACCATGCTCCGCTGCAGTGCAGTTCCGCCTATTGCACTTTCAAAAATAGTTGGTAAGTAAGTTTTTGTATCAGTAGTCTTGTAACCAGAGCAAAAGCATTGCTTAGTTTTGATTAAACGGTGGTTGTTTTGACTAAATAGCGCTATGTGAAAGGTCCAGCAATATTTATATTAAATTTATTTTTAGATAATTGTGATTTAATTACTAATCAAATAATTACATACGGATTTTGTGTTGTCTGTGTTATACCTACTTCTAATTTTTATTCGATGTGATGTAAGGTAGCCATCGTTAGACTATTGTTTCGACAAACCACTATTAAAGTATCTCAAAAACTGTGAGTGCAAAGGAAATATGCAAGGTAAGAAAACTCGTTTTTTAGGATTCCGTTACCAAAGGGTAATTAGCGGAACCCTATTACTAAGACTCCACTGTCCGTCCGTGACATGAACCGTGACAGTTAGACAGTTGAAATTTTAATAAAACAAATAAATATACAACAAACGTGATTTTTTTGCTCGTTTTCGCTCGATATTAATAACGGCAACAGGTAGACTGAAATATTCACAGAATATTTAGTTGGATATTCACTTAAATATAAAATTAAAATAGAACAAATATTTAAGGGAGGGGTCCATGATAACAAACGTAATTTTTTTGCCGTTTCTATAGATAATGGTACGAAACCTTTTTAACAAAAAACAACACAAAAATGGTATGGTTGGTGTCTGTGTACCTAAAGTTTATAACACAGTTCACTTTCATGACACCAACTTCAAACTGCAATTCAGATCAGATTTTTGGAAATAAGTAATTATTTTTACCTTTTTAGTGCATCTTAAAGCCGGTTGTTTTTTTTTATGATAATAAAAGTTTCTGGTTTTTACTTTTGGGTAGTGAGTTGCTTTTTTTCTCTCTTACTAAAAACATATTCACCAACATAAAAACCACCAGTTCCAAATTAACAATAATTTTTTTTTTTAACCAAAAGTTAAAGTTTAAATTCACAACATTAATATGAGACCGCCGCGG
This sequence comes from Apoda limacodes, assembly GCA_946406115.1. NCBI lineage: Eukaryota > Metazoa > Arthropoda > Insecta > Lepidoptera > Limacodidae > Apoda > Apoda limacodes. The sequence goes on from OX291540.1 coordinate 19,927,438, forward strand.
AAGTATAATCCTTTTCAATAAAAAAAGAATTTTGAAAAGCCGACTATTTATGATGGAGTTATTTATGCATGAACATACATTAATAAATACAAACATCCGAATTGAGAACATCATCTTTTTTTGAAGTCGGTTAAAAATAATGATTTTCGCCGGGGAGTGTTAGTCAGCTATTATATAGATAGAAGGAAAAATAAAGTAGTTTGCATTTTCCTTACTTCTTTTGAAAATTGAAGGACCTTATTATCAGTCATATAATTGCATCCTGATTTCTTACTGTATATTATTTTAACATCAGCTTCGTAGGACTTTTTAACAGTCGAACAACAAAAGGAATATTCTCAAGTCGACGAGAAAATACCTATGTTTTTTTATGTAGGTTTGACAATGAACACGAATAACTTTTCACACAGTCGTCGATTATAATGATGTCTTTTTTAAATACTTATATATTTTTTTATTCAAAATTCTGTTATTTATAGCTGTCCATGAAGTTCGGGTTATAAACTGCCATCGCCAGATTATAAACATAAAATAAGTTATACTTGCACACCAACGTTAATGCATTTTAATCGTAAAAGCACTTACGCTTAAAATCAGTATTTACTGAAATGTTCAAGGTTGAACTAAATTTGATTAAACTGGGACATACAACTTTGGTACCAATATGATATTTGTGTCAATCTTTGTTTAAAACAAATTTTGCGTTCAATCCCGAAAATAGCAAAGAATTCTATAGGTGAATCACGTGTGTAAACGAGTGGTTTAAGAATAAAAACCTGAGCGGTTCAAAGGTGCGACATGAAATAATTTTTTACTTTCCATACACTCTAACTTTTACGAGAAGTATGATAAAATAATAGTTCTACTTTATATACTGCTGGCATATTTGACTTTTGAGTTTAGGTACTTCCTCGTAGCGTTATGAAAAGGCTGGGCTGTCTAGTTGTTTTCACTTCCTGCCGAATCGGTTTTGGAATCCAACTCAATAATTGATTTCTGATGATTCCAAACATTTTTTTTATTATAAAAGAGATGTCTTTTATCCATGCTAATCGATAAAGAAAATGTAACTTCCCTACTTTTGCAAGCAGGACACAAGGCACACAGGCGAGGCGAACATAAATAATCTTTTTAAAATATATAATATATATTATAATAAAATATAATAAATAAGCATATTCTTAGATAAAACCTATAGTAAAAGAATATTATATGATAATTATATACGTAACTTTTTTCTTTTTATTTTGACAGTATAACTATATATAATCCACCAAATGGATATAAATTTTTGCCTATTGTATAGCTAGAAATATCACTTTTGTCTAACTATGTGTGCCTGCTCAACAGTTAAAATAAATATGGATGTTATGATTGTCATAATTATTTTGTTACGAGGCGAGAACTTTTAATGACACAGTAACGCTCATAGAATCGTCGGGTAAAAAGCTGCATTTAATAAGGCTTATTAACGCCATCTATTTGTTATATGTAAAACTACGTGACACGGTAAGCAACGTAACAACAAAGATGTCTGGTCTACTAAACAAAATAAAAACCTGAGTTGTCGACAGATGGCGGGATGTAATAAGATTTTGGTAATGCTTCACGTGTAAAACCGGTCGGTCAACATCTATCTGCCTGACAGCAAGCTATGAAATCTAACAAGTATAAAGTTGAGAAACTAAAACACGACAACACAAAGTTTGTCTTTAGTAACCATATCTGTACTATATATAGTATAGTATACCTAAGCGAGATAAAAAGAAACTGACTGATTGATTCAAAGACTGTGCAATGCGAGTACCTACCTTGTGAGAAAGGATTTTTAAAAATGTATCCCCAAAAACGGTAAAATGAAGGTCGAAAGTTTGCAACAAATCCTTCATTATTCAAGCTAAACGGTTGAAAGTTGCTATTAATCGGTTTTTCACCAATTTTGGTAGACCGGGGAGCTTATTGGGAACAGTCTCGAGCTATTCGGACTCTGGAATTCGAGAGAAAAATGAGCAAGTTCATTCACGAGTTTCGAGAGGTAAGACAGCCTTCCATTTTTGTCTCGAATTTCAGCGTTCGAATAGCTCGAGACTGTACCCAATAAAGTCCAGGGATGGTCTAGGTCTAGAGGACAAAATAGAGAATAAAATTGGGTTTGAGTATTTCGATAATTTTAGGTCTCGAGAAATGACCTGAGTGAAAATTATACAGAGATTTCCTTTATTACGTCGGCGAGCACTACGAAAGGATTTAACAAAATTCATCTCATTATAGAGGGTAAAATTATGGTTGAAAGTTTGTATAAAAACGATCATTTGCAATGACTAAATTGATTAATATTGTTAATTGGCCTTTCGGTTCGAAATAAGGATTAACAAGATTCACCATTTTCGGAAAATCATCCCCTAGACGGCAAAATAGGGGATGAAAAATTGGTATGAGCATTCCAGTATTTTTGTCGGTAAAACCATAGGTCATTGCCATAAATAATCAAAAAGCCTCTTTTGTTTTAAAGTCTACGCGGATGAAGTCGCGGAAATAAGCCAGTTGCATGCATATATAGGTAAGTATAGGTATAGTAATATAGGTAACTATGTCATCTCTTTTTGAACGTTTATCAGTTCATCAATCAGTGTTGCCAGATATACAGATTTATCTGTAGGTACTTATACAGATTTTCAAGATATAAGAAGCGTATACGCTTATACAGATTTTTAAGCCACATATAATTTTTCATCTACATCTACTAACCACAGCAATTCGTACCTATTATCGTACAAACGGCTAAAGTTTGTTCCGGAATTCTGTTGCTATACATATATCACGTAGGCGAATAAAACCACAGGTAACAGCTAGTCTAGAGATGTTAAGTATTTAAAATTTTAGGATTTATCAAAGTCGTATTTTTATACATTCTAAATTGATACCATTTTGTGCATGTAAGTGGGTCAATTGAATTTCTAGGCCACCAATGGCCACCATAGAACCCTATTATAGTAAATCAACTGAATGAAATGAATTTTATTCGATAAACTCAAACATTCAAATTGATTGTCTGTGCATCGATTTCATCACTGATTGTGACATCAATTTCACATCAAAGTAAATCATAACGCATGCATGAAATACTTTACCTTATTAGTTAAACAGTTATAGAATAGAAGATCAAAGCAAAGTTAATAATAAATATGAACCAAACTTTGCCTATACTATTTTTATTCACTTTAATATATTTCCTGCTTTGGCTCAGTTTTATAATGATTTTAAATACAATGACAGGTTAAAAATCAAAGCAATGTACGTTCTTATTCAAGCTCTTCATCGTAATCTGCATAACAAGTTTAAATAACTTCATCTGCAGAGCTGATCTTTTTACTAAATTAATGTGATTTATTCGGAGATCGATTGTTACTTTTATAGTGAACAAGATTTTTTTTTAAATAAGAGTTTGGTTGCAATTTGGTATAGTTCACATGGGTATCTACATATTCATTTGTTAATCAAAAATATATGTACGATCTGAACGTTTTCTCACTTTCGTTCTACAAAATGTCCCTAAATTCTTTACGCTGCCTGTACCGAAAATAATAATTTAATTTAACTATTCTGTTCGGTGTAAGAAGTAGTTTATTCACCTTCTAAAACAAAGTTTGGCCTTCTGTGTTAAATAAATAAATGCAAAATAAGGAATCAGGTAGGTAGTGCTTTATTTCGCAGGTTGTACTTTGAAGTTAATTGTTTTCAGTACTAATATAAAAAACCTGAAAAGTTTGTTTGTTTATCGTTTGAACGCACTTATCTCTGGAACTACCGGTTCGACTAATTAACACGTTACAACCCCAAAACCGAGTAAAAAGAAAAAAAAGTCAGAAAGAACCCAATGTGAAAAAGAAGTAATAGCGTAAATATCATAATATAATAGGAATACCTTCTTCTGTAGCTACATAAATCTTTCATGACACCTTCTGCTTGACCTATGCATATCACAATCAATCAATGGCAGTGATTTCTATCTAACCGGATCAACAGAAAAGCAGCTGAAGGAAGCAACACTAGTAATGTGACGGGGGATGTCAGCAACTGAAAGGGCAATACCTGATTTTTTAACCTTTGGAACGAGGAGATTGTTTTTTGTTTGTTATTTAATTAATTGCTTGGAAATTCCGCCAGGAAAGCACAAATTCTCTGCAAATTTCAGTAGTTGGCCTATTACTGTTCAAATATAAGGTGCTTTAAAGTTCAAACGGATAAATACATAACATACATGTATATAAATATTCTGTTACAACGATATTACCTAGAACAATATGTTTTTCCGTGAAAAGATTAAGCTGATCTTAATTTTAACAAATTTTTATGACATTTTTTTTTAAGTTTTTTGTTTGTAATAGGTATAAGTACTGCATTTAACTTTGAATTAAATTGATGCTTAATATGCATTCGAAGTTTGATTTTTTAAAGTGCTGAATTTCTTATTTTTAGGGTTCCATAATGCCAACAGGAGGGTTATAGGGACTAAGCGTACCAGTATGTGTCTGGCCTTAAAAGGTGGTTAAACCTTAGCCTTAAACCCTTGTGGTTTTAAACCATAAAAAAAATCTGTTTTTTTGACAGAATATGTGTTATAATGGCGTATGTCGTAACAGACATAAAACTACACAAAAAGGAAAATGAAAAAAAGAAGCAAGAGTCCATATCAAAAAGATGTTGCTAATGAAGAAAACTGAACATCCAATTAACAAATGTCTTATTACTACCGTGTAAGAATGAAAATTGCTCGACAACATGGACAAGCTAAAGAACGCAGAGTAGTACTGGCGGTGGTAAAGCCACAGATAAAATAAAATACACAGTCAAAGAATATATATCTCACAGTCATGGTGTTTGTGAACAGAACCGAGTTGGCGGATCGCCAACACGGGCACTGGTGCCGCACAAAACTAGAGCAGGATTTGAAAATAGTCTGGGCCCTTCTTGTTTTTTATAGTGTCATGCAAAATAATATAGTTTTTGATACTGTTATATGTATTCTGCTCCTATATGCGTCTTCTATGAGGTAAGTTAGTATTTAAAAAAATTATAAAAATCCTTTGTTTTCCTGAATCAAATGGTCACCCGATTATGCCTATGGAGTATCAAAAATACAAGACATCCAAACATTGTCACGAACAATATTTAATTTTATATCAGAAACATGAATATTTCAGAATAAAAATGACTGAAATTGAAAATATGGACATGTGTCACGGTCGCTTGGCTAACGTAGTCAGGGTTTTATGGGTGGTCAGAGAAACACATTCCCCCTACCTATTTCTTCCCTTGCGTCTATGTGTGCACTGTCCGATCCAATGCAATTTCCACGAATAAAGGAGGAACTTGAAATAGGAAACATTGACGCAATATAATTGAGAAAAGGCAACTTATCGTGCTAAAATTATGATTCCTTACACTCGTCATTATTTTTAGAAATCTGTGTTATTCGTAAATAATCGTGTGTTAATTTATCAATAAACTAAATAATAATCAAGTATGTACAAAAATGTAAAAATGCTACGTACGTCTGTCTGTAAATGACATAAACATTTCAAACGGGTTGGTTATGATTTACGAGTGAAGTCGCACGCGCTGGCTTGTAGGTACCTACCACATAAAATGACCAACGACTGGGTGTGCAATAGTAGTGATGACACTACTAAATAACATACTTATCTTGAAATCACACGATAATTGCACTTGATCAAACTTGATTTCGAATGAATAACCCACTTGGCACTTTATCTACTGTTAGTGGGTTACTCAACTTAATATTCGATAGCTCTGAATACATACTTTACCTTACCATAACAGCCTCATATGTCCCGACTGTTAAAGCCCTAGTCCTCACGCGGGGACTTTCTTTCACGTAATTTTTACGTATTTCATAAAAAAAAATTACATTATATAATAGCATATTATAACTTTAAGATGAACCTAACCGAGTTTTTCTTATATTATAAAAGTAAGTTTTGGCTCAAAAAGGTTATGCTTAGCTTTTGAAAAAGATTATGTCCTTCTATAACACCATAAGCCATGTTAAGGCTAAGAAGGAAATGCGCTCTGTTATTACGTTTCTAGTTTCCATACCCTTCTTTGAGTGTACAATAATTGATAGGAAGGTATCATTGTACAAGATAAATCAAATCGTGGACTTGCGGCGTATGTATAGAAGCTCCTTAGGCACAACCTGATTTCAGTGTTGAGATGAAGAAGTATTTGCGAATACGTGACCTGTGTTATACGGCATTACTTTTAACTCGTATAAAACAGGCCTTGTGCGAATTGGACTCGCACACCGAGGGTTTCTTACCATCATATAATGCGCGAGCCTGACTTGCACTTCAACGGTTTTTATTATTTCTTACACCATAATCTCTCCAAGTTTGAACTTTATTACTATTCTTAGGATAGAGCAAAAACAATAAAAACATGTTTCTTGTATGGAAACCCTCAATGCGTTTACTGTTTGTTAGAAAACCCGCAATGCCCGTTGGTACCCTATGCGTACGGAAAATTAGATCATCGCATTATCTAATATTACCAAAGATCGCACCCCGTTGATATTAATTACTTTGGGTGTGTTCGTATAGGAATATGTAATCATTATTTTCCTTTATTTTGTCACCTGTCATCCATTCGTTTAGCATTGGTATCAAAATAATAAAATTTTTAGTATCATCTGCAATAACCTTCTAAATAGAATTTAATTAGTTTAGAATTAAATTAGAATTTATTTTATTAGTTGAATATCTGTAACAAAATGTCAAGCGTTCGTTTACAATATTTTTGTTTTCACCACCGAAAAATGAAACTTACGACCCCCGTGGTTAGTGTGTGTTATCGTCGTGTTATTTAATCATTCGAATTGCAACCATTTTTTAACTAACGATGACGGTGACAAAACTAGCGTTATCAAATGTATGAAAAATATCAAACGTGGAAACTTTATACCAAAGCGAACGAATCATTAGTAATTAAGACCAAATTTAAGTACTAGCTAGTTGTGCCTTCGCCACAGAAGAAAAACAAACATGTAAATTTAAAATTAAGAAAAGACGTTAAAATATGGTGTTTTTTTGGCGGGAAGTTCACGATAGAGCAACGTTTTTCGTTGTTTAATTTTCTATAATTGACTTACCTAATGAGTTTCGATGATAAATATCCGGAGTGTTTTATCAAAACCTGTTAGAGTAACAAACGGAAACTGACGCATGATAAATTAAGAAGATCAAGTAGCAACGCACAAGACTTATTAAATTAACTTCAAAATACCCGTTTCAGAATTTTTAGATAGGGTTTTCCCAAAATTTGATTTTCATTTTATGTTTTTGCTTCATCCGGTTATTAATATTTAAGTACAAAAATACCATCTATTCCGACTTTATCCAAAAAAAATCTTTCCTACAAACTTGTCCTGACAATTACAAATATAACTTAAAATACATTCAGGTGGATCCGTTCGCAAGTGATGATCTTCCATACATGTGGCAATTGATTTGTATTTATACGTAGATAGTATTACGGAACCCTAAATTAAGGTATAAAAGTACATAATACATGTAATTCACATACATGTATACCAGATTTTTTTTTACTATTCTTGCTTGACTCAATTAAACACTCCTAGGTCTTTTGAAGAAGGAGGCTTAGGCCATAGTTCACCATGCTTTCTTAGTGCGAAGTGGCGGACGATAGTCGAGCGAGTACCCACTTGACTGTCATAGCTTTCAAATCATAAATTGTTGGAATTGTATTAAGTACAAAATATTTTTTATTTAATCCGTTTATCTTTACTTAAAGAAGTAAAGTATTTAAACTTGCAACAATATAGGAAGTAATTTTTCGAACAACTGAACCGATTTTTAAAATTCTTTCACCAGTAGCATGCTTCATTTTTTCCGAGTAATCTAACCTCGAATAATGAAATTTGTTTGTGATTAATAGTGTTTTTAGGGCCGTTCCGTAAAGGAAAAAGGGAACCCTTATATGATCACTTTGTTGTCCGTATGTCTGTCCGTCAAGTGTGGAAAAGAAAGGAACAAAATTCAGTAATAAATCGCCCCCTAAATCATTTATAAATAAAAAGTGCAGAGTATTGTAAAGTTTTATGCAATCATACAAGCGACACCTGTGGTAATTCCGGCCAGGAATAAAATTAATTAAATGTACATAAGACAAAGTACGTATAGGGTGCGAAAAAGGTGTGTTTACACGTATAAGGTATTCTAGACCAAACAACAGCCAACTTATGGGACAACTGTGAGTGAGTGACTAATGGGAAGTGAGAGTGAGCTGGATTATCGCTTATGTTAGTTAAAGGATGCGCATAAAGGTGCGCTTGCGCCGAGACGGAGTTTTTTTTTTATTTTTAAATTTTCGTGTTCCATTACTAGTTCAAACCCATCTGAAACGTCGGGAGAAAGGTATTTTACCAAATAACGACGCATTAATACAGTTTTATTTTTTAATTAGTTGACTCTTAATTCTTTTACATACTATACAACAATATATAAAAACTTTGCACGGAACACTTGGTGCGCGATCCAAACTCGCACATGGCCCCGGTTTTTTTAATATGAAATTAAATTTGTCAAGCAATTTCGATAAAAACGGGCTAATGCGTTGATTTATCGGCGTGGGCTAATTAAACAATTTGATATAGGTGAATATAATGTTCAACAAAAATATTTTTCTGTAGTAGTTTTATACAAAAGTTCGCAGCGCTACTACCTATCTTTTCTTTCTTTTATATTTAATTTTTTAGATGAAATATAAAACAGTTACAGCTAACTTCCTCCACTGATATCAAGGACCTACTGTTATAATCTCACGCCAATGATCGGAAGTAGGCAAAAGCTATAACTGATTATTGAAAAGTTCAAAAAATTTAGGCTAGTCACCGTTTATGACATCAAAGTCTACGTCAGCAAATGCGTTAGCACGTGCACTATTATTGCTGTATTGCACGCAGGTATAACTCTGTACTTACATTTACAGTTGTTTTTGGTCTTTGCCCATGCTTTCGATGATACCAACATGAATAAATTATTTTTAAAACTTTATTTCAATGCTTTTAAGCAAAAAAAAATAAATGGATACCAACTTAATAATGTACTAGATAGTATTGCAAATAAACAACCTAAAATTAATTAAGAAAATAAAAAAGATAATGTAAGAATAATACAAGTTGAAAATAGATCTAAATAAAAAACATTAGATTAATAACTTAATATTTACTAACTAGGCACATTTACAAGGTCTAAACCATCCATCACGCGAGCAGCATTCCCTTTCTATATTCCAAGTGAAATGCGCTAAACGAGGTAAAAACCTACTAAAGGGTCTTAGCTTTTTTCTCTACGGCGACGAGATTGTAACCAAAATGGATTTTTCAGATATCCGCAATAGTTCTCATACCATGGAATAACCCGGAGCTAATGCAACCCACACTTGCCCAGTTTTTTTTTAATCATTAGTGCTACCATAATAAGATAAAACAAAACAACCAATACCGCAGCCAATACGGTATTCCATCCATTCCGCCTGGGCGTGACAAAGCGTTTGTAATGCAGGTGTTTGTAAAATAATGATAATATGGACAGGTAGATTCGTTAATGATCAGTAAGGAATGTTGCCATCAAAGACAAGGTATTCTAATGTCTTGAGTTGGGACCTACATATTGCTCTGAATATAAATATTATAGTTAAACACAGTAGTAGATATAGATACAGAAACATATAGCAACTTCTAATCTAATTAAGTGATAATTTGACAAGAATCCACAAGAAATCCGTAGGGGGCGTAGGTTCGATCCCGCACACACACATTTATGTGATGAACATTTTTGTTTGTCTTGAGACTGGATATTTTCTATGTATAATATTTATATTTACAAAAAATTATATAAATATATATATGTATGTATTTGATGCGTATAAGTATATACCTGATATGGCACATGATGCGGGCGTCCTACTTGCTATCTACTAGCTACACAGAGTATTGTACTCTATTTCCAGTGACACAAATTTCTTACACCAGTGTGACTACAAGAAGGTTTTTCTTCGTCGTCACATTGCTTAGTAATTAAGTGTTTAACAACGTTTTCAAGCAAATTTCATCGAAATTGTCTCTGAAATTTGACAGCCTAGGATTCTGGATTTATTATATGTGAAATACCAACATTTGAGGATAATTTTACCAGTTTCAATTTTTCCTTCCAAACTATACAAAATATAATAACTAAGACGCTTTTTTCTATCTTTACGAATTTGACTTCTGATCTATCAAAGATACTCGTTCGTTCGTTCGTTTTAGCCGAAAGACGTTCACTGCTGAACGTAGGCCTCCCCCATAAGTCTCCACAACGGCTGGTCCTGAGCCGCCCGCGCCCATCCGCTTGAATGACACTCAAATAAAAGTTACAATAAAAAATCAGCACTTTAATTTACTTCACATCACAAGTTTTAATTTTTGTTTGTGTGTGTATAATCAATAAGATAGGTAACTGAAGTAATGTGACACAAAAAATAAGAGAAAAAAATACACTTTTTGTGAATAGTAGATAGTAAACAATAAGATTCCTAAGGGTTGGGCAAATTTTCTTAGGGATAGTACAAATAAAGAGAAATTATTCCACCTTCTGACGTCCCAGTGTCATGCCGCAAAATATGCAAGCAACAAAGAATTGTACATGACGGCTGGAGAGGTAGTGCTCAGCAACAGTAGCAGAGACAAAGAAAACTAGATCCATTCAACCACGAGGAGGCTGATGCTGTAGCCCAAGATCAATTATGCTACGCACAGTGGATACTGATGTTGTTGTTCTCGCATTTGCATGTATATCACAATTGCCGGAGCTCCAGGAGTTATGGGTACATAATGGCACAGTAAATAATCACCAGTTCCTCTCGTGCGATGCTATTGCTGCTTCTTTAGGTAACTTTTGCAGTTCCTCCATTAATTGTAAATAAAATAGATATGTCACCGCATTACGTGACAGGTCACCTGGGCAATTGGTCACGTGCTGCAAGCTTTCTTTAAATATATGATTTTATTTGTAAAGCATAGATATATAATTTATTTTATAGGACCAGAAAGGACAGAAGTCTTGCCATTCTTCCACGCCTTCTCAGTATCTTCCCCACTACAGAACCACAGTAGCTCTTATCGCACAAAAATAGTTTAGGCTACATCCACGTGTGGATTGGCAAACGTTATCGAGCTAATAGTCACTTGACACTTGTCACTTGTTAAGTTCGACTTGGCTGGTTGACTGGATGTCGACATTAGCGATAATCTGCGTTTTGAATGTTTATAGGTTTAAAACTAATAAACTTTTGCAAAATTTGTTTTAACTTGTAACTCCAGTGGCTCCAGTGTCGAAAATTCTTTTGATTACATCGCATGACCATCAGGAATAATTTTAAATTCAAATGAAATGAAAACTTCCTGCATCTGTATAAGATGACTAAGCATTGTATTTTGATAAGTTGTAAGTTGATGTATTGATTTAAAGTAGTTATGTATATAGGTCTTTATTAAATTTGTAATATCGAGAAAATGACATAATAGGTTATGTCATCATAACGAATACATGTCATTGTATTTTTTTGCTAAGCATAGGTAATATTTATTCTAAAAATAGGCGCAGAGCCAATGTCAAGACGTACTTTTTGCGATAAACACATTTATTTCAGCTTGACATTTAATTAGGTATAATAAACGTGCATGTGTCTCAATTTGTTGTCTGAGGAACTTATCATAAAGTCTAGAGGTGGTTGAACATGTAATTTTGTGTTTTTTTTTATTATAGGACTAATTCTTAATCTGTAGAATATGAGAGAGGTCCCTATAAACGTATTAGAAACAAAACATAATAGTAATTTATGTGTGTAACTTATAAGTTAAATTATACGAAACGTTATAAAAAACTCCGCAATCAGACTAAAAATAAACTTATAAATACATAATACACTACTAGCTTATCACCGCGAATTCATCCAATTATACTAAAAAAGAAAGCTTCTAACTGTTTACGGTTTTATCTACAAATGTGTTGTAATTTTCATATTAATTTACAATTTTTTTAGCGATTTTTGTTTATTAGTATGTTATTCCTAGTATAAAGGAGCATTCAATTACTTTGATTTCTATGTGATATGACAAACCTTTGTCTTCTATTTTGCCCACCAACGGTGAAACTCAACAATCTGAATTCTTAACTTTCATTATTTTTAAATTTTAAAAGAAAATGATTTTTTTAAGGTCCACATAAAATCTCCATTTTATGCCAGTAGAGAATGAATTTTGCAAAATTATTGTTCTTTTTAGGTAAAAAAAAAATGTTTAGGTATTAAGCTTCAATAGTGCCGTATTCCTACGCACACATCAAACTCCCATTTCACCCCTCTAGAGAATGCATTTTGCAGAATTATTATTGAGTGCTTGCCTATATTAAAACCTTTGTGTAAAATCCATCATAAATGGGAAAGTCTCTCTGTCTGTCTCTCTGTTACCGCTTCACGCTTAAACCCCGGTACCGATGAAGATTATGATGATGATGATTTGCCATGGAGGTAGTTTAAGTACCGAGTAAAGAAATAGGCTACTTGAAAACCTCAACTGTGACTCGGTTCATGATTGAGAACGTGCGAATAAAATCCTACACCGATAACCGAATTTAGGGCGCGTGGAACCGCTGGCAAATTTGCTATGGATGCTACTTTAAACGTCAAGTGTGAGTCGATTTTTTTTTAGAATTGAGGAGTTGCTGTTTCTATTCTTTTTCTCTTCTATTCTATTCTACACCTATAACCAAATTGAGGGTGGGTGAAATCGCAGGCAAAAGCTAGTTATGGTAGTTTGGGCTCTGCATTGTCATATCAGTACAGGTTATATGTATATATATATAAGTTACCGTCATAAAGCAACACTGCCTCCATATAGGGGCCCATATAGAAGCCATACGCAGGCGTTCCCCTTACTTAAATACTAGCCCAGATGGTCATTTGCCAGTAATGAAATTAAGTAAATCTAGTTGTGCGACTGTGAGGTTATTCTTTATTAATGTCAAATTGATTGGTATTTTGTTGTTAAAAGTCTGAATTACGAAAAAATGGCATCGACCTTTCATATTTAAAAATAAATCCGGATCTAATTTCGGTTGATATCGACTACATTTTTTGCTAAAAGAAAACATTATCTTTTGTTGAGATTTTGTGTGTAGCTGTGGTCGTTAAAGTTTTATTACGGTATTTCACTATACCGGTGTTCCTGATGCATTGGTAATTTTTAATTACGGTTATCAAAAATTCGGAATCGACCGTTTTAGTTAGTCCGGAAGCACCCGGAATTCAAAATATACTAATTTATTCTAAATATACATATCTTAAACTTACAATAAAATAACAAAGGTACATTACATTGCATATTTTTTAAATAAATATAAATAAGAAAAGTTTTATAGCTCTCACGAGCTGTTAGCTTAGAAAAGTTTATAGTGCGATTTCATTTGTATGAAAAGTTTGTAGTGCGATTTAATTTGTATGAAAAGTTTATAGTGCGATTTAATTTGTATGAAAAGTTTATAGTGCGATTTAATTTGTATGAAAAGTTTATAGTACGATTTAATTTGTATGAAAAGGCGGATGCGATGATTATGCAGTTTTGAGCCGCCTTGATTAAAAAGCTGTGAACGTTGTCAGTAAGACGCAGACGGGGGTGCTAGTGTGCTGCTATACAATCTCAAATTGTAAATAATAATAGGTGGATCAAATTTTAGTTGTGTTACAATTCAGATTAGTGTATGCTATGGATTAGTTTATTTGCTTCTTAGTTACTACTTTTTTCGCCAATGCAAAAACAATTACAGTGTTTACACTGTTATGTGTAAGCTTAATGATTTAAACACAATATTTGGTTTACATTTAAGGTTTTCTGTAGGTTATTTTGAGTATAGATTAAATAAGATTGTTGTTTAGCAAAAAGGCACAAGACCTTATATTAGATATCTTATTTTGTGAGTATTGGTTTGTATGTGTACTACTGTTGGTAAATATTTTATATGATTAGATCTTAATCTGTTGGTGAAGTTAAATAATTACCGTGTAAATTTGTAAAAATAATAACTAAATTTTTACTTATTTTGTAGTAATAATTAAGATCATAATTACATTTATATTCACTAGCGTCTTAATACTACTTTTTTTACTACTATATTTTTTTTCAATTTATCGATAATTTTGATCGAGAGGTCGAGCCCTTTCTGTTTATGAATAAATTCGGGTACGTGGGTGTTAACTACCGAAGAACCTGAAAAATTCAGTACAGAGCTTCCGTCTTATGCACTGTAACAAAGTGACGTATTCAAAATAGTGTCAGTATTAGTTCAACTTTTTTTAACACTTTAGTAACTAGGTAGGTACATATTTTCCCGAAAAAGTGGCAAATTATTTTGTACGAGAATAAAATACAGTGGTGCCTCCCCCCCTCCTGGCTGCGTCAGGATGCCATTATTGCTCTATGGTTACTAAAGATTAGTGAGTCAGTGAGTCAGTTTACTCTTTTATAGATATAGATATCAGAACAATGAGCATAATGTCCTTTTGTAACATTTTGTCCTACAATGTCTAAAATATAATATAAAAAGGAAAAGTATGTATGATCGTTAATATGTTATTCCTGCATGTCGCAAAGGAGCACCCAATTAATCTGATTGAGATGCGGCGAAGATAGCCAGGGTGCCGGCAAACAACATAGAATACTTTTTATTTCGATATAAAAACTGCTCACAGTGGTAGTTTTTCATTACACTCGGTAACAGTGTCATTATGTGCAGGCAAAGCGGGTGCTAAGACCTTAATAACTCCCACGAGCTTTTTCTTTGTAAATTTTACTTTTTCATAGAACTCACGGGCGGTAATGACGCCCCTATTCTATCAAGTAGGTATGTATAAAACCTGTCTGTCCAAAATATGAACTACGCGTACACTACAAGCGAGCACTGGCATTGGTGTTGTTTTCTCTACTTCTATCCCCGCCATTTCAGTGGACCCCCCTCGCGGTCCCCGCACAAGACAAACATTTAGAATAGCTGTTTTCTATGTAGGTATATTATGTTTGTATTTAAAGAAAAAAAAAATATCAGTTATCTGGTACAAATACCGGGACCAAGCTTTGCTTAGCTCAGCACCAGTTGGCGCTGTGTGTCATATCCAGAAATATTCATTATTTTTAACAAAGATGACAATATTTTTTACTTGTAAATATAAAAACAGCTAAAAATAATATGAAGTGTGTCAAACACGCGCTCACCTGTAGGTACATTGCATTGGATTTGGAACGGATAATTTTAGCTGGATGTTATGTCGGAACAATGAGTAACGCGCATTACTAATGAAAATTACGCGTAACGATTACGCGAACGCGCGTTCCAGGCAGTCATCTGCTGGAACGTTTCCGAAAGTCATATTATGATAAAGATTAGATTACAGCTTATTAAATAGAGCCAAAGGTTTAATATGTTCGGCAAGTATCATTAGTCATAAATGTAGGTTTATATAGTTATATTATAATATCTAAAAAAACATAAAAAATTTGCAGCTTGTTGCATAGTAACATTCCTGTATCAAAAACGATATGCTATACTTTGGATGGTTGACAGCCTAGTGGTACATTTCCATGCATATAGGCAGGGAATATAATCCCGGAGCAATTTGCAATCTCATCATTTCGAGATTAAGGAAGCCCAATCCCGGAATCCCGGGATCAGTCCGGGGTTAAGCTAAAAAGGCTGTAGGTAATTAAAATAAGATTTTAATTAGAAGTAAGCAGTTTGAAGACAATAAAATATATTTATTAATATGTTTACATTTTCTAAAGTTGGATACTTAACGTTTTTATTTTTTGGTGCGTAACTTTTATGGACCTTATTCTAATCTTATCTTATTTTATTTAAGATACCTTCAGTCTGTGGTACAATCTTCAATTTTCTGAATATATTCTAATCATAAACCATAAAAGTTTATGTATTTTACGCAACTTAGAGTGAAAAACATATCTCATAATAAGTAACAGAAATCATTAAAATTGAACGCAACGGGAAATTCTCTTTTGGATTCATGCTTGTGGAAGATTCATACGTTTATATTTTGTTTAGGATATGGACCTTTAATTACAGTTATTTTCTTGAGTTCAAGTAATATTTTTCTTTTGATTTAAATTTTCTTAAAATTGTGTCTGCTTCCATACTATTATTTTAATAACGAAATTAATTCTTTTGTGCTTTATATTTAATTTTTTATAGATTCTGAATGGGAGAATTTTAGAATTTTGTTGCTAGATTCACCACTTTATTGTGCACTGCAGATTTTATTAAGATTGATTTAAGGGGACGAAAGACGCTAGTTGAGCAAGTCAAGTATAAAAAAAGCTAAACTCACGCTTTATGTCACTTACGCGTAGTGCGCTTACGTTTTGGATGGTTCTAATTTATTAAAAAAAAATTTTGGGCTTCATATAGAATTTCTTATCTTTTCTTTTCTTTTAATATGAAACAATATCTTATTAATAAATTGAAAAAAATCATTGGTTCCCTGACAAAATTTTGATATCAAAGACAAACAAACTTAATTTTCAACCCTTCTTTGTGATTATTTAAGAATTGTTTTCTTAATTTATGATTTTTTTCTAAAATTCTGATAATTTTTCTTTTAAATTTTTTATTTCCCTAAACTCTGTATTTTTCTGTCATTTGTAGTATATGTACCACTACTTCAATCTAGAACAACTAATATAGACAGTTCTGGGATATTAGAGTATATCGTCGTCTTAAGGGTTGTAGTACCGGTACTGAGAAGGCAAACTGAGTACCCGATACTAAGCTAAAACTGGTACCGGGAGGACTGGTAAATTCAGTACTATTTCGGTATTGAATAGAGTTTTTATTATTTTATTGAGTGTAATGACAAATAACGCCACCAAACGTCTGGTTTATAAAATTTTAATAATTAATTATGTTCACATTATGAATGTAACTCATTTAGGAAATAAAACTAAAATTATATAGTGGACTTAGGGTAGAATCGCACCATCTTTATTTCATCTGAGTGTTTTAAAAGGCAAGAAAGGATATATTATATCAGATGGTGGGCAACAGGAACATTCGCAAATTAAAGAACTTAACAACTAGTATCTAGGTAACAGCGGATCAAGAGGTGGTAAAGATCTTCGGCTATCACAACTAATGACGATAAGTCCACTTGGCCTTGACAAAATACAAAGGATTTCGTTTCCGCGGATCTCTTATAAACAACATTCCAAACTTCGAAGGTGTATCGACAAGAGTAACGTACCTTGTACGCAAAATCACCTGACGGTTCGTGATATAAGTGATACAAGTTCACGCACCGACTTCGGCCGGCCGCGCAAACATCACTTGTTCAGTTGAGGACAACTTGAGTCTTACATCTTAGATCTCCCTATGCAATTTCTTCGAACGGGAATGGAAAGATTTGGTAAGATTCAACCTCATCAAGACAGAATTTTCGTCGGTCACCACTAAAAAAACCATTTCAATCGCTTTTTCAATTCTAGTGTATACCTTCCACCATTATTGGAATCTTTGAAGTTGACATATCCAGCGACGTAAGGAAGGAATAATGATATTATTTATATAATAAAGTCAAACTAGCATCGTTAGAAAATCTGTGTATTAAAGCAAAGCAGTTTTTATTGAGTGCACAAAGGTTGTTACAGTATATTTCACAAGGCTGACCACACATAAAGTGCTGTGGGCGGGTGCAACTCGATATCAACTTGTCCCTTTGGACTCAGTTCAAAGACGATTTGTGATAATTGCCAACAATCCCAAACTCATAACGGTATTGAACCTGAAAGTCTAAGAAAGGACTTTATCCACTGCTGTACATAGGTTCCTGCGCCTTTCTCATCTAGCTACTTCCGGCTACCTTTTTCAAGTCATCGGTCTAACTGTCTGCAAGGCGACCTCCTCAGAGTTTAATTAATTCAGCGTTATACAAATGACAGGTTGGTGAAACTGTTTATCATATAATCCTATACAATTCACCGTTTCGTTGGGACGTATCGCTTGCTTCTGCTGTACAAAATCTCTCTTATCAGACGCTCAGAGATCCAAATCTCGAAAACTATACGATGTAACAAATGCCATGTAACATCACGTCTTGAAGAGCGAAATAAAAATGAAAAGGCGAAATTAAGACTTTAAAGTTGTCTCTTAAAATCTTTTTACTAGACTACAGCAATTCCGGGATGCCGGACATGCACTATATTGAATCAACTCTATTCGTATTGCTCGACGAGACTCTGTCAGCATGTATTTGTCAGGTAATCGCAGTTTAGTGAGCTTCGCGGCTACAGTTGTGTACGTGTGAAACAAATCGTTGCTGAACCATTACAGTGTTATTTTGGGATTCACAAGCCGCTTTACTATTATAAAAATGTGTTTGTTTTAAATCCTAAAAATCCTGAGTTTATTTTCTTTCAATCCCGGAATTGTGGGACCAGAAAAACGTCCGGGACCCCGGGATACCGGGATTAGATTCCCTAATCGGAAGGTATTTTCAACCGTCAATCATGGATGTGTTAAAGTCAAAGGGCTTTATGGGCGGCTTAAAAACTCTGACAGGACACTATCTTGACAACGTCCACCAATTCACATTGGACCATTGCAACGGCTGAGGCGACTAGAAAGAAAAACGGTTTAAAATTGCAGATAGTTGAACAGTTTAGTAAAATAACGTTTTTCTTTGCGTTTATATTAATTATTTATAAAAACATTGCAATTTTTCACATTAGCCAAGAGAAACTTACATATGAATAAAAAGGCGTGAAGGTCTAATCCCTACTGTAACATAAAGACTGACTGGAGATAACAAAGAATCAGGTCAATTGATAGTTGGTAAATCTACTGACACCATCAATCAAGTGCGGGACACTTCCAAATATTATGAAATAATGTAATAATAGCTAAAAATACTTACCCGGTGTGGAGCCTGGAGCAATCGGTGCACAGCAGCTATCTGGTAAGACAGCGGCAGTGTGGTGTTGAACGTGTGGTACAGAGGTCTTGGAGGCTCTCTCACGCCATACTCCATAAATGGATCCAAATCATTCAAATATTGGACCCTACACACAAAAGTATCACCCCCTATGTCCCGAATTGTCCCATTCACTCTAATATTTTCGTTAACTTTCACCATTTCTATCATTTTTCAAAAATTCAAATGCACTTTTAAAAACACTTAAAAATATAAGTCTTAACAAAATCACAGTTGGATACGTTTACATCACATTTTAAATCTTGAAAAAAAAAATGAAATAAAATGTTTATTTATGTTCAAATTACGAAAACAATATCGCGAAGCCGGTTTCTATCGTCTCTATTCTCGCGTGCGGCCAGTGTTGAACGCAGTCGGCCGCAGGACGGACTGATTCTAGAGAGCCGACACGTAGTCATGAGACTGTTCAATATGATAAGACGTCAGGATTTATAATTAGTTTTTTATTAGACCTTAATGCTGCATTATTAAAAAAGCGGAATTTACAAGATTTCTTACATATCAACTCACTTATTAGTCAGCTTGCCTAAATTTTTGTTATTGTATCCTATTGGTTTAATTAATAATTTGTTTCGACTTAATCTAGAGTTTAATTTGAATGAATTTGCTGACATTTTTCGCTGGCTTTCCACTGTTCTATACTACACTGGTGATGATGATGTAGTGTATCTGGACTAAGGTGGCTTTATATTCTTTTCTGACATCGTAAATAGCCATCTTTTCAGTAAAAAGCCGTAAAATAAAAGACCTGTGACAAAATAACTTCTAGTTCTTAATGACCTTCCTTAGAAGATGGTTTTAGTCCCGGGGACGGACATAAGCTACTTGAAAACGTCAAGTGTGAGTCGGATTGTCTTTTATAATTGAGGATTTGCCGTTGAAAACCTACACCGATAATCGAATTTAGGGCGGGTGAAACCGCGGGCAAAATCTAGTAGTAGATAAGTCAGAATTGGGTAGGGAAGTTATTATTATCATTTTTATTAGATAAAGTATCATGAAAATTAAGTGACTGTGTTACTAACGTGTAGTTTTCAATTATAGACGACAAAAAAGAACTAAATGCATGATTATTTATTACATAAAACGATAAACAAAAATGTCACCTTTTTTGGTGGTCGCGGAAGCACACATTTAATTTTTACAAGTAAAACAAGCACTTTATTAATTAATTTAGACACAATAAGAACGTTATTTAAAAATCATCTCAGACATAGCCGCAGAAAGAAGTTAACATTGCAAATGCCTAATGAAGTGTTAATGAACTTTACTATACAGATTAAAAAAAAACTAAACCGTGAAACAATCTCGTACTTCGTCGCTTTCTTTTCCACGGTTTATAACTATTGGACCCTTTCCCAAGTTTTGGTGTCAGGGAGACCATCCCGTCAGGTCATCGACTGGATGGCATCGAAGCACGCGCCTGTTTCGTCGAATCATCACGACTTCCATTGTAGAAAACAATAATAAAAAGTGAAGTGCGACTTGAAATTTTATTTAATGGGTTCAAGAAAAAGAGGGAATAGATGTTCGTAGTTTTACTTTTTGTAAGTTCTACAGTAGAATCTTTGTTTTTAGGGTTCCGTACCCAAAGTGTTCCAAGCTTACACTTATGGCTGTCAGTTCGGCCTATCTCTAATAAGACCGAAATAGGTAGAAGCCAGAATATGTGTTATAATAGCTGATTATTTAACAACTAATCAAAAGTTAAAAAAATAAGGGGACTTAATTACTCCCCATATAATGGCTAAACAAATTGTTTTGAATCAAAACTAAGAATATTCTCGATCAAGTTACTTTTCAAACAAAAAACTTCAATATAATTCGGTTCATTTTATATAATACTTACACAGCAGAGGTACATACGTCAAACTTATTACACTCTATTTTGTTCTTTGTTTTTGACGAAGGTTAAAAATTATACTTAAGTTGTTCCATAAATCTATACTTATAAATGGTATTTTTTTTTATTGTTTGTACATACAATATTAAAAAAGGGCACTAGCTATTCTTTTAAGTTGCCAAGAATCTATAGGATGACCTATTTTATCGCACAGGGATTTTTTGAGGAACTTAACAGGATATACAATACTTTTTATTCTAATCGAAAGTTCCCAGATGAATAATTTTGTTTCAGGGTAAGTACTGTTTCACACTTCATAACAGCGCATACAGATATCGAGATAGCTAAGGGGAGAGATAAGGGCAGAATAATTTTATTTCGATCAAAAGTTAGATTCGTCTAGTCCTACAAATATTATAAACTCAATCACGCTTCAACCACTGGACGGATCGGGATAAAACGTGGCATACATATAGGTTACGTCCTGGAATAGCATTTTAATTCCTAAAAAATTAAAAGGTCCTGCGGGAATTATTATAACAGAGTTAAACTAACTATTTCTGCACATATAGCATGCTATAGCAAGTCACTGGTATAACTGATTAATTGATTAATTGGAGTTAATTATGGAGTTCCACGCCGATAACCGAATTTAGGGCGGGCGGAGCCGCTGTTAAAGTCTAGTTTATTATAATTTGGAAACTACATATACGTATTAATTTCAAACATAAAAATTCAACAACGCACGTATCTATTAAATTCGTTAATTTAGCATTCATACGTTTGTAACTCCACATAACATTAAATCATATTCAATAATGGCTACAATTAAATATTTAAAATATGAATATTGTGTAGCTATTGTCGAGTCTAGTCGTGATGGACTCTGTGACCCCGGAGTCAAGTTGTCCGCGGACCTGGTCGTGCACCGGGTTGACTACACCCGACATGGATACAGTCACGACTTGTGCAGTTTTGCCGCATTAGAAAACGGGTAGGTACGGTGAAATTGAACACAATTTTACTAATTAACTAGATATGTCCTGCGATTTCACCCGCAGAAAAACCTATTTCCGTATTATTTATTTTCTGTAGGAATTATTATATATCCATATTTTCTGAAACGAGTGGTCATCTTTGGTATAGTAGTATTCCTTGTTCTTCTTTATTATTAGTATGCACCGTTATAGGGAACAAAAATAATATAGTGCTCCTCAGAAAAAAAATCCGTTGGAACTTTCAATTAGGATTAAAAAGTACCTATTTTAGTGCCTGCGAGTATCCCTGCGCCAAAAACCAGGTCACAACGTTGCTTCATAGTAACGTAAAGCAATAGACCACCGAATTCGTTTACAAATATTGGTATTTTGAACTCAAAATAATGTTATTCATACCAAAATAAAGCTTATTTTACTCAGGGGTAATGTATCATTGCATTAGTAAATGTTTTTTTTTAATTGCTGCTAAAAAGAGATTACCTGCTACAAACATGCTAACAAAGAAGCAAATTTTATCTTTTTGTAACATATTCAATTTCAATTCAATTACTTTGTTAAATTTTTTAAATAAAATATTTTTGGCACGAAGCAATAAAAGAAATATAAGTACATTTTCATTAAAAAACATTACAACTTAGCATACGAAAATTCAAAACTGTGTTTTAAGGGTTCCGTTTCTTAAAAGGAAAAAAAGAACCCGTTATAGGATCACTGTGTTGTTAGTCTGCGTGTCTGTCAAGACCCTTTTTCTCAGTAACGTGTAAAGGTATCAAATTGATTAATATTATTGATTAATATCAAACACTAAGGTCCACGGTCCTTTGAAGAAGTAAAAAAATCAAGATTCTAAGTCAAAGCAATAAAAAAATATGCCCAAAATACGATAATTTTTGTAGCATATTTTGACACAAATAAATCAAAACCTATGGGATACCTCCCGTTGACCTAGAATCATGATATTTGGCAAGAAGCAAGAATCACAAATATAGAAAAAATCCAAAAAATGGTTTTAAACCTGTGAGACTTAATCTCATGATGGTCGAATTATCTACACAACAGTTTTTTTATCATATTTAATTTATTTTAAGAGCCTAAAAAAAATGGTCGAAAATTACTTTAAATTAAAATATGGATTCCCTTATTAGTTGAAACGTTAAATTCTGTTTATTATGAAATGGTTCTTTTACAAAAAACGGGCTTAGTGCAAACCGACCTCGCACACAATAATATAATATATAATCAAATTTTAGACAATTTGACTTAAATAAAATATAAATTATTTCAGATTTCCAATGTACTGACTCCGGAAACGCACTAGTAATTTTTGGCCATCATTAGGTATGATAATGCTACAAACTATGTCACATTAAACTATAAAAAATAGATACTGAAAAAAAATTATATACAAACCTGAACTAGGTACAAATCAGCAACAATTTAAAAAGACTATCGCACTATTTACACGATCCCGGATCAGCTTACTAAAAACTATCTAGACTACATGTTATCACTAGGTACGAGTAGCTAGGTGCTATCTAGATTAGTCGTCTCTTAGACAGGTGATCACTGGGTACTATCTAGACTAGTCATCTGTTAGACAGGTGATCACTAGGTACTATCTAGACTAGCCGTCTCTTAGACAGGTGATCACTGGGTACTATCTAGACTAGTCGTCCCTTAGACAGGTGATCACTAGGTACTATCTAGACTAATCGTCTCTAAGACAGGTGATCACTAGGTACTATCTAGACTAGTCGTCTCTTAGACAGGTAATCACTATGTACTATCTAGACTAGTCGTCTCTTAGACAGGTGATCACTAGGTACTATCTAGACTAGTCGTCTCTTAAATAGGTGATCACAAGGTACTATCTAGACTAGTCGTCTCTTAGACAGGCAATCACTAGGTAGCTAGGTACTATTTAGACTAGTCGTCCTTGGCATTGATTCAATTATAAATAAAAACCTGATTTAATTTACACTACCTGTATATCTGAGTAGGTTAATAAAGAAGTCGGTTGAAAACACAAGCTAATGCGAATGCTTATCTCTTTTACATATTATGTACATAGTGTAAGATTAAAATTATGAAAACATTCTCTACCATATCATACAATATTTTTATATAATTTCTTCTTAGTCGTGTAAGAGCGAAACAAACAATGCGACGAACTGGACGAGTGTTATCGCCTTGCCTTACGATACAGTTTACTCTATTAGTCATATTGACATCTTATAATGCAATATTTAAATAATAATTATATTGCTTTAGACGCAGAATGACCTAAACCGTGGAATAAAGATGGTTCCTTACAATTGATATTGAATATTTTAAAATGTCTAGGCATATTTTCACTAAGGTCGATTTTTTTTTTTTTTTATTAATAATGTACCTACTGGCTGTACCGCGATGTACATTACCATGCAAACTTCCACAAAAAATTGGTTTGAAAGAGATCTAGTAAGTAGTTTTTTTTTAATACGTCATAAATCGTAAACCGCCATTTACCTTTCATTCAATCAACTCAAATACAAAAATATTTTTGTTTGTGTTTGTAAATTACGTAAATGGTGGTAGGTACGGAAGCCTCGGTGCGCTAGTCTAACTCGCACTTGGCCGGTTTTTTATTCTAGATTTCATGCGCAAAATTATTTTTCATGCAGCCTTGGGGTGTGCACAACAGGTTTGGGGTGTCGTTAGATAGGTAATTGAAAATGTGCGTATGGTTTATGAATAACTTTGCTCTAAGGTGCAAAATATGCGAGTTGTCAGCTTAAAGCAAAATTAAAAAATATCATCAACCTTTATTGACAATAATACAGTAATAATTTTTTTTAGATAAGTTAATTTTTTTTTTTCACAAAGGTTTTATATGTATTTTAAACCAAACTTACGTATTTATAAATATATTTTTAGATTTTAGATTTTTTTACACATTAATTATGTTGCACTACCTTGTTACGAGTTGCTAATTTATTTAGCAAGAGTACCTATATTAAGCAGGAATACTTACAAAAGACATTAGGTACGCGATTTCTAATAGTTCTGCATATTCTAATTTCAAACTGGTAGTTACGTCACAGCGTGGGCTGCGTTTGGACGACTTCACTGTGTTTAGTTGTGCAATATCGAAAATGATCCGTGTCGTTTTGTTATAAAAAATATGTTTATTATTAATACACAGTTCATATTACGAGTATATTATAATACTTGGTAATCTTGTGCTGTACCGGCAATAATTTATGTGCATTCGTCTGTTTTAATTTTACATAAACCGTATTCTTATAAGTAATATCACAAATAACATAATTAATAAATATCTGACTAAATCTGGAAAAAAACTAATGCAAAATGACCTATAAAGTGGATGACAAATAATATCTTATAACTTTTGACTATAAAGTATATATATATCTATACATATAATAAAATGGTAGGAAAGTCAAAACTGTACATTGAATATTTTTTTAAAAGAATACTTGGGGTGAGATCTACAATCGATACCGAAGCCAAAAATATGGTTTTTAGAATTATATAGGCTACATATTATCACGCTATCACCTACGGGAAACGAGCAGTGAACCTTTATAGCCGTAGGTGTTCGCAAAAAAAAAACTGCAAATCGATGTAGAGTTTAGCCGTTTGGCACACAGGTACTTTAGGGCAAAACAATAATTTTGAGCCACAGTTTCTCAAAATATTTCCCCTAGGGGTTATGGTGTCATCAATTTTTTGTATGTGATTTAACCGTGTGGGGTATCAAATGAAAGGGCTTGGTGAGCCAGTTCTTAAAATATACAACACCTTTGGGCTACTTTGTTTTTTAAAATCCAAAAAGTATTTCAAAACATACCAAGTTTGGGCCCTTCCAGGTAGAAGACGGCTCAGTATTAAATTTAATACTTAAATGATAGTTTATATCCTCATTTTTAACCCCCGAAAGCAATTTGAAAAATATTAAAATTTAATATTTTTTTTATAGTTTTGCTATAAAGAACCTGTGTGCCAAACGGCTAAACTCTACATCGATTTGCAGTTTTCGAGCGAAATCGCCGTTGTACACCTGCCACTATTATTTCTTCAAGGCATTCTGTAACAACGTGTAATGTAACGACGCATATTTGACTTGCTTCTTAATTATTAATTATTCTATTCACTCATAGCCATTTATTTTATGTTAAAAAATCGTGTAAAGTCATAACTTAGATGTGTTATAATTTTTCATCATATAAAAATGTTTCCTATTTGCTAACTAGATGGCGATAATATCAAATAAGTATTAAAAATATGGTCGGCTTAATAACAATTCGATTATTAATATGCGCTGTGCAAAACAATTCATACTAATGCAATTCGGAGAAGTACGATGTAATTTGATTCAGTGTGGTTTCTTAATAAATGCGATATCGAAACATTCGTTCTTGGAACTTTGCTCAAACGTGATCATTCTCCTAATATATTCTTAGTGATAAGTTAATGTCTAATTGATGTAAAGTACCAAGCCCTACGTCAAGTAAGGAACCCATATGCTAAATTTCATGTTTGTAGACCCAGCGGTTTGGGCTGATCGTTGATATGTCTAAACCGGTAAAAAACGTCAATCCTAATTTTTTACCTAAAGGCCAAATATCAAATTTTCCCATACGTGGTTCCAACCCACATTTTACCCCCTTAGATGAATTTCGATTTTTTTTGCTAAATGCTTGCGTGTGTTACAAATACGTACGACTGTGAAAAAATACCAAAAATATCGGAATTCATATATAAATTTACATTAACTATTTTTCGTTCTAGGGGATGATTTTTTAAAAACGGTGAAACTCGTAAATCTTAATTTTAAACTGTAAGGCTAAATATTATGTTTTAGGCATTTACTTTAAAAAATGACAGAGTTGCATACAAACTTCCAAGCCCTATTTCACCTTAAACCAAATACCAATTCTTATGCATTAAGGTTCAGAAATGACGGCTTCCCATAAAAAAATCTAACCGCAATTTCACCCCTCTGGGGGATGAATTTCGCAAATCTTTTTTGTTTAATTACGTTATAACAGAAACCTTTATGCAAAATTTCAAGTCTCTAGACACAAAACCATCGGAAGTTTCATATAATAATTTTTTTACCCTATTCTGCGCTCTAGGGGATGGTTTTTGGAGAAGAAAAAGCTTTTCATTGTGTATGGCTTTACCTACAAAAATATCGGAATTCTCATATTTATTTACATCCCCTATTTTTGGGATGATATTCTAAAAACGAAGAAACTCTTAAACTTAATTTTAAGCCTCAAGATTAAATTCCAATTTTTATGCACTAAGCTTTAAAAATGACAAATTTCCATAAAAAAATTTAACCCCTATTTTACGTCCTTAGGGAATAAATTTAGCTAAACTAGCTTACATTTTAATCAAAACCTCTGAGAAAAATTTAAATTCTCTAGAAACAAAATTTTGAACTCTAGGGGATGAAAAAAATGATAAAACATTTAAATTTGTATTTAAAATCTCCCAATTTTTATGCATTTGGCTTCAAAAATCACCGATGTCCATACAAACTTTTAGCCGCTATTTTACCTGTTTACGGGATGAATTTTGCAAATTTTTTTTTCTTGCCGACGTTATAAATGATACCTCTGTTCAAAATTTCAAGTTCCTAGTCACCAAAATATCGGAATCCTTATACAAACTTTCATCCCCTATTTTGCCCTCCAGGGGATGATTTTCCGTAACCGATGAAACACTTAAATCTTAATTTAAAACCTTAAAGTCAAATTCCAATTCTCTACAAACTCAAACTTCAAATACAACCCCTATTCAACCCTTTTAGGGGATGATATTTTAAAATCTTATTAGTGTTCGTCTACGTTATAAAAGTAATAACTCAAACTTTTGTGCAAAATTTCAAGTATCTGTACCCAGTAGATTGGGCTGTGCAGGCAGTAAAATTGTAATATAGTAAGATTTGTGAATTTTGATAAATACTATGTATAATTACTCATGTGTCACTTTGTAATAGCTTCACGTCGCTATGGAGCAACCAATTTAGATGTTTTTGGCCCTTAGATTGTTGAGGGGACAGAAAGACATAACACAAACTTTCTTACTATAATCCAGGACTTTAACAATCCCCAGCCGAAAACCGAATTTAGAGCGGGCAGAGCCGCGGGAAAACCTAGTAAAAAGTGTGTTATATTGATAAATTCTCATGAACCAACTATTAACTTTTCAAACAGCGCCTTATAAAAATAGTACTTTAAATAATTTAATATTTGACAATCAATTGCTAAGCTAAAGATTCTGCTAAATTTTTTAACATATATAATTTTGAAAAGTAAGTCCTTAAAAAATATTTATTCGTATATTAGTTACCTACATAAGAAGCTGCAAAACAAATCGGTTCTACGTTCAATTGCATCACCGTTGAAATGATGTGTCCAGAATGCCAAAGGCTGCCACTTTCAATAGGCTGCCTGACTCTGTACAGGCATTGACTCGGCACTTCCGGCAGATTGGCCAACGCTTCAATGTGTGACACTACACTACGCGACTATTTTAGGAGCTGATGCAATTGATCAAAACGGCAAAAGGCGATTTAAGTGTCTGTCAACAACATGTGTACTGTATACATGTTAAATATTCAACTATGATTCAAGTTGTTTTGTCAATTTGTAATGCTATTGCTTCGAGTTTAAATAGATTCTGCGTTTACTTAAATAAATAGGTAAACCAGAAGATTAAATTGCTCTTACGCAATAGAATGTGCGAAGGTACTGAGCGTTTCAAATAAGTTGGCCGATGGTCAGGCGCCATATTGTATGTTAATTGCTACAGTGTGCTCGCTGCTTTTTGCTATTTTTGAAAACATTGGATGGTAACATTGATGGTGCCTATTTAATTCCATCGGGTACGCGACAAATAATATAATTTTTTTTTTAAAGAATTGATTTTTACGAAATATTCCAACCTACAAAATCTGTATACCTATCCTTTATTTTGCTTATAAGTGCAGCCTACCCTAAGTATACCCTGAAAAATTGTTTTACCAATAAAAATGCGTGGACACCGTTTAATGGGTAAAACGGAGGGCATTTTAGTAGTAACCAGTAAATGCAGACACATTCTGTTACATGATTGCTATTTTATATATCAACAGCATAGATATTTACTTTATCTTTGGTATTTACTGTTTCGTTTTCAATCGGCTACAACTGCACAGATAACTAAAGCACCTACGCTCCAGAGTGTACGAGTATTCTGAATGAATACTAGTAATTCACCTATGTTATTTCAATTTTAATTTCACTTGGTTAAATATGTATAAATAAGTACACTAAAATATAAAAAATCGGGCAAGTATGAGTCGCACTCCGTACCACCACAACAAACAACAAAAGCAGCCTAGTCAGGAACCAAGAACAAAGAAAGAGCACGGCGGCCGCGGCGCCCACAAGAACTATGTATGTACTTTTATTTTCAGTGCCATCTAGTTTTAACTTCACTAAAAAGATAAATAAACATGTGATTAGACAAATAATGTCGATTATTACGCTTGATGACGCTTTAGTTTTTTAGCGTATTACATATTTTCAATTTTAGCGCAATCTCAACACCCTCAGAGCCTTAGTTCTACAAACACTACATGTTTTAAACTTGTATTACCACAGCTGCAGCCTAAACAAACGTTTCGTTCAGTTTGCCATCGAAGTCGTCTAGACAGTGCAATCGTAAGGTAAGGTGCGCGGCGAGAGTGCATCCGACTGGCTTGTGTCGTCATGACAACTGTCTCGACGCTGTCGGATTTATCAAAGGTACAGACTGTACAAATAATGACTGTACAAAAATAAAAAAAAGCAATTCCCCTTAACCTTTTAGTTTTTTTATTATTTGTAAGTAAATCCGCCAATATCTATACTTAATATAAGTAATAAAGCCAAAGAATTTCTTAGTTTTTTTTGTTGAGCGCTAATCTTTGAACCTGCCATTTAGATTTAAAAAAATCTTTTTGCATTTGATAGTTTAATCCTTGAGGAAGATTATAAGCTATTTAAAATCACACTATGACATTCTATTTACTTCGTTCTAAAAGAGGAACCCTTGAAAGCTGGACGGACAGACAGTGTGGGCTTAGAATAGCTCTGTTGGCAACCTTTGGGTACGGAACTCTACACAGAACAACGAACAGAACAACAATACACAGAACATTTTGTTCTCTACTCAATAAATTAAGTAGCGCTTCCAAACTTTTTTACGGTAGGATTTTCATTACCTGTTGTTAGCTCATTAATGTTCTCGTTATTAGTTAAAATTGCAAAAAACATAATACATAGGTATTTACAAGTTCTAGCTTTACCTTCTATTAATAGCGTGATGCTTGCAAGGTAATTGTGCTAAGTGAACTAACAAGATTGGCCGTGACAATGTCTGAGCCGATGCTTACCACGACACTGTAACACAACAAATATTACCTATATATCCTAAAGAGTGTTTATTCCATCATGTTCAAATTGTTGGTAAACTCACCAAAGAAAAAAAAAAGCAAAAAAAATTTGTTGCAGAATTAAAAAGTTCGGCGTTTGTTTACCAGAGTTGAATAAAAAAACAGCCTAGTGCGACACAATACTAAATCTTATACTAGAAACCTTTTAAGGTCTAACAGACAGACAGCGTAGTATTTGTTATAAGGAACCTACTGTTGGCACCCTTTAGGTACGCGAAACCTAAAAAGTATCAGAAACAAATAACGAGAACATAGACAAACAAAGTTTGTGCCTCCTCTCCGTTAATGCTCAAAATTATCTTAGATCAAAAATATATGCTTAGTATTTTTGAATTGAAAACTTCTATAGCGGCGCTGTGCACTTTTTTGTGATAGGTTAAAATTACGTGTCTTGATCGATAATTCATACAAAATTCGTAAGATGGAATCGCGTCAGATTACCCGTCGTTACATTTGGCTATGACAGATGGAGATGTCTAATATACTACTTCAAAAAATTAAATATACAGACATTATTATTTGTGATGGGTAAAAGATGATAAACTCGCTGATCAAAAATTCGTCACACGGAAACCATAATGCCACGCCATAAAAATTCGCAAGACGGAAACCATAATGATGCGCCTATTATAATTTTGAAGTGAAAACGTCTTTCGCGGCGTAATGTACTTTTTTTTACTGTTTAGTTAGTTTTTTATCATACTTGCTCGTAAACAGTGTCATTACACCCACGGGCTTTTTCTTTGTAAATTTTACTTTACAGAAGTTATAGATTTCATCAAAATCTTAATTTCGGATAACAGCTGTCAAACTAGAAACGGCTTTATCTCCGTAACTTTTGATCGTAGACTAGTAGTTTCTACACAAAAGTGATAGGTCTCATCAAGATGTTCATTTCGGATGACAACTATCAAACTAGAAACGGCTTTATCTCCGTAACTTTTGATCGTAGACTAGTAGTTTCTCTACAGAAGTGATAGATCTCATCAAGATCTTTATTTCGGATGACAGCTGTCAAACTAGAAACGGCCTTATCTTTGTAACTTTTAATCGTAGACTAGTAGTTTCTTTGCAGAAGTGATAGATCTCACTAAGATCTTCATTTTTGCGGTACATTGAGATGAATATATGGGTACCTGTCGAATAGGGATTCAAAAATGGAATTTAGGTTTTGAAAAAATCTTTTTTGTAGTGAAAATTTCTTCAGCGGCGTTGTGCACATTTTTGTGATGGGTAAATAATGTAAAATTCGCGTCAGGACACGTGACCTGATCGAAAATTCGTAAGACGAAACTCGCGTCAGGACACGTGACCTTTAATAACATGAGGTTAGTTTTTATTTTTAGTTTATGGCGATTATGTGTAGTACAGGGAGCTTGGATATGGGATTTTAATTAAGATTGATGTGTCAAATTTACTACGTCTAAAATTAAATAAACAAAAATTATCTCTCTTTCATAACTTTGTCGCCGTATTCTACGGATCTTTAAAACATAGTCTATACCTATAATGTAAACAGTGAAAGCCGATTACCTTACACGTATGTACGATTATGTAAACAAACTCACATTGTCTCTTTAAAATATTAATACTAAATAAAATTAACTTCAAGTGGCACTTTAGGTGTCTGAAAGTAGCAAATGAAATAAGAATTTCCAATGGTACTTTTTGGTTTTTGTAAGTCACGAACATAATTTGTTTAACTTCCAGTGACATTCATTTTTTTAAAGTCCAAATTTAACTTCCAACGGCAGTTAGTAAGCAAAAAAAATAAATAAAAAAGTCAAAAAGTCAAAGTCAAAATTTTTTATTCAAATTAGGTTTTTACAAATACTTTTGAATCGTCAGAGTTATGAAATACTATTTTTTGAAACCTTCTGCCCACCCTCTTTTAACTACAAATCATTAAGCGCCTTTTAAAAAATAAGAGATCCATATTTTTCAAAGTCACGACTAAATTAAATATGACATCCAATGGCACTTTTATTTTTTGAAAGTCGCGCCTAAAATAGATTTTTCGTCCAATAGCTCTTTTATTTCATAAAAGTCACCGCTGAAATAAATTTATTTACCAACGCTACACATTTTTGAAAATCACGAAATAAATAAAGTTGTCTTCCACTGGCACTATTATTTTTTAAATGTCGTAACTGAATTAAATTTAACTTTCAATGCCACTTTAATTTTTCAAAAGTCGCGACTAAAATGTGTGTGACATCCAATGGCACATTCATTTTTTAACATCGTAAATAAAATAAAATTAACTTCCAATAGCACTTTTATTTTTTACAAGTCGTGACTGTCTTCGAAAAATATTTATACTTGCAAAGAATTTTTGAGCAAAACAGGACCATAAAAAATATAAAAACATTGTTTATCATTGTTATGGCAACAATTTGTAAAATCTAGCAGACCGACCGATGCTGAAGATAAGTAAATTGCCGAGATATTTTACGTATTTTGAAGCCTAAGTGAAGTACGGTTCCTAACAGTGGTGGTACCAAGATCCCGTATGTTGACACCTTTTACACGACCCCACGGAACTTCACAGAAAACGCTTAAGAGTCGATGAAGTCTGCAGATATTTAACGATCTTGGATCAACGGATTGTGGGAAACTTTCAATGCAATGGGATGGTACGAAACAACTTATTTCCCGTAAAGCATGACTTATAAGGAAAGGTCATATGCCTATATTTTAAGGCATTACCCAATTTAGTTCTATAACAAAAGGTAAATAAAACGTATTTGGGTAGGAGATAGTTCGTCAGCTATAGTAAGGTAGGCATCAGTCACAGTTCGGTTATAACTGTTTCTGGTAAAGCCCTAATAATGGCTACAGAAATGTTTTGTAATTTTTTCAATATCTATTCAGAATATAAATAATATTCATATACATGTCAAAATAGTTTTCTTTCTTTATTCTTCTTAACCTCAAACCGATCTCACAAAATCTAGGTCTGTTAGGAATTTGCCTATCGAATGTACGGTCAGTTTATCTACGTATGGCAACACAGTGAGTGTTCTGTGATCACTATCGGATCCAGTCATGCCGTGACTGGTCTGAGGTGACTCAGCACAATGTTACTTTACCTTTACACTTCTTGAGAGGAAACATGTAAAAGCGGTGTTTTTGTCAAGTACTGTTTTAGAAGCAGAGCATTTTGAATACGTAACACAATACTTGTTATAGTATTAAGGGTGTTAAGGCGAAAATTACCAACGAAAGGCTATTTACAAGCCTATAAGGTCGAAGGCTTTAAATACTTACTTTCCGTACTGTTCGTGTTAAGCACAATGTTTTTCATCACATCTGCGAGTAAATAAATAAACTCACCACCACCAATTCCAGCCTCCCGAATAAGCCGGTTTTCGAAAAGGCTTTAGTACCATAGACCACATACATACGCGCCTCTTTTCGTAGCGTTCGAGGACTATGAAAAAGCCTTCGATTCTATTAAGACCTGGGCGGTGTTACAGTATCTCCAGCAATGCCACATTGACTATCAGTACATTGAAGCGCTGAAGTGTTTGTATAACAGAGCCACGATGTCTGTCCGACTACATGACCAGAACACGAAACCAATCCATCTGCAAACAAGTGTAAGACAGGGAGACGTCATTTCCCCGAAACTGTTCACTACTGCATTAGAATATGTTTTTAAGTTTTTGGAATGGAAACGATATAGCGTCAATATAAATGGCGAGTACATTTGATTTGCCGACGTCATAGTTGTCATAGCAGTATCGCTCGAAGACCTAGGCTCAATGCTTGGAGACCTCAGCAACATTTCCCAACAGGTTTGCCTTAAAATAAATATGGATAAAACGAAGGTAATGTTCAATGTCCATGTCACGCCAATACCGGTTGTTGTTGGGTACGCTACTCTATACTTAGGACAAGTATTCCAGTGAGGTAGGTCCAACTTTGAGAAAGAGGTTAACCGAAGAATCCAGCAATGGGCGGGCATTTTTCTGAAAACTACGCAACATCTTTTCGTCCAAAATAACTCAGTACCGAAAGACGAAAGTTTACAATCAGTATGTGTGTTGCCAGTGATGACTTAATGGTACCGAAACGTGATTTCTAACTGTTGACCACTTAAACAGGCTGTCGCTTAGCGGGCTATGTTTAGTTTATCTTTGCGCGATAAAATCCGAAATGAGGAAATTCGCCGAAGAACCACAGTAACCGACATAAGTCAAACACATAGGCCAAATAGCTTGTCGAACCGACAGCCGATGGGGGAGAAAGGTTCGCGACCAGCAGCGATCATTAATCGGAGATCGGCTGGTGGATAGACAACCAGGTTAGAGCCGCAGAAAGCTGATAGACGTGAGCGGCTCAGGACCGGCCGTTGTGGAGACAGACGTGGGAGTCCTACGTTCAGCAGTCTTCTGGTTGAAACGACGATCAGATCTATTAGATCAGTTTCTACTTGTAACTATCATTACATGATAGTATAATTTTATTTTTACCTTATACTGCTAAGCTGCAGAGAACGCATTTGAGCTAAATTGCCTAGGTCAACAAACAAAAAAAACGGTTCATGTGCTCATTTACCGCCTATTATTTAAAGCAATAAAATGAAAATTAATAACTCCTACCGACATACATAATCGTGAGTAATAGTCTTTTTTTTTATACACAGTGTGCAATGATGCGGGCTATAATTGTACATGGACAAAATGGCGCATCGTGACCTCAGTATGCCTCAGTTTTTTATTTACATAAATATCTGCTAATAAAATTAGGTAGTACAAATTATTTGTCTGCATGGTCACATACATTTACATTTTCGTCTGAAATCATTAAATAGTATAATTTGTATGCAAAACTATTTCTAACCGATACGTAATAAGTAATCTGTTTCCTATAGTTAGTTCTTAACAGTATGAAAAAAACGCTTTTTATGATTTAAACCATATTATTGTGAAAACTTTAACGGAGGCCTATATGTAGCAGCAGACATTAAGAGACGCATTATGTTGATAACGGATGATGAAATGTAAACTACGTCTTTTATACTATAACATTTTTAGGTTAGGATTTTTCGATATTTTTATTGTTATGACTGTTATGAGAAACAGGTGTTATACTGGTCATAGACATTGCCTGCTATAATAGCAACTAGGACTTACCGAACCTATTATAGTTTAACCTATTATGCCATCATAGACATAAAGAACTGGACAGCGCATTTCCGAGCCATCTGTAAAAAGCCACCAGGCAAAAGTGTGACAGTGACGAAGCGAAACTGTGGTGTCTTGTCTTAGAGAAAAGATACCAAAGGTGAAATTTACCTCTTTCTTAAGTATGGCCAATTTTATGAGGCTATTGCGCAGGAGACAATTTACCATCCATACCATATACCATACCATATCCATACCCGTACCCGTTCGGCGCGTACGAGAATTTTTTTATCATAAATTTCTCGTACTATGCGGCCGGCTTTAAGCGTCTCTACGCTGACAAAGGTTTTTTGATCACCTGTCTTAAAAGGATATGATTCGCGTCGCCTTGCAGCGTGTTTCATACAAACGAATTTTCCACTTATTTTTGACACTTACCATTCAAATACCATAAAATTTTAAACAAGTGTTCTAAGAATAAATTAATAGATCTGTACCGTGACAGTTTTTATTTAATTGTATAGTTTACAGGAGTCTAGTTTTTCATACAAATGGTCTCAAATAAGATTACAACTTAATGGAAACATTTTTTCGGGATTTTATCTAACCACAGACATATGTTCGGCTTGATATCATGTCTACAAACAGTATTTGATCAGTAAATGTCAAAAACAAGTGGAAAATTCATTTGTATGAAGCACGCTGCGAGGCGTAGCTTGTAAGTACGTTTTTACTACCGAGGTATTGTCTAGAACTGCTGTAACCTATATGCAAGCTAAACGTATATATTAGAGTTATTTAAATCACTATTAGATGTTTCTATTATACCAAATATTTAAATAACAAAAACCAATACGCTAGTATCTTATTTTGTTTAAAGTTCGAGGCATGTCAAATGTAACCGCCCACGCGTCGTAGTGCGTTATTTTCCCACGTTTAAGACTTTATGCATAGGCATCCAGTAGCTAGCGTCCCACTCTAATATCTGCTAAAGAAGGAGATGGATATACTTCTGTGTGCATTTTGAAGTGTAGATATCTTTGTATGCATAACCATTTCTCTAGGACTCGCCCATATGGACTTTATTTTGTAATAGGATTCTCGTTACGTATTAGAAATAGTGCTTAAAATAGGACAAATGCACGTCGGAATGCAACAGAATCTATTGCATTTAGAGGGTAATGTTCGACGATACGTACACACTAAAAAGCATTTTCTGTATGTACATAATATATTTTAAATAATTCCATAATATTTTACACTTATATAAATGTTATTCAAAGGCAAATATCATATGTATGTAAGACATATTTTTTTGTTAAATTGTACATCTTACGATGATTTATCTAAATGAGAAAGTCTAGATGGATGTTTTTTACTCAATCACGCCAGAACGGCTGAACGGATTTGGATGAAATTCAGCACAGAGATAGATTATAGTCTGGAATAGCACATAGGCTACTTATTATCCCGGAAGTTCTAGTGAGAATAACTATAACCGAATTCCACTTGAACGATTAGCTATAGCTTTCTATAGCAAACAGTATAATCAAGGGAATTTTTCCGTGATTCCTTAATTTTCTTTTAATATTTATAGCAGATATCTACCTAGTAGTTAATCCTTAAATGAGTAAAGTCTTATTGTGTGACGGTGATTACTAAACAGATTTTATTCCAATAAGTCTCATAGCACCCTTTTATCCGCGCTCTTTTCGCCGGCATTTGAAACCAAGCCAATTCATAATATCTTTTAGTTCTCCATGTATATATTTGTTGATAAATTATTATTAAATGACGAAAAGGACAAAAAATACGATATTTAAATTTGTGGTACTTCAGGTGCGTTCCGTTAACTGCTTCAAAGCGTTTAATGTCTTAATCCAGCCAAGTAAAACACACATAAATTTTTTGTGACACACTTTTCAAATCTTGGCTCATTCTCTTTGGTTAAATTATTGACATTAAACGCATAATGTGCATAATGTCGGTCAACAAAACGCCACTTAAATATCCGCTATGACTGTCTGTAGAACTTTAAAAGTGTTAACAAGCAAGCTATTAAATCACAAGTCCGTCCATTTTGTGCGGTTTACTAAATCCTAACTAAATTCACGTGCGAAGGCTCAAGTCTTCACTATTAAGTTAAAATAAGGTTAAAATTTACTTATCTACTTAATTACTAAATGCATGTAAATCAGCTATAAGAAAGTAAATTTTGTTGAATTAAGTTCCTGTAGAAAACTTGGGGTAACGTGGTGTCATACACGCACCAGGTTAGGGTTCCGTAGAACAATAAATATTGCGGATATAAAAAAAATGTGATCCAATTAGTTTAAAGAATTTATAAAGCTCTATTATTGTGATTTTTTGGAGGTGATGCAAATTTTTTAACCGTAGAAGCTTATCGTGACCCAAAACTTAATTGACTTCTCTAAAATAAATTACATCCTTAAGAAAAAAAGACTTAAGAAACTGAAAAGTGCGCAAAAAATCTTGCCTTAATTTGGAAAAATATACCAAAGAAAATTTAGGGTAGCCTTTCACCCTTAATTTTCTTTACTCAATTCTACGTTTGCTTAATACGGTTGGCATAATACTTTGTTGTGAAATTCATTACACTCGATGCAAATACGGTGGAATTTCGGAATTCGGTCGGACAGACCAGTGCGTATGTGTGTATAGTAGGCAAAAAAAGGAGTGCGATTTTAAAAATCGACATGCCCATTATATTATGGTACGTATACATTATGTTATCCGGTCAAAAAATTATTTGAAAACGAGCTCTTATTTTCAATAA
Organism: Apoda limacodes; assembly: GCA_946406115.1. Taxonomy (NCBI): domain Eukaryota; kingdom Metazoa; phylum Arthropoda; class Insecta; order Lepidoptera; family Limacodidae; genus Apoda; species Apoda limacodes. The sequence continues at coordinate 19,965,836 of OX291540.1, forward strand.
AGGTATATTATATCTATCTACATAAAACAGGTAAAAAAATCAAAATAGACACGACTACAATGCGCTCGGTGGATGACGTCATTCAATGGTTGGGCGAGACGAACGTTCATTGTCAATGTGGAGATCAACGGCTGCGGACACCTAGGCTGTCTAATTTTCCTATTTTTGTTGAAATAAAACAGTTAGATTGAGCAGGTTTAATATATGATTTATCAAATATTTTTCCGCAATCCCTCCAGCCATGGACACAGGCATGGTGTCACTTAAGGAATCTTCTTGGCTACAAATCATTGATTAAAAAAATAATAATATTGCCTTTATAAGAATATTCTTTACTCAAGGAAAAAGTAGCGCCATCTTCTTTTCCCTTTAATAACAACGTTCAAAATTTAAATAAACATCTTCTTAAGGCTGACAAGACTAAAATTACGTTGGCCACCCGGCCAACCCGGCGCTTATCATATTAAGATTAGTTTTTTGTAAAATGCAATTTTACAATATGTTACAACAAAATAAAAAAATAAAAAAGTACAAACCAGACTTCGGTAACAAAAGCTAATTTAATTTCAAAAGCTTGAAATACCTAGCGAATAATATTAGGCACCCTTTTTTACAAATAATTGTAATTACGAATCTTAAAATGATGTACGAGAATTTACAACATGGCGTGTCTCATTTACCTTGTACAATTTATGGGTAAAACTTGATTGCTTGCTCGTCACAAAGGCCGTGGGTAAATGTGAAGAGCGTAGTGCTTACAGACCGTTATGACCGGACAGACACTCATTATGATGATATTTTAATAACACATCATTAGTTTCTGAATATAAATACGAATTGTTATACAGAAGTCGACTATGTTTCTGTAATACCGGAAGCATATACATACATACCTTATACACATTTAAGAACAATTCCTGTATATTATATGTATATTTGCGTACCTATGACGAAAATAGCTGTAACGATTTGGATAAAATTTTGTATTTAGATAAGGTTTTTCTTTTTAAGTTTATTTATATAGTTGATTGTTGAAAAATAAAAAAAAATATCAGAAATGAACCGCATAGCTCGGTCGCCCTGGTATTGTGTAAAATGCAAATAATTCATAATATTTAATGCCTGATACTTTATACAGTTGTACATTATATCTAGACACACATCAGAATTTTTTTACTCTACGTGTTATTCGTAAACTTCAAAAAGGAAGAGGTTCTCAAACTTACGCTATATGAATGATATAACCACAAAAAGCCGCTTTATCTACCTAAATTTCTAAAATTATAAAATATGAAAATTTATTTAAGTTATTTTTCTTAATCGAACTATTCGCTCAAATCAGTATAGATAGGTAATAACACTACATGCCCCTGCTTTGAAGGACCTTGAAGCGCCAGCGTAGAAATTTGTTTTTTTTTTTTGTTTTAATCTAAAGGAACTTCTAATTATTAATGATGGAGAATCTTGTATTGTTTAATTACCTGATTTATTCATTATCTACCAATTGACTGTATTACTTTTACATATCATCTTGACACTTTCTAGAGATGTCAAGTGAAACGCCTCTCGTCGAATACTTTCTACTCTTTTGTTAATTCATTAGGAAAATACGCAGGATTTTAATTGCAAATCAGACACGACGACGTACACTAAGATACGATAAGTACTTACCTACCATAGACATAGATAACTGGACAGCGCATTTCCTAGCCACCTGAGAAAAAAAAACGAGTTGCACTCCGGGAGTGCCGGCAGAAGTGAAAACCTTTACACACGATTCGCGCTTAACACTCAAATATGTCACAAGACATGTCTTTGACATTGTCAAGAAATAATGATGTTTGTTTATTTACTTTTTTGACGTAGTATATTTGACATCGCAATCTGTCATAGAATTAAAATTCCATATCCAACCTCCCTGTACTACTCATAATCGCGAATATTAAAAAGAAAAATTATAATAGGCGTGGCATTACGGTTTCCGTCTTACGAATTTCCTCGATTAGGACACGTGACCTGACGCGAGTTTATCATTTTTTACCCATACCAAAAAAAGTGCACAACGCCGCTAAAGAAGTTTTCACTTCAATAAAAATTATAATAGGCGTGGCATTACGGTTTCCGTCTTACGAATTTCCACGATTAGGACACGTGACCTGACGCTAGTTTATCATTTTTTACCCATACCAAAAAAAGTGCACAACGCCGCTAAAGAAGTTTTCACTTCAAAAATGGCAGCAAAGTGTGACAGAGACGAAGCGAATCTGTAATCTCTTGTCTCTTTCTAACTTGTTAATATAATTTAAAACGAAAACGAAATTATTTATTTATTGATTTTGGAGGAAGGCCAATATATTTTGTAGTGTTTTGATAAGAATGGTGGAAGTAATGGCATTGTAACTAAGGAAATAGGGGGGTGAATATAGAAGTTTTCTCCTTCATTTCTGTTAATTAAATAAGATTTTAAGTAAAAGCAGGTCTATCCTTATAGACTCTATAATCCTTATCCTTTTTATTTAACAAATGTCATATTATCAGGAAAAATACGATTACAAACTTGCTCAGTTTTACGGAATTTTCGGAGGATAAGCCTTAACGGTAATGTAGTTCGTAATATCTATATCTACTAATATGAAAAAAAGGACAGCAGATTTGTAAGTTTGTTTATATAAGAAGGGGACTATCTAAAACATCTGCTATTTAAAAAAAATCATTATTCAAGATAAAGATAGGTGATATTACGAGTACGTTTATAATAGAGAGGGAATAAAGTGAAACGTTAATATTATCTATAAAAAGATTAAAAACCGGCCAAGTGCGAGTTGGACTCGTGCAACGAAAGTTCTGTAACTACCATTATTTACGTAATTTACAAACACAAACAAAAAAGTGTGCCGCTAAGCGGTCACCCATTCAAGTACTGACCAAGCCCGATGTTGCTTAACTTTGATTATCGTTTCCAACAAACAAATCTGTTACTTTTTCTCTTAATGATAAGCTAGATGACGCTGAACCGGAAATTTCAAATAGTAATTGCTAAGGCCCGTTTCAGACTTAGGCGGTTTTTATTAATTGTTGTTATACTTTAGGGTTCACACTACTTTTCACTGCAAGTTTGAAGTTCGTCCGCTGTTCTGTTTTTACAATAGAGGAAGAAGCAAAGAAAATGTGTTTCTTTGCTCCCCTTTAAATTTAAACTTTTTTAACTCTAGATTATTTATTAGATAATCCCCCATTATAACACATATTTTGAAAAAAAATCAGACTTCCACCTGTTTCGGTCTAAAAGATGGAGCCCTTTAATGGTCGGACAGACGGTCAGACAGACAGCGTAGTCTTAGTAATAGGGCTCCGTGGGCATCCGCTGGGTACGAAACCCTAAAAAGGATTACAAAATACATATCTGTATGAATATATATTATAAGGATCTACAATATTACGTAAATAAAATTTTAGTTTTAAAGGAATTAATAAAGAACAGGTATTGTTAAAGACGTCTATTTTTTCACTTTAATGAAAGGAGATTAGTTTTAAATTTAAATAAACCGCACCTATCTTTTTGTTCACCTATATTTTTTTTTAATACCTGATTTAAGTAGCTTGCTTTAATTGTATATTAATTCCTACAGTTATCGATTTGATAATAATTTTCAATTCAATTAAAATGTTTTAGTTTTAAATCATTTATTATACACCTAACACGTCCGGTTATTATTAAAAAACATTCAGGTATACAAAGATGACAGCACATTTCGCAAAACTCTTAAATGACCTTTAAGTATAATAATAAACATCTTTGGCCTTATCGCTGATTAACGTCAAACGAGATTTAAGTTTAAATGTTAGTTAACCAATTTGAATATAACATCAATGTTATCAGAACTAGCCATTTTTAAGGGAAACTAAATATTATTACTGTTATAATTCATTCTCATTCATTTTCATACATTCAACGCTTGGGTTGTGGAATGAGCTCCCTGTCTAGGTTTTATTTTAAGGACTTACAGTATGGGGTTCTTCAAGAAAGAAGTTATTAGATTTTTGAAGGGTCGGCAATGCGCGAAATTGCCGCAGGTGGTTAAAGCGTCTACAGGCTGCGCCTACCATCAGGTGGATTGGAGCTTGTTTTCCTCCTTCATGGTATATAAAAAATACCTACTCCAAATATAAAATATATTTTAAAATCATTTGATCATTGCAACACTTTGAAATAAAAATAAATTACTGAACATTCACTTTTTGAAACAAAAACTCGTAGGTAAAAATAATTACTTTTGTTATGCCGCTATCGTCATTTTACACATAAATAGCAGACACTGGCAGAATACAATTTGATCACATTTATTTTGGGCGCTCGGCACTGCGTCGTTGATGCGAAAAACTTGTCTTGAAAAGAATAAACATATCAGAAAACTACGACTGCAAGTTTGATAGGCGAAATAAAGGAAGCTTAAATGTTTTTTACACTTTATAGTTAAAGAGCCAGTGGAAGCGACACAGCGAGTTGGCGGCAAAATTACCTAACTATTTTTATTGTTGTCAATACAGTCGTCAATATAATTCGTTTTTTTACACGCATGTTTGCGAAAAGCACTATAAAAGCCTTGGCCACAACTAAGCATAACTGGACTCTGGATGCATGCCTCGGCCCGCATTCGCACGATCTCCCGGTCACAGATTATATAATACTATACTCCCAGGTATATGTATTACCTATACTAGCGTAACTAAGAATCGTAATCGTTTTAGAGTTTTCATAGACAAGTTCGTATATTTAGTTTTATTGATTTTAGTGACTTGACTTTAATGACGGAATCGGCATGCAATAGATAAATTTTATCCCGGTTAAAAGAGAAAAGATTTTTTTTGTAAACAAAGTCGCACTTATCAATAATATAATCATATAATCAAAGTACTACTTAAATAAATTAAATAGGGATATGTAATAATGATGGGGAAAATATAAGACATCAATTTTTGGATGGAGCTTCTATTTATATATATAGTATATATTTATCAACCAAGTTAAAAAAACGAGAAATCTGTCAGGATAACATGCAGTAAAGATTGTTTTAATTTAAGAAGAAGAAGACTAAAGCTGATCATAATAAAAAAAACTAAAATTAAAATTAAAAAACGTAACAAACATTAAATGAATAAACACTAAACCATCACGAGGCTTTATGATGCACCTTTCTAAATAATTTTACAAGTAATCGCCCGGGAGGAAATGATTATCAAAACTGGTACCTGGCTCGTGGACTATAGAAATCTAAAGTGTAGCAGAGCATAAATGAAACGAATAAATAGTTCGAAAATGTAAATCATAAAATAGTTTCCGAAAGAAAGAAAAAAAGTGAAGAGGCAGACAAGACAAGGTCAAACGCATATTGCAGGTAAAAATTAATCAATGTTCAAGTATACTATTCACAACTTATTTTTTCTTTATTAACAATAAAAAATAAATCCTTTATAGATACGCATTGCTAGCAGTTTCTACAGTTCACATTAAGACACAAAAGAATATTAAAATAAAACTTCAATCCCAAAAATTAAATCAATTTAAATCCATGTCGAATTCATTGAAATATGTATACTTAATCAATGCAATAGCGTAGGTAGTTAATAGATATTTTAACTCTACTGCAACATAATTTGTAATGGTTTTAATACACATAAGCTAAAGGGTCATTCAAAGTATTAAAGCAGGGTTTCTAAATGGCTTCTATCTATCATGGCATCAATATTCTCTTTGTTTAGGGTTCACGAAGCCATAAATCCCGTATCCTTTTTCAACATAAGAGAAGAATCTTTGAGGGTTCACACCTCACTGACTTATCTTTTCTATAACAAGACATTTTTACCTGTATTTTTGTGTTGTTATATGAATAAAGTTTTTTTTGACAATTTGCTAACATAACTGGTTTGATTTTCTTTTGTTTTTCATTCGTAATTTTGTTTTCGTGCCTTTACATTTTGGTGACTCACTTTGTTACTTTCAATGAGCAGGTAAAGCTTAACTAAAGTAGGTGCTTTTTATGAGGATAGATAACATTAGAATTGCAATTTATTTCAAACTAGCTTCTGCCAGCGGCTTCGCCCGCCCTAAATTTCGTTATCGGCTTAGGCTCTTTCATGGCATAATACATTCGTGTCTGAAAGCATGGAAATACACATACAGAATTTCAACTCAATCGGTCAAGCCGTTTAGTAGTTGTCATACCGACAGCAGCGGCACCTACCGGGTCTAATTGTATTTTTAAATCATACAGGAAACCATCAAACTACCCATATAAAATTTCAACCCAATCGGTTCAGCCGTTTAGAAGTTATGTGAAAAAGAAAAGTACGGAAGGATGATTCTTACTACCCGTTGTCCTATTACCCGTTTTCCCGTAGGAATGAAGCATTTTCCAGCGGTAAAAAGTAGCCTATTTTTATGAGGGATAATGTGGGCTCCTAATGGTAAAAGAATTTTTCAAATCGGTCAGTAGTTTCGGAGGCTATTCAATACAAACCCACAAACAAACAATCAAATCTTTCCTCTTTATAATATTAGTATAGACTGGCTGACCCGGCTAACGTTGTTTCTTTTTTTAAACGCCATCAACCTATTGTGAAAGGGTTGTACTAATTCAGAAACCTTCCCCGGCGTGTGCATAACAACTTACCAAAATTTCATTACAATCGGTTTCCCATTATTGCGCGAGTCCGACTCTTTCTCAGAAAAATTCCCCGGCATAAAAAATTACCAATATTTTATTACAATCGGTTCACCCTTATTGCGCGAGTACGACTCGCACTTGACCCTGTCCGACTCGCACTTGACCGTTTATTTTTCCTTAGTGCGCGAACCTTGCCCTAACACTAACAAACACAACAATAAAACAATTACCCGCATTGGTCTAGCCGTCTACGCTTCTACGAGTTTTGCGCTTAGCAACAAATTTTGCGATTCATTTTTATTTATATAGATAGATAGATGACCAAATTTAGCTCATCATATAATTGCATAGTGCAACTACCCTATAGAAAATAATATAAGATGAAATAATAGGAAATAATTAAAATGTTATTGTGTAATTATAATAATTCAGAATATGTAAAAATTAGAATTAAAAAAGATTTTAATGTGGCGAACATTTGAACTTGGACAATTTGAAACAGCCCGCGTCCGAGTGCCGCCGTGTCGCTCTATGTACCTATTATTGCCAGTTTGTCTATATGTTTAAATGCGCATCACACAAAAACAACTGCGAGAAATCGCGGTTTTAACAGTTGTATTGTTGGAGGTGTAACTTAAAATGTGGTGCTTGTATCATCTTGATAGCACCACCTAGACTTTTTAAAAGACTGCGGCAGGAATCCCACGCCGGCAACCGAATTCGGCGCGGGTGGAGCCACGTGTGTACAATAGTTTTTCATGTTAACAGTTGTATGACGTTGTGCTTAAGAAGCTTTTGGGAAGAGAAATTATTTATACGAACTACGTATAACACAAGAAATATAAAAAAAGGAAATGCGCTCTTTTCTAACGTTTCTGGTTTAGGAAGGTGTCAATTTACAAGGTAAATAGATATAAAATTGTAAAGTTACGGTGTATGTTAATATAATTTTATTATAACTTCTATAATATGTATGAAAAACCATTGATTATTACAATGAAAGTAAAAAACATTATTCACTAGGACATTAAAATCATGGATGGTAGAAATTGTTAGAATTGCACAATATTCATATATATATATAAGTCTGTGTAAGCTTCTCTACAGATGTGCCAAATTCCAGTGTTTGTTAGTACTTTTGTTGCTATAAAATGTATGTATGTTATAAATAGGACTTTAATAATTCTCTTGAATTAGGTTCCGTTCAACTTAGGGAAAATTGCAAGTTTCACATAAATCGGCTAAGAAGTTTCGAAGATATATAATAATCTGTTAAGTGTGTACTAATTTATTAGAAATTTAACGAGGAATTTATTGTGCGTAATGTGTGTGTGTGTTACCCGATATCTTCGTGTCATGATATCATTGAGAGGCAATTTTATACTACTAAGGTGATGGCCACAATCAATAGGTTATAGAAATATGTTGATCAGGGTCCGATGATGGAGCAGTAAAAAGAAAACAGGGAGGAATTGGTGAGGGATTCCAAACAATTTTCACTGGTTCAGTCGATATGATTTTTTTTGAGTCAGACGTTTTTTTTAATTTTAGATAATTTCAATTGTTTACATTTTTGTGAGGTTTTGAAGGCAGGGTAATTTAAGCAGGCTTGCGATTACGCCCCCGATAGGACATTTCAAGCGCAATTTACCTGGGTCCACGTATACTAGGTACACTAATATACCTGGGCGTTTTAACTTGTTAGATTTTAATACCTTATTTTAAATAGCGACTGCTGAACAGTTTCTGGCCATTTCTTCTCTACAGAATGCCTTTACTCTTTCGTAACGGCGGTAATTTTTTGCCTGATTTAGTATTAAAAGCGGTTGCCCCAGTCGAAGTTCTTGTCCAGGACACACTTATGCAAACCGCACCAACTTTTAGCAGCAGAGTGCAAGCAGCACCGCCGCAAAAGTTAGTTCTCGTGTAGTTGTTAAGACCATCTGTGGTCAACAGTAGCCAGTAGTTAGAAAAAAAAACTTTTTAACGCGAAGCGATACAAGTGCTGAGACGAAGAATCTTTTGTGAACACGCACGGCAAAGCCACGGGCAAAAGCTAGTCATGAAATAAGGTTAAATTACAAAATATGAAACTTATAAACGGGAATATAAAAATTAAAAAAATCCATAACCTAGGTATAAATATCAACTTATACAACTCAATTTTGAGACAGAGTAGGTATTTAGGAACGTAATTGCCAGATATTGATAATAAAATTTTTAAAACAAAAAATCTAGTGTCCCCAAGTACTTACCTATGTGAGTTTTGTTAAAAATCCTTAATCCACGCTACGCAAAGTGCAAAACAATCCTAAAGTATTCAACAAGATCAAAAACCTGATTCAATAAAATTAAAAAAAACAAATACAATTTCTTTTTTTTTTTTAAAAAAAACTACTAAAGGCACAGAGTACGTACCTAATAGTAGCATCAAAGTAAATAAAACAGAAAATCAGGTTATACCTACATATATAATTTTTACTAAAAGAAATTTCAAAGTCATCGATTTAGCTTTTCAGATCATATTTAAATACCTAATATAACGTGAATGTGAACTTGTTTTAACAAGTATGTCCAAAACAAGATTCAAGTAATTAAGAAACAAGGTGCACCTTGCTTGCATGCATATATTAACTATAACATGAAATTATAAAAACCAAATTACTTATATTCCAACGACTAAGTATGTGCATAGCTATCATATTTAACTAATCAGTGACTTAATTCATATTAGATAAAAGTTATTTTTATGTAAATATTCAATGTGTCTTAAGGGTAAAATAAGATTAATACCTATTCTATACTTTCGTTTGGGTAATAATTTCTTGTAATTTTTAAATCCAAATCAATTGTGACAAATTGTCATAATTAATATTAAAACTAAACAAATAAATTGCAAAATTGTCAGTGTCGAGATATTTAGAACTGAGCATCTAGGTATTAACTTGACAAAATTAAAAAAAACCGGCTCCGTGTTAAAGCTTCACTTACTAATAACTGATATTAACACAATTTTTAAAGATCAAACACAGTCTCATAGTTTTTATTAACCACTACATTGTCTTTTATTCATATTTTAAGGCCTTCCGTTGTCATGATGACAGAATTTAGAACAAACACACAACATTACTTTAACTAAGTCAAAGATATTACTGAACTTCGCCGGTTGCAAGGTAACCTGCCTCAGGTATATTTTTTCACGTCATTATATAACTCGACAAAATTGTGTAGAAGTCTGTATTTAAATGTAGCTCACTGTTACACAAATGGCTACTAAAACTGGTTGTATATTAACCAAGTAGAACTTTGTGTCTGTTTAGTGCGGAAGAAAGAGATGCGTAGTGGATAGTCTTAAGCCGTCTCAAAGAATACAAAGTGTCTGGCCTTTCTAATGCATATATTGGTCATGCATTATATATACTGCTATTCAATTATTTTATCTTATTTACACCTTTATTTTTCGTAGGTAAAATCAAGTTTTAGTATACTTACACTTAGATTTTCTGAAATATATTTTAACTGTTTTATAATTTTTAATTTTATCTAAACTGGAATAAATCATTGTAACTTGGATCCATGCACATTACTTTAGCTATGCTTATGCTTTAGCTATTCTTTATGAATATATGCAATTATTTAATGGGTTAGTGCTATATATAGTTAATAGTTTAGGTATTCGTTAATAGGTCAAACTAAAACTAAAAATAAAAAAGATGACCTCTTGGTGACATCCATACAAATAACGCATTAATTTAGGTACTTATCTAACTTGACTTTTAAACTAATCACCACTGATTTAAATTTGAGCAATTCTATTAAGTATTCATAAATACCAAGATGCCAAAAAAATACTTTGACGATTCTATCTATCGTTGGCAGTAAATATCGCGAAATCAAATCCTTCAATATAATAAATAAGTTTTGTATTATTGCCTACAGCTTTAAAAAGAGTGTCTCGTCTATAGCTGGCTATTCTTTTCAAACAGACGTTTGCGTCAGCGCATTATGTCTTACTTTTTATTTCTATCCTTGTCTTACAGTTTCTTTCTACAAAGCCAGGATGCTAATTGTAGCGCATTTTTCGTTTCAGTTGACTGCTCTGAGACCTTGTACCGTGTCTCTACGATTAAAAGCTTTGGCGGAAGCCTTATCTTTAGAGGGTTTGTGAAGAACCTCATTTTGTGTAAATTAGTTCTACTTCGATAGTATGTAGGATTATACCATGAAGTTTACTTCCATTTAATGTTTTTAACTCTCATTATTATTTTAAACAAATTAGGACAATTCGCTTCTAGTCTGTTCACACAAGTGTACAACAAAACATTCAGGTATATGGCGTGTGTGTGTGTTTAAGAGGATGTAAAAATGTGTGTGCGTGGGTGTAGTATATTTGTCTATGAGTGTGAGAATGTAGATGTATGTCTATGACTAAATAACTAATTTTCTGATAGCTCTTTTAAAAAAAAATCTAAAACAGGTATGACCAATTACAAAGTTTTGTAAAAAAAGCTTAAGCGAAGTGCGAGACCGATCCCAGTTATTTATACAGGGTGGAAACGCTA